>OX346248.1:36016385-37216385 GCA_947049315.1 Epistrophella euchroma
TTCAAGTCGATTTTTAAGAAAATTGATCCTCCCTAAACCGGGGATGATAGAATTTACCCCCTACCCAATTTTTTTCTTACAATGATCCAAATAATGAAACCCTAAAATATATAGTGCACGAATTAGGGATATCATGTATAATAAATTAGAGAATGTGGAACAGCATTTAATAAAATGGCAGGTTTATTCGTATCTAAGTATTTATTGAAAACCACTGAACAAGCTTGGATTGCACCCACGAATACAGTTTTTTAAGACCTTTCTTTTTTTATGTATGTACGGATGGATTTTGGAAACATTGATGAACAAATCATTTTTTGTAGAAAAGGGGGTAGCCATGATTTTTTCCAAAATCGCTAAAATTATGGTTGGCGAAATATTTCAACAGCCAGATCTAGTAAAAGCTTCCGGTTTCAGTTTTAGAGAGATTTTAAACAAATAAGGGAGGATTTCAAAAACGCAACCAATTGCGACGCTCTGTTACGGAGATATCACCGAGTATAGTCCCATTGCAATTCTTCATTTTATCAGCAAGATTTCGGAAGCAGTTATTAGCAAGCAAATAAAAAGGTATGTGGAAAATAATAAACTACTAGCTAAATACCAATTAGTCTCTCGATCCAGTGAATCACGAAATTCTTTTAAATAAACTTAAAAACAGATTCTTAAGGCTCTCCCAAACCAACGCGATTAATCGCCGCGACAATAGAAAACAATAACAACAACGTGTTGTTTTGTTTGACAACCACGTGTTGTTATTGTTTTCTTTTGTCACAGCGATTAATCGCGTTGGTTTGGGAGAGCCATTATTTGACAACATTACATGTAATTTAATAAAGTCATACCTCAATTCCTGAATTCAGTTGGGATATTCCTATTAACAAAACAGTTTGTGAAATATATGGACCTCTTCGTCCTACAAGAAAAAACCTACCTTTTGATGTTAAACTAAAATTAATAAAGGCTTTTATTCTACCTATTTACGGCTGCGAAATCTTTTCAAATTTGGGCTATGAGTTCATGAAAAAGCTCACAGTTGCCCTCAACAGTTGCGCGAGATATATGTTTGATAAGAACAGACACGAAAACATCTCTAACTTTACGAAACAGATCTTTGGATGTTCTATGAACGCTTATTTGAGATATCGAACGGTGTTAACGTTGCATTAGATAATAACAACCAAAGAACCTGAGTATTTGTTTAAAAATTTAAAATTCGGAAGAGGTGAAAGAAACCTTCCAGGCATAGTTACCAGACTCACTATTTTCGAAACCCCCAAACATTTGCGAGTCTGACCTCTCTCTCTCTCTGACGTCTTAATTTGCGTCTTAACGGGCTGAACAGAATGGTGACGCAGACGGAGACGGAGACGGAGCCGGAATAGCTCTCAAAATATTGAATACACGCAAATTCAATGTTGCGAACACAACGGAACGTAGACGCATACGGAACTGCAGACGCAGACGGAAGAGTTCACCAACTTTTAACTTTTCACGTACGGCACTTTTGACGTTTCAATTTGTATGAAGAAAAAAAACAACTTTTTGGGTCGGAAAAAAATATTGTGGTTATTTGTATCGGGAAAAAAAATATTTATTAAAAGGAAAATTATTGGAAACAAAAAATGTGAATTCTGAGCTTGTACACAACAATATTCTTTTGTTTTTCTTCAAAATACTTTTAAAGCTGTACAGCTGCATTGTGGCAGGTAAAAAAAATAACGTACGACACTTTTTGACAGCTCTTCCAGTTCCGTCTGCGTCTTCAGTTCCGTCATTCTATTCTGTTCAGCCAGTTACTCGCACAAGCGTTTAGCACAATATGGCTGATTATATTTATCAATTAATTTTGCTATTTTTTTTTTACAATTTTCTACCCGTGCGGAGCCGGGTCGGGCCAGCTAGTATTTAATAAAAAATACTGATTAGGTGAATGACATATTCGTTGGACAGAAAATAAAATCGTGGTTTTGGCTTTAAATATTAAGCAATACTGAGTAGTTCTCAAACTCCTAAATCAATTTTCATAAAAAGCAATCTTATCCCTTCAAACAAAAAAAAAAAAAAAAGAGTTTTTTCTTTTGCACCTACTATATGTAAATTTTTTTTTTAATTTCATTGCTGGGATAGAAATGACTTTTGAACTGACTCACTAAAAAGCTCTTATTTACCTACACTTTGGCATCTAAAAATAAATTTACTATTCTTCAAGAAGGGTGAACGTGCGTCGTGTTCAAAAGCCTGCATTGTTAGATTTTTTGTACTGTTTTCAATTTCGTTGCTTAAGTCATTGAATTGAAGAAAATCGGCTGGGAACACGTAAGGGGAATAACATTTTCGATGTTTAAATCCGGATAACGGCTAGGGTTTTTTTTTTTTTTAACTTTTTTCTGGAAGTTGCGCCAGTTTATTTTCCGCTATATACAAACAGAATATATGTTTTTTTCGGTATTAATGTTTTAAAATATTGACCCATATATGTACATACTAAATAATTAATCATATTGTTGATTCAGCCATCTTTTACTTCAATAACAGTGAATGTACAATACATATAGCTGTCAATTCAACAGAAAAAGCAGTAGATAGATACCACAGTACACATATACTTATAGAAGGTAATATCTTCCGAGTTTTCGTTTTGTTCAGTTCTGCGCATGTCTTGTATTTTGTTTTTGTAAATTGTAGACGAGGGTCACTGCGATTCGGAAACACTTGTGTTTTGTTTTTGTAAATTCTGACAGGCAGGTCACTGTAATTTTCGAAGATGCGCAATATATTACCTTCAATATGTGTACTGTGGATAGATACAATTTGGGCAGAAAGAAAAATACAATATGAATGTAACATCTAACTCTTGTTCTGTTCATACGCGCATTACTCGGCTAAACATCATCCGATTTGGTAGGGGATTTGTGTTGAATTAAAAAGAAAATAAAAGAACGAACTTCTGGCTTAAAAAAAACAGTATAACATGATATTGTAAGTATTACCGTTGTTTTTTTTAATAATTATTTCTATTTCAAGTCGATTTTTAAGAAAATTGATCCTCCCTAAACCGGGGATGATAGAATTTACCCCCTACCCAATTTTTTTCTTACAATGATCCAAATAATGAAACCCTAAAATATATAGTGCACGAATTAGGGATATCATGTATAATAAATTAGAGAATGTGGAACAGCATTTAATAAAATGGCAGGTTTATTCGTATCTAAGTATTTATTGAAAACCACTGAACAAGCTTGGATTGCACCCACGAATACAGTTTTTTAAGACCTTTCTTTTTTTATGTATGTACGGATGGATTTTGGAAACATTGATGAACAAATCATTTTTTGTAGAAAAGGGGGTAGCCATGATTTTTTCCAAAATCGCTAAAATTATGGTTGGCGAAATATTTCAACAGCCAGATCTAGTAAAAGCTTCCGGTTTCAGTTTTAGAGAGATTTTAAACAAATAAGGGAGGATTTCAAAAACGCAACCAATTGCGACGCTCTGTTACGGAGATATCACCGAGTATAGTCCCATTGCAATTCTTCATTTTATCAGCAAGATTTCGGAAGCAGTTATTAGCAAGCAAATAAAAAGGTATGTGGAAAATAATAAACTACTAGCTAAATACCAATTAGTCTCTCGATCCAGTGAATCACGAAATTCTTTTAAATAAACTTAAAAACAGATTCTTAAGGCTCTCCCAAACCAACGCGATTAATCGCCGCGACAATAGAAAACAATAACAACAACGTGTTGTTTTGTTTGACAACCACGTGTTGTTATTGTTTTCTTTTGTCACAGCGATTAATCGCGTTGGTTTGGGAGAGCCATTATTTGACAACATTACATGTAATTTAATAAAGTCATACCTCAATTCCTGAATTCAGTTGGGATATTCCTATTAACAAAACAGTTTGTGAAATATATGGACCTCTTCGTCCTACAAGAAAAAACCTACCTTTTGATGTTAAACTAAAATTAATAAAGGCTTTTATTCTACCTATTTACGGCTGCGAAATCTTTTCAAATTTGGGCTATGAGTTCATGAAAAAGCTCACAGTTGCCCTCAACAGTTGCGCGAGATATATGTTTGATAAGAACAGACACGAAAACATCTCTAACTTTACGAAACAGATCTTTGGATGTTCTATGAACGCTTATTTGAGATATCGAACGGTGTTAACGTTGCATTAGATAATAACAACCAAAGAACCTGAGTATTTGTTTAAAAATTTAAAATTCGGAAGAGGTGAAAGAAACCAACAATTAATACCTTCCAGGCATAGTTACCAGACTCACTGTTTTCGAAACCCCCAAACATTTGCGAGTCTGACCTCTCTCTCTCTCTGACGTCTTAATTTGCGTCTTAACGGGCTGAACAGAATGGTGACGCAGACGGAGACGGAGACGGAGCCGGAATAGCTCTCAAAATATTGAATACACGCAAATTCAATGTTGCGAACACAACGGAACGTAGACGCATACGGAACTGCAGACGCAGACGGAAGAGTTCACCAACTTTTAACTTTTCACGTACGGCACTTTTGACGTTTCAATTTGTATGAAGAAAAAAAACAACTTTTTGGGTCGGAAAAAAATATTGTGGTTATTTGTATCGGGAAAAAAAATATTTATTAAAAGGAAAATTATTGGAAACAAAAAATGTGAATTCTGAGCTTGTACACAACAATATTCTTTTGTTTTTCTTCAAAATACTTTTAAAGCTGTACAGCTGCATTGTGGCAGGTAAAAAAAATAACGTACGACACTTTTTGACAGCTCTTCCAGTTCCGTCTGCGTCTTCAGTTCCGTCATTCTATTCTGTTCAGCCAGTTACTCGCACAAGCGTTTAGCACAATATGGCTGATTATATTTATCAATTAATTTTGCTATTTTTTTTTTACAATTTTCTACCCGTGCGGAGCCGGGTCGGGCCAGCTAGTATTTAATAAAAAATACTGATTAGGTGAATGACATATTCGTTGGACAGAAAATAAAATCGTGGTTTTGGCTTTAAATATTAAGCAATACTGAGTAGTTCTCAAACTCCTAAATCAATTTTCATAAAAAGCAATCTTATCCCTTCAAACAAAAAAAAAAAAGAGTTTTTTCTTTTGCACCTACTATATGTAAATTTTTTTTTTAATTTCATTGCTGGGATAGAAATGACTTTTGAACTGACTCACTAAAAAGCTCTTATTTACCTACACTTTGGCATCTAAAAATAAATTTACTATTCTTCAAGAAGGGTGAACGTGCGTCGTGTTCAAAAGCCTGCATTGTTAGATTTTTTGTACTGTTTTCAATTTCGTTGCTTAAGTCATTGAATTGAAGAAAATCGGCTGGGAACACGTAAGGGGAATAACATTTTCGATGTTTAAATCCGGATAACGGCTAGGGTTTTTTTTTTTTTTAACTTTTTTCTGGAAGTTGCGCCAGTTTATTTTCCGCTATATACAAACAGAATATATGTTTTTTTCGGTATTAATGTTTTAAAATATTGACCCATATATGTACATACTAAATAATTAATCATATTGTTGATTCAGCCATCTTTTACTTCAATAACAGTGAATGTACAATACATATAGCTGTCAATTCAACAGAAAAAGCAGTAGATAGATACCACAGTACACATATACTTATAGAAGGTAATATCTTCCGAGTTTTCGTTTTGTTCAGTTCTGCGCATGTCTTGTATTTTGTTTTTGTAAATTGTAGACGAGGGTCACTGCGATTCGGAAACACTTGTGTTTTGTTTTTGTAAATTCTGACAGGCAGGTCACTGTAATTTTCGAAGATGCGCAATATATTACCTTCAATATGTGTACTGTGGATAGATACAATTTGGGCAGAAAGAAAAATACAATATGAATGTAACATCTAACTCTTGTTCTGTTCATACGCGCATTACTCGGCTAAACATCATCCGATTTGGTAGGGGATTTGTGTTGAATTAAAAAGAAAATAAAAGAACGAACTTCTGGCTTAAAAAAAACAGTATAACATGATATTGTAAGTATTACCGTTGTTTTTTTTAATAATTATTTCTATTTCAAGTCGATTTTTAAGAAAATTGATCCTCCCTAAACCGGGGATGATAGAATTTACCCCCTACCCAATTTTTTTCTTACAATGATCCAAATAATGAAACCCTAAAATATATAGTGCACGAATTAGGGATATCATGTATAATAAATTAGAGAATGTGGAACAGCATTTAATAAAATGGCAGGTTTATTCGTATCTAAGTATTTATTGAAAACCACTGAACAAGCTTGGATTGCACCCACGAATACAGTTTTTTAAGACCTTTCTTTTTTTATGTATGTACGGATGGATTTTGGAAACATTGATGAACAAATCATTTTTTGTAGAAAAGGGGGTAGCCATGATTTTTTCCAAAATCGCTAAAATTATGGTTGGCGAAATATTTCAACAGCCAGATCTAGTAAAAGCTTCCGGTTTCAGTTTTAGAGAGATTTTAAACAAATAAGGGAGGATTTCAAAAACGCAACCAATTGCGACTCTCTGTTACGGAGATACCACCGAGTATATGTCCATTGCAATTATTCCTTTTATCAGCAAGGTTTTGGAAGCAGTTATTAGCAAGCAAATAAAAAGGTATGTGGAAAATAATAAACTACTAACCAAATACCAATCAGGCTTTCGTTCAAAGCATAGTTGCACGACAGCTCTATTAAAAGTATGTGATGATATCGGGGAAGGATTAGATAAAAAAGCGGTAAATAATGCCAAAAGTCTTTAGATTAATTGGTTTTTTTTTTGGATTTCTCCAAGGCTTTCGATTCTGTGAATCACGAAATTCTTTTAAATAAACTTAAAAACAGATTCTTATTTGACAACTTTACATGTAGGTACCTAATTTAATAAAGTTTTTTTTAATCAGTTGGGACATTCCCATTAACAAAACAGTTTGTAAAATATATGGAGCTCTTCGTGTTCTCAATCCTACAAGAAAATACCTACCTTGTGATGTTAAACTAAAATTAATAAAGGCTTTTATTCTACCTATTTACGGCTGCGAAATCTTTTCAAATTTGGGCTATGAGTTCATGAAAAAGCTCACTGTTGCCCTCAACAGTTGCGCGAGATATATGTTGATATATGCAGACACGAAAACATCTCTAACTTTACGAAACAGATCTTTGGATATTCTATGAACGCTTATTTGAGATATCGAACGGTGTTACCGTTGCATTAGATAATAATAACCAAAGACCTGAGTATCTGTTTGAAAATTTAAAATTCGGAATAGGTGAAAGAAACCAACAATTAATACCTTCCAGGCATAGCTATCAGGCTCACTGTTTTCGAAACTCCCAAATATTTGCGAGTCTGACCTCTCTCTCTCTCTGACGTCTTAATTTGCGTCTTAAGTCTTAGTTCATTATGGAACTGAGTGCCACTATTAGGACTTAGTTCATTTTTATTTTGGGACTTAGATCATTGAATTTTGTGTTCTACTAAGTTCTAAAAATTTATGGGAATCAGTTCATAACATAATCAACCAAGTCCAAGTTCTTTTGGAAGTTAGTTCGTAGGGCCAATTCGATCCCTTCCTCTTGGGCAGGATTACTTTAAGCCGATTAAAAAAAAAAAGACATACCTAAAATTTCGTTTTATTTTACACTTAACTTGATCGTTTGCTTGATCACTTTTAGACAGTGAGACACTTTTTCAAGAAATACTCTCGAAGGATTTGTCACTTTCACTTCAGTAAGAGGCAGTAGTCCTGAAAAGTATTTTTTGTTTTTTTAAGTGGAAACAACTGGGAATGGAACCCAGACTTCTGGGCATGATTATCCAACACTATTTACGCTAACGGACTAACACAATAGAATTTTTTTTAAATTCCAATCCAAACCAATTGAATCACAAGAACAAGTTTGTGCAATCCAGAAGTGCTTTTTATTTTATTTTTACCAAAGTTTACATTGCTGTAACTTCAAAAAAGAATTCGTACTTTTTTGAAATTTAAAAACAATACGAAATTCGTCTCAGAAAATATAAAAATACAAATTTTACATTATTTACAAAACAAGAATTCCTAAGGTTTAATATTTGCAAGGAATTTCAAATCTCAAAACATTGTCCATATCCTTTGTGTAAACTGTAAAGTGTTTTTTTTTTAATTCAAAGTTTTCCATAGCTCACATTTCTGAACTCAACATTTCTCAACCAAACTATAAAGTATTTCCTAAAAACTTAGGTGTAGAAGAGAAAACCGACAAGTTTTATTTCAAATATTTGTTTTTTTTTTTATTTTATGCCAATCTACATATACCTTCTATATAATACCATAACATCGAACACACTCATATAAATTCCAACTCAATTAAAATCCCTTAAAACTAAGCAAATTCAAAACACTTCTGGTCTATACCTACTATAATCTGTTTATCCTGTATCTGTATATCTCAAGGCATTATGGTTTATCCTCTTCCGCCTCTATAAGCTCGCCTCACACAGTTAACTTTTCTTGTTTACAGAGAAACTTTTACTTACGAATTAAAAGTTGCTTGTAACTGTGACTGTGTTTTGTGTCATCTGTATTCAGTAACAGGACTACCTACTGCATTCTGCTCCCAAAAATATTGTAAAACTTTTTTTCTTCGATTTCCGGGGATACAAGATATACCACCGACCATACCCACATCATCCATGGTTCCATTAAGTGGAACTTTTCGTAAAAGAGTGATAGGGAGAGGGGAGAAAGGGAGAGAAATAAAAAAACGACTTTAAGGATTGTTTAAAAGATACCAATTCTTGGGAACTAACACAGCAGGGATGAAGAATTATTCCCATCTGGCACCATCATCGGTGCTGTTATCCATTTGACGTTTCGCAGATCAAAATTATCTGTATCCGCTTTCGGCCATCAGTAAGCCATCCACCCGGTATCCAACCGGAACCGGAGCGGAGCTGGAATGAGCGAGTGCTTTTTGCTTTGTTGGCTGTCAGGTGACCATTTGGGACATCCTAATTTGTTTGCATCAATTAGAAACGGAATTATGATATAGAATGCCAAAAATGACTGATATCGTTGTTGATGTGTGTACATCTGTATAAGCCATCTGCAATCAATTCGTGTTACGATAATTCATCACATTTTGGCATCAGCGAAAGTGCGGGGGTGGCTCTTAATTTTCTCCGTGAAACATGAGACTCTCTGGTCATTCTGACATGAGAATATTCATCACTTGAAGCACTGCCTCAGCAGGTCCCATAAGTAGTTGAAGGCAACGAAGAACGAAGTGGTCCCGGCCAATAAGCCAATTGAAGGGCAGTACATACGCGAGTCGAGCATACTGGCGGGACATCAGGGAACTCAATAGCGAGAGCAACACCACACTAGCAGCCATCAGCTATCGCACATTGTGTAAGCCGAGTAAACATATTGACCGTTCAATTTATTTGACGTCTAGGGGATGAGATTGATGTGGCTCTTGTTGTAAAAAGGATAATATTTCTTTCAACCGCCACTTATGCTGTTACTGGTCATAGACTATGGCTTGGCTAGATACAAACAACAACTGCCATAATGGGCAAAGTTTGGGGCAAAAAGCTTTAAGATACAATAAAAACTACTTCTGCAGAAATGTTCAGCGATATAACTAATGAGTGTGCCAACAACTGTGATTCTTTAACGAGATGGTGCGAATGGACAGTGCCAATGTGGTGGTTTAAAAAAGGCACTTATGGAGAGTGATCACTAAGGAAATTGCTTAGATTATCCCAATGGGATATTTACAACCCTTGTGTTCAATTTAATAGATTAAATAGATAGACGTAGGTATTATTTTAATTTTATCTCATTATTTCGGATTGACTTCAACATTTTATTCATTTGGATTTATTCAGGGATGTTCAGAGGGTTATTCAAATAAGGTGCGACGTGTTGGAGAAAAATCAAAATGAGGATGGTCGATGCCCCCGTTTGGTGGGGATGGAAAAATTAAAAAAAATAGAATATTTGAAACGACACTTGCTATTCAAAGGTTTTTTCCCTATGTTTTTTAAAGTTAGCATTATGATGATTTTTTTGTTCAATTTTAAAACATTAAAATTTAGTATTTGAGAAAAAAATTAAAGGTAAAATCAAATCTTGAAAATGTTAAAATAGAGAAAAGTTTTGCTAAAAATACAATAAAGGATATTGTTGAACAAGTCAGTCGTGAACAGTATAATGAGATCTTAAATTAGGCCAAGTTCGAATTTTATGAAGGTTTAATAGGTCAAACAACTCAACAAGAGAGAAATTTAATATTTATTAAATAAAACTACGCACGCCTACATATGTAGATACATATATGGATATGTAGGTTTACTTGACAATTTTTATTACCCAATTAATCAGAATTTAAGTTTCAAAAACTTGACAAACTAAAAAATTTAAGTCAGAAATCTGCCACATACATAACAAATTTGCCTCATAACTTGGAGTTATTTTCATATTAATTTTTATTATTTTAAAACAAAATATCGTGTATTCATGTCGTTTGCTAAATTCATGTTTTACTAAACTGCAGTTTAAGACCTCTTTGATCAAAGTTTATTAAATTATTCAACTTCAAATATCACAATATTAAACAATAAATTACAATAAATGTCTTCATATTCAATTAAACCCACTTTTAACTTAGCAACAGTTTAAAATTGACTATGAATACGCTCTAATGAAATTTCATTCAAAGAGTTTCAAAAATAAATATTGTTATGAAATTAGAAAAAATATTGAAAATTGCCTGAAAACCGTTATTCGTAAAAAATTGTGGGGCGGGTAAAAATTGCCAACTGATCTTATGTACATATACGAACAAAAATCAAGAATCGGTTGCAGTTTGCAAAAGTTAGAGCCAGTTAAAGAAGTGAGACTAAATCATAAAAACCGTTATGTGTAAGTCGAAAAAGAAACGACAACGTGAAAATTACCTCTGAAGTTTTTCGGCTTAAAATGACCCATGATTTTCGTCTACAACGTTGACTGTGGGACAATCTGTATATTTTCAAAATTTTTAGGTACAGATGTTTTTGAGAAAATTAAAAAAAAAACTGTATTACTCCTATACAACGAAATTGTGTCTAGATGAAATCACATAAAAACTCTTCCAAATTCGAAGCAAATCGTTCCACCTACATAATGATTAGGCTCGAAGTAGCTCAAATAACAGTGAACGGAAGGACACACACCACAGGCAAACTTGACTCACAGGTCAACCGACGCGGCCAATCAAAGGATAGTATGATAGTTTAAATTTCGATGAAAACTTAATTTTTCTACACTAAATTAATAGACCGAGAGCCCGCAGCAATTTTCGGGTGTGAAGTATAGCAAAAATTGAATGATGCAATAAGATAGGTCTTTACTTTTTATTTGCAAATATGCAAGTCTTGCAAGCCATAGTTGGGGCGTTTGCAAATAATGCTGCATTGAAAATGCATTTTTTTCTGAAAGCCCAGATAAAAGATATAGCACTTAAAAAATTATATTTAATAAAAGAGCTGAATACCATAGACATGAATATGAGGGTCCAAGACTTTTTAAGTGGGGACTTCTATATGCAAGACGCAATTGAAAATTCATTTTTATAGTGCGTCTTGCATACAGAAGGCCTACCTAAGAAGTCTTGGACCCCCATATTCATGTCTATGGTATTCAGCTCTTTTATTAAATATAATTTTTTTAATGGTATACCTTTTATCTGGCCTTTCAGAAAGAAATGCATTTTTATTGCAGCAACGCCCCAATCACAGCTTACAAGACTTGCATATTTGCGAATAGCAAGTAAAGACCTATCTAATTGCATCATTGAATTTTTGCTATACTTCACACCCAAAAATTGCTGTGAGCTCTTAGTCTATAACACTACGGGGGAAAATTAAAAATATTGATTTAAAAAAAATTATCAAAAAATAATTTTTTAATGTAGGCACATATTTGCTTTCTATTTTGTAAAAAAAAGTGAAAGAAATCGAAATCGAAATGACAAAAAGAATTAACTTTTAAAATTCACAATGCTCGTAACAATTTTTTGAAAAATTATTTTTATCACAAAATGGCTCTAATACTTAAGGAATAAAAATATCAATATCTTTAGAGCCGTTTCCGGTATGAACTTTTCCCTTTACAGTTCAATGATAAATAATTTTGATTAATTTATTTTGTGTATTATTTAAGAAATAATCGTTACCAACAGCAGGCTCCATATAAATTTGTTTTTAATTTCCAATTTAACAGCTCAATTTATTTTATACAGAAATCACCATATGTAAATCTATTAATTGCATACGAACATTTAAAATTTTTTTTTTTTAATATTAGATATTATTATTTTTTAAGTAAAGTTTTTTGAGTTAAAGGTTTAAAGATTTAAAAAATGATATACCAATCCTTTGTTTGTTTTTAATTCTACCTACATATTAAAAAAATGTATTAGTTTTTAAATGCATAAAACAAATAATAAAGAAAACCATTACAAAAAAAAAACACCGCATTAACCGCGATTGGCTAAAACATTTTAACAAAGGGCACAACTTTTGATAATGTTTGGGTTCCTCCAAGTCAGGAAATTATTAGAAAGGTGTTCTACGATATTGAAAAAAAAAATGATTTGAAGAAATACCTATATTTACAATATTTTTAAAACTGAATTGCTAACACCGAAAATTATTAGATCGAGCCGTTCAATAATTTTATAATTTAGTCAAAAAATTGGATGTAAAATACCTTTATAGAATAAAACTCTCAAATTCCTATTCGTATAATTAATAATGGATTAAAGTACAAATCAATGAGTGAAGTTATTAAAATTTAAAATATCAAAAATATATAAAAAAAAAAGTCCTTTTCATAAACTTAACAAATTTAAAGCTTTTCAAAAAAATCTTACTTAAATTTTAATAGAAATTGATCAGTTGCTGAATTTTAATTGCAGTTTAAAAAATGTACTAAAGATTTATTGTTGAGATTCTATAAACTAAAAAGAACAGCCACTGTGATATTTATTTAATTGATGAAAAACATCACAACAACAGTTCCCTTCACTTTTGTTAGAATATTTAATAGATCTTTTGCAAAATTTTACATTTAATATATTATCACAAAAATAAAAAGTTATATTCACTTAATTAAAGTTGCTAGTATCATTTAAAATAAAAAGAACAGCCACTGTGATATAAATTAATATTATAAATACATCCCAGCAACAGTTCTCTTATTTGAAATGATTTATTTTTATTTAAATATTTCATTCAAATTTTTTTTAATTCAAAAATTTATTTATAAAAACTTAAACATAAAATTGTTGACTATTTACACCGAAATATAAAGGAAAATCACTGTGATATGGCTTTTTGAAGTTATCATATCACAACGATCGTTCCTTTTATTTCAATGAAAATTCTTTCACTATATATCACAAAAAATGAAAAAAGGTTAGTAATAGTATTTTTTTCTTTAGGTTGTGTCCCACAACGAACTTCAATGGTTGTCTAGCTTTATGAGAAACACTATCACTTAAAGCTAGACCACCAAAGAAGTTAATTGCTTGCAGTGTTTTTTTTTTATATAATAATCAAAAATATCACAAGGTATCACAAGCACAGTTTTTTTTTTTAAATCTTTGTTGAAAATTTTAAAATTATAGCACGAGTGTTCGGTCTAGTCACTTTGATAGTAAATGTATTTTTTTTTTTCAAAAAGGGACTATCCCAACAGTCGCTGTTTAATTTTAAAATTATTTTGCACTTTTTAGGTTTTTTATTTCACAATTTATATGGCACAGAATTTGAAAACTTTTGATGAATTTTTGTATTCAAAATCAGGAGACACACTTTGCCCAGTGATGCTGGATACAGTTTTTTTTACCACCAAATGGACAAATTGTGCCGCTCGATCTTGCAAAATTTTAATTATTTTTTTTTTCTATTTGAAAAAAATTGATCACAGGAGTATTTCGAAAAGTTCACGAGACACATTTTACCCAGTGATAAGATTTTTCAACCATCATACTGAACAAACTGTGCCGCAAGATACTTTAAGTTTTTTTTAAAATAATAATTTCACTTTATACCTTTTTTTATTTCCTGTGAGTTTTTTTGAAAATTCAGGAGACACATTCAACCCAGTGATGGAATTTTATTTAAGTCATCAGACTAAGCCAATTGCGCCTCCAGAAGCTTCAAATTTCCTTCAAGATTGAGTTGATCACTTTCACTGTATGGGAGTATGCGGTTCTCAAGCCATTATAAGACAAACTTCACCCAGTGATGACCGTATGTTATAAGAAACGTAATTCATAACACCACCTGAATAAAGTTCGTCTTATAATAAGATGAGCGAGCTCAATACTTAGGTGATGTCCTGCTGTGAGTTAAAGTGCAACTGATAATTTTCGACCTCAAGTCGGGGTCTTTTATACGCGATAAAGAATGTAGAACCGCACAAGCATATCTCACTAATTACTTTCATGATGTGCAATGCACCTTAATTGCCATCAGCGCGGGCGACTTTCATACCTGAACAGGTAACACAGGAAAATTTATATCTATTATATCCATTTACCTATGTCGCGCGATATTGAAAATATGTATATGCAGTAAATCGCCTAAATCCCAACAAAAATACCCAAATTCCCCGGAGGTAATAAAACACATATTAAGGTTAGAAATTTCCGCGACGGTATTTCACGATCGAACAATGGAAAAATGTTTTTGAATTGCAAAATTTTATGACGGCTGACAAGGATTATAAGAAAGATTTTACAACTCATTCACGATTTCACGGAAGGATCATAATATTTTCGTCCTTTTTTTGTCTAAACAAGAATTCCACAATTCATTGGTGATGCGATGGATTTGCGAATTATTTTGTTTTCAAAAACAAAAAAGAATAATAATTTTTGTAGGATTATACTGTTTAGACCGTAGTGATTTATTGGCACTTTGCAGAATATTTTTGGTTCTTAGATATTTTTCGAAATTATTTTTGTGCTGCGTTTTATGATTAATTGTTTTCAAGGATTTTTCATATAATATAGATATGTAGGTACATATGGAGGGTTCACAGCTGTAGTGAACCAAGTCAGAAAAGGTTAAATTCGAATATATTTACAGGTTAAGCAAATACACTGCCATTAATTACTAAACTAATATTTTACTCGTATTGCCAGGCAAATTTATAGTTTATTCTCTAAATTTTCTTCTGAAGCCTAGTTTATACATCAATGCGAAGTGAAATCCAAATCGAAATAAAACATCAATAAATCTTGCCTCGAAAGGTTTATAAAGAAAATAAATTTTGTTTTATATTCGGTTTAGGTAAGCCCATTGAATTATATTCACTTCGAACCAAATTTCTTCCTCCTTGTCGGCTAAATAATTGCATTTAATTTTATTGAATTTTTCACGCCTGGGAAAAAAGCCAATTTTTTGTATGAAAATTTCACTTCAATTCGTTCTATAAACTAGGCTTGATTTAAAAATAAAATGAACGAAATACGCAACATTTAATACTAGTTTTAAAAGTTTTTTTTTTATGACTTATTGGTTCGGTACAGCTGTGAACCCTTCACTTCCATATATAAAGAAGCAAAATATGAGGGTACAGTTGAACTTTTTTGACACAGAGTTAGATACTATAAAGCGTGTTTTATATAAAATACTTTCATAGCATATCTATTGAAACTGTGTCTTTTGTACCTAGTTGCCTCTACAACCTCTTTTTAAAAAATATTTAAAATTTAAAGTACTGCATTTGGAGTATTTCGCGTTTTTATATTTTGATTAAAACCAGGTACAAAAGGATCTTGAATACTTATTATTAATTTACGAAATCCTAAGAAACTAAGGGCCATTTGCTGAAATGAAACTTAAATATTTATGTGCAATTTAAAAGCTAATGTTCTACTTTTTCCTCAGCGTAAATTGTCACATAAACTCTTATGTTGAACTTAAATATTTATGTTTCGTTTCATCAAATGGACCTAAGACATTTTTATTAACATAGCACATACGAAAAACACCTAAAATTTCTCATTTGTTGTTTTTTTTAAATATTCATTTAAATGTCAAATAAATTGCTTAAAGGTTGTATGCGCTTTATATTGTCATTATCAAAAAAAAAATAAGTCGCAATCGATTTTTTAATAACGTTTCGATGAGATATGAGTTTTACAAAACTCACAGTTTTGATTATACAACTAAATCACAAAGTAGGATTAAATTTATTGCAAATTACATTTTCTGCGTTTCTCAGTCATCACTTAATTTTATGTCAATTAGCAACTATTGGCTTCCAACAGTTTTATACCTAATATTCTGCCTAGACAGATACAAAATTTCAAATAAAATTTGGTTACCAGTCCCAATTCGATAAGCTAACCTGGGCTAATTTGGATTATAATATTACAACACCCAATTTTTTTGGGATTTTATATACTCATAAAGTATGTACATATTGAGAAGTTTAAAAGAAACTTATCAGCAATACAGTCAGGGAGCCCGCGACAGATTTCGGTCAATGATCGAACCAAAGCTGATTTTTTGTCATATTGTTTTTTTGATGTTATAATGAAGCCTAGTGTAAGTCAGGTGGCTAGGTAGTGGTGGGTGTGGCTACAGCAGCCCCCCAAAAATGTAAAAAAAAAAGTTGGTCACCAAAGCTGAAACTTTGTGATATGATAGTTGACACATTATGTAATAGAAAAAAACATAGTCAGCTGGCTGGATGTGGGTGTAAAGACCGGCTGCTGGCGTAGTCAAATATGCACCTATAAAACCACGTTTAACAGCCGCGCGCACAATTTACTAAGTCAGCTGAAGGCCTTTCCCCCGATATACAGTCAGCAGGTCATTTTTATAATATAATTTATAATATTTATCGAGCCGAATTTAAATCTAATAAAGCTGAATTTTATTAACATTAAACAATGTCTTTACAAAACATGTAATAGTTTAATGAATTCAAAATTAAAAACGTTTTTTTTTTCATTGAAATTCGAAAATTGCAGACCCAGAAAAAAATGATTATGCTAAAAATTAGATATCTCAAGGCTGGGTGAATTTGTTTTATTTGTTTTGTTACATTATTAAAGGTTCACATTTCTCCTAAAAACAAAACCATTAACAAACACTCTCTAGCATTTTTGGCTCTAGAAATTATAAATTATTGATCTTCATTACTTATTGTTGTTGTTTTTTCGTTATTAGTACATTATATAAAAATGATTTTAAGATATTGGGCCACTTTAAATTCCCGCTCCTTTGGATGGGAGGGGCAAATTTCTAACAAAAATAAATACAATAGAAGAAAAATATTAAAAAACAACGGCAACACCTACAATATCATGCTATAGCTTATTTTAAAGCCAGAAACTTTTTCGTCAAGTTTTTGTTTAAATTAAATTATTTTAGTGCTTAATTTTTATAAAAAATAGTTTCAAACTCAAAATTTAAAAAAATATATATATATATCTGAACAAAATTTACACCTTAAGTAATTTTTAAATCAAATATTTTTCGGTACTCGATATGGTATTGCTACATTTATTCGCATAGGAATATATAGGAATAAATACAATTTTCTTATTTTTATCCCCAAGATACTATATGTTTTCTTAATAAATATGTCTAATAACAATTCAAGAAAGGTTAAACATATCTAAAAAAAAAACAAAACACGACGACGACAAATTGGGTCTAATGTTTTATTTGCCAAAATAAAAATATTTTTTTTTTTATCAAAAAAATATTTTTCTACTATAAAGGTACTTTTGAAAATTTCAATTTGTACCAAAACTGAAACACTTACAGCTATCTGGTTTTCAGTCACCAACTAAAAAATAATAAGAGTATCGAAAAATATTTGATTTAAAAATTACTTAAGGTGTACATTTTTTTGGGATATTTTTTTTTTTTTAATTTTGAGTTTGAAACTATTTTTTATAAAAACTAAGCACTAAAATAATTTAATTTAAACACAAACTTGACGAATAAGTTCCTGGCTTTAAAATAAGCTATAGCATGATATTGTAGGCGTTGCCTACTTCAATTGTATTTATTTTTGTTAGAAATTTGCCCCTCCCATCCAAAGGAGCGGGAATTTAAAGTGGCCCAATATCTTAAAATCATTTTCATATAATGTACTAATAACGAAAAAACAACAACAATAAGTAATGAAGATCAATAATTTATAATTTCTCGAGCCAAAAATGATGGAGAGTGTTTGTTATTGGTTTTGTTTTTAGAAGAAATGTGACCTTTAATAATGTAATAAAACAAAATAAACAAATTCACCCAGCCTTGAGATATCTAATTTTTAGCATAATCATTTTTTTCTGGGTCTGCAATTTTCGAATTTCAATGAAAAAAACCGTTTTTGATTTGAATTCATTATATTATTTCATGTTTTATAAAGACATTGTTTAATGTTAATAAAATTCAGCTTTATTAGATTTAAATTCGGCTCGATAAATATTATAAATTATATTATAAAAATGACCTGCTGACTGTATATCGGGGGAAAAGCCTTCAGCTGACGTAGTAAATTGTGCGAGCGGCTGTTAAACGTGGTTTTATAGGTGCATATTTGACTACGCCAGCTGACGGTCTTTACACCCACATCCAGCCAGCTGACTATGTTTTTTGTATTATATAAAGTTTCAACTATCATATCACCAAGTTTCAGCTTTGGTGAAATCATTGACCAAATTTGTTTTTACATTTTTGGGGGGTTGCTGTAGCCACACACCCGCCCATGGTACCCTAGCTGACATGCACTAGGCTTCATTATAACATCAAAATAACCATATGACAAAAAATTAGCTTTGGTTCGATTGGTCACCAAAATCTTTCGCGGGCTCCCGTAATAATAGCGTAGTTTTTATATTTGACAATTCAATAAATTACGAATACAACATCCGCAGTAGTATCTTATACTTCAGCTTTTATTGGCAGCAAGGTAGATGCACTATTTTTAATTCGTATATATAGAATGCTATTGTACTGTGAGCAGCTTTCTCAAAAAAACGTGACTAATATGGGATAGCAAAGCGTGGGACTACAAAGGGTTATAATCGAAATGAGCTGTAAGCCCTAAAATTTATAACACAAAATTAAAATTAAATAAAATTGTTT
Source organism: Epistrophella euchroma (assembly GCA_947049315.1). Lineage (NCBI taxonomy): Eukaryota > Metazoa > Arthropoda > Insecta > Diptera > Syrphidae > Epistrophella > Epistrophella euchroma. The sequence goes on from OX346248.1 coordinate 36,035,541, forward strand.
TATTTTTTTTTTTAGAATTCGACCCTGGGATTTTTCATTAACTAGTCCGATACGCTAAACATTGAGCTAATAGATAATAAACTTGGTATTTTAATTTTTCACCGTACCTTTGCATGATCATTAAAAGTTTTTATGATGGGGTAGAATTTTTGTGTTTTTTTTTTTTATACATATTTGTTTTTGTTATAGAATAGCAAAACTTGCCCAACAAAATTTTACTGGCTAAGGTGCCTTGGGAGCATTAGACAAGTTTTTCTCGTCTAGAATTTCCCTACTAAAAGTTCTCCAGGGCCCTAACAAAACTTTGCAAAAACTTGCCATTTTTCCAGGGGGAAGTTGGATATACAGTGAAACCCGGATAAGTGCCTAACCTGTTTAAGTACCTTTTATTTTTTAGAACCAAAATTTTGAGGATTTTTTCGTATAAAACTCATCTAATAAGTGCATTTCGCTTAACTGCCTGCCCCGCTTAATTGCCTTTTATTTTATATACTTTTATTGAAATTTACCTGAAAAAAAATTATTTTAAGTACACAATAATTGAAATCAGCAGAAAAAGACAAAAGCTTCTTTTCATCTAGCGTTTCTTTTTTAAAAGGTTACCGATACTAGTCAGTTGATGTAATGTTATTTCTTATTTTTTAAATTACATTAAACATTTTTTTATTGTCATTTTTGTTTTATTTTTGTAAATATAGGGATTTTTTTTTTATAACTGCACAACCCGCATAAGTGCCTCTCAAAACGAGGCATTTATGGTAAGGCACTTATCCGGGTTTTACTGTAATTACATAATACGAGACGAAAAAATATTTTTCATCAATTTTTAGTAGATTCTTGTAATTTTTTGTTTCTTTAAAATCGGCCCTATCACGAATTCCATCGTAATCGGAAAATCACCAAATCCGTTTGTAGTGGCAATTTGTAAGAGATTTTCCACTACGACAGATTCTGTGATATTTTTTTTCGGGACTCGTAAGAAGTTTACGATTACGATGGAATACGCGATAGGGCTAAATAGTTGACATATTCGATATTCGAGCCTTAAATTAATTTTTAACAATTCTTAGAAGCTTTTTATTTTTTTATTTAAAAAAAAATACGTCTGTTGATTTTTTTAAGTCTTATACCAATCCTACATCAAGTCAATATCCGTGTTTTATTATCTACGGATCTGGATCAGGATAATCCTTTGAAAATGATCTAAGTCAATCATAGTGCAAAAAATTGCTGTGGCAATCCATGTGAGTTAAGAACTAAAACAATGCTTCCTATGTCGATTACTTACTTTTATAAGAATCCTCTTTCATTTTCTTAAGGTTCCATCAGTATTCCTCCTGTATTTACCTTACATTATTTTAGTAGACGATTTCCGTAATTAATTTGCAGTACCTTTATTATTATCCGATGTTCTAAAATATTTCATCACCTTTTGAAAAAACCGCAGGACCTTTAATTTTCTTCCTGCACTAGTGCTTTGTTGTAAGCAACTTCAAGCTAATTTTTATCAATCCTATATGAAATGCTAGCAGTATCTATTGAACTGAAGGTGTGTAGTATATGTGGTGCTTTATTTTCTCAACATGAGAAAATAATCTGAAATTTCAAAAACTCATTACATTCATTGAAATAAAACACACAATTTTCGGTCGACGAGTTCTTTATTTCTTTTCCTTTATTGAAAAATATCAAAATTAAATTTGTTTTACAGTCATAAAAATTTACATAGTCACAATTTAAACTATATTTATTTTTATAAAAAAAAGAACCTAAATAAAATTATCTAAATTTATATTTTGGAAGGCAAATTATGTACCTGAAAAAAATATCTAAATGAAAAAAAAAATTAGTTAAGTACTTTTTTAAATTTCAAAAGAAAAAAATTAATTTTAATCAAAAATAGTAATAGGATAAGAAAACTGAATAATAAAATAATCTACTCTTATTTAGTGTTTTTAGTTGTAAACTAAGTTTATTATTGAACTCACTTTCTCTCACTCTATCTCTCTTGCTGTCTTTTTCTATATGATTTTTTTTTTTTAAGTCAAAATGAAACTCGTCTTTGTATTAGATAATTTTCTAACACATTTTTTTTAATTAAATATCAATGAATTTTTATAATTTGAATGTTTATGCGTAATTAAATGGATACAGTTTGGAAATGATTTTTTTTTTCTTTTTTATTAATTTTATTTAATGTGACACCTACCATTTAATCTTATTAAAATAAGTTTTTTTGTTTATAACATGTATTTACAAAGTTTTATTTATGATCAGAAAGTATATTTTTGTAAGATAATGATCTACATCTATTGAGTGAAATATGTTTTTCGTAGAAATAACAAAATAATTGTTTACAAAACTTTCAGTAAACTGAAATCCCAATGTCTAGTGCTAACTAATGAAGAAAAATCGATTGATTGCAGAATGATAAAAAATAAGAGAATTAAAATTAAATCAATTGCATCAAGTTGGTTGATCACACTATGTACATACAAACATATTTTTATTATATTATATGTTAGTATTTTCACACATGCAGTAAGATAAGGCTAGTTGAGTTGAAAATTGGCTAAGATCAAAACTTTTCATCACTCAAAAGCTATATATTCTCAAAATACATTTATGAATAATTTATTTTTTTCAAAATTCCATAACAATTAATATTGAGGAGTGCATATGAAAGCAAATATACATACAAAAGTTATTAATACCTACAAAACTAAAATGTCCTTTAAAATGAATTCTATATTTTTGATATTATTATTATGTCTATAATAATAAATCTATCAACTAAATATATGTACAAAATATAAAAGCAATCTAAAACAGAGGAAATTTGAAAATTAAAACAATTTACACAAAATATACATAGCCATGATTGTAAAAGAGCTTTTTTAAGCGAATGTTTTAAGACCTTTGAATTATGTATTGATGTACATATACCACACTTTTAATAGTCAAAGTTGAAGTTGGAACTACACTTACAGCTTTTGCCCCAAGATGGAAGCTGTTTCGCTTGTGATACTTTGAACATCGATGTCGCTTGACTCACTTACGGCCATATTATTGACTTTCTTCAAAGCTATTTTTACGAAAAAACTACTTCTATAGAGGTCTCGAGTTTTAAGTTTTTTACAAAATTTTATTGCTTTGACATCTAAATAAAAATATTCATATACACATATTTTGACATGTAAATCAAATCAATAATTGTTTTTGACCCCCAGTTTAGACAGGCGAGTAGAACTAGTAGCCTCTATGTGTGTTAGTGTATCGATACACGATATAGCCGACTAGTAGCTTTAATATAATATTTTTGCCTGCGAGTTGGTTGCTTGTTAGCCTACTAGTGATTTGACGTTTGTGTATTGTTTTCTCCTTTACACTTGTGCAATTGTTTGTTTTTTTTTTTTTTCAATCGTATAGGAATGCTTTTCGTTTGAAATATATTCTTCACAGATTTTACGGTTTGAATTTGTCGTGCGTAGCTAGAAATTCATAACATTCAAAAGAATTTATTCACATTGTGAATTTATTCACATTTTTCAGCATTTTAAAACTTCTTCTCATTCTTGTAATATTTTTTTATTTTTGTTTTTTGAAGTTTAAAGTTTTATGAAATAAATATCATACTAGTTGATCGAATGCGCAATGAACTACTAGTAGCACATACATTTACACAACTAACACAACGATACAAATCCTACTAGTTCTACTCGCTTGTATAAACCGGGGGTGAAAAACTTTAAACTCGAAACAAGAAAACGATTCGTATCTATCAGGGCACTTGTTTTTAACTCCTGAATGTAAACGTAGAAATATATGTAAGAACATGAAGGCTCAGCCTTTATTTCGAGCCTTTTTATACGAGGAGATTTTTATCGCCGGCAACTTTTGTTTTTCGAAGAAAAGGCACGAAACAAAAAGAGAGAACAACAATTGAAGACTTTAAAAGGAATCACAAGTGATTTTCAATGAAATTTAAAGAAAACTTAAAAAAAATCTTCGGCATTTTATTTCCTTAATTTAAAATAAATTTAATTTTGCTTAGTTATTCCTTTTACTATTTATCGGAGAGGAGCAATTATTCTTAAATAAAATTAAACCGATATAAATGGTCGAAATAAAATTTAAACAAGCTGAAGCTCCTGAGAAGTTCAAAAATTAAGGCTTTACCATTATTAAAAAAAAAATTAAATTTGTGGAACATTGAATGAAGCATTGACGTGAATCCAAAGCTTGACAAATACAAAACATTTTAAAAAAATTCCAAACACTTGGTTAAAAGAAGACAAATTCATATTCATGCGACCAATGTGTCCTGGGGTTTAAACTAAAAATTAACACTTTCTCAATAGTTTGTTGCATACACCTTTTATGTGCCATGGTATAGTATATTAAGCAAAAATTTTGAATTGCTAATTTTTTATTTGCAACTTTACCATTTTTGCTAACAATTTTTTTTCTTCAACAGTCTTGCATTTCTTATGATCACTATCCAAAGTCGGTGGCGGAAATGGCCCTATGGGTTCAATATATAGGAATAATCTACTTAATACGATGGGAGCCTCTATTACTTTTTCTTTGAAATAATTCAAAAAGAAAAATGTATATGAATATGAGTTTGACTGACTGTAGTACATATATGTATAAATGGCAAGTTTATCCATTCAAAAAAGTGAGTGTCGAAGCTCTCATCTATTTTTTTTTTGAATATATCAAAGAGTTTTTTTAGAATTCTGAAGATGAATTTTTTTTATAAGACATACAATTTTGTACACCCACTATAAAACAATGAAAAAACTTGATTAATTAATTTTTGTAATTTTCCTTTAAAGTTCAACGCATGCGAGTGTTAAACACTTTGATCACTCCTAGGATTTCTTTTACATTCCTGACACTCAAAAAGCCTTTCATTTGGCTGTTTGAAGTGATGTTTAAGGAGTGGTGACATTAAATTGACTTGACTGGAAATATTGAAAGTATTCATTTGAATTTGTAAATTGAATTGAATTGAATTGAATTGAATTGAAGAAAAGGGGATATCGAATTGAATACTAAGTAATTATTGTCGTCAATGAACGTTTATCTGATAAACTCAAAAACGATATCTTTGATCGTGTGTGAGGCATTCATATGTCATAAATATTATGGATTCTACCACACAGTAGACAGTATCGTCTAAAGGGAGAAGGTAAAGTGTAAAGTGGCTCGAAAAAAATAATAAATATTTCCTCTAGTTTATCAATATATTTTGGTTGATTAAATTCAGTTTTATTGAAATTCGACAATGCAACCAACGAATAATAAATTTCCAAGATAATTTATCATTTTAAGAATGCCTAGCAGCATTATTGCATTCTCCTATAAAACAGTAAGGCGTATTATGTGCTTGTTTTTTATTTCTTTCAATTGTTGATTTTATAGCTCAAATTAGAAATATTTTTTTTTTAAATCAAATTAAATCAATTTTAATGAATTCATGTTTTTCTGTATGAAATTAATATTTAATAAAGAAATTAAACTAAACACATCTTCTTAATAAACAAAAAAAAATTAACAAGAAACAAAACCCTATATAACTTAAAATAAACCATATCTAAATGTGTAGTGTGAATTAAGATATTTACAAGTTCAATAAAAAAAATGTGTGTTTATTTTTATTTTATATCTAGAATATAATTTCAATTTTATACAATTTCCTTTCAAAAATGAAGGAAACTTTTTTATATAATGTATGTGTATAGATTTTTTTTTTATTTTTTCAGTTTTCTTTAATAATAATATATAATATATATATGTATACATATATATTTTAAATTTATTTATTTTATAAACTTAAATCTTTTGTTGATGTCGTTTCTTTTCCAACCAAAAAATTGAAGAAACAGAACCAAAAACTAAGAGCTTATTTGTGAAGCCTTCGACATTTTCTAATTTATTCAATCTGTAAAATATAATATAAAATTTATTGAATTGGTTTTCATTTTTTATATAGATGTTATAATCATTATTTCAGTGTTATTGTTTTTTTTTTTTTGTTTTGTATGTAAGAAAGTATAAACAAAATTAATTATAATTATTTCTCTTTTTTTTTTATTATTTTTGATACCCAACTTTTTTTGTTGTTATTTTCTTTTGTTATCCATCAGGGTTTTATATTTTGATCCTGCTGTTACCGGACTCTATATATTTAGGACAGCATTTAATTTAAATTTAAAAAAAAGTATATGGAAATGTTAATTAGTTTTAATATATATTTGTATTTACAAGATGTTTTCGGATCCTGCTAGTGCTGTATTTCGATTCCGGATTATTTTAAAGTTGTTGATTTTTATAAAGTTCTCTTGTTACTACACTGCGAATATAAATAAAATGAGAGAGAGAAAGAAAAAAAAGGATATTGATTTTATACAATTATTATTTTATGTTTGAATTTCGATGATTAGAGATTTATACCATACATACATAGATGGCAACGTATGGAAAAGTGAGTTTAAATATCTAAGAGGAAAAATATTCGAGTCTAAAGTGTAGAATTGTGATTTTTTTTTTGCGACATGCAGGAAAGAAATTGACTCGATTCTTCTTTGCAAACTCTTAAATGGCTCAAATCTTCTAGCTAGAATAAGGAGTTAGAATTCTCTTAAATAAAATAAATCAGGCTTCGAAAAAAAGCTCAAATATGGAAATTTAATACAATTAAATTTAGTCAAGTGAGCAAAATTAAAGCAAGCGCAACATACAATATTCTAAAGGTACAGTTGAACACTGAGCCATAACATTCTCAAATGTTTGTCATTGAAATACCTAGTTCGAGAAAATCTTGAAATTATAATGGACCCATGAAAATAATTTCCTTATCAGATAAAATCGAAAAATACAGTTATTTTCTGAGACGTGTATTATTTAATAACGGGTTGTTGCATTGTTAAAATAAATTAATTTATTGTTTGATTTGGATCTGTCAACAGCTGATTCTGACAGTTTTTGCGTTCCATTTGATAAAGAAATTAATTAAAAATCAACTTTGAAGATAATTTACAACTGTAAGTTCGCAAATAATATTTTTCATTGCTATTTTTGTTGTAAAATTTGTGTTGAAAATATGTGGCAAATAATTGCATAAAGGGATGAAGATTTTATTGTTGAAATATTCAAATAAAGTAAAAACTTTATAAACACAGTGACAAATCAATTTGAAATTGCATTTCATTCGCCACGAAATGAATCGATTTTTTTAATGATTTTACAAATGGAAAACTCTATTAAACGATCGTTATTTTGCTTAAAGCTATCTCAGAACATCTATGGGAAAAGATATAGACGACAACTTTGATAGGTAAATTAATCGATTTCAATAAAAAAAATAAATTTCCTTGTGGTAAATAGAATAGTATTTCAGATTGATTTTTTTTTATCACTGAAATTGGGTTTGTTTTGTCATTACTCATTACATACATACTTCATCATTTTATTATTTTTAAATTGTTTCGCTTAAATAGCAATTTTCACAACCGGTCAAGACCACCGTAAAAAAATAGTATTGTTAGTACAGGGAGGAGTGAATCTTTCGAGATTTTTCATCTAAAAAATTAATTTTTTAATTAATTCGATTTTAATCAATCGAAGTTATACAAAAAACTGTGACCCTTGCATGGAAATGTTTTTTTTTCTAATATCGATAACGATTAGTTTATTGTCAATTTTTTAATTATCGTTTTGACGATAGCTGTTCCTATTCTTTATATAGAGAAAGATAGAGAGAACAATCGTCAAAACGAGTATCAATTATCCGAGCGATCGGTTGTTTTTCTTTCGCGATACGGGCCTAGGTTCGAAAGACTATTTTCCAAACGTAAGGTTCTAAGGAGTTGAAGATTGTCCATAGATTTATGAAATATCTATACAGGGTGATTCACCTAAGATGTGCCAAACAGCTAGAGACCTCCCGCCTAAACGGGGGGAGATAGACCCCTCCTATACGATTTTTTTTGTCTCGGCTCAACCTCTAGCTCTACGCTCTAGCTTTTTGTCACACCTTAGTTGAATCACCCTGTACAAACTATAAGGCGCCAATTACAGCTTTTGTTGAAACTCATCATTGAAAATTTTAAAGAAGAAATAAAGATTAAAATAACCCATATTTAATCAGCCTTATTGTGAGTTTCGCCCAAACAAAATTTCACCCGGAAAATGTTTTCGCCTATTGTGAGTTTTACCCGTAAAATATTTCATGTTCCGAAAATTTCGCTTGTTGCGAAGATTAATTTCAGGCAAAATGTAATGACATCGATAGCTTAAATTTTCACCTATTTTTAGTAGGCAAACGAAAGAGCAGTAAGACGGAAAACGTAAAAACGTAAATTTTGTTCGGGCGTCACAATAGCTTTTAAAGTTCCGGGCGAATAGAAAATTTTATGGTAAAACTCACAATAAGGCTGAGTGGTTTTTTTTATTGATTGATTTTTAGCTACTCAATGGATTAAAAAACACACATTTTTGTAAGGACAATTTTTGGTAATTTTCGAATTTTATCTACTTACAATTCTTTCGTACATCTACAAATTAATCTTTAATGCCTAAATGGATTTATTACTAAGTTAATTAAGTGAAAATAAACTTTATTTGCCTTACAATTTTGAATTAGATGTTAATGCCCCTACCACTTAGGCAAAAAAAAAATCAGAGACTCCTTCTTTAATATTTGGGACCGCTTTAAAAACAAAAATGGATACAAATCTTGCCCATTAATTTTTTATTAGTAAGGCCCCAACCAGTATTTTACAAGTGGTCCTCGTCTTCTTCGAAAACTGGGATCGTGAAAGTTGCCAGAGATTTTACCTCCGAATTAATTGGTATCGGGAATAAATATTCAAGGGTAATTTAGCTGTCATTTCATTGGATTTTTGGGATAAAAACAAAATTGCACTCGAATTTCCCAATAGGGTCCATAAAAAAAAGGTTCGGTTACTAGATATCACTGTGATCCTGATCTGATCCGGATCAGATCATGTGGATAAAAAAACAAAGCTAAATACAAAAAAATGTTTTTTTTAGAGCTACTGCCTCTTGCGAGGGATTGGCAAATCCTCCAAGGGTATCGCTCGTCATGAAAAAGTGCTTCTCTTTCAAGCCGTTCATGTTCGCTAAACATTGTAGGTTCCTTCCATTCCTGTCTAACAACACGCACACAGGAATGGTTGAGAGTTGTAAATCAAAAAGACCTGGTTCTTCACGAGCTGTTGCGCCATCAAATTTAGTTATTATAATATTAATCCCCGATATTTGTTCTAATATTTGATTTTTACATTTTAAGTAGAAGTTTCGCTTGTTGTATTCAATGATATATGGTCTTATCAATTTTTAGTCGAATTTTAAAATTGTTTTAATTTTCTAGGTTATGAAAAAATTGAGAGCAATCCGATAACATTTTTTTTTTATTTTGAATTTGAAAAATAGATTCGGATATTGGAAGCTTAAATTCACGTTTTCGACCAAAAACAACATGCAGATTTACGCTTTCTTGAATTACATTTGGATTTGTTTTTCAAGCATAATTTTTGTTGTTTTAATTTAACAAAAAATCAGCGTTTAGTAGCAAAAAAATTTGTACATTTTCGCTTATTTAAATTAATCCCGTCTGGAAAAATGGAAAAGTTTTTGCCAAGCTTAGTGAAGACTCTGGAAAGTTTTCAGTAGACGAGGAAAACTTGTCAAATATTCGCAAAGCTAAATTAAATTGTAAGTTATTCATTTTCAACATTTTAGTTTTATATCTTAAATTAGTCTAGTGGTTATCGCCCTGGGAATGGTAAGCAAAAGGTTCCACAATAGAATCTCAAATAAACCAACTTAATTTTTTTTTTCGAGGGCCCAGCTTACTTTGATAGTAACACTTGCTATCCCATTGTTAGTACCTATGTAAAACTTTCTAGAGCCTCACTAAGACACTAGATTGTTTTCTCCAGATGGCATGCGATAGTGTTCAAAGGAATTATGCTAATCCTATCTTGTTTAATAATTTATTAATATTTTCCAAAAAAAAAAATATAAGTATTTTCAAAATGTTAGAACGCAATTTCCTTGTCATAAATCAAAAGTAGGGTTGTTTTTCGTAAAAATGAATTCATTCTTTTAATTAAAGATAACGGGATTGTTCGTCGAAAATTCAGATTTGAGCTCCCTATGTATGTATGTATGTATGTATGTATGTATGTATGTATGTATGTATGTAGTTCCTATTCAAGCGACAAAGAATTGCCCAAATACCTACCTATAGGAATCTAACTAACTGCCTAAAAATTGCAATAAAATTTGTGAATAACTTATAGCATATATTATTACGTTTTATAATATTATATCAAAATAATTGTTACTTACTTATCGCCTATTGAAACCCCAAATTTATACATGTACGCATTCCAGACTTTTAAGCTGACACCTGAAAACATTTTAACAAATATTTTTTGGGCTCAGCGGTACGTGGTGTATCCAAATTTTCAGATTCCTTAACAAGATACAAATCAAAAATAACCAAAAACTCATCTTGAAAAAATGCCTTTTCACAAATTCCATTTGCAAAAAAAAATTCCTCAAACATGGGTAAGATATTTTATAGAAAATTATATCTTGAATTTCACCTTTCCTGGGCACCCAATTGTCATGGAAATTTTATAAAAATGCCTCGGTTATTTCATTCTGAGCTTAAGAAGCAAGTTCCGGACGATAAAAAAGACAAATTCGAAGCTCTGAGTGCTCTGAACTTACAGCCCTATTCTGTTGTTCGATCCGATCGAAACTTTCGATTCACGTGAAAGTTTCATTCAATTTGCCTTAAATTATTTTTTAAAATCTTCAATCGTTGGAGTGTACATCTTAACTGATATTTAGTTTTGAAATTCTTAAAAGAATCTAATTGTTTTAATCCTGTTTTTATCGAAATTTATACAAAATTTGGAGCAATTATTTTCTTCCGACGGATAGCAGAATACAAACTTTCACATGAATATTAAGCAGAATAGGGCTGTTAAAAAGAATTATAGTTTTTTTGACAGCTCAATCAGAAATTTGAATTCATGTCATTGGATTCCCTTCGAAATGCCAAATAAAGCCCTTTAAATACCATGGAAATCAATGAACTATTAAAAATTAAATAAAAGAATAGATTAATGGCTTTAAAATCAGCTATGTATGTATGTATGTATATCATAAAATACGGCAATTTTTAAAATTATTTTACGGAATAATTTTTAGGCATAGTGCCTACTATTTTCAAACATATTTTACCATACTAATTATTTAAAACATTTACAGCACTGAATCACTAAAGAGAAACGCGGCAGACACAGATGTATTGAAATCGCCTTACTAGATTACGAAATCTAAAAATGTATGCAGCTCATCTAGATGCAAATAGTCCCATACCACGATTTTTTAGCCATGTCTAAAAAGTCTTGTCCAAAAATATATGACATATAAATTTTTGAAATCCGTTCACTTGTCTTGTCCCTGGCTTTAACGTCATTTGCGCTTGCTTTAATTTTGTCACTTGATACAATTTTGAAGATTCAAGTTCTTTTAAATGAAAAGTTAAGCTCACAAAGATGAAAAACAAAACACCCTTTCTTACCAACACCTTAAAACTCACTTTACATTCCTGACTCCCTAATATTTATTATAACCCTAAAAGAAGGAATTCAGTTTCAGAAGAATAAGAAGAAAAAATAAAGAAGAATTTTATATTTTTTTTTTGGTTTCTCGATTTATTTGCAAAATAAATGTTTTTTATATTATTTTTTTTTGTTTCTTTTTTTTTTTTTGTTTTCTTTTTTTTTTTTTTTTTTTTTTTTTTGCATTTATTTTTCTTTTTATGTCAAAATTAAACTAAATAAAATTGTTTGTACACGAAAAAGGGGTTAAAAAAATAAAGAGAATAAAAAATGTATAATATTAAATTATTAAATAGAAAACTTACAAGTAATTGTCGTCATAATCGGTCCCCCCTCTTTACTCTTACTTGCGGCAGAAGTGTCAGCAGCAGCAGTAGTAGTAGTAAAAGTAGCAGAATTGGCAGCGGTGGCAGCAGTTTTATTTTTTTTATTGTTCTTGTTAATATTATTATTAATTATGGATGATAAAGATTTTTTGAATTTATGATGTCACGAGCAAGCAACTTCAGTGGTCGTTGTTGCTGGATTATTTGATTTTGAAACAGCTTTAGAGGCAGCAGCAGCTGTTGTTGTTGTACTGGTAACACTTGCAGCCGTTGACGATAAATCGTCCAGTAACGTCTGTGAACTTTCATCGCTACCATTTTTCAGTGGTGTAGTGTTTTTTGTTGGAAATTGTGGTGGTGATTGCGTTGTGGATGTTGGTGTTGAAGGTGTCAATGCTGAGTCACTGTTACCCGACGATGCATTTGAATTGTCTTCATTTTGCTGAGACAGAGAAAGAGAAATTTTACAGTATTAGGAGTCTACTTTTTCATATAATACAAAAAAATGTAAGTTTAAACTAATTTGTATTACTTACTGATTCACTATTTCTACTGCGTTTCGAGACACCACTACCACCGCCAATACTATTCTGTGATGGTTGTTTCTCCAACTCGGAGGACAACCGTTTTCTTGTAGCTAAAATCGAATTATTAAAATTATTATGACTCTCCATAGAGCGTCGTTCCCGTTTTAGGAATTCCCCATCCAAATACAAACTAAGTAATTTGCGTTTAACATGACGAGCTTCAATAGTCATGCCTTCTCTCAGCATTTTTATATTCACCTGTAAAATAAATTAAAAACAAAAAAAAAAAACGACATTAAAACATTGGTCATTAAAAAAAAAAGTATAGTTTTCGAACATACCCCATGTGATATAACATGCTCGGTAAAATTTTGAATATTCTCTGTTAAATTAACATTTAAATTTTCCGTGCGTTCAAATTCCAAACCAATGAACCACATCGAACAAAATGATGCATCAGAAACAGGTTGTTTATCTTGTGAACTTGACAGATTGCTGTTTCCCCCACTATTCTGACATTTCGTATCGCCTTTCCTATATTCAAAACATTTTGGATTAACATGTGCTAGAGAAATATGTTGATTACGCTCTAGATTTCCAATGAGAAGACGAATCTTCGATTCAACTAGACCACACCACTCAAGGTGATCTTCAGCAGTTTTTGAATTAACAAGTAGAACTATGAAATGACGATAACTATAGAAAAATTAGATGAAATAAGAACAAGACATTTTTAAAATTGAGCATATTTTCAAAAGAATAGAAAGAAGATTAACAAAGAAAAAAATATTCTCACGTATAGAAGAAACTTGGAGCTTCAAATAGCCTTTCCCATTTGGCTCGTCCAAGCATTATTTCATCTGTTGTCGACATTCCACGATTAAATTCGTTTAAAATAACTTTTTTAGTCGATTCCGACACATTAAATGTAGAGTTCTGTTGGGGGTATGCAGGTGTAATGATTGGCATCAGATGATAGCGATCAGCTGCATTTACCCGAGGATCCCATACCTGAAAGAAAATATTAAACAAACAAAATAATAAGTTTGCTGCTTACATTTAGAGATTATGATGAAAGCGAAAATCTATATATGTACATAATATAAAAATTAGTCCCTTTTTCTCTTGGTAACGCCATATCACGCCATAACTTGAGAACCATTTCACCGATTTAGAAGTCTTAGGGAAAGAAAATTAAGAAAATTGCTAACTTTAACACTAAAATTTGGTTGAGGGTTTTTGAATACTAAATCATTTTTTTTCTTGATAAATAAAAATATTTGTAGTAGCCGTGGCGTGATGGTTAGTGCGATGGACTGTCATGCCGGAGGTCTAAGGTTCGATCCCCAGCCTCGCCACCTATTTATTTAAAAAGAAAAAAACGGCTACTGCCTCTTGCGAGGAATTGACAAATCCTCCAAGAGTATCTCCTGTCACAGAAAAGTGCCGCTCGTTAGCCGTTCGGATTCGGCAATAAACTGTAGGTCCCCTCCATTCCTGCAGACACGCACACAGGAATGGTTGAGAGTTGTAAGTCACTAGGCCCTAGTTCTTCATGAGCTGTTGTGCCATCAAATTTATTTATTTTTAAATAAAAATATTGAATACTTATTTACATGAGAAATTTGTTGAATTTGTATTGAACCAGGTAAAAAATACACTACGGAGCCGAAAGTTTAAAAATGGGTTTTTTGTTTGTACGTGCATAATTCGGTCATCCGATATGCAAAGGAAGGGACATTTAAAATTTAAGTAATCTTAACTGGAACGAGGATCGCCAGGTCAACTATTTTATACTTTAAAAAAAATAACTTAATTGTTTCTATTGCTGTAAATTGTTTCTATTTATGTAGAATTTCGGATAGTTCTTCATATCTATAGCTTCATATATAGAGGCCATGAGGAGCAGAGTGGCCAAACTGACTTTTTCTCTTTTTTCAGTAGAGCGAAAACAAAAAACAGCTCTTTTTGAAACAGTAATAACTGTTAATTGAAGTAAGATATTAATGATTTTCTTTTTGTGATATGTCTAGAAATAAGTACAGAATTCTTTGCAATTCATATTTTCCCTCAAAGTACCGTTTAAACTTATTTTTAAGTCAGTTAAGCCACTTTGGCACTAAGGAAAAAACAATTTAATTCAATGAAGCAGAAAGATAGGCCAAAAGCGTTAATTTAAAAATGCGATTTTTATTTAAATTGTGAAGTTTTTATTTTAAAATGAAGAAATTAAAGTAAATTATTCACTTCCTCATGTCTCAGAACATCAAATAGCTTCTATTTCAGTTAAAATTCCTGAATTGTCCCTCAGAGCGGTATAAAATTGTGTTATATTGGAGTTTTGAATGCAAGGACCTATGTTAAATTTTTTTTTTTCCCGGACTTAATAAGTCTTGCATCAGGATATATATTTTTTATAAGGGTAAGAGGGACAGTGGCAAAACTAAAGCTATGAGACCTTCCAGGACTTGCACTCGTATGACAACAATAAAGAAACCGTATGGACAACAAAATATTCATGTGGGCTAGTGAAAATGCTATAGTCATTTTAATAAATCTAATTTAGGGGGAGCTTATCTCAAAGCTTCGGGTTCTGAGCCGCTTGGTCTAGGTTCAAGTCAATGAATGAAAAAATATTTCAATTTAAAATTTGACGAGGTTCATACTGAATTTGAATGATGGCACTGGTTATGTTAACACCAACCCACTAAACTTCACACCACTCTATAATGATTAAAAGACAGGAAAATATTTGTGCCGAAGGAAGTAAAATTTAAGTGGGATAAAATTCGCAATCGATTTAATTTTTTTTTTATTTAAGGCGGGTTTCCTATTCAGTGACTCAGATAATGCTTGTTTTGTATTATTTATTTTAAGGGGCCAGTAACGTTATATAAACTAAAAACAGGCAGAGATTTATTATGAGGATTTTTTCGCCTCTCTCTCTTCTTCCACTTGTGATAGATGATAAGGTCCTAATAAAATGTAAAAAAACAAAGTAAACTAACAATTTTTTGTATCAAAAAGCATTAATAATTTTTTTTTAAATAATTAATTCCAGTTTGAATTGAATATTCATAGCTAAGAAAGGCCAAAGTATGTCGGTTACATATGCAAACAACTAAATTAACTTAGAATTTAAGGGCCATTTGCTGAAAGGAAACTTAAATATTTAGGTTCAACCAAAGACAATATAATACCAAGATATTGCATCTAGTGTAAAATTTCGCGATCAACTCGCTAGTACTGGGCTGATCCAAGTGGTGACCCCATACATGTGCGTGAAACCATATAATACCAAAGATACTGCATCTCCCCAACCAACCACCAAAAATCAGTTTTAGATGCGGTCGGTCGGGGGAAGGGAAGCATTTTCACATATTCATTCTTTTTTGCCTAGCCTGTTTATACACAAACACACACACTTCAAATGCTACTGACTGTTTTTTTTTTTTTTTTCATATTCACTTTCCTACCCGATGTCTACGTTTGCATTGTATTAGTGTCTATTGTTTTCCTATTAAAAGCATTAGCTTCAAATATAAATTGTTATTAGTTTAGAATTCATCTAAATTTATTTTTTGTTAGTTTTTTTTTTATGTTTTTCTTAAATGAAAAAATTATTTTTTAATAAAATAATGTTCTTTAAGAAATTCTTTTTTTTTTTATTATCTTTATTATAATACCTATAGGTTACGTGGATATGGTTTGTATTCATTTTCAAAAAAGTTTAGCAATCTGTAGGATTAAAAACTTTCAACTACACTTGCGAGCAAAAAAACGGAATCACTATCTTGCTTCATAATAAAGACAATAATTGCTCTCAAAGTAATTAAGATGTTTATGGTATCGTTAAAAAGCTGCAACCATAAGCTTTAAATCAAGGTTAAACACATAACAATCACTTTGGCATTTTAAGAAGGAAAAACAAAGTGAAATTAAAACAGGTAGTAGCTCGAAAATTTAACATTTGTTTAAGTATCTTGAATTGCAAACCTTATCTCTTATTACAGCTTCTAAACGATTTATCATTAACGTGGATGTGTTTCCTGTCTGTCTCTTGCGGTATTCTTACCCATTCGTCTTCCAGTACCGCATTTACTTAATTAATTGTTTCAGGAGCTGGATTTTTGGTTTTAACCCTTCACTTAAGCTCGTCTAACAAATGCTTGTTAATGTTTAAGTCTGTGCTTAGCGCCAGCTAGTCCATTGTGGCCTTACCAACTTTCCTAAGGAATCCGACTGTTTCCCGTGTAGTGTTGCATCGAGCGTTATCATGCATTAGTACGAAATCTTTGGCAATACCTCCAACATAAGGATCGACATGATGCAGCAGAATATCGGAAATGTACCGGTTCACAGATAAACCTCCACCCGGCCACCACAAGTAACAAAAACCAGCTCACTTTTTTTTCAATTAAAATACCAGAATGTATGATACAAGACCCTCCCCCATAAGTCACGGTTTCGAAAAAACAGCATTGTTCAAATCGCTTGTCAGGTCGTCTGTGCATTCTGCCCCTACGATCACTTCCATGCAGATCCCTTCTACACTCATCCGAGAACATAATTCGCCACCAATCGTAGTTCCCTAGAGAAAATAGAGGTTAAGCTTGCCGGTTATTTGCAGTCAATTTCGGTCCCGTGGCAGGACGTTTCGGGATAAGGTCTGCTTCTTTAAGTCGTCTCCTAACTGCCCATTCACAAGCAATTATTCCTCGTAACTGGTTCAATCTGTTGTTGGACGTCAAGGCCAGTCAAATTACGATTTTTGAGCGAAGTCATTACGATGAATCTTTCATATCTCTAAGTGGTACACCGGTGACGTCCAAATTTTGGCGTTCGCACAAACTCTCTAGTTTCCCTGAACGTATTGTAAATCTTTGATACACACCATTGGCTTAGATGGAGTTGACGGGCCACAGCACGTTGGCTTATTCCTTATTACAGTAGTGTAACAACTTAAGCAACATCTGCAAGTGTGGTATCCATTTATTTCCAAGAGAATATAAAACAATTCTTTTTTAAGAGCACACCGATGAACAAAAACTAATAATGCGCTCGAATATTAAGTATCAATGTTGCCTACTCGTACTTCCAATTTTAGTAAAATTTGTTATTTTCATTATTATGGCGGATAACGCGAAAACTATGCAATGGATTTTTATGATTTTACCTCCTATTTAAAGTTTAAAGTTCAAGCTTTAAAACGTGAACATAAACTTTTAAGCATTAATATTGTAACCACAGATGTTCTTGCTTTTAAAATGCGAAAGTAAGTGATTCCATTTTTTTGCTCGCAAGTGTGCTTTAATAACTTCTTCGTCATCGTTTGTTTTTTTAATCGAAATGAACAAAAACCGAAATAATCGAAAAACTTAATAATAAAAGGCGAAATTAACTTAAAAGGAACTAAATAAAAGACTTGATAATTTTTTTTCGAAACAAGACCAAGTCATTGAAAATTGATTAAAATGGAGAAACAATGAAATGCGAAACGACTAAAACGAAATAATGAAAAAAAAATTAAAACAAACCATACCCTATAAAGGGTATATTACTGCACCCGTCACAGCCTCACATGAGCAAAATCATAAATTTTTACTTTACTTACAGAAAATCGAAGATTTTTATTTTCTGGGTGCTTTAGAAGCACTGGATTTGGCCACTTCCATCTAGAGAAGACCAAAAAGAACTTATGAACTAAAGTTGCGGCAACAGCATTCGGATATAGCTGACAGGTACGTGCGACGAGCATAGCCCATGTCACACCACCAAAGTATCCAAGTGAATTTGAATAAATTCCATGTTCTATAAAAAAAAATATAAAAATTATCCAAGACTTGAATCAAAAAAACAAAAAATAACTCACTTTTAGCCCACAATTTAATGGATCTCAATGCCAAACGAAAATTTTCAATATTCGGCACAAGACTTAGTATCTCGTCTGTAACCCGACAACCATTCAAGCTTCTAACCGATCTAGGATCAAGATTCTTCAATAAATTATCATCTCGCAAATCGAAATCATCGGGTATTTCTTTAAGTGATAATCTCGCAAACAGTAAATCTATTTCAATTCCATCGAAATTCATCTTTATGACCGGCACAAAGGCCTCTTCGACGGCTCGACATTCCGTAACTTCGGGTTGTTTCTTTAGCAACTCGAAGAAGGACGTAAAATAATCAGTCCGTTCAATATTTCGCGGTGCCACACACAGTGCGTCTATATCAGCGCCCTTGTGATGAACTCCCAGACGATATGACCCAAATGTATAGATTTTACCTCCAAGTTTTTCAGCAGCCACTTCTGGCATATTCTTGGCAATCGAAACATCTTTCACCCATTGTTTTACCAGAGTATTTAATTTCGCCAAGATTTCCATTCGATGATTGAGTTCATCTTGTGATTCGAATACTTTGTAGGGCTCCAGCGTCTGGCGGAGTTCGTCAGTTTTGATGATATCCTCGGGACGAGGATCAGCCAAACTTATAGCCGAAGTCATTCCCAGTGTCTTGGGTGCAGTTTGTGATTTATTGCCACCTGACGTAGCACCACTGCTGCTTCCTGATGTCGAACCAGTTGAGAAAGATTTGATACCATTCTGTTGGGTAGTCTGAAGTTTGGCATCGGCGTTCCACATTGTTTTCTTGATTGTGTGTTATTTCGTTCTGTCGTGGAAAAGTTTTCTTATTTTGTAACGTCTGAAATAAAAAAGATAATAAAATATATTATAAATGACTTCTTTTGATTTTTAAGGCTATAGAGAATGAGGAATTTAATTTAAAGTTTACAGCGCGGCAGATTTTTAGAACAGTATTTCTTGTAAAATATCGAGCGTTCAATCATGACTTGCGCACTCAAATTGTCATTATTTAATTCAAATTTTTCTTTAATTTAAACCAGATGTTGTTTCGATGTTGTTTCAGAAAAATCTTTAATATGATGTTGTTAAAAACCAACCATCTTTCAAAATCAGATTAAGTTTGATTAAATTTAACCGAATGCTTACCAAATTATCAATGAGTGGCAGAAAAAAAAATATTTTTTGACGCTAACCGAAATAGATAGATTGAAAACTAACTCTTTGTGCAATTTTTGTGATTCAAAAACATGAATATATGTTTATGAGCGCGGTACTCACTTTAATATTCTATGAGTGAACTACGCAACTTATCTGGTTGAGAGTTCAAAACGTTCAAACACGGTCTACCGTGGAATATAAAAATTAAATGCACGACGTTTCAAAAACGAAACAGAATTTTTACCCGCAGTTGCCATCGAACCAACTCTTTGCAATATATATTAAACTTTAAGATTTTCTGTGGCACAAACTTTAATCGCGATAAATTTGTACGGTTTACATGCTTTTTTTACCATGAGCAGTTTTCTTAAGCTTGAAAAACTAACTATCCGACACATATGTTGATATGTGAATGTGAGTGATTTAAAATACTTAAGTGCGTTTTGAAATTGCATTTTTATGGTGTTAAGGGTGTCGTGAAGTAAGTATTTAAGTAATTGGGGTAACACATACAAATATCCGTCA
This sequence comes from Epistrophella euchroma, assembly GCA_947049315.1. Taxonomy (NCBI): domain Eukaryota; kingdom Metazoa; phylum Arthropoda; class Insecta; order Diptera; family Syrphidae; genus Epistrophella; species Epistrophella euchroma. The sequence continues at coordinate 36,055,619 of OX346248.1, forward strand.
CTAGTCCAAACTATTGATGTATTTGTTGTGTGAGTCGCACTGACAGCAGCTGTAGATATTTTAAATGCCAGTTTAATTTTTTAATCGGAACCTCAACCGGCCTGTAAAATATTCAGAACTTTAAGTGCCACTTAGACCTATTCAGATATTGTGAAACGTAAATGCGGTTTTTAAGTGACAAATAAGTTCCATGTAGCTTAATTGGAACTTTAATCAGACATTGTGAAACAAACCCTTAGAGTTGATCAACTTTAGATTTTCTAACTCCCGGAAAAAGTAGGAGTTGACCGAGCAAACTTGAGAGTTTACATAAAAATGTTGTTTTGTCATTTAAATTTTGTTACAAAAACAGATTACGGACAAACAAAACGTATCAGGTAATGCTCCGAAGCAAATCTTTTCGGTAAATTGACCAACGATTTCTTTGGGCAGTAAATGAATTCGCGATTTTCTCGGACGCTTTTTCGTTGTTGCGTTTCGTTGTATGATGTCACAACACACAATTTAACACAAAATAACATGCACAAATATTAAAAAACTTCAAATTAAATAACACCATAAATCAAAATTAAAATTGAAAATGACAGTTCTGTTTTATTTTCACAAATATCCCAGGGATATTATTCAACTGGGGAGTTGAGAAAAAATGAGTGAATAAAAAGAAATTCAAACTTGCGTTTCAACTCTCGAGTTTTAGTAAGCTCTCGAGTTGATCAACTTGAGAGTTTGTCTCAAGTTGAGCAATAGTGAACAAAAATTGCCCTTAAAATTTTAGAAATAATAACAAAAGCGCAATGCTTTTTTTTGTGCAATCAGAAAAAATAAATGAAAAACACTTTTATTTATTAATTTTAAATGTATTTGTAATTAAAACAAATTAATTCATCCATTCAGTGGACAATTGGATAAATAATTTAAAACAAAGCAAAGAAACAAAAATGACCAACCAATATGACAAAATTTACATGTCAATATACATTTACTTAAACATAAGTTCTGTGATACTAATTGGTAATTTTTGTTTCTTTTTTCATCGCATGCGCCTTTTTCCATAAAAAAAACAGTGTAGGAACCATTTTTTTAGTTCTAGGAATCATTTCTATGTAAAATATTCTAGATGGTGTTAAAAACTGTTATTTTGGCGAACAGACAGACAGAATTTCTAGAAGCTTATATTCGTCTATCGATCCTATTATCATTGTGTTAAATCATAGATTTTTGTTATACAGTAAAACCCGGATAAGTGCCTCATTATAAATGCCTCGTTTTGAGAGGTACTTTTGCAGGTTCGGCAGTTATAAAAAACCGCTTAAGTTCACATAAGCACTTATCTCTATATTTACAAAAATACAAACAAAATTGACAACAAAAAAACGTTTAATGTTATTTACAAAATAAGAAATAACATAACATCAACTGACTAATAGTATCGGAAACCTTTTAAAAAGGAAGCGCTAGATGTAAAGAAGCTTTTTTCTTCTTCGGTTGATTTCAATTGTGTACTTAAAAGAATTTTTTTCAGGTAAATTTCAATAAAAGTATACAAAATAAAAGGCAATTAAGCAGGGAAGGTAGTTAAGCGAAAGGTACTTATTAGATGAGTTTTATATGAAAAAATCCTCAAAATTTTCGTTCTACCGGGTTTTACTGTAGTTAGTACAGGCAAACTACGTTATGACATCACAATAATATTTTACAAGCTGGAATTTGTATTTCATTAATCCTCAAGGCATTAAGCATAAACAAATTTTGGCATATTCCCTCACAGCGCGGCACATTTTTGAGCGGCAAAACAAATTAAAATATATGAAATTGTATTGGTTTTTCCGCTCAGCCTTCTGCCGGTCTGCTGCTAGCCGCTCACTGCGTAGCCTTGGCCTAAGTAAAGTCCAGGTAATTTTCTTATATCCAATAAACAGTGCGGTAAAAGACTCGTAATCAACCAAAAAACTCTACCAAAAAAACTCTAAGTAACGCCCAGTTAATTTTCTTATATCCGATAAACATTGTGGTTGAAAAAAAAAAGACTTCAACAATCATTTTGTTATCGATAATTTGCATCGTCACCCTAAATTACCATTGTGGTATTGATAGAAATTTGTGTGCAAATTTTGCTGTTGATTATGTGTATACAGGTTGTCCTCTAACTCGTGCTTTATATTTTGGGGGATAATTCCTGCGATCATTATAAGGAAAAATTGTATCGGCAAAAAAACTCTACTCTGAAAAAATTGGCTTAAAATGGAAAAAAATTATAAAAAATTAAAGAAAGTACATAAAATGATATGATTTACCTTTCTTGAAAGAAATGCATTATTTTATTTGCTTTTTAAATCGAGAAATTAAAAGTTTATGACGCAAACAAAATAGCATTTTTTTTTTATTTCTCGAAAACTAAGAAAGATTTTTACATGTGGCTTTCAGTGTTTGAATAAGAATTGATAATGGCCTCGAATATTAAAAAAAAAAAAAACACAGCGGCACTTAATCACGCAAAATTTTGCAAAAGATCAACTTCGAGAGAAAAAATCACATTTATTTCAATAGTTGACTTTGAAAATTAATTTCTCAAAAACTATTCATTTAAAAAAAAAACTTGATTTAAAAAACAAATAAAAGAATGGAATATTTGCTTTCCAAAAAGCTATAACATAATGATATGTATGTACTTTCTTTCTTTATTTTTTCCATTTTAAGTCATTTTTTCAAAAATTGCCCCTTCCTATTTTAGGGGGGTGGGGTGATAAAATGTTTTGCCCATACAATTTATGTTATAGAATGATCCCAGGAATCATCCCCCAAAGTATAGAGCACAAATTAGGGGACACCCTATGTTTATTTTTCGTATTCTTCGATTGTCATTCGTTAATAAACCTAGTGGTTTTAAAAGTATGTTGTTTGGTAAGTTTTGCGGGCAGAACTTTGAGGTTTAATAATATCTATTTATTGGATTATGGTGACCTTTCTTTTTTATATAAATTATTGTTTTTTTAATTTTTTTTAACAAAATCTCGAGATCATTAGGAACTCTCAAAAAAAGTTCCTCTAAAATCAACAAAAAAAATCACAAATTGGAATTTTTCCCTATGCTCTGTAAGAATTCTACCACGAGGAAATAATCACAATAGACTAAACCTAATTATAAATTAAATTCGGTACCACAACAATTCGTTTAGAACCAGGGCCTAGTGACTTACACCTCTCAACCATTTCTGTGTGCGTGTTAATGGCAGCAACGGCAGGGACCTTCAATTTTCTGCCGAATTCGAATGGCTAAGGTGAGAGGCACTTTTTCATTACAAGAGTTATTCTTGTAGGATTTGCCACTTGCTCGCAAGAGGCAGTAGCCATTGAAAAAAAATTTTTTGTGTGGACGAGGTTAGGAATCGAACCCATAACTCCAGCATAACAGTCCTACGCACTCACCATCATGCCACGGCTACTAAAATAGACTAAACTTGCAGATAAATAATATCTCTAACTTTTTAAGCCGGTGGCAATGGTACAGTATGTTGCTTGTCTGCTGGCTTGTTGGAGTGGGTTTCAGTCCGTTATTAAATTATATACAAAACTTCTTATTTTCAATCCACTATGCCAACGAAAAATCTTTCTATTTCTTTAATTGGTGCCCTGAAATTTTAGGTACATTTAATAGGCCTACAGCCTAATTTGTATACGAATTACACATAGCTAGTGCATAAATATAGATCACCTCCATGAAATTTTGCTACACACGAAAACGTTATTTACAAAATTTATTCAGTTTTGAATGCATGGTGATTCACCTAAGGTGTTACAAAAAGCTTGTACGTGTAGGTTGATTCGAGACAAGAAAAAAATCGTATGGGAGAGAGGAGGGGTAATTTTCTAAAAAATCGACTTAAAAAAAAATCATCTAAAAAGAACGGCAACAGTTAAATTGTTATGCTATACTTTTTTAAAGCCAAAAGTCCCTTTTTTATTATGTTATTAATTAAAATTATTTGTGAGAATAGTTTTTGAAAAATTAATTTTCAAACTCAAAATTTTGAAAAAATAATGAAAAAATTGGAAAACTAGTTTTTTTTTTAATTGTTTGTTAAGTAGTATTTTTGCTTTTAATATTCGATGCTCATATTAGTTTAAAGTCAAACACTGAAGATTAGATTCTCAAATGTTATAGTTTTTAAGAAAATTAAAAACAATGGGAGGAAAAATTTACTAAAAAAATTGATTTAAAACAAAAAAAAATTTATTAAAAAACTATCGTTAGAATGTTATACTTTTTTGTAAAGCTAGAAATTGCTTCTTTTATTTTTTCTTCGAATTAAGTTGTTTTAGTGAACAGTTTTTCAAAATTAATTTTCAAACTAAAAATTTTGAAAAAAAAAAAAATAATTGTGTTCAAACTGATTTTGTTCAAAATTTTACGTTATTAAGTAGTATTTTTGTGTTTAGTATTCAATGCTACCATCAATTTTTAGTCAAACACTTAAAACCAGATGTCAAAACGTTTTCTAGATTTTGAGAAAATTGAAAATAACAAAAGTAAGTTTTCCTCAAATTCGGCTTCCATCTATTATTTTGTTGCTCCAAAGATACTATTTCTACTAATGAAGTAGTAAAGTAGATTTGGTTATTTTCAATTTTCTCAAAAATTAAAAAACATTAGGCATCTGGTTTTCAGTGTTTGACTAAAATTTAAAAAAAATTAAGAACGAAAAAACAACCTAATATCGTAAAATTTTGTAAAAAAAACTAGTTTGAACACATCATTCCCATCATTCAAAATTTTGAGTTTGAAAATTAATTTTTCAAAAACTGTTTTCTCAAATAATTTGAAGCAAAAAATAATAAAATGACGGATTTCTGGATTTAAAAAAAATATAGCACAACAATGTAAGTGTTGCCGTTGTTTTTTAAGGATTGTTTTTTCTATTTTAATTCGAATTTTTAGAAAATTGCCCATCTCCCGCCTAAACGGGGGGACATAAACCCCCCTCCCATATGATTTTTTTTTGTCTCATCTCCAACCTACATGCTCTAGCTTTTTGTCACACCCTGTATATAATCTGGAGAACCGACTAAGGGATTCGTTCTTTATCACCCTACAATATGTGGTGAGAGGTTTTTTTTCTGCACATGTAGTAGGTAGGCACTGTTCCAGTGAATTTCAACTCGAACCTGTACTATCAAATTAACATGTGAAACACGCCTTATTTGTATTGTAAAAAACTTTGCATAGAAACATTTGCAAGCCCCGGGCAAAATTCTTATAGCTTTAAACGGCACAACAGTAGAAAACGGTTTGCAATATTGATTATTTGTCTGACCGACTAAGTTAACCAGTTAATAATTTGTTATTTGTTATAAATTTAATACAAGCGAGAAATTACGCAAATAATTGAGTTTTTAAGACTTAAGGCACCAGTAATAGCTACCGTTGAAACTCATTAAAATTGAGTAAAATTGAATTATTTTAGGACGTTTAAAAAGCAAAATCTTTAATCACTTTGATGCAAAAATAAATCTTATGATTTCATTAACATATCTGGCCAAAAAAAAATCAGTTTGGTCCAACCTTTATCGTGAAACATATTTTATTGTTTCAATGATAAGGTATGGTGCAATCAATGAAATAATGAAAGTTAATTTATGTGGAAGGTTGGGCCGATATTATATGTAAATTTTCAATGAGTCGACAGAATCATATTGGCATCAAAATAATTACAGATTTTACTTTTTAAGTCCCTCAAAACTTAAATTAAAAACGTTCAGTGATGAGTTTCATTGAAAACTATAGCTAGCACCTAAATTAAAATTAAATAATTTTATTAAAATCAATAAACAAAATTTAATTCTAACTTAAACTTATAAAGTTAATTAAAATAGATGAATGTAAAGGGGCTGAAGTTTGATTCTAGTATATCCTGTACTCAGTTAGCTTTAGTGTATCATTCTAGAAATAGAATTGAAATGGACGTTTGTGCGGTGAGTGAGAAAGGACCAGTGAATAATTGATGGACAAAGATTATATAAGCGATCTTCATAAGAGGGAAAGGTAGCTATCATTGCTTACTAGTTTTGATGGTACCTACGATTTTGTTTCTTCGTGGGAAATGTACAAGAGATTTAAGAAGAAATTCAAAGAAAATTTTAAAAAATCTGCAGAAACTTGTCTTCGTGTGAAAAGGGGCCTACTAAAAAATGTTTGTTACCTATGGGACAACATTTTTTCTTGAAAATGCCATGTCATTTTGTATTCATTTTTTTTTTGTTCCTTGATTTTTTTGAAACGCAGAAGCATCTTTGTCGGAAACTAATTTTCCTATCAACTGAATTCTTCTTTCACTTTCGTTGAAGCCATACAAATTCAAAAATTTAGACGGAAATGAATACAAAATATCACAATCACAACGCATTCTTTAGACATAAACACCAAAATACCAAGAGAATGGTGATTCATTGATAAATCTTCGACTGACCAAGGGTTCGAATAATATTTCCAGAAGAACAGTCGAGTAATTTGCCAAATTAACCTTAAATTAAATTTGTTTTTGTTGTCTGTTGTGAATACTCACACTAATTTCGATCGAGGAGATCAATAACATTTCTTCTTATTTAAACTGCGTATGAGAAAGTGGCAGTGTTCGCAAACCAACTATTGAGATTGAGATGATATCAAAACCTTTTCACTCAAAAACTGATAACATCCGACTGAACAAAAACAATCCCAATTGATGGCTCAAACAATTTCGGAAATTAAATTCACAAACTTTCGCGCAACAAAACAAAGAAAAAGGTGACTACAAAAAAATAATTAATGTTGTTCTGAAAGAATCACTTAAAAGAAACAGCAACAACATACAAAAGGCGAATAAATCAACGTTCTGCTTTCGTTTATAATTTTGTCTTTGGCGTTTGGAGCACGCTGCACAGCTCCACCACCACCACGCACTTCTCTACTAGCTACCCACGAAAGACACAGAAAAGAAATTCCAAGAATACATTTTTTCCACCACCGACGGAAGAATAAAGAACAGACGACTGTTTTGCTCGTAGGAGTCTCAAAACTTTAAATGCACATGAAAGTCATTGAAATAAATGTAACAAACCTTTTGGATTCTTTAGAAATTCGTTTACTCCGTTTAATTTCAGTTATTATCACGGGAAACTTGGAATAACAATTTTTGATTTTCACAATTTCAAAGAAAATTTCGTAGTTTTTCGTTGTGGGTCGATGGAACTTTTTTTGTGTTGCTTCTTTTTTCCTTTGATTGAAGTTTTCTCCTCTCGGTTTGGAATTGCATTTGAAACTTTTTGAATTTTATATCATTTTGTTGTTTATTTAATTGACAAACTAAACTGCGAACGATTTATTAACTTTTATCATGTGAATTTAGTGAATCTTGTTGAAAAAACGAATTAAATTTGCGAGAAGAAAAAATAACACACACAAAAGCGCTTGACGTTACCACTCCGCTTTGCAAGATGGCGGCTCGTGAAAAATGATGTTTCGTTTTCATTGTGGTTCGGTTTTATGGATTTTAGACGTTGCAGAACTGCCAGGTAGATAGTTTTGAGTTTTTATGGGAAACGAAAATGTAATTTGGAGGTAATGATTTTCGAGGAAATAGGCCGTTTGCGAATTTAATTAAAACCGCGTTAAATAGTAATCATAAAAATAAACTTTATTGAGACTTTAATTTATCTAACATTTAAGTGTATGTTCACATGATTATGTATTATTTTTTACCGACTTTGTTATACAATCACTGGAACAGAATTCTATGAAATTATTCTCCATTAAAAACGTTATTTTTGTAAAATTATCAATAAATAGTTGATCGTGTTTATCGTGCAAAATTATTAACCTGTCAAAATTTTTACCGCAAAATAATGCCTGGGACATTATTTTTCCTGGCAAATTTTAGACTAGACTTCACCCCAAAGCGGGTACAAACGTCACAATTTTGCGCGTGAACTGCGTACTGCCTGGAAAAAAACGGAAGATAAAATTTGTCCTGGGAAAAATTTTGTATGAAAAGAAAAAATTTTCCCGATCTGCGTACTAGGCTTTAGCAAATAATGGCCGCGTCGATTAATCGCCGCGACAATAGAAAGCGTGTTGTAGGGCTGTCCCAAACCAACGCGATTGTTTTCTTTTGTCACAGCGATTAATCGCGTTGGTTTGGGAGAGCCTTTATTGTTGTTTTCTTTTGTCGCGGCGAATAATCGCGTTGGTTTGGCAGAGCCTTTATAAATGGTCGATTGTTTTCAAAGAAACTGAATACTTTTTGGTTGAATGAAATGCAAAAACTTGCCCGGGATCAAAATCCCTCACAGGGATCAATTTTTTTGGCTGAAAGAAAAACGACATTAATAAAATCATTTTGTACCATGGGAGGGGGTCTTTCTCCTTCTGTTTGGGCGGGAGGGGCAATTTATTGACTTAAAAATGACTTAAAATAAAAAAAAAAAACAACGGTAACAATTACAATACAAAAATTATGAGTTTCTTAGCCATCTTTTATCATTTGTTTTAACCTAGTTAGGGGAGGAGGGGGCACACTTAACGTTTGCCGCTTTATAAAAAAAAATTAACAAAGAATTTAGACTCAAATTTGCTCTCCGCATACCTTAAAATGTTAACACCAAATAGGTTTATAATTTCTACTATTGCAACTGTATAGTATTAAGGCTCTCCCAAACCAACGCGATTTAATCATGCGAGTTCTGCAAAAAATAAGGGATACAAATTATAAAATGTATGTTTGTTGAATAGTAGTAGCCGTGGCGTGATGGTTAGTGCGATGGACTGTCATGCCAGAGGTCTAAGGTTCGATCCCAAGCCTCGCCATCTATTTATTTAAAAGAAAAACGGCTACTGCCTCTTGCGAGGAATTGACAAATCCTCCAAGAGTATCTCCTGTCACAGAAAAGTGCCGCTCGTTAGCCGTTCGGATTCGGCAATAAACTGTAGGTCCCCTCCATTCCTCCAGACACGCACACAGGAATGGTTGAGAGTTGTAAGTCACTAGGCCCTAGTTCTTCATGAGCTGTTGTGCCATCAAATTTATTTTTTTTTTATGTTTGTTGAATAGAGAGAGAAGAACAAAATGCAGAGATCTTGATTATAGGAACGCAGATGAAGATATAGTGAAGACGAACATGTTCATCTTCATAGTGTTGCTCTTTCACACATTTGAGTTTTTGGTATGAATCTATCCCGCTCTACTTTTCTTGATCTTTGCAGATGAAAGATACATGTAAATCCATCTGAACATGTTCGTCTTCCCTATTATTTTCATCTGCGTTCCTATAATCAAGATCTCTGCATTTTGTTCTTCTCTCTCTATTCAACAAACATACATTTTATATTTTTATCCCTTATTTTTTGCAGAGCTCGCATGAACATATATGTAAATCCACCATTATGTTCACATATTGTAAGCTACAAGTTTTATTTACAATTTTGTTGATCGTTGTTGAGCGCAAACATTATTATGAATGCGCAGAACAAAAAATCTGCATTTTATTTGGAAAATTTTCTGATAAGTTGACCAATGAAAAAAAAGTAACTGAAGATTGGGCCACTTAACATCATTTTTATACCACAATAGCCTTACACACTCGTTGATTTATCAATACCGTGCATGTCCGCAACTCCATGGTATTGCACTCCATTTTCAAGCCAGTGAAGCTGCTGCCCGCAATTTTTGAAAAGAAATTTTTCCTATGGCACGAAAATGACACGGTCACCCTGTTCTGAATTCCGATCGATTATAAAATCCTTACGTTTTCAAACACTAGCTGCCGTATTTATAAACAAAAAATGGTTATTTCATCACCTCTTGTGTTCGGACTCAAAGCCCGAAACCCTCCCCCTGCGTTCGCCCCCGGTTACGGGAAAATTTTCCACTTCTAATATTCTGTCGGGGAAATCGGAAAGCAAATATCTGCACACATCAAATGAACTCGTGCTGTGTGCTTTGCTACCATTTTGAAATTTCGTAGGTCTGTCCGATTGTCCATCGGAACGACTACAATAAAACAAAATTCGTTAATTTCTAGAAATGGGAGATAATTTCGTTCCGATCGGGTACGATGATAAGGGTTAAAAAAATCTCGATTTTTACAAATTTGTTAAAAAAAAATGCTAGTATTTACAATTTTGTATAAGATGATGGTGAAATAGGCCACTGATGGTCGGTCCTCAGTAAAAATTAGAATCAGCTTTCACAAATTCCCACGAAATAAACATATATTTTTAAATAAAACACACATATTCTTTAAATTCTTGTATAGTTTTATTATTTAATAATAATTATAATAATTTTCTCATAAATAATATTTCTTTTTTGCTCTCTTATTTAACTATAAGACATAAGGGAGAAAGGGAGAGTCTTCCAACTGAATCTTCAATTTTTTTTAAATAATTTATGTAGGTATAATATATATGTTTTTTTATTTGTTAAATGTTAAGTATAATAACTATAACTGCGTGTGGTTTCTTTTTATTTTTAATTTTTTTTTTCTTGTCACTTTTGTGTCATTTTACACTCTCGGTTTTGTTTTTATATTAGATTTAAAAATTTAAAATAAAAATTAATTCCATTTCTACAGTGATTTCTGTTTTGTTAATGAATTTTTTTTCCTATACCACACAAAATGAAAATTGCGTTAAGTAGGTGATCAATTTTGTTTTATTGAGAAATAAAAATAATTGTTTTTTTTTTATTTGTTATGCTATTCAATGTTATTTTGCCCTTTTAATTTATATTTTTTAATAAATTCTTTCCATATACAAATAATAATAATGGGTGTATTTTTGTGAAGTGCCTAGTCAAATCAGTAAAATTTGAACACGCAAACCGTAACAAAGTGCCCACAAATTTATATTCATTTTTGGTTTTATTGTTTTTTGCGCGTAATCATTTATAAAGATTGATATAAACCTTTCACAAAAACCTACATATTATTAAAAAAGTTTTTAGTGCACTCTCGATTCCTATAAATTTTGTTAGAATTTATTTGAATTAAAAAAAAAATATAATTAGATAAATTAAAATGAATTTACATATGTGAAATTCTTGTAAGAGTTAGAAACAACTGATTTAATTATTTTATGGTTTTTGTAATGAAGTGAATACAAAAGCAATATTAAAAGCAATTAAAAAAATATCATCAGCCTCTTATAAATCAATTTAATATAATTTTATTAAGTTTAGTTTTTATATACTTTTTTTTTTTTCAATTTTCTATCATTCCCATATTATTTTAATTCGCCTAGATTGAATTTTAAGTGCATTAATTAGAATTTGGTGTTTTTAGTTTGAAACGTATGGGAATTGTATTTTTTTTTTTTTTTATTATTAATTTTAGTATTATTACCTTACACTTCCACATCTCTATTCGTTTATATAAAAAAAACACATTCATATTATATATAGTTTAACAAGAATGGTAAAAAATTGGTTTATACACAATTAATAGTTTCAATGTAAAAATAAATTTATATACTCATATTTAACAATGCATTTTTTGTTTAATAATTATAATAATAATAACAATAATGTTGTTGAATGATAATTTATTAGAATTTACAGCTAAGTAGAAAATCGAGTAAATATAAATGACAAATTGGGTACAAGTGGAGTTATAGGAAGAAGAAGTGATTTGAAACCAATATTTGAGTTGTATAGTTTTTTTGCATGTTGTAAGAGGTTATTTATTGTATATTTGAAAAATTATTTAAGAGGTGGTTTTTAATAAAGTATCTGTCAATTTGTGTTTTTTTTTTTAAACATCAATGAAAGAGAGAAAATTAAACATTCCATTGACTACAGAGAGAAAAAAAAAAAAGAATTAATCGGTCATTACTCACATTTTAAGTCTTTAATATTGAGTATCAAAATGAAATGATTGAGTATGAAGATTAAATGACGAACTGAAGGACAAAAACCGGCTTGCCCACTTGAAAGTTTAGTTTTTTTAACAATATTTTTTAGGCTTTTAAAATTTACATCTGAAGAGAATTGAGAAAATTTCAATCAAAACAGTGTTTAATCTATAAAGATTAAACACACGAAAATATTTTTTAAACAAAAATATGAATCTAAGTAGTTACTTTCCCTAATCCCAAAAATTGATTACACAAATTAGCATCGAAAGTGACAATAAAGTATTTAAAAAAATGTGTGACAGACTCACGAATAAGATGTCTTAAGATCAATGTTCGTACGGAACGTAACCATACTGTGTTACACAGAACTTTTAACCGTGACGTGCTACACGTAAGAACCACGTTTTTTAGTTTACCCTATGTTTACATATACAAAAAATAAAACAATGCTCAAGTATAGGATAGTGTATCTTTTTCTACATTAACTTAAGATGACGATAAATAAAACTTACATCTTCATGAGTAACTGAAAATGTTAGCAGCAAATAGCAAAATACTATAAATAAAAACATAGCTATGTTACACCATAACTTCGAAAATTTCCTGAGTTACTTGAAATAAATTTTAATATACAGAGAACTACAAAGTCGTATGTGAGTAAATTTCAATTTTAAAATTTTGATGCAAAACTGTTAAAATATTCAATAAGAATTTTGTACTCTCATTTAAAAATTTAGACCGAAAAAATTTGTAAAATCAAGGTCACCCAATGTTTATATCAAAGTCGAATGACGTTCATTTTATTACAAAAGTGTTATGCTCGAAATACAGCCTTCAATCACAAAGAATGAAAACACACAGTTCGCAATAATAAACTCGGTTATACGCCCAACGTTGATTTCTAAAAGACCATTTATTGAGTTTGTGGACAATATTCCAATATATGTTTGGATGGTAAATAAATAAACCAATACCGATCAATTATATTTTCTTCTCTCTTTCAAATGTTGAAACTCAAGCCTAAGTTTTTCAGTGCGAGATTAAAATTAAACTCGAGATAACTTACCAAATTTGATGTGTTAACTGGGGATTTACTGAACAGATCCTTTTGATATTTTATCCTCCGAGTTTTTTATGTATGTCGATTCGCATATTTTTTTGTTTTTTGAAAAACAGTTTCTTGAGTTAACTGTGAATAAATTTATGTTCAGAGTTAACTAACTCTGGTTCTTCTTCTTCGTAACTCTAGTTTAACTCGCCACTGAAAAACTGGGCCTTAATAACTTACATCTTGAGTCGTTAAACTTATCAGTTTAAAATATTTATTAAATACCGCCAAAGTGCCAGCAAATTTCCATTAATTGGACGAAAAGTTTAGATTGATTCCTGGCTAAAGATAAATAAAGGCGCACAAACAAATTAAAAAACAAAAATAAAATTATTATATATAATGAGAGGGTCAAAATTTCGAACTTATTTTAGGAAAACTTAAATTTTTCAAACTGAATTGATGAATTTGATTTTGGAAGTCGAAGCAAGTGTCTATCAATAAAAAAAAAAAACAGCAAATCCATTAATAATTCGTAATTTTATTTCACATATTAAGTTTAATTTTAAGCCATACATATACTTATGTTATTATCTTAAATATTAAAAAAAAAATTTTTTAAATGATAAAATAAAATGGCTTACCTTTTTTATACATATGTTGAGTAGAAAAAATAATGTATAATGCTTTCCATTGTGTAAGCCTTCAATCAGGTTTCAATTCTGAAAAATTCGTACTGTTCAATTCTGCAAACAGTACTATGATGGAATTATGATCTCTCGCCTTCACCAACTTGAAATTCTTGATCCCCTTACTTTACTTACTTTAGATGGCGCTCACAGCCCAGGATGGACTACGGCCTCAACCAACAAGACCCTCCAGCAAGCTCGGTCCCTAGCTAGCTGCCTCCAGTTACGCACTCCAAGTTGGTTGAGGTCGTTCTCCACTTGTGTGCGCCACCTAAGGTGGGGTCTTCCTCTGTTGCGCAGACCGTCAGGTTCTTGATCCCCAGCATTTGTAAAAAAGATTAGCATCTTTTCTCATTTTTCAGTTTGAGTACCTCAATGTTTCTTCTAGACAATAGGAATACAAAATTCCTTGCTTTCAATAAATTTCAAATACAATTTCTTTCCGATAAAATACTCGTTTAGCGTTTCAACGCCTTTTTCAAAAATAAATATGATAAGTAAGATAACCAATCTCATCCAGTTCTAGATGGAGGTATAATAAATTGCAGTGCTCTTAAAAGGCAGCTTTCATGCAAGCACAACACGGCATTTTGTTGTGATGAGTAAAACCGTGCGAACAAAATTGGATGCAAATACATGTATTCTATAGATTCAAGTATTCTTCGCAACTGACATTTGACTCAAGAAAAGGGGTAAATCATTAACTGTAACTAATTTTGGTTACACTATGTATTCGATTTGAACTAACTTAGTTGAGACGCTTCACGAAAACACGGTTAAAAACATACATATTTTCATTCCTACTTAAAATTCTTCTTCTATTAAAATTTAATAAAATAAAACTGTGTACTAATGCAATGATCACCACTACAACTGTACAATGTACATACTTCAGAAACTTGTCGAATTTCAAGTAGGTTACTCTTTCATTGATGTTCTTTTTAAAACCGTATAGAAGGGAAAATAAAATCCAATTGTATTATTTTTTGTTTAAATTATTATTATAACTTTAATAAACTTAATTAAGTTGCATTGCCTCTTATTATAGAGAATACTATTTTCATAATTATTAAAAAAAAAAAAACAAAGTATTATAATATATGTGATTTCAGTAAAGACAAATAATAATAACAATAATAATAAAAAGTTTATAATAGCAATCACATTACGAAACACATAGAATACTTTTAAAGTTTATTTTGTTCTTTTTTGTCAATTCATCATTGTTTTTTTAAAATACTTTCTGCATCACTTTTTATTTCTTCTTTAAACATCGGTTTCTCGAATTCTTTAAGGTTTCGTTTCGTTTAGTTTTTCATTAAAACACACTATATTCGCTGAATTTTTTAAAATTCTTTTTTAATTGTCATTTAAAACAGAAATTGTGTCTGTGTGTTACGAAAAAAAAACTTATTATTTACACAACATTGTTTATAACATTGTTTTTTTTTTTTATATAATTTTGTTTTGATTTAATAATAATGTAATAGGTATTTTTTTTTTGTTCAATATTTATTATTTTAATTTTACTACGAAACATTTTTGTTTTGTTTTATTTTCTGTTGATGTTATCATAGCTTTGAGTTGAATTTATTTATATTATTTTAAGTGAAATTCCTTGAACGTTACTGTTTTACTTTTTTTTTTATTTAATAATTAATTAGAATAGGTAGTTTTGTGTTTAGATAGGTAATGTAATTTGTTTGATCTATCAATTGTTTTGAACAAAAGAAAAAAAAACTACCCGCTAGGCATTTCTATAGTGTTTTTTTTTTTGTTGATTTTTATTTCGTCATTCAATAAATATATATAATTAATTTTGTTATGTAAATATATAAGATAATTGCATTTTTTTTTGTGTTTCACAATTTATGTTTCTTTCTATCTTGTTTTTTTTTTTTTTTATTATTCTCACTTAATTTAATGGAAGGCAAAACATGTGCTGAAGTAGACTTTTATTATTATTATTACTATTATTTGTATGACTATTAATATTATTATTATTATTAGAGGTTGGAGGAGGTAATTGAAGAATACTTAGATCATCAGCAACGGAATCATAGTCACTGGAGTCCTCTCCGTATAACTAATTTTGATATTAAAGACAAAAAAAAAAAAAAACAAATTTGATTACTTTAACTTTTAATATTTTAAAAGAAAATCAATTAATTTTATATTAAGCACTTAAATTTAGTAAAACATTTAAACTAACCCGTAAATTATATGGATGTAGCTCACATGATGCGTGATGTCAAACGCAATCTTCTAGGGACATTAATAATGGATTCACATATTCAAATCCTTCGAATTCAGTTTGATCGATTTTCTCAATGACACGACTGTAAAAAGAATTATAACAGTAAATTAATCAGAATATGTAGCAAATATTTATATTGTTTTAATTTTTTTTTTTAGCTATATCAAAGCTTTTAAGCCTTTAAAAGCTTTAATTTTTTTTCTCATTCATTTAGAAAGAAAATTTAAAAAAGAAATGACAAAGATAAAAACAAGCTAAGAAACAAAAAAAAGTAATAATTAAATACTTACTCATCGTCTGGGGTCAATTGTACGGCCTCCTCTGTGAATTCGGGAGGGAAATTTGCCAAATCCCTGTCGGAATCTAATCGTGGCTTAAATGGAGGTGATACTTGCTTACGCTCTAGCTACATTGGTGCGAAAAGAAAACATAATATGACGATAAAAGAGAAAACGAACAAAAGATTGAAAAAATAATAGCAAAATACAATGAGGCTAGAGGGTAAGAGGAAGGGAAATGTTTTTTTTTTTTTTTTTTTTTGATACGACTAGATTGTTTTGATGGGCGGTTTCTGCTCTATATTAACTTAACGAAGTACTCACTGTTTCATCTTGACTCAAAAGGATGAAGGCGTGAGTGTTCCAAACTAATATGAGTTATCTAGAGTTTACAAATTCCCGGATTCGCAATAGCCCGCCTAGAAATATCGTGTGCACGGCCCCAATGAAGGCCCTCAAAAAGAAGAAAAAGGTTGATATTGAAGGAATTCCCGCGCAAATTTTTAAAGCTCCTCCAAATACATATAGGCAAACCTGTTGAGGCCTCTCTTACCAAATCCTATCAACCAAATCCTATAAATGAGGTATCCCAATGGACCAAATCATGGTCTAAGTGAGTCGGCTCTTTGCTGGCTACCACGTCAACCTAATCTACCAAATCCTATACAGAAATCCAAATTTCACTGATTTCAAACTAAAACATAGTTCAGTTTCATTGAAAGATGTTTTTGTGTGGTAATACACTCACAGAGTAGGCTGCAAAGTTACGAGAAATGGTTTCCATGAACATGCGCCTAAAATAATCCGTAGGTAGTAACCCAATATTAGTTATTAGATAACAATTAAATGTTTTCCGAGCACTTCGTATGTTCCTTTAATTTAAGCACTTTCCTAGTCCGAGTTAATAAAGGGAACATACTTGATTTTCTGGATAACCTTAAAAGAAATGTTTTCTAGCTTACATTTTAGTTTCAAATGATAATTTAAGTAAAGCATACACAAAGTACGTTTAACTTTGAACTCAAAAAAAGCTTATGTTCATCAATTTTTTTTAAAATTAAACATCGGAATGGATCAACTTAAGCTTGGTTTTTCAGTAGCCAGAATTTATTTAAGTTAAGTAGTAAGTAACCAAAGTTAGTTAGTATTTTAACAAATTAAATAAATAATTGAAAAAGCAGTTTTTTAGTTTAGGATGCATTCGAAAGGAAATAACAAACGCGGAAAATAAAGGCATTTATTTAAAAAAAAAAAAAAAAATAAATTTGATGGCACAACAGCTCATGAAGAACTAGGGCCTAGTGACTTACAACTCTCAACCATTCCTGTGTGCGTGTCTGCAGGAATGGAGGGGACCTACAGTTTATTGCCGAATCCGAACGGCTAACGAGCGGCACTTTTCTGTGACAGGAGATACTCTTGGAGGATTTGTCAATTCCTCGCAAGAGGCAGTAGCCGTTTTTTCTTTTTTAAATAAATAGGTAGCGAGGCTGGGGATCGAACCTTAGACTTCCGGCATGACAGTCCATCGCACTAACCATCACGCCACGGCTACTACAAAGGCATTTATTTAGTTTATCAAAAGTTAACTTAACAAATTTTGATAATAACTCATCTGAAACAAATGTGGAAACGTTCAATGAACAAAAGGAAAGGCAAGTTTCTAGTTTTTAATTAACTAGTAGTTATCTAAAAATTAATGCAAGTTTCATTGAACATACCCAAAATTTAACTCAATTTCACTTATTAATTAGAAAAAAGTTTAAAATTTGTCAAATTTTTGAAAGAAGGGGGAAATTTTCTCAGTGAGAAAAGTTTGTAACAATTTCTGTATGAAACGTCAAACGGGACAAGACTTTTGTACATTTTTAATTTAATAAAAAAATAATGTCTTTCGAAATGTTTTACCCGTAGTATCGAGCATTTTATTTCTACATTTCTACAACTGTTGAAATGCTTTTATAAATACGGAAATGTCTCAAGCATGTCGAACTACTTAAACAATGACTAGCTGGATTTAGCAGTTCAGCTTAAGAGTGTCTTAAGAAAATCTAATAAATACCGACTATATGTTTACTACTTTACCACATAACACCTTTCGCTGGGATATAAAAATATTTTTTTTTGTGATTGATAATATTATATGTATGAGGGAAAAGTATAGCACTTTAATTTGTTTAATGAAAGGATAAAAATAATGAAAAGTTATCGCAAACAAACCCGATATACATGTTTTGTTGACGTTATACTTCCATGAATCTGAAAATTACTAGCTCTATGCAATGTTTTTTTTTTCTTTTCAAAGCATTTTTGATTCACTTTTAAAATTAGATTAAAATCACTAAAAAAACAAAGATATAGGTACTAGAATGAAAAAGGGACATCCATAATGTAAGATCAAGCTGAGAGTAATACACATTTACATATATAATATTTTTTTAAAATTTAATTTAGCGAATTTAAAACTTCATTGAAGCAAAAAAATGTAATGAGAAACATTTAGCATTCGATGATTTAACAAATGGATTAATAGATTACGCTTTTATGTAAAAACTGATAGAATCGTCAAGGAAGGAAAAAATACAAAATTATTGAACAAAATGCAACAATAAGAATTAAAGTATTTAATATTAGAAGTCCACAGAGAAACAATCAAAGGACAATAAATATTATTTGTTTAAAAATGTTATTTAAGAAAAAGTAAAAAAAAAAAAACAATAAGAAACTTAACAGCACATGTTTGCTCGCTTGCAATCTTCTCAAAACTCGAACACTTACGGATCCTCTGGCGTCAATTCAGCCGGTTCTCTGGTAAATTGAGGGTCAAAATTCGTTGACATGTCCGGATCGCCAGGATCAAATGTCGGTATGAAAGGCGGCTGAACTTCCTTTTGTGCAATCTTAAGAATAATATTTTTTGGTTTTTGTTTTTTTTTTTTGCATGTTTTTTTTTTAGAACAAAAAAATGATTTTTTTTTTAATAACTAAATAAATTTGATGGTAATTAGAGCAGATGCAACGTATGTATGTATAATGAGGATTATATTTTGTTGACTCTTTTATTTATTAAAAAGAAAAAATATTATCATTTGATTATGATATATACGGAGGGTTACAGCTGTTCTGAACCAGGTCACAAAAAGTGATTACTGAGATGAATATTTTACTCGTACTAAAGTTTATTCTATAAATTTTCTTCTGACATAAAAATGAAACACTAGAGTTGAAAAATATTTTTTATATTTTTTTTCTCTGACGTAACTGCACGACGAGTTTGGTAGAGACTATTATGTTTTAAATTTTGAAGGGATTGTAGGGATATCCCTTTATTGGTTTTCCTAAGTAAACTTTGTCGAACTCCGCGTGTTTTTTTTATATATTAAAAAGGAAAAAGGTGAATTGCACTTAAATCCAAGCCACTTGATTTTGAGCCATGAAAAATTATGACCTGTTAGATTACATATCATCATTCAAAAATTCCGAGGTAGGATCATATTAATCATGGGAAAAATCTTTTGCACTGATCTGACCACTTTCCATAATTTAAACGGGTTCTCGGATAATATCCAAACTGAAAAACAATGACAATTTCCCAAAAAAAAAAAAAAATGGTCTTAACTGCAAAGCATACGTCTTTTCGCGATTAAAACTTACAAAAACTGAATATCACTGACTTGGTTCGTTTATGCTTCGAATGAAATTGAGTCACTGACTTGGTTTTTTTACCATTAACTTAAGAATGAAACACTTTCTGACTTAATTCATTATAGAACTGAATAGAGTTTACATTTGCGCACAAGTTAGCTCTAGTATGAGAATTTTTTTTTATGACTTGGTTCAGTACAGCTGTGAGCCCTCCATATGAGCAAGAACTTACTGGACAAAGATTATTATCTATTTGTCCATAGGGAAGGGGAAATTTAACAGTAATAAAGATATTTCGAAAAAAAAACTCAAAATTGGGATTGAAATCGTGTAATTTTGAAGATGATGGTCGTTCAAAAGAACAAATTTAACGACGTTGTCAAAGGCTAATTCGTATAACCTCAAAATTATTACACGAAGTGTTTCAAAACGAGGGATCGATGTTACATGAAATGAGGCTTAAACGTCAAATAATCTTCTATTTTCATATATGTGAAGTTTTATCCATTGACAGTTTTACCCATATATACATACAATCGAACAACCTGTTGGAGTTATTGAAGCATATAAACAAAATCACTTCGTGATTTCTTTTTATCAACATAATCGACCAACCGATCGTAAAATAAAAAAAAAAATTTGAAATTCAACACACTTTGTCGGCGGCGGCAGATATGAGTTACCATTGCCTACTTTTGTAGGTCGCGCCATTCAGCCAAAAACATTGTTGCAGAGCACGACTATGAGGCACTTTGCAAGTAGGAATTGAACGTCTCTGCAAGAGCATGTGCTATGGCCTTGAAGCCCATGTTTTAGGGTTTTGAGCCACAGCACAGAAATGGTCGAACGGCAGCTTCGGACCCACCCACATCTGCTAGGATACCTGCAGTAAGTGAAAATTACCGATCGCGTCCCAGGAAGAAAAAAAATTCTGAGCGCTTAGTTTTTTTTTCTTTAACCGGGACCAAAAATCTCATCTAGCGGTCTTTTTTTCTTAGGGAAATTTCTAAGAAGAAATATTTTTCATGTCACTTGATAAATCTTTGTTGCATAACGTCTTGTTTTTTTAGAAGCACTGTTAAGAAAATTCAACCACAAAGTTATGAGAAGTTTTTAAAATAACAGTCGTTCAATTGCATCCGTCATTTAAAGAAGTTAATAAGTTATGCGAAGAACTTACTAAAAACATCTAAGATGATTCATGCGTTTATGGGTTAGAAGGTGCCCTGAATACAAAAAATATAATGGTTTAGTTTTAAAAAGAATTTGTCATATTTTATAGCTAATGAGGATTTTCGGCCTGGTTAAAAATAAGTTTTTCTTTTTTAGAAAAAAAAAATGCATATTAAAATAATGATTTAATGTTAAATGGATTTGATAATGGGAAATAAGTTTTTTTTTTTAAATCAAAGGTAAATATAAATGATGATTGTTAATTTTTCGAGCTAGTGTGAATAATATGTGAATCGTATAATTAAATGTCTTTAGAAATGGAAAAGCTCATTAAAAAAAAAAAACAGAACTAATAATTAGATATATAAGGTAGGAAACCATTTGCGGAACGTATTCTTATATTTATTTTTATTAACTCGCATGCAGATTGTTCGTTTTTCTCTCTTTTTTTGCATACTTGTTACTATTCAAATAATTTTCCTTATTTTTTTTTATATTTTTGTGAACGGGAAATTCAAATATTCCTTTATTTCGGCACACACGCTGAAGGAAAAAGTGGATGGAAAAAATCCTAACCTAATATGGTATTGTTTTTTTATAATTATTATTGAGAAAACCAAAAAAACGTGCATATTATTTATGTGTGTGTTTTGTCAATAATTATTGGGAGAGGAAGAAAAAACCTCAAATAGAAAAATGAACGTAAATCAACAGCCTTACCATTTCCCAGTCAATACTCTTAAAGAACGGATGATTGACAATGTCCATGAAGGCCGATTCACGATGGCAGCCAAGACGATCGGCTGGATTTTTATTGAGGAAACCTTTAAGGACCGATGCGGCCTTTACACTCAATGAACGTGGAATACGAATGGTTTTTTCCAATATAACTTGAAATAGGTAGTCTTCTGTATTCTATGAGAAAAAATTAAAAAACCAAAATTAAGCCATTACAATATATGAAAGCTAATATGAACTCTTACTTGATCGGGATTCTCAGAAGCGCCAGCAATGTCAAACGGACTACGTCCGGCTAGCATCTCATAGAGCAACACTCCCAACGCCCACCAATCGACAGAGAATCCATAATCCTCGCCTCTCAGTATCTCCGGAGCAATATAGTTTGGCGTTCCACAGAATGTGGATGTTGTGTCACCAGGCCGTATGCCTTCTTTGCACATGCCATAGTCAGTTAACTTGATATGGCCCTCATGATCGAGCAACACATTATCAAGCTTCAAATCACGATAGATAATTCCCTTTTCATGGAGGAAATTCAAAGCCAAACTAATCTCAGCCGCATAAAATCTAGCATGTTCTTCGGGCAATCTTCGTTGCCGCTGCATGTGGAACATCAAATCGCCGCCACGAACAAACTCAATAACAAAAAACAAACGTGATGGAGTCTGGAAGCATGAATGCAGACCAACCAAGAATGGATGATTCGATGCTGTCTCAAAGACATGCTTCTCTGTTTGCACCCAATCGATATCTTCGTCGTCGGTGACCAAAGCTTTTTTGATCACTTTCATTGCGTAAATACGTCGTGTCTTTTTTAGCTCCACCATAAGCACTTTAGCGTAGCTGCCACGTCCAATGACTCGAATCAATTCAAAATCATTGAGTGAGTATTGCCTCTGGGTGCCCGGCTCAAGTTGTTCCTCGATATTTTGGACGGCTTCTACGGCCACTGAGTCACACGGATCGGGTAATACGGCTGGCGGATAATCGGGTATTGGTGGTAATACCTCAGGTAGACCAGCATCAGCATTTAAGTCATCGCGTTCTTTGACCAATGGTTCAACGTGCTCATTGGTACAGTGTTTCTGTACCAGTTTGTGACATTTCTTGTGAACAAGCAACTTACATTGTATGCACTTAAAGCCCTGTCGACCTAGACCCCAGATGCGATCTTGGCAATAGGCACAGAATGCGCGCTGAGAAAAAAAGAAAGTTTTTTTTTTTAAGTTAGAGAAGTGATTAATTGAAAATTATTCATAAAAACTTACTCTATTGAAGCGTTTGGCTTGGAAAATATGTCCATTAATGCGGTATAATTTACGCCATCTTCTAGCTCCTCGTCTGTAGATGCTTCCTGTAAGAAATAATGATATTGAATAATATCGATTACGAGTGCAATCAGAAGAAAAAAAAAAAAGATACGTACGATCTTCACCAACGCATGACATTCCTGGCGCTGATGGAACATTTGGAAAAACTGTAATTGAACAAACAAAAAAAAAAACGAAATTTTATTAAGAAACTTGGTTGTGTATTATGTTTTGTAATTAGAGGTACAAGGGGTAGTCAGTTAAGTCGTTCTAAAATTACTCTTCTAATATCTTAACTATAAATTTAACAACTGCACCGTTATGAAGGTTTCCAATCAATATAAACTCTAAATTAATTATAACCGTATTTTTTTGCAAGTCCGAAGGGAATTTGATGAAAAAAAAAAAACGATGTCGGGGATCAACAGTTTACGTGTTAAATGTAACAATAGTCAACAACTAAGTGCCAGTTGTACAATCGTGGTTTAAATTTTGATCCGTGGTTCAAGAATTTTAACTCGCCGATTTCGACGGGTTAACTGAGGTTCAACGATGGTTCAAGGTTCCAATATGCACTTAAAGCCAATTACATGTCTGAACCATCGTTGAACCACAGTTAATCCGCCGAAAGTGGTGAGTTAAAATTCCTGAACCACGGATCAAATATTTGTACAACTGGCCCTAAGACAATTCGGGCTAAGCTGTACGGAAAATTTTTAATGGTGGATTTACATGTATCTTCATGCGAGTTCTGCAAAAAATAAAGCACGGAGAAAAACTGTATTACCTGCATGAATTCCATACATGTTATCGATAGTTTGTATGGAAACTCCATGTGTTTTCTGTGAATGGGTCGGTACGGTAGTCCCCGATGTCGTTTTTTTTTCGACCAATTTACTCCGTGCTTGTCATAAGATAAAAAGGTCAGATCAGTCAGGTAAAATAGTCAGGAAGATTTATATGTTATAGATAGTGTTATTGACCAATTTGGATATTAATAAAAAAGTGGAAAAGAATGAATTCCTGTTTTTCCGTCGGCTTTTTTGGTCACAATGGATGTGGCAATGAAACAATTAAGTTAACATTAGCTTTTTCCCAACGTTTCGGCAGGGGTTGCTGCCTTCTTCAGGGGAACTTTATTACACATAAAAAACAAATAATGAATATTAAAACCATTTGGAAAATATTTAAACTAAAAACTTACGTTGAGTAAAAATTAAAAATATATATATAAATTTACATTAAGTAAAATTAAAAAATTTAAAAATAAAGTTATGCACTTCAAAATGAAGTTCAGTCTTTTTAATTTAAAAAAAAGTAACACAAACAAATGTATGACGTTTAGTCAGAGACAAGTGAGCAGTATACAGCGGATATGTTTTGTGTGTCAAGTTTGCGGTTCATGTTGTTGCTGTTGTTAATGATGTGCAGCGTTTCAAGCGTGTATCGTTTTGACGCGTGCCGCTCAGTCTGAAGAACTTTGACATCTTCGAAGTCTGGAGAATGGCCGCTTTCAATAATGTGACTGGCTAGTGCAGTCTTCCCAGGGTTATTAGATTTGATATCCGATTTATGGTTAGATATACGTTGGCGTAGGAACTGTTTTGTGGTACCAATATAACATAGGTTACAGGGATCATCGGGTTTGCCTTTACAGTTTATTTTGTATATCACATCGGTGGCTTTGTCTTTGTCTGGTTTAACTTTCAGTTTGGAAAAAAGATGACCAAGCGTATTGTTGGATTTGTAAGCCAAAAGTACGTTATCGGATTTGTTTGCGACGATCTTTTTGAAACTTTCCGTTAGACCAGGTATGTAGACAATGCTTTTGTAGTAGCCACTATGGCGGTCGGTGTTTAAATTTATCGAAGTTTTATTTTTCTGTTTTTGTATGAGGCCACGAATGACGGTGTGAGGAAATCCGTTGTCTCTCAGCATTTTTGTAATTTTTATTTCGTTGGTATGGTGAAACATTTCATCGCTTAATGTGAATACCTTGCTTATGAGACTGGAGGCCGTGTTAATAATTATATGTTTGGCTTGGTTAGAGTGAAAATTTATTAATCTCCCTGACGCTGTGTGTTTTTGGTACCAATCAAACAAAAGATTTATATGGTCATAACTAGGTTTTGGAATTATTTGGGTATGTAAAAGTGTAAAATTATGTAAAAGTGTTTTATGCAATGTATCAAGTGAGGGGCTGTAAAAAGGTGGTGAGGAAATAATTCTTTGAACTTCTTGGAGTGATTCTTAGAATTTTCTAAAAGAACTTCCACATTTGGATTCAATGACGTAAAATCAAATTAGAGAGCGAGTGAACAATGGGTGTTCCTGGGTGAGTGTTTGGTATTTATGTAAACAAAGACCTACTTTATTGATTGTTTCTCCTACACAAAATGCTTTTAAAGTCCATTTTTTCCAATAGCTTTTAATATACATACCTATATATCGAGAAGGATATTATAAATAGGTATGTAGATTGTAGGTACATATATCCTCGAACCTACGTCATCGTTTTATTTTAGATTTCTCTAATAAAATACACATTAATGACATAAATAACCCCACCTACTAAATCCATCTGTGTTTTCATATCGATAACGTTATAAAAGTGATTTAAGTTATACGCATTATGCTTTTGAGTTTCCTTGCTTCAAAGTCAATTAAGCCCGGAAGCCTCATCAAACCAATTTGCTAACTTCCGTATTAAAACAAAACAAAACAAGAACGATAATGACGATGGCGATGGTGGCGATGATGATGATGATGATGATGGTGACGATGATGGTGATGTTTAAACAAAACAACGGTTATAATGAGAAAGCTAGCTGCCTCGTGTTCTGTTCCTTAGCTCGTTCATTTGTCCGTTTGTTCATTCGTTCGTTAATAGAAAAGGAAGTGAGACATTTTGTAGGGTGTTGTAAAGCTGCCCACCCTTAGTAGATCTTTATAATTATAAATATTCGTTTGTGCGTTAAATTGTGTTTGTTTTAAAATAATGATAAATTACTTAAACGGAAGCGGTATAGATTTTCAAAAAGAGAAAATTAAAAAGAACCATTTAGACCTTAGTTAATTGTTTTGATTTTAAATACGAATATAGGTACAAGGGATTTTATTTACTTTGGAAGAAGGTGATTAGTGGCAAAAGCTTTAAGGAACAAAAGAGAGAGGAGTAGAGAAGAGGAGTTAAAGAGCGATATAGTGTTACGAGAAAAAGTAATTAATGAATATAATTGTTATTATCTATGACTAAAACGGAAATTGAATTAGGAGTAAGTTTAAAATTAATTTCAGTTTTTCAGCATTCGAAGAGAGATCAGGGATTTTTTAAGTGGGACACAACATTTTACTTGAGCACTCTGTTTTTTTGTTTTTTTCTTTTTTTGGTTATTTCTAAGACAAAATATTTTTTAATTAATTTCTCAATTTTGCTGCCCAACTAGCTTTTCGTTTGACGGTGATCGCTAGGTACCAATCGATGATAAACATTTTTTTTCTGCCCAAATTCGATGACATTGGTGTTAAGGACTTGTGGTTCCAGCAGGACATCGCTCAAATTCATTAGGGTCTATGCCCCAGGCCATTCGATTTTTTTGAAATTTTATTATAATACAGGAATTCGCCGAAATCGGCGAATTAAATTTCCTGAACCACGGGCTAAATATTGAACCACGTTTGTTCAACTTGTTATGCCCATATTCCCATATTACATCACCCACTATACTGTATTCAATACATACAGTAATGCATAACTGCAGCTTTGTGTCACACTTAATGTGGTCAAGCCAACTTCCAGAATGCAACTCAGTAAGTCAAAGCTGAGTAATGCATTTTGGAAGTTCTACAAGAAGTTCCAGGTTGGTCTCCAAAACTAAGGTGAGTCGAATTATAACCAGCCAACAGTACGGTCGTTGTAACTTTGTTCTAATTTTGTTAACAAACTGGCCTTATAATTTAGTGTATGTTTGAGTTATTATTGAGATACACGGGAATAGCCTAGTGTGGGGCAAAATTCTATGTTTTGAAATTTGCTTAAAAACTTTCTTTTTTTTTATGAAATGTAAAAAAAAAAATAAATAAATTTGGCGGCACTTTTCCATGACAAGAGATACTCTTGGAGTTTTTTTCAGTTCCTCGCAAGAGGCACTATTTTTATTATTATTATAAGGTAAATGAGGCTGGAAATCAAACCTTGACCCCGGCATGATAGTCCTACGCACTTACCACCATGCCACGGCTACTAGATGATGAAATGTAAAGGCTTATACAAATTCTCAACCTACATACTAATTTTCGTCAGAGCAATAGATTTTGAGAAGAACGTACCTTGCTGTGCTTAAACGCAAAAAAAAATCTCCACAAATAAATTGAGTGTTTTCTTTTTGTTACTATTGAAAAACCACTAAACAGAAACCAGCTTAGTAATTTACGCAAACGCAGTGGTTGGGTGGAAATTGTAAATCAGAATAAAAAAAAAATGGATATAACGTTTGCGCAAGATTATCTTAAAACTTATTACTCGGCTCTTGGACTTTAGCATCTCATATATGGGATATTAGCAAAAAAAAAAAGTCAGCCATCTAAAAAGTCAATAATTGGTCGAAAAAGACAATTATTTAAGAAATTAGAAAGCCATACATAATTTTTTACCAATGGTTAAAGGTTTTTAAAAGGTTATAAGAGATATTTAGCACCATCTAAAAGGTTACCAAATTCTCATAAGAGGTGTCAGCTAGTTTCATTTTATTTTTTGTAATAAACTGAAACACAGATCGACAAAATTTTTTTATAACTCTCTTCTTTTGAAATTTCTTGACACAATATCAATACATACCATAAAAGGCTATACGTATACCTACTATTGTATAGAGCAAGTATACAAATTTAATGTATCTTTTTTACTTTTAAAATTTATTATTTTAACAGACATGACAATTTCGTAGCGTTTTATTTTCACGCTAATTTATCGAAAAAGGTTCAGCCTTTTAAGAGTTTATTAAAATGTTACTGTAAAACTCTAAAGAATCTTAAATTCTATAGAATTTATCGGTAAAACTTAAAATCTTTCAGCAACAATGGTTAAATTCAGAAATGTTTTTGTTTTATTCCCGACTTTTGGAGAACAGTAAACCTTGTGGGTCGCACGCACCCCCTTACCAAATGCATGGTTCTAAGAGTACGAAATTTGAATTATGGAAACAAGACATTTCGGACTTTTACCATGTCCCTAAAAAATTCTTACTTAAAAGAATATAATACATTTATTTTTATTTCTTCTTTAAACTGAATCTACATATCCGATATTTTTGCCGCATCTCATTCGTATCACCTTCACAGTAAATACAACGTAAACAAAAATTTATATAGTAATATCACAAATTTTGAATGAGTTTCAACATTTTCAAGGTGATATACAAAAAGAAATTTAAAAAAAAAAACCGTTTGCCTCGTTATCTTCGATTAAAAAGTCTAATAAATGAAAACAGTAATTAACAACAAATCTTTTAAACAACTATCTTGTTAATGAATAAGCAGAATCTAACAATTGATGAGGATCAATATTAAATCTTTTGAAACTCTTTAAATCAGATTCAATCATGAATAGATCTCTTATCACACTGAAAACAGATTGCTTCTGAAGACAAAAAAAATCAAAGTTCATCTCAATCTTATCAAAGCTTATACCTAACCTGGAAAGTTTTGTTACGAATAAAAGTGTTCCATAATATGTATATGATTTTGTTGTTATACAAATAGGTATTACAAAAACATGCTATAACACTCGATAGTTTATTTTCCAATACACTTTTCCTCATATTTTTTCCTCTATTTTTTGTGCTTCTGTTAATCATTGTCAAGTTAAACCCTTCAATTTTGTTTGTCATATTTTACTTAAAATTTCTGGTCTTCCATGCCACATCATTCTCAGTCACTTTTTCTTTTCAATTTCAAAATTTCAAACAAACAAAAAACAAACACTTTTGATTTCACACAAAATGAAAACAGATTTAAAATTGATTTAAATGTTCCTGTAAGGTTTATCGATTAAAATCACATTTAAAATTATACATAAATGTATATCTATTTCTATATATTTAATTTAACAAAAGCTATCAAGTCATAGTATATCGTTGCGAAAAGCCAATAACCAATACTACTGAACCGTATAATTATGGTGGCCATCAGATTACCACCAACACCATACATTAAACAAAAAAAAAGGTGTCGGGAGGTTTTTCTTCCACTCACACTCACCCTCACCGTCTTCCTCATCGGTGGTTCCTGTTTCGACATAGAACGAAAAAAATTTAACATTCTGGCCATAAAATTTGACCTAAAAATAAATAAGTGTCTATACACGTTTAGGTGTATCGGGAAACTAATCATGTTGAACACATAAATATTTCTGATATACCAAGATAAAAAAGACGGGAGCTGTATATTTCCACAAATGAAAAAGATATAGAAATTTTTTAACATTAACTGTTAACTGATGACAAAAAATAAATTATGACATTATTTTTATATTCTACACAACCATCACTGTTTTTTTTTTTTTTTTTTTAATTTTTGTGTATGTTTTTTATCACACTGGAGGATTATAGAAGGAAATAACGACATTGACTTAAAAAAAAAATAACGATAGATAACAGGGTTTCGATAGATACAAGATACAAAAACGAATCTATTTTGACACATGTGTGTCACACTGATGCGAGATAATTCTACTAACTTGCAACGCCACCGCTGCCACCGATGGAAAACAACGATAGGTGCGATCCATAGAAGTAGGCAGTTTCACAAATTCCGCTCAACATGAACACTGGATAAGAGTAACCTAACCATCAATTCATATGTTGAACCTGGTGTTTTTGATATGGTAGACACTAGCGCCGCACTTTTTTTCGGGAATTCGAGTTTTTGATATCGCGAAAATAGAGGCGTTTTGTTTTTATTACAGTGTTATTAGATTTTTTTTTTTTGTGATAGGAGTTTATGGACTTTTTCGCTTGTGACAAGTAAATTTTTTCAGGGGATACTGTCAACTCAATTGGCAGAATATGAAAACAATAGATTATGTAGACGAGGTAAAACAAAACAAAAAATGAAAAAAAAAAAATAAGCTTCTTGTCGCGGGAAAGGTGAATTTTACCAGGAGAATTTAATGTACGTTTAAAAAATAAATAAAAAAGAAATTTGATGGCACAACAGCTAATGAAGAACCAGGGCCTAGTGACTTTTGCAACTCTCAAACATGCCTCTGTGTGTGTGTGTTTGCAGAAATGGAGGGGACCTACAGTTTAATGCAGAATCCGAACGGCTAATGTGAGCGGCAATTTTCGATGACAAGAGATATTCTTGGAGGTTTTTTTAATTCCTCTCAAGAGGCAGTAGCCGTTTTATTTTTAAAAATTATTAGGTGGCGAGGCTGGGGATCGAACCTAGACCTCCGGCATGACAGTCCATCGCACTAACCATCACGCCACGGCTACTACAATGCACGTTTAAGTTCAAGTAAAAATGCTTTTCTCTTTGAACAAAGACATGTTTGTTACTAAAAAGATTTTAAAACTACATACCTGCGACGAATAGCTTTATAAAAATATGTACCTATAAATAAGTTGGTTGTGCGATAGCTCGTGGAGTACCAGGGCCTTGTGATCTACAGCTTTCCAATATACCTTCATATGTGTGTATTGGTAATCGGAAAGAACAGAGGGGACCAACAATTTTCTGGTCAATTCGAGCTGCTAAGATGAGAGGCCATTTTCCATGACATGAGATTTATGCGAACTAAAGGGGCTTTGACTACTCTTAAAATGAGATTAATCGTTTGTTATTCATTGGGCCCTATCGGGAATCTCGAGGGCAATTTTATTTCCATCGGAATATTTTATTCCCTCGGAAAAATTTAGAAATTTTTGTTCGCGATAACCCCCATTACATTATGGATTTTTGTTCGAGGAAAATTTATTCCGGGGGAGAGTCACAATAGCAGAAAATTTTTGAGGGAGTAAAATATTGCGAGGGAATACAATTCCCCTCTAGATTCTCGATATAAATTACCCCGACTTTCGTAAAAAGATCAAACGAAGCTATGTATTTATACATGTACAATTATACATATCTAAACTCAAGTCCAAATAAATTTGCTGGAACTGATAGCTTTGCTGGCGAGCTGTTTAGAATTATGCTCCAAAATTCTCGTTCGCAGGAAAGCATGTCTATTGAATAGAACTTCAGCATTTTGTTTGCCCGATTCACATGAAAGTAGAACCTATGAACTACGTATCTATCTCAAAATAGACTTAAAGGAATGTCTAGTTGTGTCATTCCTGTCAAGCTTGTCCGTTTGTTCAGAATGACGATGAAGTACGCACGTCAACTTTGGGCAAAGACCACAGCCATAGTATGTTTTATGTTACTGGGGTAAAATTTTGTAATGCATCTGGCATTGCATTTGTCACATGGTAAAATAACCAAAAAGCATGTCATCGATTTTTTGCAAATGAGATTCATTTTTGAAAGTAAAAATAAAAATATTTTAATGATTTACATTAAATAGGTACCTAAAATTTGGTTTTAAACATTTTGTAACGCTTCTAAAACGCATTTGGCAATAGTAAAATTGATGTTGTCGATATTTTACAAACGAAATTAATTTTCGAATAATATTTCAATGACTAAATAGTCGAAAATTGAGTAAAATTTTGTAATACACCTGGAATTTTGTATCAAAAATATTTCAATATAATTTACATCAAAGAAAAAAAATTCTGAAACTGAGTAACATTTTATAATGCATCTTGGTTTTGCAAACGAAATTAATTTTTTGGAAATTTATTTCAATGATTTAAATCATATACTTAAAATGACGAGAATTGGGCAACATTTTGTAAGGCATCTGGCAGGCATTTGGCATATGGAAAAACGCATATGTTATCGATATTTTACAAACGAAATCAATTTTTGAAAAATATTTCAATTATTTACATAAATCAAATTCTAAAAAGTAGAAAATTGTAGAAGTCTGGCACACTTTCGACTGCCATGCATGTTTTTCTTACACTTGATTTCGAAAATCTTTTTTTCGTCAGAAATTTTTAAAATATTCGCATAGTTCGTTTTTTAAAAGGTCTTATTGTTTTATATAGGCAGATATTTAGCTTTTCAATAGGTCTAGGAGTTTTTTGTTAACTGGTGAAATTCAGCTAGATGCAGGTTCCTATACCTACTATCTTCATATATGGAATGGAAAGGTTCTCTAGTAGGCCGCTCAACACAATTATCTCTATCGGAGCCTTTATAAAACAAAAAGATAAAGCAAGGAAAAAACGAGTGGTGTAAGTAGTCTGATAACAACCAAGAACCCAGCTTTCAATGGAATTTGTGAGTAATAGACGATGGAAAAATAAAAATAACAATCGATACCACTTACGGGTTGACGCTAACGACGCACGACGACGACGAGGTGCAGTGTGGTGGGTTTTTTTCTGGGATAAAAAAATCAGATAGTGGGGTGAGGCAATTATAACCTAATCTGATAATAATTTTTTTTCTGCGTGCGTTGGTGTGGTTTCTTAACTTTATCAAATGCACACACAAACACACGCATTGTATAAGCTTATAGAAGTAAAAGTAATGGTTTGTAGTAAGTAAAGTAAAAAAAAAAAATAAAAGGTGGGAGTTGCCAATTTGTGACACTATAACGGAGTTAAGAATAAGGCTTTATATTGGAAATTAAGGTCGTTAAGAAATAATAATGACCGTGATTTGTTGTGGCACATAGGAAATTGGCAGGCGTTGTTGGAATTTAATTGAAATCTATATGAAACTTTATCGCTTATTGGATTTTGATGAAGGCTTTTCATATGGTATTAAAAAAAAAACCTTAATAAATAACTTAATGTCCGATTCTTAATCTAAAGTTTAATATGATTCTAGTTTTACGAAGAGAGAAATTAAATTTGATTTAAGATAAAATATGGCGTAATCGTATTTTGTAACCTTTCTCGGAGCAGGCATCTGCTATAATCTAGAAAGTTTCAAATTTTTAAACAACCTGCAGTAATTTTTTTGCATTTTTCAATCGTAAAAAAGGCCTAGTGTCAAATCGCCCTAAACCGAATCGCCCAAAATGCAAAAAAAAAAAGAACAAAATGGCAAAATGACAAATAACCCAAAAATGCTTTATGCCGGATTTACACGAGTGACAAAATGTCATTTATTTTGTCATTTTATACCAATTAATTGTCATAATCCGGTTTTATGATAATTTATTGGTATAAAATGACAAAATTAATGACACTTTAGAAATTTTCTTTTTTTTGGACGATTTGACATTATGTCAAAACGCCCAGAAATCGAATTTTAGACGATTTGGAATATGTCACATCGCCAAGAATTTTGGGTGATATGACATAATTATGACAGAAGTGTCAAATCGCCCAATGCAAAAGTGGGCGTTTAGTAGCAATGAAAAAAAAACCAAAGTTATTATGCCAATCAAATGATAGAAAACGTAGTACGATTTATTTGTTTTTCGCACATCACATACAACAATTTACTTTTATATTTTTTCCCGTCAATAATCTCGAATTCCATTTTGAGGAAAATAACTTGTTTCAATTTCGAGAAGTGATCTTACACTGTCTTGGCTATTAATATTAAGGTAATGGCAAATATTTAGTTGAAGAGGTAGTAAGTTTTTTGCTCTAGAAATTAATAACTGTTGATGATTTCGGGCGCAGCTGGTAGACACAGCATTGACGGCGCGGGGGAGGCACGGCGCGCCCCACAAAACTTGTTTAGTTGCGTCATTTCTTTTGTATTTAAAAACATCCTTCAATAATTGACTTAACAAAAGAAATTACCCAATATAATATGTTTATTGGAAAATAACAAAAAATATTAAGATTCGGATCCAAGCGTGCAATTGTAAAAATTGCTAAAACAGACAAAAAAGTATATTTTATACTTTTTTTTCATTTAGCCCTCACTCAGCACACATTCGGAACAAAATCACATGATGGTTTTATAATACATGTAACCAGAATCAACTTTCTGGACAAAATGAAAAAGTCGTATGAAAACTCCCGTGTGATAAAAAACTTATGATTTCATTTAATCATACCTATCGAACTGGAATAGGGGCCCTGGTTTCAATAATTCTTTTCCGCGTTTGATGTTTTCTGCACAATCTACATAACAACAATGCAGAAACGCATGCATTTTCGTACTAATTATAGAAAACATGTTTATATTTTGTTCAAAATTAAAAAAAAAAAATCTTAAATGGAAGTCCGCGAGTATTCTTGTATATCTTTAATAAAAATTGGTCTAGCAGTCTGCAAACGAGGTGCAGCAACGCATGCATTTTCCAACTTATTTCAGAAAACACGGTTAAATTTTTTCTCAAAATTAAAAAAAAATCTTACGTGGAAGTCCGAGAGTGCTCATGAATGTGTTTGGTCAAAATGTAGATAGTAGCGCATGCATTTTGAAACTAAATTTCAAAAAACACTGTTAAATTTTTTGGTAAAAGTTAATGTAAATCTTAGGTAGTATAGCCCAAGAGTGTTTCTATGCATTGTTTGTTCAAAAAAAGCTCTTACAGCTTGCCAATAAGTTAAAGGAGTTGACCGATTTTGAAAACTCTTTTTTCTTTGAAATGTTATACTTAGGTCCACTTGCACAAAAGTTTTCTGGTAGCAGTAACCTCTAGTTTATAAATAATTGAGAGCTATCTAACTGATTTGATTCAAATAACGTTGTAGCAAAATATTTTTTCTCTATTTAAGTTTAAAAAGTTATCTTTTCCTCGTTCTCTGGATAAATATTTAAACTCTCACGTCAAATTATAGAATTTCTTAAAAGAAAACAAGTCAAAGCGTTAGAGTTTGTTAATTTTTCAATGTGTTTTGTGTTTGTTGTGTTGGTGATTCTGAAAAAATATTCTTATCCGCTTGTTATTTATGTTCCGTTCGTGCAATTAATAAGCGAGTATAGTTCTTATTCATTTATTTAAACTGGGATAGTTATCCTCAGTTTTATGTGTATTTATCCGTTCGTTTTGTGCAAATGGCCCTTAGAGGATAACTTAAAGATATCATAATTTTTAAAAGTTAATTATTTATAAAGTTATGAGGTAAACGAAGAACGCCATGCAAGCATGAATAGCACCTGTAACAAATACGTTAAAAACTTTATTTTGGGGCGATACAACGTTCGCCGGGCTCCGCTAGTTAGGTACAAAATAAAAACAAAATAAAATAAAAAAAAAAACACAAAAAACTTTATAATTAAATATACCATTTTCATTGATAGTAGTAGCCCGTGGCGTAATAGTTAGTGCGATGGGCTGTCATGCCAGAGGTCTGGTTTCAATACCAGCCGCTTCCACCTTAAGTTTTTTTCGGGGCTACTACCTCTTGCGAGGAAGTGACAAATCCTCCAAGAGTATCTCTTGTCATAGAAAAGTGCCGCTCACCTTAGCCGTTCGGATTCGGCAAGTAAGTCTCTAGGCTCTGGTTCTTCATAAGGCCGTTTGTGCCACCAAATGTATTTATTTATTTATTTTATTTTCATTGATTTAAAAAATACACATACACTGAGAATGACTTTATCATCATTTACTTGCAATAGAGAGCGATGCCATGTCATCATGCAATTTTTTAGATTTAATTCAGTTACTCTAAATTTCAACAAGAATAAAAGTAGAAAATTACAAAATAATTGACATAAATGTGTCCATAAAACTTTATAATTACGAATACCGCACGAATACCACTCTATCACATACTTTACTATGCTTATACCTACAGACTGCTGAGCTCTTAAAAAAAAAAAAATAATAATGATAATCCTTTGATTATAATTCATTAAAAATGATGTCTAATGTTTTTACCTCGCAACTTCTATGTCCCTTGTGGGTTGTTGTTAAATTTTACTTGAACTACTACTACTTTATTATCCATATAAAATGAACGAAAGTTAATCTTCATGTAACATAAGCGGATTAGGTCTAACCGCAGACCCCAACCGAACCCACCTTAACGAACCACACTAATATAGATTACAAAAGAGAGGAAATAAAGCTTCTCTATACAAACATTAATTGTTACCAAGGAATTTAAAAGTCATTGATGCCCTAACACCAATCCCTATACCACCCCACCCTCATTTTTGTGTGATACCTCTTGATTCATTTATGTCTCTCACCTTGGCATAGGATTAGGACAAAAGAAATTATGAAGAAGGAAGAAAAAAAGAAACAAAAACAACGAATCAATTAAAAGTTCTCTAAAAAAAAAAAATGGGTGGTTCAGGCAGAGTACATAATAGAAATAGAATATAAAAAGGATGTTAAAAAAAAAAAAAAAAACAATCAAAGTGGTAATAAGTTTTAATAAAACCCAGTTTTTTGTTATGGAAAAGCTTCACTGTGAAAGAGATATTTTTATGTGTAACGTTGACAGGGTGGTTTTAAAAATGTAAAATAAAAGTCACCCAATTTTTATATTTATAATTATAAATAAAAATAACTGATTCGATTAAGCTCAAAAACCTTAAAATCTAACCATACGATTGAAATGAAAGCTTACGCAAAACAGGGCGCCCCCTACTAATTTGTGCAGAACATTTTGGGGGATGATTCCTGGGTTCATTATGAGGAAAAAATTGTATGGGGAAAAAATTCTATCTTCTCCAATTTCTAAAAAAATTATTTAAAATGGTAAAAAAATATTAAAAATCAAAGAAAACACATACAATGATGTGCCATAGTTTTTAAATTAAACATTCCATTCTTTTATATGCTTTTTAAATCTTGAGTTGCTTGAGTAAATAGTTTTTGAGAAATCAAATTTCAGAGCAAACATTTTTGAAAAAAATTGCGATTTTTTTTTCAAATTTTTGCGTGACTAAGTGCCACTGTTATTTCTATTATTCAATCCTCCAATCAATTCTTATTCAAATACTGAAAACCAGATGCAAAAATCTTTTAGTTTTTGAGAAATTAAAAATAACCAAAGGCACTTTTTCCAAAAAGAAAAAAAACCGAAAAAATAGAATGGTATTTTTTTTTTTACTTCATAAACATAATAAAACAAATAATTTTAGAAAAAGTACCTTTGGATATTTTTTTTTTAATTTCTCAAAAGCTGAGAAAGATTTTTAAATCTGGTTTTCAGTATTTGGCTTAGAATTCATAAGAGCAAGAATATTAGAAAATTAGAAAAAACAGTGGCACTAAATTATGAAAAATTAAAAAAAAAAACAACTTGGAAAATAAAATTCACAATGTTTTCTAAAAATGTTCCACTTTTAAATTTTATTTCTTAAAAACCATTCACTTAAGCAGCTTGATTAAGAAAGCAGATGAAAGATGTCCCTCAAGTTAGCAGAGTAAGATCAGCAGAACAAAGTTTTTATGAAGTCATCATTAGGTGCTTAAAGGTTCTAATTAAGTACCCAACAACAAAATTAAGTGCTGCAGTACTTTTGGAAAAAAAAATAATGTTCTTGATTTCAAGTTAGCAGAGCAATTTTCGAAAACTGATTAAAACGCATGGAAACAAAATTGGTTTGCTCTCATATTAAGGTGCTACTTAAGTGCTCTAAGAATACAAAAAAGAAATTGTGTTTTAGAAAAAAAAAAAAAATAATATTTTAAAAATTTTGGAAAAAAAAATAATTATTTTTTTTCTACTTTTTCACTATAAATATACTTGAAAAATAAAGACTTCATCTAGTTATAATTAAGTACCCCATTTTTCGAAAGATTTTCCAAGATCTGAAGAAACCTGCTCTGAAAAATCTTTCGGAAAATGGGGTGCTTAATTCTAATTAGATGAAATCTTAATTATTCAAGCGCAAAAAGTAGAAAAAAAAATAATTTTTTTTTTTTAATTTGTAAAATGTATTTTTTTTTTTTTTTTTAATTTGTAAAATGTATTTTTTTTTTTTTTTTTGTAAAACACAATTCAATTTTTTTTTGTTTTATCCTTAGAGCACTTAAGTAGCACCTAAATACAAGAGCAAACCATTTTTTTTCATGCGTTCTAACCACTTTCCGAAAATTGCTCTGCTAACTTGAAATCAAGTCATCATAAAAACTTTGGTCTGCTGACCTTGCTCTGCTAATTTGAAGGAGATAGATAAAAGAATGTTTTTTTTTTTTTTTTTTTTTTTTTTTTTTTTTTTTTTTTTTTTTTTTTTAAAGTCAATTTTTTTAAAATCCCTCTCTCTGGTGGGGGTGAGATAGAATTTTTCCTCCCTACATTTTTTTTCTCATAATGATCCCAGGAATCATTTTTTTTTTGTTTTTTTGAGTAAAATCAACTTAATTCCACGCCCCTTTTTATTATATTTTGATTTTCTCCTTATTGAATGTCTTATATTTATTATTTTTATAATTTTGACTTATTTATAGTTTTTAACTTCTTAGAAAGCTAAAACTTTTAAATTACGATCTCTTTAACCAATAATGTAATTTTTTTCCGCCCATTTTTCTTATATATTAATTTATCCTTATTTAACGTCCTCAGAAAAATGAAAATTTGTAATACAACACTTAGCATAACATGCGTGTTTTTTTTTTTTTTTTTTTTTTAAATCCGCCGAACTTTTGATTTATTTGGGTGGGTTAAAAGCACAATAATAAATCATTGTAAATTTATATAATAACAGCCGCCTCACCAAAAAAAAAATCATCATCAAATCATAGTGACGAGACTCTTTTTCGGATGAACAAAATTGGACATCTTTTATACTCCCAACAGCGCAAAGAAGCGGCAGACATTTTAGCGACGTTTTATATTAATCCTATATCAGTGAC
Source organism: Epistrophella euchroma (assembly GCA_947049315.1). Lineage (NCBI taxonomy): Eukaryota > Metazoa > Arthropoda > Insecta > Diptera > Syrphidae > Epistrophella > Epistrophella euchroma. Next base: position 36,094,485 of record OX346248.1, read on the forward strand.
ACCCTGTATTGTACGACTTTGGAACATTAAAATTTAAAAAAAAAAAAAAAAAAAAGTAATTTTTTTTTTAATGTAATGTCACAAAATGAAAACAAAAAAATCACGTCACAAAAACATTATAGTTCAACTATATTATATGTATAGGATATACCTGTTGCATAAGCCGGTTCAATTTCTTCCTCGGAATGCATCTGTGACACTGGCACCGTTGGTATAGGCACCGGAATGGGTAATCTCTCGTAATGGATACACTCATGGTGATACTGATGATGCCCATTGTGTATAGTTCCGAGAACACTGGTGCGTCCTCCATTATGGCCACTGCAGGTGCTACCAGCACCTCCTCCACTACCACCACCTGAATCATCAGCATTGCAACGACTCGAACAACGTCCCAAACTGCCACTTCCGCCACCAATTTGAGCCGAAATATTTCCACCCATTACAGAGCCACCACCAGCACTGGAATCCGATCCAGAGTCATGACCGGGACAGGGTCCAGCCGAGCCCGGGCGTGAACCAATCAAACTCATGGCCGAGTGCGGAGGAGTTATGGATGATGTTTGCATGTAGTGGTGTGTATAGGGATGTGGATGTGGTACATCATAGTCACCGGTATCGATTGCCCCGGGCAGCATTCCTACACTTCCACTGCCCTGTAGACATCCAACAGAACCGCTACCACCTCCTACTCCACCCCCTGCAGCTCCACCACCGCTACGTAACGATACGCCACGGGTTAGTGTGTTGTTTGCCGATTGTATAGATGAAACTGTGGCGCCACGACATAAAATATCTGAAAGCTGATTTGCCTGCAGGCCGAAATATTTGGACTACATAATGTGGCGGGAAACACACACAGGTACATATTTATGGTGATAGTCATGATTAAGATGATGAGCCATGCACAGAAAATTGTGATAATAATAATTTATGATTTATTTTTTTCTTTTATTTTTTTATGAGAAATAAATAAGATTGACAAAAAGATATTTTTATTATTAAAATAAAAATGAAAGAAGAATAATGTAATTTAACAAGTTGTGGGCAGAAGAGAAGAGTCCTTATTTAAGTACAAATACGAAGTCAAAATATTTTATGTTCTCTTTTACTTAAAACCTAATTTTAACCCAAATACCTACTAATAAAAAAAAAACGTTGTAAGTTTGCAACGAGTAAGCATAACCCAAACGAAAATTACTTGTTTTTTTTTATAAGGGGTTCCAACAACTGATTAAAATTAAAACAAAAAACACAAAAAATTAATCCAAAAATTCCAAGACATCAAAATACCAACCAGTCGGTATACAAAAAACAAAACAAACAAAAATGCACGACTGGATCACACAAACTTGCTCTTGTAGTAAAAGTTTCTTCGAACTTTAAATATTGCGAGTGTGTTACCTATGTATATAATTAATAATAATAATTACATATGAATTTATATATATGTTCACTCTACTCATATTCAATGCACGCAGGTAAAATGCTCCACAATTGAGTGGAAGAGCGAACAATTGAGTGGACAGATGTTTAGAAGCAAATAAACCAAAGAAAATGCACAAAAACACCGCAACGATAGAAATGATACAGTTAAGAAATGATTCAGAGCTTAAAAACTGTATAAAACTATTGACTTTATACAAAAAAACCTCGTTTTTCTAAAATATCAAGCAGGTTTAAAAGCATAATTGAATATGCTGGTCAACCTCGACAAAAAAAAGTGCACGAAATTTTTTTAAAAGTTAACAATCTAATTCAACAAACATATTTAACAAACAAAAAATATCCTATCGCATTCTTAAAAGAATAAGGAAAATTATAAAATTTGTTTCAAGTAAATCGGTTGAATACTTTCTGAGATTACCGCGGACAAACTAAATATTTGTTTCGTCTTTATATAATAGTAATGAAGTAATGATTTTTGAAGAATATATGAAATAAAATACACGACTTGTTCTTATGTACGATCAGACTGTGGTTTTAAAGTCTGAATACATAAACCTATTCATCTGATGTTAAAAGAAATATTTTTGGTTATGGGAGCCTTAAGTTTTAGGTTGTACATGCAACTTAGAGCTTAAATTGAAAAATTATTTCAAATTATTATTATTGAATTAATTTATTTGAGATCTAAAAAAAAGTACAAAGAAATCAGTTGTTCTTTAACGAATCTTAGTTTTTGGGAAGAAAAAAAATAAATCATAGGATCGGTTTTTTAAAAAAATAATTTTTTATATATAAAATTTTGTAAACATTTTTAAGAAAAAAATTGGCACACCATTTTTTAGTATTTATTAATGAATTAAAAATTAAATTTGCAAAAAATCATCTCCCTGTTTTTGAAATGTCGAATTTTTAAAAAAATGTTTTGATTTTTTTTCTGATTTTTTTTTTTATTTTAATCAAAATCGTAGGAATCGTTTTCGAGAAAATTTAGATTTTCTGTAACGGTTTTTTAACATTTATATGGAGGTACCGTTAATTTTGACTATAACTAAAATTTTTGTTCAAAATATTCTAGATAATGTTTAAAAGCCTCTCGGTATTAAAATGAACCGAGTCGTTTTCGAAATATGTGCATATTTGATTTTCAAAAAAAATTGAAAAATTTTTTAGAATATTTTTAGTCCTAAAAAGAATGAAAAAACGTGTCGGGGAAAAAACACCAAGTTTAAATAAAATCGACTTATGCTTTTAGTCTGTAGGCGAGTACACAGACAGACAGACAGAGACAGACAGACGGACGGAATTGGGAATTTCGTCGAGTTCGATTTTTTTTACGAATCCAAAACTTGCCATATATATGTACGTATGTAAGTAAAAAACTAAATAATGCATACTAAATATTAAAAAAGAAACATTGATTAAAAATTTTCTACCGCTGACCAATTTTTGAAAATAGTTGATCTTTTTTAACGAATCCTTTTAGATGAAATACTTTGTTTTTTAGAATATCCCACATATGACTTGCTAGGATCCCATAACCCGAAAAATTATTACATATGAAAATCAAAAATTTTATATACCTAGATTTTTTCTACACACAATTTTGAAGTAGGTCTTTTAAAGGGGTGAAAATTTGACATTATAATATTCAAAAAAAAAAAATTGTCTCATTTTATGAATGTTTAATATAAAAGTAACTAGTTTATAACAGTTATAACACTTTCTGTAGACTTTACGCGACGGCCCTAGCTCTGCGGGGCTGCATAAATATCTGCGGAAATGCAACTTGAATTTTCCGAGAAACAAGAAGGTTTTCATACGAAGATTTTTTAATAATACAAATTCCATATACTACTGAAATAAATCAGCCAAGTAGAAGACTTAGCACTATTTTATTGGACTTGTTGAATTATTGATTCAAAATAGCGATTTAATTTGGACTCATCAGTTGACTAGTGAGGGCCTTGTCAATACGCAATTTCCATTAAATTCAGTTCATCTTACATAGATTTCATGATGAATATGTATCTAGTGTGAACTATATCTAACCAGATTAGAGTTCCTAATCATTAAAGCTAGTTAACTGATGAGTCCAAGTGAGATCGCCGGGACGAAACGCCAATTTTTTATGAACTAAAGGCCGTCAAAAGCTATTTTGAATCAAGAAGGTTTTTAATTTTTTTTAGAATTCCTTTAGTTATACAAAAATAGACGGACTATCAAATTTCATATTTCTGCCTGTTCTATCGGAAATGGATATATAATTCGATGAAAACAATAACACCAAATTAATCCTCTTTAACGGGAAATTTATTGAATGAAAAAATTTGAAAAGAATTCTACTTGAAGTTATTGCTATAAGACCTAACAAAATATAAAAAGATTTTTTAATTATTTTGAGTTGTGCTTAGAGTAAGCATTTTATTTATTAAGTTTATTTTATAAATTTGTACACCCATCTATATAAGCTGCAAATTATACTTAAACGTACTTATACCCAAAAATTGACAGACAGAGGTAATTTCGAGACAATCTTATATTTCGCCATCTCCTTAATTCGCATTATCATGCTTGCTTGATCAAAAATTTCAAATTCTATTTTTATAACAAATCCTTAAATTATCCTTTACTATATACGCTTGCATATATCATCGCAAGATGAAAAAAAAAAAAAAAAAAAAAGAAAATAAAATAATCATATCAGGACCAAAAAATGGCATACAAATTAGATACTTTGTTTATATTGAGTTTTATCTCGTTATCCAACATAATTTTCTGTCATATAAAATTCACCCAGCAACTCTCAATACACATATACCTATGTATGATGGCCATGGTGAACTTTTAATATAATTCAGTTCCCTTTCCATTGAATTCTTATTTAAAAGTTAAAGGTTACGTATACGCCAGAGTGTCTCTTCTTAAAATGTATGTTGTATGTATGTACATACATATAGCTTGCTATACTGTATGTATAGCATTAAAATGTTCTCTTATCGTCGTCGTCATCCTCATCATCATTATCACTAAAATAGCCTCACTATAACCATTATAAATGCCAATGAAGAAAGATTCACTTTTAACCCTCTGCACACATGTCAGATAGAGTCGCCTCTGCCATGTCCTGCCCTGCTTTGCTCATCGTCATCTTCATCATCATCATCTGCACCACCGCCGCTGCCGGGCTAATTGATCCAACGAAAAAAAACAAAACTGAAAAACGAAAAACTTTTCTTGGCATAATGCCCCTTGCTTGCAATACCTAACCTATAAAGTTTAAAGTGCACGATAATAATCTTTCTTTTTCCTGTCTATACATTATAATATTCCAGATAACCCAACTAACCTACCAACATCATCAACATAATATTTGTTGACAAACATTATGTCATTCGCCACCACTATAATATTATGAGACATTGTGCAGTGTGCACCACAAAAGTGCTCCACTTTGGAGACTTTTTCGAGGGCAGCAAGGACGACCGAAAATTCCAAGAGCATTATAATCCATTTTCCCAAAGCCAAAATATCACAAATCACATTAAAAAATGAAAACGAACAAAAAAAAAACAAACAAATTTCGAAAATCCTTTGTTCAAAATTTCCTAAAACTTTTGTCCTTTTGCAAAAACCCCATCAAAACGATATGTTCGCGTTCGATGAGGGGGGTATAATGTACGAGAGAAAAGTTATCGAATTGGAGTTTTCTGTTTGCTTTTGCTTTGCTCACGTCTAACTCTCTGTCGTTCTCTCCATTTCTCTCGCCGCCGCCGTCTCTCTTTCTCGTCTTTGGATGGATTCTCTTTGTTGTATATGAATGAGCACAAGCATACATAGAAATAAGCACTTTGCATATAGGCAAAGAAGAAAATCCTTGATTAATGGTAAAATATGTTCTCGACAATGACGTATGAGGAGAATAATTGTGGTTGATTTCTGCTAAAGCACCTTGAAACGCAAGGATTTTTGTACCATCATACCTACTATACCTACATATGGGAGAAGTGGGATGGCCGATTCGAGGAAAAATCTATACGAGACTAATCAATTCGAATATGGTGGTTGTGTCCCCTTTTTAATCGACCCTTTAAATCTGTAGGAGGTATTTTATATTTTATTGGGGTGTGTGTGTACTCGTGTATCTCAGTCAGTATAGTTCATAATATTGAATAAATAATTGAATCACAATGGAATGAGTAAAAGGTCAAGGATGAGAGCACTCACTATCCATGCAGCAGCCATTCTGGCTCAGGCGTGTATCTTGTCGGCTTCGTATTCCTATAGTCGACGATGTGCAGAGAAATCCTTCAGGACCGGCTCGAGAGTTTGAGGGCTGACCACGAGCTGATGATGATGATGATGATGACGATGCCAAAAGATTTTTAAAACTTTAATAGATATTTTATACTTCATGGTTATTATGTAGTTTTCTTTGGTTTTATTTTTTAATGGATTGGATGATTATGAATAAAAAATCACTCAATCTGTAAAAGTAGGTAGAGTTCTAGTCTATGTATGTATGTTCTGTACGTACACAGGGTGTTTTTCTTTTTTTTTTTAGTCATTCATTACTTTTGGTTCGCCTTGCTTAAATCCCTTAAAATTTATAGTAATCCTTTGTAATCGATATTTTTCTCCATTATCCCCTTAAGGCTTATACGTACATACACATATATGAAAGCATCCATTTGTAATGAAAAACTTTTATTAGATTTTTCCACTACAAATGGATTCTGTGATTATATAGTTTCTGGGAATTGGAAGCGTCATTGCGATTAAGGTAGATTTTATTGATATGGGATGATGGTGATGTTTTCCGAAAAAAAAAAGATACCATTGGGATTTCTGTCAGTGAGCAGCACAAAAATAAAGAACTTGATATATTTTTTTAATTTCAATGGTGTTACTCAGGAGTACCATTTGGGACCTGTTCTTTTAATTTTTTTTTTTCAATTTACTACGTTTGCTATGAAAATGTTATTTTTAGAATAAACTGTATGTAACATACAATCTGAAAAATTGTTTTTTTTTTGTTAGGAAGTAAAGAGCCTCCCTGTCGTAATCGTTGGGAAATATAGGTTTTAGCTTACAGAAACTCAAGCATGATTATTTTTAATTAAATTCTTCTTTCTTCTAGGTTCTTACTATGTGGGATTGAACAGAAAGTGAGTGATCCAAACAAACAATAATACGAACATAAACGAAGTAAATCAGACTGATAGTCTTTCATTTTTCGCTAATTGAGGCGCAGATGCTACGATCACGAGAAAAAAAAATCCGAAAGTTCAAGGTGATTTTTTGTTCATAGTTCTAAAAATCTCAAGATCGAAAATGATATTGGCTGCGAACAAGAGCTCTGGTAAAAAAGGACGAAACATGAATAAATCGACAATCAATTCAAATATCGCCAACACGAAGCCGAAGACGGGGCTGGTGATGTTGGTACGCTTATCGATTTGCTAAAAACGATCCATGAGTTGGTCATTATGAGTGAAGGATGAAGGACGCCCAACCGATGAGGAATGGCCTTTAGTAAAAGAAAATTTACTTGAGTTTGTGAACAAGGAGAAGTTCCATCACCGCACGACACAGTGGTCTTTTTATTGAATTTTGGCGACGAAAATCAATTTTTAGCGAAATTTAATGAATATTTGGTACAGTTAATGATTTGGGAACGCTGATAATCTAGTGTCAATGCCTATTTTTGCCTGCTTAGGGGCCAGTTATAGCGATCAGGAAAAAAATTCCTATTGTATAGTTCAATGTTTTATTATACGATTTGAAATATCAAAAGGATACGAATCGATGATAAATCAATTGAAACATTTGTTTCATTAAAAAAATTCAATTTGGAAGAAATACTTTGTCTAAAACAAGTACTAACTCATTTTCCTGATGGAAATTTCGTACAGAAAACGAGTTTCCATCAGGAAATGCATTCTATAGAATAAATATTTCCTCTAAAGAAAATGTTTTTAATGAAATAAATATTTCAAATGATTTATCATCGATTTGTATCATTTTTATATTTGAAATCGTATGATAAAACATTAAATTACCAAAAAAAAAAATTTTTCCTGATGCGTTTTCCTGATCGCTATAACTAGCCCCTTAAAAATAGGAGATCCAACAGTTGAGTCAGAATATGGTTTGATATTCAAAATTAAAAAAAAAAAAAAAAAAAAAAAAAAAAAAAAAAACAACTAGAAAACTTAAAGTTATCTAAAATTTAAGCTGGTTTATTTTTTTTCTTCAGCTTCAGATTAGGAATTCTGAGAGTTGAAAGTAGACAGTTGTAAATTCTAAAACTTCTAAATTCTTCTTCTTAATCTGGGAATCGAAACGAAACGGCTTTAGACTTATAGTTCAAACAGTCAAAGGGATAACATAAAAAGCCATCTTCAATGTCTAGATCAGTTTTCCAGACCCTGCCAGGGCATGAAAATCAATAGTCCTAGTGTAGATTGGTAGGTCATGGAATCATAAAGAATAAAAACAGGCCAAAAATTTGTTAAAATCTTTATCCGTTGAAACAAGAGCTAGATGTTTCTACAGGGTTCAAGCGCTGCGTTGGCTGAGTTAGGTAAGAGCGCGAATGTTAACGATTTCCCAATTTTATGTATGTATAAACCAAACTGGCCTTCAACTGACAAATCATTATATATATTCTTTTTTTAAGCCGCAGCTCCATGAATGTAGAATTCTATACCTTGCCCTTTCTTTCCCTTCCATATTGATATCCGGAATTTCAAAAAAAAATTTGCATCAGTATATTTCTCTTAAAAAATCGTTTCCTATTTAAACTCAGAACAATTTAAAATGGTGTAATCAAGGCAGCGTTGCCGAAGTGGCATGATTGTGCTTTTTTGACACGATAATTTCCTCGTGGTGGCACGAAAATTTTCACTATGGCACGTTTTTTTATTTCATTTTTTTTTTACTTAAAATGAAGCAAATTTCGACAAAATTTAATGAAAATTGGTCCAAATTAGGTAAAAAATTGACATACACTAATATTTTTTGACAATGCACGATTAAATCAAATGATTTCCTTCGATTTTTTTGTTGTATTACATATTTAAAAAAAAAATTGATTATAGTTTTTACAAGAAAATAGAAAAGTTTGTAGTTTTTTCATATGGCACGGAAAATAGGACGTTTTTTTTCAGAAAATATGGCTCGTTAATTTTTTTTCGGGCGGCAACGCTGAATCCAGGAGTAGGTTAAACAAAAAACTGAGTTACTGGGCAGTTTTGGTTAGAAAAGTTATGTGTCACATACGTAACAAAAATGTGTAGTATTTTATTTACTATACAAAAACAATTTTTGTCATCAAACTGCTAATAATGGGTGGGTAAGAAAAAATTACAGAGAAAATTTTAGTGAATTTAATGCCTGGATTTATAGTTTAAAGGGTGTGTCATATCCGATTTTTTTTTTAACAAACTTTTTTTCGACCGTCAGAAAAAATATCATTCAATTCGGAAATCATACTAAGTTCGAATTAATAATTTAAAAGGTGTGTCACACAAGTAACAGGTTATATCATTATACAACTTAGTGCTTCAGCTTTTAACTGATTTTGAGTCTGTAGTATTTTGGATATGAAATTTATAGTTTATGGGAATTTAAACAACCTTTAGTGGGCGTTTTCACATTGGAGTGAGTAATCTAAGAGAGTGAGAAAAATTCCCACTGAGTATGAGAAATACCTACACTTTTTATGACAATCATTTTCTATTGAAATCTCATTTATTATAATCTGTTTATAATATAAAAAGCATATTTAGTCACATACGTAACATTTACTTGTCAGTTTTGCACAGATCAAATTGTGACGGGTAAACTAAAGTGAATACTATAACTAAATCAAATATTTTTATAAAATTAAATTAATTATTTTTTATGATTATCAGTGGTACACCCCTAACAATAGAGGATTTAACTAATGGACGGCTTCGAATTCTGGTAATCAAATAGAGTTACTGGAAAATGAGTCATTAAATTCTTCTCAGAATAGAAGTTCACGGAACATTTAAGAATAAGTTTCTTTTAGGCCTAAATTGAGCCAAGGAGACGCCTGACTCCACCTATATTCCTTTCAATTCCGAGATTTGCCATGCTCGTCCAAATTTCTTTTTCTCAAGACCTTATAGAGAGGATATTCAAGGCAATCATTTGCTTAAGTGTGAATGCTAGTGTGATCTTACAGGCCAAGGAATTCATATAACAGTTGGGCCAATAGAACAACAGAATCGTAAAATAAGACAACGGAATTGGAATATTAAAAAGAGAGAAAGAGAGAGAGAAATAGCTTTAATAGCATCCTACACACTTGTAGTTGGAATTTTAGTAAACAAAATGAGGATTATTAGCAATGCGCACCTAGGATTAGGTGAATTTTAGATAAGTCTACCACAAAAAGATCAATAAAGCTTCCAAATTTATGCATGTGTCTTTTAACCGCAAGTGTTTGGAGCTTAGGGGGCCCAAAAAGAATTGTCACAAGGTGGCAAATAAAGCCATTAATTGAATTGTCTTACTTGTGGATCTTTGCCGAAACGAACCGATATTATTTGGTTTGATTTTGGGAGCGTTCCATTCCAATCGAATATGGACTTTTTTTTTACTCCTTTTACTTCACATTTACCAACACATTTACCAACAAAACTCCTCAAATTCAACCGAAAAAAAAAATTAGTGCAAAAAACACAGTCTCTCTTCACTAGGTCCCAGAAAAGCGTGATTAACACGGGAACGAAATGGTAAATGAAATGGCCAAAAATGTGTCACTGATGAGTTGATGAATCTGGAGCAAGAAAAGAGTTAATAAAGCTTCCCAAAAGTAACTATAGGTAACACTTGTCGTGTGTCAAGGAATCTCTAGCCGGATATTTCTAAAAGGCTCTGCTTTTTTTTTTCTTTGTGAATGTCTAAGTCTACCTACGAATAGAAAAGCAACCCTGGAACAAGAAGTTTCTGTAACTTTCTACTTAATCTGAAACACCCTGTTAGAGAGAACAAATATTTTAGAAGGCCAAACCGAAAGTCATCTCTTCGCTGAATAGTCTCCTTGGAGGCACGAAGTAGAATTCAAGATGATGTCAAGAGCGTATGTGGTGGCGTTGTAAGAAAAAATTCAAAAAACACAGAAGGACAAATATAATAAAAAAAAAAAGAAGCGATGAACTATGTGGCTATACGCACCATCATACGTCAAGAATGTAAATAGATGGGTGTAACGTTTACTTTTGTATTGTTCAACAATGACAAGACGACAAGTAGAGGCGATTTGATTTTCTTTTCTTTTCTCTTTTTTTTTTTTTTTTTTATTTTTTATTTTCTTCATCTCCATATTTGCTATTTCAAAAGCAAGAAAATATATTTTTTTATTTTCATTTTAACTTTTCTGGATGTCATCCTGGGGCCATCTGGGGAATTGCTTGATGTAACTTATACACTCTCCATTTTTATTCTTCCCTTCAGCACTCCTGGTTTTGATGATGATGATGATGATGATGGAAAAAGCACTTGCAGCACAAAATACTCAGCTGTTAGATTATTCAACAAAAGGTTGTCTTTGCTCGGTTGGCTGTGCTGATGGTGCTGTGTTGTAACAGCTATGACCAGCTCCCTAGACTTTTTTTTCTGCTTGAGGATTTATATACTTGAAACAAATGACTTTATGTCCTTTGGTGAAAGGAGTGTAAAAAAAAAATAATAATAATAAAAAAAAAAACATAGAAGAAAAGAAAGTAGGAGTTTTAAAACCACTTTGCTGCCTTTGCGGAATTGCTCTAAAATGGCGGTCAATTAACATACGTATTTGATGGTGATAGTAAATCATTAAACAAGTATTACATTGTGGAGGACATAATATGCAAATAGTCTCCCAAGGGTATAAGTTTGTTTGCATGTACAAGAGAGAATTTGGGTCGCAGCAGTTTTTTCAAGAGAAAAATCTTTATCGCTGCGGAAATCATTTTATCTATTAAAGAAAAAGTATTCCATATGCTTATTAGAAGGGGAAGTTGAGGTCAGACAGGGTTTGAAAAAAAAAAAAATTGTCGTGCCTCGAAAGTTTGTGGTATTTTTTTTTTCAATTTTTTCCATTGTCAATTTAGATTTTCTGATCTGCCATTGCAGCAAATCGAACATAATAAGTCTATCCGAACGTTTTTTGATAAAACAATTTGTAGACGCAGCGCAGTTTATTTATGTGATTCTTCACTGCTTCTTATTCGACTAGGAAGACTAAGGGCCTCAGGAAAATTACCGATCAGCGGAAATTGTAGAAGACAAGTCAAATCGGTTGATTGACGCCTTTGTTTTGCTCAGCAGTAGTCTCAAACGGCTAGAATGTGTTTCGAACAAAAAATTGATAATTAAAAGTGAAAAACTGTATTGTCCTTTGACACAATAAGTTCACCGGACTGTCTCTTTCCGCAGGTCTGGGTTGGAAACTTTCTTGCGCGAAAGTGAAAAATTATCCAAGAGTATCTCTTGACATGATGATGATACAGTGACTCTCATGTTAGCGGTTCGGATTCGGCAGACAATTGTAGATCCCCATGAGGAGAAGATTTTAACAACGAGCTTTACGGGTTTTACAACGATGTCAACTTGGCAAAAAGCTGAAAATACGGCGGCTGGAATGGATGGGACACCTGAAGCGATATACCCAGATGTCTTCGAATCAAACCCTGATGGTTTAAAAATTTTTGACCTTATTTTTCTCAAAAAATTATATTATTTAATTATTTTTACTTTAAAAGGTAAGATATTAGGCTACCTTTTGGGCAAGAAAATATGTTGCGAAAAATCGTTATTTATTTTTAAAAGCACCTCCTATAGAACCATTTTATTTTCATTTTTTTTTAGAACAATTTAACTGATTTTGATGAAATGTTTAATTGATAAAAATTTATGAAAGTTTTATTTGTAAATACATTTTTTTTGATACTACTCATTTTCATTTTTAACGCTAAACAAAAACAAATCGGACAACTCAATGTTGCTTTTGTTATTGTTTTGCAAATAAAATGAGAAAAAGAGTAGGTACTAAGTAATAAAAAAAAAAAACTCGGCTAATGTATAGCCCAGGAAAATTAGACTTTCATTTCGAAAAAATTCTGACAAAGCTGAATTTTATGGTGGAGATGTTTATTTTTGTATCTTAAGCATTTTCCAAAAAGTACCCTAATTTTGGACCCGGGGGTGAAAGAGGTTGAATTTCAGTATTTTGCAGATATCTCAAAAACTGTGCTTTTAAAAAAATGTGAAAACAAAAGTAGTAGATCATGTAATTTTACATTAAAAATGCTAAAAACACTTTTTTTTCGTACAATCAATAGGTTTTGAGAAAAACGTGCACAAACTTTACAGTGTACTGGATTTAGTCAAAAAAATTTATTGCAGTTGAATGTTTCGACGGGAAAATATTTTTTTATCATTTTGTTTATTTCAAAAACATATTCCAAAAAAATTTGCTTGAATCAAACTTAAACAAACTTAAAAGTACACTGGTCAAAAAAATAGGGGAACAAAAGTATTTCCCATTTTTTAGTGTTTTTTGAAGAGCTGTATCTTTTTTGAAAGTGGTTGTATTGAGATGAATCAAAAAACATTCTAAAGCTTTATGTTTTTTGCCCCTCACCGTTAGATTAAGAAAAGGTCGAAAAACAATTTTTTTAAGAACTTTTAGTAAATCCTTTACTGCTTTACAAATGTTGATCGCAGGACTTAATTTCTGTAAAATTTTAAATTAATCCATTAAAACAGTTTTCCCGTAACGAATGATCAAAGTCGTACAAGCAATTTAAAAATCAGTGTTAACTGCGTGGTGCTCGAAAAACCTCGAAATTGTCGGCCTTTTTTAGTTTTTGGCATAAGTATAACTTTAAAAATATTTATACTTCAAAAAAAAAAAAAAATTAGATATTTCAGAAAAACCGTTATAAATTATGTTAAAACAAATTATCGCATGTTATAACATTACCTCAAAAACAGCGAAAAAAATAATAACATTTTGTATGATTTTTAAACGGGAATATTTCAAAAACGTAACGTGATAGAATATTTCTGACTTTGTATTCGGACTCAGCATACCAAAAGCCTTTGAAAAAGTTTACTTTGTTTCTTCGGCAACAAAAAAAAATAAATTAATTTTGTTGTACAACGGAACTATTAATTTTACAGGATTCTGCCTATGCTCAAATTAAAGCTATACAATCGCTCTACAATCTTCTTCCTATGACTTACCTCGTAGGCTAAGTATTTTAGCCGATATTCAGCTCAGTTTTCGAACTTTTTGAGCAAAAGTACCAAGTACAGAGCTGCGGTTTTGCCTGCTTCAAAAATGTAGAAGGTTATTTTTTGAAAGATAAACATTTTTAAAGTTATAGGCCAAAAAATAAAAAAAAATGATGAAAATATCGAGGTTTTTCGTTTTTAAACCTGGTATCTATTCTAAAAGTAACAACTTCCCAAAAAATCAGAGTTGGGCTATTTTTTGCGACCTACGATGTCTTTATTGACCGGTCTAAAACCGATGTTAGGTCTGTTTCTGTTTGGCAGTGCATTTTGATTTTTTTTTTATATGAATTTTGAAAAAACTTTGAACTGAAAATAGGTATAGAAATTGACAGTTTTGAAAAGAAACGAACAGAATTAAGGCTGATTTCCAATGGCGCGTTGGGTGTTGCTTTGACAGATTTTTCTTTCAACGCGAAAGTTCACACATAGCAATTTATGCAAAGTGTTTACAATGACGCGTTGGCCATTAAGGCTGATTTCCAATGCCGCGTTGGGCGTCGCTTTGACAGATTTTTCTTTCAACGCGAAAGCTCACGCATAGCAATTTAAGCAAATTGTTTACAATGACGCGTTGGGTATTATGTTACGATTTTGGCACCTATTAGCATGTACACAAACCAACGTAACATAAGCTACCTCGACGTTAAAGTTAAAAAAAAATCAACTTTAGCGTGCGTTTTGACAGTTAAACTAATGTTCGAATTCCTTTCAACAAAAAAATCGATTTATTTAGAAGAAAAAAATCGGTTTTTCTGGACAAATTCCTTTTATTGAAAGAAAAAATCGATTTTGTTTTAAAAAAAATGGAATAGTTTGTTGAAAGGAATTCGAAATTACAGTTATGTAGGCTCATTTTGATTTTCAGGTTCTTTTCAAGTCGTCTCTGTCATGTCAACGCGTTCGTAAAGCTTGTAAACGTATACTTAAGCGTCTCTAACGCGAACGCGCCATTGGAAACCAGCCTTTAATGTTACGTTTTGGCACCTATTAGCATGTACACAAACCAACGTAACGGAAGCTACCTCAACGTTAAAGTTGAAAAAAATCATCTTCAGCGTGCGTTTTGACAATTCAATTTATGTATATCGAATTCCTTTTAACAAAAATATCGATGTGCTTAGAAGAAAAAAATTATTTTTGTGGACAAATTCCTCATCATATTGAAAGAAAAAAAATTGGTTTTGTTTAGAAAAAAATTGAATTGTTCGTTGAAAGGAATTCGACATTACAGTTATGTAGGTTCATTTCGATTTTCAGAATGACACTTCAATTGTTTTTAACCAGCTGATTCTCCTCAAGCCGCCTGTCATGTTATCGCATTTGTAAAGCTTGTAAACGTATACGTAAGCGTCTCTAACGCCAACGCGTCATTGGAAATCAGCCTTTATTGTATTTTTACGGATTACAGTTGGTCCATAGTTCCTGTCATTTTTAAGCCATTTCAACGAGTCGCGAAATAATAGCAATTAATAGCTACATAAAACCAAATTACAATAAGTAATCAGTGTAAGACCAGCATCACTAATGTCAAATTTATGGATAGGGTATGTTTGGAAAATTACCAAAAAGAAATATTCCAAATGACTTTTTTAAAAAAGTTCACACACATTAATCTACATTCATCACGAAAATTCTTAATTTTTTTTTTTTAATTTTTTAATTAGCATTAACTACAACCAAAAACAAGACATGAAAAGAAAACACATCACTTGCTTAAAGATCCACCGTTTTCCCAAGACGTTGATTCATGACCACATAAAAAGCGGATTAACTTTCTGACCGCAGAATTTAAAGCTTAAATATTTCAATGGTTTAAATGAAACATAAAACCAATATAACTCCCCCTTTTATATTTTTTGTAAAATACATAAAGACGAAGAAAGTAAAAAAGAAGCGTCAACAAATAGTTCGGGAGTAGAAAAGTGATACATCATCATGGCGCGCGGAAGCTTTCAAGGGGATTAGTTTGTGTAGAGATTTATTTATTTATTTTTTTTTTTTTCAAGAAGCAGTGACCACGAATTTTGGTAAAGTTATTTCGGTCGCAATAGGGGGTGGCAAAATGTCTTGTTTTTTTTTTTTTTTTTTTTCTTCTGTTCTCTTTTTTGAAGCAAATAAACGATTAATCAAATAAGTAGAGCACCCTACTCTCCTGGAACTACAAAAATTTATTACTTAACAAGTCTAAAGTGTGACGAGCCTTTTAAGAATAATGATTAGAATTATTTTTTCTTTTCCTTTTAGGTTATTTTTTTTTGTGAATTGGAAAGAAAAGGAACTTTGGGTATGGAAAAGATATAGACCCTCAGGAAACTTTGGACTCTTAATTTACATGATTTTTACGACAGAAATATACTTAAGCCGGAACCATGGGATTTATTTACTTCCTCTTTGAGTCGGAAGACTCTTCATACATATATACAACAACAAGTAGGCTATTCAAACGTTAATAGGAAGGAAGTGCGCCAATTAAAAAGGAAACTTCAATTTCTATGCGACACAGTGTGTACCTAATTTATTTTAATAGCCCCCACTTGGCGGGCTCAAGGAGCTATATAGAGAGGCTATATCCATTCGTCGGGTATACAGAATTCTGTCGTTATAGTTGCAATCCGGTCAAGAGATTCATTAAAATAGATTGGCGACTTATGAAAACATTATTTTGGGTATATGTATATTCATTGTAGGTACATGGGGAAAATAAACGACCGAGTACCCATATTACCGATGAAACTCTGTCGGGTTTTCTTTAAAAAAAAAAAAAAATAAATAAACTTCTTTAGCCTATTACGTAGGCAGGTAAAATCGATTCATGAAAATTAATTTTCATATAATGTTATTTCACTCATCCTGACACAGCTTATACGGTTAGAAGAAGGATAATGAAAAAAAAAAAAAAATATTCCTGGAAGGTAATTTTACGAAGATGGCCTCTAAAAAGAGTTTGAAATTGAATATCGAATTTTTAATAAGGTTAACGAGGGTAATTGACGTGCAGTAAGTTCGATATGAGTGTTTGAAATTTTAGCATCGTTTAAGTTTCACAAACAATTCTGGGTATCTTTGAAATTGGTTAATTTTGTATTTTTAGAGGTTGAATGAAAAACAAATTGTTACCAACATTGATAAAAATGAGAAAATTTGTCAATAAAACTGCTCGAGTGAAAAAAAATTCTATATTTTCTTGGGTAAAAAATTACATAATCTTATGTACTTTCAAATCTGAGAAGAATATCTTGATCTGATTTTAACCCCTAAACAACTTTATCCTTGGTCCAAATTTATAACTTTTCATCAAAATTTGATTTGAGTTTTTGGTATAATTTGTAGCTTGAAACTGAATTAATTTTTTTATTTTTCAAAATTTCACTTTTTGGAAAAAGTTTAGACATAAAAATTTAACAAAAAACTTAAATTTTGAAAATTATTAAAATTATTAAATTTTGAAAACAGTTTAAATTTAAAAAAAAAACAAATTTTGAAAAAAAAAATTAAAATATGAAAGAAAAAAACAAATTTTGAAAAAAAAAGTTTTGAAAACATTTAAATTTAAAAAAAAATTATTATTTTTGACTCAAATTGTAATTCAAAATTAAAAAAAAAAAAATACTTTTGGAAAAAAAATTCAAATTTTGGAAAAAAAATTCAAATTTTGAAAAAAAAAATTCAAATTTTGGTAAAAAAAATTTAAATTTTGGAAAAAAAATTCAAATTTTGGTAAAAAAAATTCAAATTTTGGAAAAAAAAATTCAAATTTTGGAAAAAAAATTCAAATTTTGGAAAAAAATTCAAATTTTGGAAAAAAATTCAAATTTTGGAAAAAAAAATCAAATTTTGGAAAAAAATTCAAATTTTGAAATTAATTTGTGTTTTTTTAATCTGATTTTTTTTCCAAATTTGAATTTTTCTTTTTCGATATATGAACATACATGTACATAGAATCAATATTTAAAGTGAAATTGTAAGAAAATAATGAAACAATCAATTCGTGTATAAGGAGCAACAAAAATAGTGCTTTAATTTTTTTTAATAAAACTTTGACCATTCGGAAAAGGAAAACGCTTCCGACTTCAAAAATAACACAAGTTTTGAGCATGTATTGAACTTAAAATGAAAATGTGCATGACTTCTTCTACGAAATTGCTTTTGTGTTGTACAACAATTAACATAGCATTTAACAATCATTTTTAAAATTTTTAAATCGGATCACCAAATTGCAAAATTCCCCTTTTAAATAAACTATAAGTAGATACGTGAATAACTTGATAAATATTTTAATTTGAAATTTAGATGGGGCGCAAAACCCCCATTTATTCGCTTTAATGGAAGCTACAAAACAAACTTAAAATAAAGGACTAATTTAAAAATTAAGAAGCTTTTAGCTAAAATAGTGATGTTAGGTTAGTTTTACACAAAACCAGTACTTGCCATATAGAGCAAGAATAAAAGCAATTGAGTCACTCAAAAAACGTTAACGCCAAAGCGAAAGCAGAAAAGAACAAAGTCTCAGTTATTTACTCATATTAAACTGTGCTCTTAGAAGTAATATAAAAGCTGTCTTTATCAATCATACAACAAACATCATGGACAAACAGGACTTTGTAAAGTCCAGAGCATGCCCACCTCTCATATTGTAACAAAGTAGCTATACGCCAACAGCCGCTGGCATCATTATTTTGCTAGATCTAAAAAAAATTTTGACCTTCAGATGATAGCCTGTAATAAGAGCTATGGTTTGTGTACATAGACGATGTTGTGTTCCATAAATATCCATAAATATTTGCAATAAGCCAAATTTAATATTCAATAACATTCATCATGATGAATATTCTTCTAAAATTTGGGTTTTATTTATTTGTACACAATAAATTTCAATAATTTATTGTTGGATTTTTTTTTTTAGATTTTCAACTAAGCAAAAATTTTATTTTATGTGCATCCTTTTTGATTTAATACACATATAGAAGGTTATCTCTTCCGAGTTTTCATTTTTGTTCAGTTCTGCACATGTCTTGTATTTTTTTTTTGTAAATTGTGGACGAGGGTCACTGCGATTCGGAAACACTTGTTTCTTGTTTTTGTAAATTCTGAAAAGCAGGTCACTGTAATTTTTAGAAGATACGAAATATATTACCTTCAATATGGGTACTGTGACTGGCTGAACAGAATAGACGCTCGGTCGACCGCGCGAATTAGCCGCCGCGAGAAGCGACGCTTCCGAAAAAAAAATGGAATGCAATGGAACGCGCAAACAGCGGATGGAAATGAAATTATTATTTTTAATTGATTTTGTAGTTATTTCTTAAACTTTTATTTTGCAGTTTTATTGCGAATGTGTATTTTTGCATTTTTAAAATAAAATAGATAATTAATAAAGAAAGTTCCGAGATGCCATTAACTGTAGCAGTGGTTACTCTTTCTCCTTATCTGTCGAACGCGGCGCGGTAAAAGTTAAAAGTTCAACAATATCTAGCGTCGCGACTCGCGGCCGCGGCTCCATTGTATTTACTCAAACGAGTTTTTTTTTAACATTGACAGAGCGTTTTTTTCAATTGCCGCGCAAACGACCGCGCATTTCTTCTGTTCAGCCAGTGAAGGTGAGCGGCACTTTTCTGTGACAGAAGATACTTTTGCCTCGAACAAGACAGTAGCCCTGAAAGACACTTTTGTGTTAAGTTGACAGTGACTGGGAATCGAACCTCTGCACAGTGCGTTGACCAGTGGACAAAAATAAAAAAAAGTGAATGTGCTGTTTAAAGCTGCAATGCTGTGCAGTTTAACAAGAACATCTTTATTAACTGTTATTTGTTATTTTTAATCGTTTCTTCTTTTGTACTTGGTAGATTAGTGGTATTGTTATCAATAGTCGAGGTAATTTCAGCAGCTTCAGTTCTAGTTTGGAATTTGATTTTGTTGTATCGTAATTGATCTCGTATACAAAAATTACTTCCCCATCAATTTTTTTTTTCTTGTAGATAGTAATTATGTATGTCTTAAGAGTTGGTATGAGTGTTTTTTTCTTATTTTTTTTTTTTTTGAAATTAGTGGAAATATTAATTAATAAAAAAGAGCCTTATTTTTGGCATGAAAAATTCATTCAAGTTGAGTTTAAAAAAAAACAAACATATCAAATCATATCAAAATATCTCATTGAATTCTTCTATTATTGTACTTTGTTAAAGTACAAACTTGCATTGCTACTTGTTGCTAACCTTCAAAATATTTGACTTTTTGCAGGCCAAGGTCAAACCATAAAAAATGGATTTCTTTTAATAAAAACACGAAAGTTGAAGGTGTTATTGAGTTTATATTGAATGAATTAAAGGTTTCCCCGGCTACATCTAAGAACGATTTGGCGGCAAAGGTAAGAATTTTTGAAAAAAAAAATCTTGAACGTAGTTGGACGGCTTGGACACGGAACTCTTGAAGACTCGGATAGTGATCTTTCTTCGGAATTATTTATTTTTCAGTTTTCCCTTTTGTTATTACTTTTTTATGAATAATTTTTTCTTGCCATGAATAAAAACATTCATAATATTTTGCAAAATATTTTTGCCGATATATTCTCTGGTTGTTGTGCTTTGAGAAAATGTATACTTTCCTATACTAGCCTTTAAAATTTTACAACTTCATTAAAGAAGCCAAAAATTCTAACTAATAATAACAAATGACACTTTTTTTTAATATCGTGCGAGAAGCTTAAAAAAAAAAAAAAAACAATTTTATAGCAAAAGTGGGCGTGGCAGTTGGAGGACTTCACGCTTTTTTAATTTATAATTTTTTAACTGACCAGAACATTAATACTTGAAATCACTTTCGTACGAGAGGTTTTCATGCAACCAATTTTTTACCAATAGTGGGCGTGGCAGGGGGCGTGAAAATTCCTCAAATTGAGTAAAATACCCTATTTATTGTTCCTTACTTTTGAAAAATTTATTTTTGTCCACTACCTCCATACAATCGACGCACTGTACTCTGGCGTGACAGTCCAACGTACTAACCATTACGCCATGAGCTACTACAAAAGATTTGTTAAAATCAGAAAAAGTAGTCATTAGTTAAAAGTAGTCATAGGTTAACTTATTTTAAATCTCCGCGGCGGAGTCATGAAGGACTTGATTTTTCATAAGAATTTCACTTATTTATCTGTCACACTATGCTTTCGAATATAATTTGTAATGTATACAAAAAACTTTACATACATATTTTTAAAAATAAATAATTTTACCGGAACGAAACGCGCCAATTTTTTATGGACTAAAGGCCTATAAAAGCTATTTTGAACATATAATTTCTTGTTGACTTATTATTGAGGACTATCAGAAATTTCGAGAGTTATTTGGTTTTCTCCGAAAAATTTCATTCCATGCATGAATAACTTTTTATTCTCGTAAACCTCCTCCGGAATAAATTTCACCTGGAAATAAAAAAAAAACCAATATCCCAATTCCCTTGAAAAAAATTATCCGCGATCCCCATGAATTCGTCGAGCATTCATCCTGCACGTTCACAATAATTTCGAATGCGGGAAACATTTCCACCATGAAAATTCAATTCCCACATTGAATATTGCAGTGTTTTTTTTTTTTTTTTAATTTTCCGAAATACCCTGTAGATACGTATATGGATTGTAAAAAGAAAAATTATTTATTAAAAAAGAGAAACAACAAATTTTTGTATATCCGAAAAAATAAACACACTCATTTCGTGTTAAACGATTTTGTGGAAAGACATTGCCATAAACCCGACAGTAATGGCTCTTTTATTATTTAAGAACACACATCAGGTATTTCGGCCCGATTTCCACCTTGGTTTTTGGGTTGAAAATTCCAAAACCTGTGCGGTACATTCTTCTTGATTAATTACTGATGCATAACATTTGCATAGTGGCGCCCGAGAATTTTTATAAGGTGTTTTATTTAACTTGTATTTTTATTTCTGTTTATGTTGCTGTTGCTGTTATTGTTTTTTTCTTTTTTTTTTCAGACAAATACGAGTGAGAGTGAGTGAGGGAGAGAGATAGGGATATTGTGTTTAAGTGTTTAAGATTCTAATTTCAAAAGTGGATCACACAATAATATTTATAAATTTTATAACAGTTTGCCTGATGTGCTATTTATGCCATATCATTTATTATTAGCATTTTTATTATGTGTTTTACCTTTTTACTGCAGTGCAGCATTAAAAATTAAAAAAAAAAAATAAATACAAGACAAAAATAAAACCCTATCGCGTGTCTCTCCTATTGAAATTACCTATGTGTACATTATATCGAATTATTGATATTTAATATGAAGACTTTTCTATATAAAAAAGGAGGTTAAACCTTAGTACACTGTTTGGCATAGCCATCATGATTTAATTGAATTTTTCATTATAATTTTGATACAAAATGTATGATGTGTATTTTTATGGAATTTTTTTTTTTTTAATAATATGCCAATTAATAACATGTCAATGTTTGGTTAACGGAAGCAATTTCGGGGAGACGACGACGTAGTGATGTCCGCCCTTGAAAAATTTATTAAAAACAAAAAGAAAACAAAAATAGGAGGGTTGTTGATGAGGAAAAATTGTTTTATTAAAAAGCCACAACAACGAATACAACAAAAAAAAAATGGAGGAAACGAAAATTTTAAATCGATTTATCTTTCAACTTGAAGCAAAGAATGTTATTGTAACATTGAAACAAGACATATGAAAAAAATCACATTAAAATGGCCATCCCTATACCTATACTTTGTTTGCAAGCGAGGGCAGTACTATATTTGACTTTTATGTCCTTTGAATATTTAGAAGAAAAATAAAGGACATATTTTGTCATTATTTTCCAGAATATCCTTTGAAGAAAAAAAAAATATGTTTGGTTTTTGTTTGGGGAGTATTTTTGAAATTGGAAAATTTATTCTTTGATTGAAATACATAGGTACTGCAATTCGCGAAGTAGAAATTCAAAGAATTTCGGTTTGGAGATTTAGAAATATATTTGCAATTTTTTAAATTTTCTGAAAGAAAAAAAGACTTGACAGGATAATTTTTGGTATTCACTAATGCAGTTAACGATTCAAATTAAAAAAAGTTATATTTACCCATTTTTGAAATACCGAATTTTCAAATATTTTTTTTTTTTTAATTTTTATTTTTTTATTTTTTTTTTTTATTTTTTTTTTATTTATTTTTTTTTTTTTTTTTTTTTTTATTTTTTTTTTTTTTTTTTACTTTTTTTTTATTTTTTTTTTTATTTGTTTTTATTTTGTTTTTATTTTTTTTTAATTTTTTTTTTATTTTGTATGCAATATTATTAGAATCGTTTGCATGAAAAGTTTAATTTAAATCTATTAGGAAATAAAATTTAAAAAAAAACTGGTTATATGAGATAATGTTTAACAATAATGTCTTCGTGTAAAATGTATTCCTGCGTTCATTGGTACAGATCATTCTAATATATGCTCACAGACATTTTTTAATTAAAATCGTAAGATTTGTCGTTTTTTGAGATATATAAAATTTTCTTAAATGGTTTTTAAACAGTAACATATATGGAAATTAAATTTTAGTTATAACAATTTTTGATTAAAATCTGTTGGAATGTAAAAAAAAACTGTTTGGTGCAAAATTTAGTTAAAATCATTAAGTTTAATTTAATACAAATTCACCGAGTATTTTCGAAATTTTATTTACTTAACGGACTTACCGCGTTGGATTTATTAATTCAAATTAATTGAATGCTTTCACCCGACGACGTTTCGACGAAATTACATTTCTCGTGGTCACGGGTCAAAGCATTCAATTAATTTGAATTAATAAATCAAACGCGGTAAGTCCGTTAAGTAAATAAAATTTTTAAAAAAATGAATAACAATCGCGAATACCAAATCTTAAAATTTATTTAAAATATTTTCGAAATATTGAGTTTAATAATAATAATTTTAATCTTTCAAAAAAAAGCGTTGAAACTTTTTTTTAAATCCAAATAAGTTTTTGAAAATTTCTGTATGCAGGATGCCCTCAATTCTTGATTTATCTTTAGGGGTTTGATTACATTTTATGAAAAAAATTGTATGGCCCAAAAGCTCCACATACCCCCCCCCCCCCTCTTTACCCCTGAGGCGGGGAGGGTCAATTTCTAAAAAATTTACTTAAAATGAAAAACAAAGATTAATAAAAATTCAAGAAAGTAAATATTCCATTCTTTATATTTGCTTTTTAAATCAAGTCAAACATTGTGATTTTTTTTTTTTCAAAACTTTGCGTAATTAAGTGCCACTATTGTTGCAAATATTCAATGGCCTTATCAATTCTTAATCAAATGCTAAAAATTAGATGTAAAAATCTTTCTTATAGTTTTTGAGAAATTAAAAAAAAAAAAAAAAAGAAAAGATACTTCTTCCCAAAAAAACCTGAAAAAGGGTTTAATTTATGAATGGTAATTTTTTTGTGTCATAAACATAACAAAATAGACATGAGTACCTTTGACTATAAATGAACATCCAGACAGACAGACAGACAGACGGACAGAATTGTATAACTTTTTGGTCTTCCCTATCATCGTGATGTCAAGATTGATCAAAATATCAAGTTGTAGATTTCGGGATTTTTACGAATCTAAAATGAATTTAATCTATCTGACTTATCCTGGCTTTCGCATGGTGGAAAACTGAGTTCCGTTAAAAATTAACAAAATAAACTAAACATTAAAATTTTAAATCATATTGTATTAGTTTAAAATGTTAGTTTTAATGACGAATTTGGCTAGAGAGATAAGTATCTCCTCATATCAGGACTTCCTCTCTGAGATCCCACTCGACATAAGAAAAAAATAATCATGTGCATCAACTTAGCATTTTAGCAGGTCACTTTTTTCGATTTCAGATTAAAAAGTATATGGCAATAAGCTGCTACTTAGTTGCTAATTAGTTTCGCCAAAAAAATTTAAATCTATTGGTATGTGAAAAAATGGGTGTCCTGCTTTGCGTCAGCTTAGCAGGTCAACTTCTCAAATTCAAAGATAAATCGATCCGGTTTTGGATACATTTTGAAAACTACTTAACTGCTAATTAGTTACGCAAAAAAAAAAAATTTAATCGCTGTTTTGGTTTGCGAGAAAACGAATGTCCTGCTAAGTTGACATCAACTTAGCCGGTCAACTTTCTGAAAAATATAAATAAACGTTGCGGGAGTGGATATATATTGAGAACTACTTAATTGCTAATTAGTTATGCAAAAAAAAAATTAATCGCTTTTTTGGTTTGGGAAAAAAATGGGCGTGACGTCAACTTAGCAGGACACCCATTTTCTCGCAAACCAAAACAGCGATTAATTTTTTTTTTTGCGTATCTAATTAGCAACTAAGTAGCAGCTCATTGCTATATACTTTTTAATATGCAACGGAAAAAGTGACTTGCTAAATTGATAGAAATAAAAAAAATCATACCAGAGTTGGGTCCATTTGTCCCGTTCAGGGCGAAACGGTCGTTTAACAAAAACTTATTTTTAAGAGTTTTGTTGAGTTTAAATGACAAACTAAAAAGCAAATGAAACAACAAATTTTAAAATAAACCATTGTAGTTTTTTTTTTAAACCATAAATCTATTTTTATTTGCTCTATAGGGTATGTATTTGTTAGATAGTTAGTTTCGAAGACATGTTAACCCGGACAAAAATTGGTTTTTCTTAGCATGTGAAAAAAACATGAATTTTTTGATGAATTTTGCATTTTAAAAAATGAAAATCAAATTGTTATAGGTACTGAAGAGAATACTGCATCTGTTCAGTGGAGTGTTTCTTTTAAGCAGAGATCTTGGTTTGAAGACTTAAAAAATCCAGCCCGTGTAAGAATTGGATTTAGGTACTGTTTTATTGAAAAATTATTTTTAGCCATGAAGCTTATTGGGTAGTACCTATGTCAATAAGGGAATGAAATCCACATTATCGAAACTAAATAGAAAATAAACAAAAATTCTGAAATAAATATATTTTATAGACATATCTACAAAAAACACCTAGATTCTAAGGGTGTCTTGTTATTGTTAGGTACTACCTACTGAAGCATCATAGACAACAACACATTTCTATCTCTGCAAATAAATCCGCTGTCCCTTTGCACCGTTATGTAGGTGGTTAATTATAAACAGATAAGGCTATTTTGCTCCTACTCCCTCCTGGCACAAAAGAAGTATAATAAAATTCTTGCAACAAAAATAGAACTTGTGTGTTTAATGTTTTTTTTTTTTATTTTTTTTTTTTTATCTTTCGTGATGTTAAGTAATTAAAATTTCTTATTGTCTATTGACATGGCATAGACAAACAAAATATTCGCATTTAATTAAAAATGTATATTTCACCTAATTTTTTATTAATTGCGTTTAATATACATGTACGTGAATAATGAGTGCTAAAAGAACCCCTCTTGAGATTTGATTTTGACTCATCAAATTGAATTAAAAAAAAAATATTGTATATGCACGACTGGTCCAGGAAAAACTTTTTTCTTATTTAGCAACAACATATAGCTTAATTAATTTTTTGATTATTATTATTTTGTTTTTAATATTTTCAAAATTTATAAAAATTGTTTGAAATATTTATGAGCCAGCAAGCAAGTTATAAAAAAACTGGTAAAGCTGTTAAAAAGGCTATAAGCTAGTATACATATTGGGTCATATTCATAGATGTTTTTTAAGCTGTTGAAAGTGTTCATAGAAACACTTTAGTCTTTACAGAATCGAAGTTTAATCAAAAATCTTTAGAACCGATTTGAAAAAAAAAAAATAAAAAAATAGAAATCGTTGTATGACGACTGTTTAAGATGAACTACGAGTAGAAAAAAAATTTCCCTGTAGGAAATCACATTCAAATGATCTGTTTAAATCAAATCGGTCCAACCGTTAAGGGTCTTCCTCTAATTACAGTGGACACACGGACGCACAGCACAGTGCGTCGATTGTATGGAGGTAGTAGACAAAATATCTATTTTTCGAAAGTATGGTAACTTAGCACAAAAATTGGTTAGTAAATGTAATAAATAGAGACTTTTACACAATTATGAGAAATTTCACGCCCCCTGTCCCGCCCACTGTTGATAAAAAATTAGTAGCATGAAAACCTCTCGTACGATATTTATTTCAAGTATTCCATATTCTGGTCAGTTTGGAAATTATAAATTAAAAAACGTGAAGTCCGCCCACTGCCACGCCCACTTTTGATATAAAATTGTCTTTTTTGAAACTTTTCGTACGATATTGAAAAAAAAAGTTTCCAGAATTTGGTGTGTGTGATTAAAAAATTTTAATTTTAACCGAAATTCACCCAATGCCACGCACATAGTTGTATGTATTATTGTTAGTTAGAAGCATTTTTGACATTTTTGCGAGAACTCTAGCTCTTCAGTTTAATTAGAGCCTAAAAGCTCACATACCCTGCCTTTTTTTTAGTTTTCTGTGCTACTTCAGAAAATGTTTTTTGCCGTCTTCCACAGCTGGTACTTGGTTTTCCACAAGATGATGCAATTTCCAGAAAATTAAGAATACTATTTGGAAGAATAAAACAAGTTCTCAACCAGACTCAGTGGCGTCTCGCGGTTTTTTTTGTCGTTCAAGATTTTTGTCAAAGTCGTAATTTTTCCGCCAAATCGTTCTTAATTGTAATTGAGTAACCTTTCATTTTTAATTCATTCAATATATAAATTCAATAACACCTTCAATTTTCGTGTTTTTATACAAAAAATCAATTTTTCGAAATTTTTTAAAATTTTTTTTGGGTTGACCTTGCCCTTCAAAAAGTCAAATATTTTGAAGGTTAGCAAAAAGTAACAAGAAAAGTAAATATTTTCTCAAAGCACAATAACTACAGAACATAATGACATTCAAGTTTTTGTTGCCATTTGCTAAAATTTTTTTAAAAGATTAAGTTTATGCAATTTTTAAGCCTCAAAAAAGATTTTTTTTTCAAAAAAATCACAAAAATTCAAATTTTTTCAGAAAAATTCAAAACAACAACTCATACCTGTGCTCAAGGTATCCATTGTTATTATTAAAACAAAAAAAATTATGTTGCCAAAATATTTTTCTTACACGAGATAAGCAAATTCGCACAAAATTCCAACTTTCAATTACACTGCAGCTTAAATTATTTAAATTGCTCACATAAGTCTCGGTAATCCACGAAGAAGAATAAAACAAAAAAAAAAAAACAAAACAAAAACAAATTTATAAAATCCAAGTTGTTCTAAAACAGGTTAAGAGCTTAAAACATAGAAATTGCATTTTTATTTTTGTCAAATAGTCGACGCACTGTGGGACGCTCAGACAGAAAATGGACGATGTAATGAAATCAGCTTTTTGGGACTTTTCCTTCTTTATAAGAACATCTTAAGGTTTTACCACACGAAACCAACACTTGCCCTATAGATCAAGTAAAAATCACAAAAAAAAAAAAGAATTAAAGTAACCATTTTTCAAACCAGTCCGCTAACTTTTGGGACACTTTGTATAAAACGAAAATGAGATATTTAGATAAATTAAATTGTTTTAATAAAAAAACAAAAATAGCTCTTCAAAAGTTGATTTTAAAATTTCGTTTACCTAAAACTTTTCCGTAAAAAAAAAAAAAAAAAAAAAATGGGTTACAAAAAAAAAAACGAGATTTCCCATCAATTTTATTGAGAAAATCTAAGCTTAACCTGTCTGTCTATTTTTTTTTTTTCTTCCAAATATTAAAGATTGATGATTAATCTTCATGCTTCTTGCTCAAGAAGAAAAGAAAAATTAAAAAAAAAAAAAATTTATAAAAAGTTAAACTCAATCTTCTAATACTGTTATATCATCTAGCACACTTCAATATCCCATTAGTTACATAAATATTTAAAATTCACTTCAGCTTTTGCAAAGTTAAGTCCCCTTCTTATTGCTACTAGATTCGTATCAGGTATAGAATTACACAAAAGGCGAGTAAGTAGTAAGAAAAAAGAAGAAAAAAAAGTGTAGGTACACGAAAAAAAAAAACCAATCTAATACCATCCTTAAACACTGTGGTATTCAGAATGTCAGATTTATCCGCATATATAAGATACATTTTCTCTTCTCTTCCACCCATATTTTATCAACTTGTTTTTTTTTTTGATACAAAGTAAAAAAAAAAAAAAAAAAACTGAAAAAAAAAATGTTGAAAACTTTTTTTTTTTTTTTGAAAAAATGTTATGAGAAGAACCAAATGAAAACAAACGAACAGAAAAATATACCTGCGGACTATCCAATCGATCCAAAGACTGTCTTCGTGATGGATAATCATCCAAAGTCAATATCTGCTGTGATGCTGCTATTGCTGCAGCTTGGGGGCAATTTTTATTCAAATGTTGCGGCGGCGGCGGTGGTGGTGGACTCATCGAACCACAAGGACTCCCAGGACATGGACTGCCACCACACGGACTACTGCAACGCGACCGACATGTAGGACTATAACATACCGGTGCAGCAGGCTGTGGTTGGGCCTCCTCCTGGGGCACTATATTCACCGGCAACGGTGTGCATTGTGTATTACGTCGTGGCGATCTTCCACGGTCAACTGTGGTTGCACTCCAATATCCCCATGCCATTTTATTTTATTTTTTAAATTACTTTTTTTTTTTTTATTTTAATTAATTTGTTTTATCTATCTTTTTTCCTTGGTTTTCGTATTACTTCAAAAAAATTGATTTATTTTCAACACACTTTGTTTAAAAAAAAATACACAACATTATTGCAATAAAACTGTCAAACAAATTGCCACTTATATCGATTTCGAAAACAGTAATGACAGAATGGGAGATAAAAAAAAAACACCAGCACTCTTGCTTTCTTGTAATCAATTTATAATTTTTTTATCATTTAATTTATTAATGAAAAAAAGCGAAAAAAAAAACTATATGATGACGATGATTATATGAGATTACTTTAACTAGTCCTTCTTCCAACAGGCCACGAAAACATATTCCAAACGGTATCGGTTGTCAGTTGGTAAGGTCGGTCGGTCGGTCGGTCGCTCGGTAAAGGTCCTACAGTAAGTTAGTCAAATTGTGAAAACCACACCTATAATAATTGTGTAATATCCCCTAGGTGAATGCAATATAATAAAATCTACACAGAGCTCTTATGTGTGTATGTAAAGGGAGCAGAAACAACAACAAACATTTTGTGAGAATACATCAAAGAGTGAGAGCGAGAGCGAGAGCAGGAGCTCCAATGCTCCATTCATCCACTTCCACAGGATTGCCAACAGAGGTTATCTATCAGATCACAAATAATATTTGAATATTGTCAGAAAGCTTCGCTCTAAAATTAAGCCTGGGTGGATTTTTTTTTTCGAATTTTGATCTTTTTTTTGAAAAATTGAATGTCTACACTGAAGTTATGGATTGCGCAACTTGATGTCATTTGTGTGCAATCAGGATAGTATTGGGGATATGCTGATGAGGAGGTCAAAATCGGACCTAATTTTAAGAGTAGAATATGACATGAAAGCAAAAAAACGCAACAACAGTCGTATTTATTACATTTTTGACTGTTATTTAAACAGTGAAATAGTCGGAAATATGTTTTATTTAATAAAAAAAAATAAGATACAAAGTTAGATCACTTTAGAAACAATTCAAAAAGTTTATTTATAACTTGGACGGCTGTCTAAAGTTAGACAACGTTCATAAGTACGACCAAAACTCTCTGCTTTGATACTTGAAACTAATTGGCTGAACAGAATGGTGACGCAGACGGAACTGGAGCCGGAGCTGGAATAGCTGTCAAAATATTGAATACACGCAAATTCAATGTTGCGAACACAACGGAACGTAGACGCATACGGAGCTGCAGACGCAGACGGAAGAGTTCGCCAACTTTTAACTTTTGACGTACGGCACTTTTGACGTTTCAATTTGTATGAAGAAAAAAAAAACAACTTTTTGGGTCGGAAAAAAATATTGTGGTTATTTGTATCGCGAAAAAAATTATTTATTAAAAGGAAAATTATTGGAAATAAAAAATGTGAATTCTGAGCTTGTACACAAGAATATTCTTTTGTTTTTCTTCAAAATACTGCATTGTGGGCAGGTAAAAAAAATAAAGTACGACACTTTTTGACAGCTCTTCCAGTTCCGTCTGCGGCTTCAGTTCCGTCATTCTATTCTGTTCAGCCAGTTAATGACTTCTTGTGTATAATTTTTTGACATTTTAACAGATTTACATAAATTCATAAAAATGTTTAATCTAATTTAGAAAATGACTCGATATTATGATAAAAAAAAGGATAACATCTTATTAAAGCCCTTGATACCCGATATTATTTTTTTTTTTAAGAAAATTGTCAATTTAGTATTGTTGCGAGACGAAAAATAATTTTTCAATAACTTTTAGCAATTTATTGTTGGCTTGGATAAAAAAACTATCAAATATTGATTTTACAAATTCTATCAGTTACAATGTGAGTTAATTTTTTAAGTCTTATACCAATACTTCATTACTTCATCATTATGTATAAAATGAAAGTGGACCGAGGTCGATAGTATTATTTGTTCTTGAGATATTCGAGACATAAGACATTTTACAACTTTTCTATTTAAATAACTGTATTTAGGTCGTTAATTTAATTTTTTTTTAACTTTTTGCACGTTATGGCTGTATTTTCTGTAAAAAATAATGTATTTGAAGTCGATATCTTTATATTTTCTCGAGATATTGTCGACGAAAAAAAGCTCAACGTACGTACAAAAAACATACACTGGAATCATATTCCAGAGTTTTCGAAACGTGGAGAAATTTCAAAGTTTTCTACTTCTATGGGAAGTTAATAAAATCAAAACAGAAGGTAAGCTTGAAGTAAACTCCTGTTTTTTTTATGCTCTTTTTGGAGATTCTCGAAAGGGTTTTTTAGGTTACGAGTTTTAGGTAAATTATTTTACTATGTTTTTTTTTTCTTCTCAAAAATTTCAGCTAGTTTAAATTTTTGGCTTCATCGAAAGAATTATGGTAATCAAAAACAAAACTGTAAGCTTAAAATTCAGTTTGGTCAATGAGGGTAACTTAATAAATAAAAGCTCCAATCGACTGAGCCAGAGTGTAAGTCTATGAATTTTATATTTTGGTGACTATAAATCTTTCTATGACGAAGTTTATTTCCTGACTGTGATGAGATGAGTATAAATCATTTGCCCTTATGACCAGTGTCGTTTGTATCGATAAAAAACAACTTTTTACGGAAATCAAAAATTTAGAATTTTTTTCTTCGTTTTCGAACATGGAATTACATTAACGACAGCATAAAGCTATACATTTAGTTTTGGATTTAAATTTTTAAGCCACCAATATTTTGATATAATCGACTTTAATCCCATCCTACTATGCCCTCTATTTTTTTGCACAAAGAAAAAAAAAACATAGAAACATAGAATATAGAAAACATTACACAACGAAATTGAAATTGAAACAATTTATTCAAGCCAAACTAACGGCAAATTAATAAGCAATAAACAAATCAATATCAGCTAGGTTCTAGAATTCACTTTCTATCGAAACGAAATTGATTGAGATCGATGTTAAATTAGATTTCGTGTTCTACATTTGACTTTTATTTATGTCAGTTTCATTTTTTTTCCAAGTTAAAACGGAGCGAATTTCTATGTTCCAAATTTATATTAATCAACAAAAATGTGAATATTGCCTGAATGACAGAATGTCAGCTGTTTTTGATTTCGAAAGGTATTCGAAAAATTTTCGATGTTTTGTAATCAACCGAAATGTGGAACACGGAAAATAAATTTTATCGATTTTTAATTTCGATTTTGATTTAATTTCATTTGATTTCTGGAACATGGCTGTATAATAAGTTTTTACCACTTTTACAGGCAGTGCTTCGCTAACTTGTTATCGATTTAGCAACTCAGCAAAAAAAAAAAAAAAAAAAAAAAAAAAAAAAAAAAAAAAACATAGAAAACATAGAATGACAAATTCGAAATTATCACAACTCTAATCAACGGCAAACTATCCACATAACTATTTTTCAATCGGCAAATGTTGCTTCGCTAACTTGACACTCATTAGTTTTAATGTAAAGCTTTTTTGAAGAAAACAAAAATTAAAAACATGGAAAATAAAATTCTGTTTGTTTTAACAAAAATAATTTTTTTTTTTAAGATTTTGTAATGCAATAATATCAATTTACTAGTTTAGAATTGGTGAGTGGGTTGTTTTTGAATATTAAAAAAGAAAGTGACAAAATAAATACCAGTTTGGCAAACTTCGACATAGCCAATTTATTACGAGTCGTTAGGGAATTAATTGTCGTCAAAAACTTTAAATATAAATCCTACAGCAGATGTTGGAAATGGAAACAAAAACAACAAGATAAACAATTTTCTTCTAAAAAAATCCTCTTTTACATAAATTTAACAACTTTTTTGTACCACCAGTCTTTCAAGATTATGGTTAAAATGTGATTAAAATGGTAATAAATAAAGAGTAACACTTAGGTACATCCACGCTACTAAAAATTTTTTTTTTTGAATGTTATATGGCGTTTTCATTAGAGCAAATGAGGTAATTTCGTCAAAAATTTCCAAATTAAATTCAAAATCATCTCATTTCCCATACAAATTCAAATTTCCAAATGAGGTAATTTCAACCAAATTTGCACGAAATTCGGTAGGAAATTACGTAAAACTTTTATGAACACACCCAAATGGATTCCATTCAAAGTGGAACCCATTTCAAATGACAGGATATAATGCAAAAACAACAAAAACAAGCGATTGACAATCTGGGCCTTCAAACAAAATTAGGAAATTTAAAATGTGAACACTTTTTTTGTAATTTGGCAAATTACCTCATTTCAGGTCTAATGAAAACGCAGTATTAAGGAAAATCTTGCCTACCAAAGCTAATCAAACAAATTTGATCCGTACAATTCTGCAAGAACAAATCCTCTGACGACTGGCTTAACTTGTCATTTGAACCAAATTTCAGCTTTTTCATTTAAATTTTTGACGGTAGTCGAAAATATCTCATCAAAAAAAAATTAGTGTAAGTTTTGAATAGTTACAGGTAAAAATTGTAATAAAAAAATTGTTCATTTTGTCATGAAAATTTGAATTTAGTGATAAACTTCCAAATACAATAAAAATTATGTTGATCCAAAATACAAAATTTTGGTATTTTTTAGTGATTTTTTTGTTTTTTTTTTGCTCCAAGATTTTTGAGGTGGCAACCCTATTGAAGAGAGCAAGTTTCTGTTTTTTTTTTTTTGTATTGTTGTTGCTTCGAAAAGTTGGCGCAAGTATGGAAAATAAATATTTGAATATATAAACGTGCAAGTATATGTAAAACAAATATGTATAAATCGTATAGGTGATGGCTATACATACGAATGTGTATGTATGTACGCGAAGGATATTTTTATATTTTCGAATTAAATATAAATAATTTACTGCATTCACGCGCCGCCGAGCTGTTTTTTGCTTTGACTGTGGCTATTTGAGGTGAATTTTTTTTTGCTTTGTAACAAGGATATTACTCGCTGCTTTGCAAAAATTATCCCATCATTGTGCATACAAAGAACAAAAAAAATATACAAAAAATGAAGACAAAAATTCAAAAAACCCAATCTAGGGATGGACAGAAAAGAGAAGCAAACAAAAAATTATGAGATGGTGATGATGACGAAAGCGATTGGGATGAGGGCAAGGATAAAATCAAGGGGTTGATTTTTCGCCTCCTTATCTCATCCCTAGACTGGACACCGCGATGGACCACCAAAGTCCACCCGAATTGGTGTTTTTTTTTTTTTTTTTTTAATTTATTTGTATTGCAATTGATGTGTGTTTTTTTCTTTTCTTTTGAAATAACTTTAATTCAAAGAATTATCATATTCGCACTTTAAGATTCTAGTCGACGACAACGATGATGATGATGATGTTGATGAAGATTTTTCTTTGTCACTGGCACAACTTTTTTTTGGTGTCTGCCCCGAGCGCACACGAATGAGGAAAAAAAAATTACTTTTGACCTCAACCGACAAAAATCAATTGAATGCCAAGTTTATAAAACAAAAAACCAATGTCTCAAAAACTCTTGAAAAATTCGAAGAAAATTTAAAGGATTTTTTTTTTGTTTAGTATTTTCCCGGTTTTCGGTTGTTCGATTTGAATTTTCTACACTCCCGCACTGAATTTTCGAAAAATTTTGGGAATATAACTCAGGATGTTTTTTTTTTTTTCTTTGTATTTATTAAATCGCTTGCTGCTGCTACTGCTGCTGCTAGCCACTAAATAATTTGTTCACCCATCGAATGAGAGAGTGAAACTGTTTTTTTCAGGGACCTGATGGCGATAGCTAGGCTCCTTTTTCAAAATTGTGGTGTTTTTCTATGACTGTGTCGGTATCATCTCTCTGCTGCCTCTGCAGGGATTGTATGCGACGCGCAGGATTGCATCTACGCAAGTTCGAAGAAAAAAAAACTAAATTTCTTTGTATAACACTTTTGTCCAAGCGATATGGCTCCTATCTTCGGAGAAGTGTATTTTGCAAGGATAATAAAAATATGTTGATATAGAAGAAGGTGCCATATGAGAGATTTTGTTAAGCTTGATTTCGCCGGATGCTTATCTATTACTTGTGGTTGTTTCTTGTTTCTTTTTTTTTTGTTGGACTGGACAATAGAGGTTGGTAGAACAGTAAGGCATTGGAAAAGAAGAGATTGTTGTGTTTTTTTTTTCGGTTTTGGTTTAGACCAACACTGACTCAATGTAGACGACTACGATACAATGTCGATAGGAGAAGGTATACAATGTGAACATGGGCGACCGAGGACGACGACAATGTAAACCATGATGGAGTCAGGAAAAATATTAAAGCTAGTTAGGTAGGAATATATCTCTGTGTAGATGATTTTAAGTTTTAAACACTTTTAGTAGACACTGTTTAACCCTCATCACATGTATTTCTATCCCTTTATACACTTAGAGAAAAACGTCGTAAAAACAAGTTAAATTGTTCTTTGATCGTTTGGCACATTTACACAATTTCGTTTTTGATGTGGAACGTATTCTTTAATGTAGCTTCTTATTGATTCTTTTCAATAAGATAAGGCTTTAAGCAAAGCTTATAGTATACAGTTTAAAAGAAAATACAAAGTTTATATACAAAATTGTCAGTGTGAAATTTTTCAACTTTTCAAGGCTATGTAAATGATTGTCAATTATAATATAAACCTTTTCCACACTCCTTCACCTTTTTCACTGGATGACCGAGGTTCAGAAATTAAATTTATGACCATTAGGAGATTGTGGAATGCATTTATTTTCCATTTCACGAGTGAGGGGTGAGTAATAGGTACTAGACTGAAAGTGGAGTCAATCTCTTTTTTTTAGTTTTCATTAATGGGAGAAAACTAAATCAACTTTAAGAATATCTGTTTTATTCAAGTCAAACGGCATTTTAACGGCGTTATAACGCAGCTTTTTTTTGACTTTTTGCAAAGCGCCTTCAAGTGTGATACTTACAACTGTGATACTTTTAACTGTGATACTTTAAACTGTGATATTTCTGACAAAAATGCTAAAAACTTTGACTTGACTGATATAAACTTCAATTTTAACATTGACAGCATTGAAAATTTTATACATACCCTAGATGATAGTTGTGTACCAGGCCCTGATGGTATGTATATACCTTACAATATTTTGAAAAACTGTGTTAGTCACTTTTCGTTACCTTTGTCGGTTCTTCTGTATTTCCATCTATTTGGAAAAATTCCTTCATAATCCCTCTACATAAGAAAGGTAAAAAAGATGAAATTGTAAATTATAGACCGATTGCTCGATATAGCCGTGGCGTGATGGTTAGTGCGATGGACTGTCATGCCGGAGGTCTAAGGTTCGATCCCCAGCCTCGCCATCTATTTATTTAAAAGAAAAAAAAAAAACGGCTACTGCCTCTTGCGAGGAATTGACAAATCCTCCAAGAGTATCTCCTGTCACAGAAAAGTGCCGCTCGTTAGCCGTTCGGATTCGGCAATAAATTGTAGGTCCCCTCCATTCCTGCAGACACGCACACAGGAATGGTTGAAAGTTGTAAGTCACTAGGTCCTAGTTCTTCATGAGCTGTTGTGCCATCAAATTTATTTATATTTATTTATTTTTTGCTCGATTATCGGTTATTCCCAAGCTTTTCGAGGCTATTATTTGTAAATCTTTATTTTTTTATTTCAAATCATTTATAGTTGCAAATCAACATGGTTTTACAAAAGGACGTTCTACTGTAACCTTTTTGAATGGAATTCGCTGAAAATTGTATTGACTCGTTTAAAAATAAAGAACAAATAGATTGTGTCTTCACAGATTTTAGTAAGGCGTTCGACAAACCATCGCATCGAATTTTAATATTTAAATTAAAGAAACTGGGATTTAGCAATCAGTTTGTAATGTGGCTTGAATCTTATTTAATTGATAGATCTTACTCAACACTTTTCAACGGTTGCGAATCAAACAATTTTAAAGTCAATTCCGGAATACCACAGGGAAGCCATTTAGGTCCTGTGCTTTTTATTTTATTTATTAAAAACTTTCCATCTGTGTTGAAGCACTCGAAGTGTCTAATTTATGCGGACGATGTTACAATCTTCAAAACTATTTCAAATTCTCGTGATTGTGATGAGTTGCAAAGTGACCTAAATTCGTTTTTTGAATGGTGTATTCGTAATTGTTTAATTCTTAATATAAATTTACCTACCTCAACCAAACATTATTGAATCAATGCACCTTTTGTCTCGTATTAACTTTAACATTCCCCAAAGAAGCTTCAGGAATTTTCTTAATTCCATACTTATTCTAAACTATCGTACTAATTATGAACTATTTTCTCCTTTAAATAAAATGTTTAAACTGTTTAATTTTTTCAATAATAGAATATAGAGAATATGTCCCTCCAAATTTCAACCAATTACCCTCAAAATGCATTTTGTCCGGGGTAAAAAATAAAACACAACAATATTCGGATTTTTTAGGGGTTTTTAAATCCATCGTCATCGTACTGATCCCTCGATTGAATTTGGACAGTTGATGGATTGATAGATAGGGACAGATTTTAATTTGACGTAGGTATAGGGAATATTTCATTCCAATTATGTCCAACGATTGCCCTGAAAACGTATAAATGTATCTTAAAAAAGAAAATCATGAATAAAATAACGGTTACTGAATAATTGGTGAGAATAACTGTTACCACAAAATAACAGTAACTGTTATAATTTGTATCCGAAAATATAACCGTTTTAGGCCATCACTAGTTCTAACAAGACGGTGTGCTACGTACCACCACACAGCGAACGCAACAATGGGCAATCTACGTGAGGGTAGAATTAACTCTCGCGGAAGTAAAGTGAATTGGCCACCAAGATCATGCAATTTGACCTCGTTAGAATTTTTTTGTGGCATTTTGTGATCGCAGTTCTATGCCAATAAGCCGCAATCAATCTATTACTTCAAATTCAACATAAGCTAGGCCATCACTCATGAGGGTAGAATTAACTCTCGCGGAGGTAAAGTAAATTGTCCGCCAAGATCATGCAATTTGACCTCGTTAGAATTTTTATTGTGGCATTTTCTGGTCGCAGTTCTATGCAGTTCAGCCATATCTATGCGGCAGAGATATTTCGGATCTGCATCACCGTGCGAAGTCATGGCGGACATTTGAATGTTATTCCATACCTACATAATGGCATACAAATGACCTTGTAAATAAAAAAAAATAATTTCGTTAATGCACCAAACACAGCCTTAATTATCAACCAAACAAAATGTTTTGACGTATTCTTTAGAACCGTTTGTCGGAAACGAGTGACCACAGTGAATGTATTGAAATTCCAATAAGCATATTTTATTTTCGAATAGCTACACGATCAACTTCACGTTCATAGTCCAACAACAGTTCTTGAACAAATCAAATAGATTTTAGCAATGGATTTGATTTCCCGAACTTCTGCTACTGTGACCGCATACACTATGGAACCACTAACCGAGAGTTTTATTAGTTCTGGCATTGTCTAGCACCAAAATAAGCATGCAAATCATGCATGAAAGACAATTACTGTTTTCAAGGTGTGGAAACCATGAGCTCCGATCTGCCACTGTTTCGCTTTTGTTTGTAAAGTCAGTTATGCTGGAGCTAATTACATACATAACCATCGAAAGAAGAAAGTGATAGTGAGTTGCTCACATCATACAACGTGGGTATAGACAATGGTATTGATAAGTACGCCAGGCCACTTTTTTTTCCAATAATAGAAAAAGAATTTAAACAAATTTAGATAAAGTTTTTTTTTACAATTTCCCCAAAAAGCTATAAATCTTAAGAATTTTTTTCAACTCAAACTAAGTACACACTCAACGAAGCCATTTAGACAAAAAAAAACATTATCCAGGTGCGTGTATATTTCTGTTGGCTAACAACCTATTAAATCAAGAACTCTAATTTGAGAAAATTGACTGCTTACATTTTCGTGTGGAATTGTTAGTAATTTATTTTTAAAATTATTCAAAAATTCTTTCTCCTAATTCTGTGGAATTTTGTTTTGGAAACTCAATTTTGGAAAATCAATAAAGATATAGAGCGAAATATCTTATTGAGGCAAACGATAATGATATTTGGTTTCTTGCAAGTCGCGAGTCACAAATAAATGCTTTAAGCAGCTGTTATAACTTGGGCCCAAAAAGCATTCAAAAAAATATTTTAGGGGTGATCGAAAAAAATTAATGAAAAATGTTTAAAAAAAATACCATTCGATAAAATTAATCAAATTAAAAAAAAATCGATTTTTTGAGGCAAGGTTTCCTCAATTGGGGGTCAAAACACAGCTGCCTGAAGCTATCTATGCGACGTTAAATAAGGAGAAAATTGAAACACATAAGAAAAGTAGGCATGGAAGTAGGCGTGAATGTGTACGAAATATACGATATACTGGCTTTTTTTCATAGATAAGATGCGATTTTTTTTTTTTTTGGTTTGAACCAACCTACAGTCTGGCCATTTGTCCCATATTGGGCATTATCGGGTATTTCTAGGGGAATTTTGTTTCCCTCGAAATATTTTATTTCCTTGAAAATTTTTCTGCTATCGTGAATCTCCCCGGAAAAAATTATACGTACCATATTCCGAGGGAAACTATTGAGCATCATTCACGTTCCCAATATTCGAAGGAGGGAAATATTTCCAGGGAAATTTTTGTTCGCGATAACCCCCATTATGAATATGGATCGTTTTATCTTCTTAAGCCGTGAAAATGAAAACATACAAAATTGACAAATTTATAACTTTACTTTCCCCAGCCTCTATTTTGAACCAAAGCTAATTGATTGTAAAAATATAAAAACTTTGTCAGCTTTTTCCCTGGGTAACCCACACTCAAAATATTAAAATATGACCATTTGGAAACTGTGGAATGCATTAATTTTTAATTTTAGGAAACGTGAGTACTGTGGGTAAGCTAAAAATATGGTGAAAATGTAAATCACCATAAAAAAATTGTCAACTTATCAAAAATGTGAACTTCAATATTTTACATTTCACAGTTTGAATTTTAACAAAAAACAAAATAAAAAGACAATCATCAACTCTTTTCACAATTATTCTATCTTTCTGCTTTTGACAGCACGCGGAAGGAAATAAAAGTACATGAAAGGAAATTATTTTGGAACGTATTCATTTTTCGTTTTAGGCTTTAAGCCTAGATATTGCATTCGACAAATAATTTGCAAATTTTAAATAAAAATCGATGTTAACTCCAAATTTCTAATAACCCTCTTTGTTTAGGTTAGGTTAGGTTAGGTTAGGTTAGGTTAGGTTAGGTTAGGTTAGGTTAGGTTAGGTTAGGTTAGGTTAGGTTAGGTTAGGTTAGGTTAGGTTAGGTTAGGTTAGGTTAGGTTAGGTTAGGTTAGGTTAGGTTTGGTTAGGTTAGGTTAGGTTAGGTTAGGAGGGGCGTGCCCAGCCCAAAGGCTACTGCATACACGGCGGCCTAATGGCCCATTGTGATCCCCATAAACAGAGATGCTAACTTAACTTACTATTGACATAGATTGGTTCATTTACAAACCAGCCTATGCTTTCAATTTCAAAAATAGCGGAGGCGATTTGTTTGGAGGTTTGGACAATCACGAGCATGTCGTCACCTTTCCGCCAAATTATCGTAAGCGACATTTTCATATTGTCATATAAAGTTAGTTATTTCATTTTTTACTGCGCCTTAAAAGCAATCGGACCTTTTGTTTTCTGTCAGTAACAATATTGTTAATAATGTTCAATGCTGAAATTTGGCCTAATTGTGGTTTCGTTGCTGAGCAAATAACAAGCAAAATATCGCTTACGATACTTTTATTTTTTGTCGTTTACGATAATTTGGCGGAAAGGGCTCGATGAGTTTAATGGTTTCAATTTCTTTGACATCCTGACAGCTCCTACAGAAGGGTATACCCTGTTCATCAATTAGCCAGTTGGGTTCCCATCCTTGCCTTTCGGGTATTAAGATGGAGAAGTTTCTGTTGAAATCTGTTACAGATGGTACGTAGTCCATAGTCGAATCAAGATCGGTAACCTTTGCAAGATAGACCATTTCCTCAAGACGAAACGCACTTTTGGCTGCTGTGCATCTTATATACTCGTCCAAGACTGGAAGATTGAGAATAATTTCCAGTCTTGCTTGTGGTGTAGACCTTAGTGCCCCTGTTATATCCATACAGCCTAGTCTCTGTACCTTGTTAAGGTTCTTGAGGTAGCTATCTTTTTCAACCGCCTTCCACCAAACAATCGATCCATAGGTAAGTATAGGACGAACGATCGCCGTATACATCCACTGGATGACCTGCGGTCTCATGCCC
Source organism: Epistrophella euchroma (assembly GCA_947049315.1). Lineage (NCBI taxonomy): Eukaryota > Metazoa > Arthropoda > Insecta > Diptera > Syrphidae > Epistrophella > Epistrophella euchroma. The sequence continues at coordinate 36,136,135 of OX346248.1, forward strand.
CACCGTGTACCGAAGGTTTACTTCGTTTACTTTCCAAAGCTGCCAACTTCTATCAATTTTAGTCTGAAATTCTGTCGAACAAATAAATGGAATATAATTGGCAGAAATTGTAAGTTTTGGAAAGTAAACGCAATAAACTAATAATTGCTTGGCAAAAAATCAACTTGATGAATTGACTATTAACTGCTGATGCTGGATGATAATGATGATTTTTTTCTCAGTGTATTTTCTTGTGTGTGTACCAACTTCTTTCTGGTTCTCTCTAAATGTGCATAACTTCAACATTGTAAAAGTTAAGCTTTTGTTTTCAGAGAAAAGTAATCAAGACAAAATGCTTCGGTTAACAATTTTATTTTATATATTTTTTTTTTTGCATTTTTGTACACGAAAAGATAATAAACTCAGTGACGTTTGTTACTGTTAGGCCATAAGCTTCTCTGCACATTTTGCATTGTGTGATGTGGGATATGAATATATTTTTTTTTATTATTATTTTACATTTAAAATAGATACAATATAAAAATTTTAACAAAAACCAGGAAAAATATACACGCGCGTCCTTAACATTATGATGAATTGAATGAATACTTTGGATTTCTGGTTTTAATTAATCTATATAAAATTTCTGATATTGGATATAATACACACATCACATAAATTGATGAATTTTTATTGAAATAAAATTGCCAATGCTGATGATGATGGGTTTTTTGCGGTTTTTTTTTTAGATGTTACTCTTAGAGAATGTTGATGATTATGTGTGTTGTGTTGTTGTGTGCTGTGCGTGTATATGGTGTGGTTTTTATTTATTACATAATTAATTTGTTCGTTTATAATGGGAATTAAAAATATCGCAGAATAACCAGCAAGCCAGCAGCGGTTTGAAGGTGGAAAATTATGAAAATATGTAATAACGTTTTTATTTATTTTGTATTATGTGGTAAAGAATGTGGTTGTTTATATTTTCTTTCATTTTTAAAAGCTAATTAATTAAAAAGGATTGCAAACATAAGGGTTCCTAAAAAAGATTTCGTATAGATAAAAACTATATGTAGGTATGCTATTGAGACTTTAATTTTGGTTATTGAAGTATTCAGGAGTTCTGAATTTAATTTTATTAATTTTACAAAACAAGAAAAAAGAAGGCGACAACATTCAAAATGGTATGGTATCGAAGAAAAAGATGAATAGCATTTTTATCAAAACCTAGATGTATCAAAAACTGGATATATTTATGTATGTTGTAGTTGTAGAGGTCAGATGGCTGTTTGGTCTGCACAATTTCAAATCAAAAAGTCAGTGTTTTGACTCCTAAGTTTTTAGCGGTTTGAACAAACTTAACGGGAATATAAGGAATGTTCTTAGAGACGACAAGGCACTTAGTTTTTTGTGGATTGAATACAAGACCGCAGCTAATAGATCCATGAAAGGGGAAATATAGAGAGCAATCGTAGAAACGATGTTCGTTCAATTGAATCGTCTCAGGTTAAATTTTTCGCATTTCAACCAAAGATCAATTGTTTTTTAAAAGAATCTAATTATAAAAAAAGTAGAGGGTGATTTGAATAATGTGTGACAAAAAGCAAGAGTGTGTAGGTTTAGTTGAGACAAGAAAAAAATCGTATAGGATGAATTCTATAAATGATCATCTAACATTTAAAATTAAGATTTTGTTTCAAACCACAATTTCTAGCTAGTGGCTGTTATCTCCATAAATATTTTTTTTGTTAATACATAATTACCTTAAAATTTTTAAGAATTATTTTCTTACTGTGTATTACTAAGCAATCATTGAATTAATAAACTGAAACTGAGGAGAGGATTTCTTTTCCCCCGTTTAAGCGCGAGGGGCAATTTTCTAAAATCATAACGGCAACACTTACAATATCATCCTATACTTTTTTTAAAAGCCAGAATTCCGTTCTTTTATTTTGTTTTTAACTCAAATTATTTAGAGAAATATTATTAATTTTTAAGCTCAAATTTTTGAAAAAAAAAAAAACAATGAAAAATATTGTGTCCAAACTAATTGTGTTTAAAATTCAATGTTTATTCAATGTTCCTATTAATTTCTAGCTAAAACCAAAAACCAGATATTTAAATTGCTACAAAATTTGAAAAAAAAAAGAAAAAAACATAAAACATAAAACATCCTTTCTTGTTTCTAACTTTTTCTTTAAACGGAGTAATCTACAATTCTTCCGTATTAACTGAAAAAGACATATAAAGCAAACCTGAATTTTGGTGGATATCTTTGTTTTTGTATCTTAAGCATTCTCCAAAAAATACCCTAAATTTGGACCGGGGCTAAAGTTTTTGCATTTTTCTCAAAAACTGTCAGTGCTTTTAAGAAAATGTGAAGAAAAGTTGTAGCTTATGTGATTTTACATCAAAAATCTTATAACACTGTTTTTCGTACAATCAAAAGGTTTTAAGAAAAACGTGCACAAATAGTGTACTGGATTTAGTCAGAAAAATTTATAGAAATAGCATGTTTCGACGGGCAAATATTTTTCTTATCGTATGTGTTTGGGTACATCTCCACATTGAAAAAAAGCCGCAATTTTGTCTTTTTGTTTTCATTTAATAACTCTGGTGGATTTCATTTTGTAACAAAATGGTCAGCAAAATACTTTTGGAGAATTAAAAAATCTATAAAAGATGTATTAAGAATCTCTGGTACTTTTTTCATCTTTAAGTTATAGCTTGTCAAAGTTAACCTGTATTTAATGTTTGTGGATGGAATTTTTAGCTTTAAGACACCCGTTCCGCCTCTCCTGTGGCATTTACTCCACCAAATCCTATGACAACTTTGTAGAGGAGGGTTCGTTAAATGTCTTTGTCGAATATTAACTTTTCATCAACTTTTGCATTTAAAAATCGAAAATCACATTGATGGAGGATTTAGTCACAATGGCAAGTTTTTGTCAAGTTTAATCCAGACTCTCGAAAGTTTTCAGTAGATAACATCTAAGCGAGAAAAAATTGTCAAATATTCGGTAATTCATTTGCTAGTTAGAACTTCTGTGGCAAGTTTTGCTTTCCCCTCAGAAATATCCACTTTATATCAAAAACAAAATCTTTATAAGTTATAAATTATAACCAATAATGGTACGAAATATTTAAGTATAAAATTATTAATTTTCAACTTTGTACTGCTTTTTTGCAAAAAAGCCCCGTGGTCAGCTTATCGGACTGTAGTCAACAAAAAAGTACCAGAATCGAATCACAAATAAACTAACATTTTTTTTTAAATTCGAGGCAAAGAGGTACATAACTGGCAAGGGCCTAGCTATTTTATATAGAAACCCCTGCTAGAGTCTTGTTACTAAATTATTTTTCAAAGTGGGAATCATTTTTACAAGTGGAAAAAAAGTGTAAACAATGTCTGTTTTAGTTAATTAACTTTAACAATTCACAAAGAACTTTTATACAAGATAAATGATTTGCCAAAATACTTTTCTCCACAGATTGGCGTTTTTTTTGTAAATTTTTCTTAGGCATGTTAGTGGTTTTCGCTATACCTTCTGTTAGTCTGTGTGTCTGCACGTGTATCACTGTAGACCGAGTCATAATCTAAACGTGTGCTGTGTGGATCGATTTATTTCGAATTTGGTATAGAGCATTTTTATGAAATTCCCCACTGAAAATTGAAGATTTCAGAAACTACTTGGACGATTTTTACTAAACGTTCAAGGCCCACTTTTTTCACAGTTTTGCGTTAGTTACAATACTGATAAGCGTTGAAAAAAAAAAACATTTTTTCAAAGAAAAAAAAATTGGAGCAAAAATTGAATAATTTTTTCAAAATTTTAAAATTTTAGTTGTAATTTTTTTTTTCTCGAAAAGATGTTTTCTTCCCATTTAAATCTCATCAAAATTGTAACTAGCGCAAAACTGTAAAAAAAAAAGTGGGCAGAAATTGTTCTTTTCGTTTCCATTTTGATGAAAATTTCACAATGTTTATGAACCACCCCATCTGTTCATTTAATTGCTTTTTACGACTTTGATTATTCGGTACGTGAAAACGGTTCAATGGATTTATTTGAAATTTTACAGAAATATTAGTGGTCTATAGTTCTTTAAAATGTCTTACCAAATTAAGTCCTGCAGTCAATATTTGTAAAGCAGTAAAAGATTTACAAAAATTCCTTAAAAAGTCGTTGTTTTTTACCTTTTTTGAATGGAACGGTAAGGAGCCAAAAAAAATAATCGTTACAAAGTTCTGAAAAATCTTAGAAATCGTAGAAAATTAATTCCAGTTTTTAAAGCTACCCTTAAATTTTCCCTGTTGTCATTTCTTGCGAAGATATTGGTAGTCAAAGTCAAAAGTCTGTTTTTTCATTCAAAGCCTGATATTCTTCTGAAAAAAAATTGTTGAATGACGAAAAAAGACGACCTTAAAGCTAAATAAACAAGTTATCGAAACAAAACATTAAATTGGCTCAAAAGAAAATTTTTAAAAGAAAATGACAATGTTCCAAAAAAAATTAAAATTTAAATTTTTGGGTCGTGCTGCTTCTTATGATTGGCGCAATAACGGTACCTTATAAAATCATTTGCTAAAATTTCTCAATACAAAAAATATAAAGCTTTAGAATGCTTTTTGTTTCATCTTAATACGACCACTTTTCACAGAGACACTGCTTATCAAAAAAACACTAAAAAAAAGTGATTTTTTTTTTTGTTCTCTTAATTGTTTTGACAAATGTATATTGCATTTTATATTTTTCAAACAAAAAAAAACAACACATTTTAGATTGAAAAAAAAAAATATTTTTTTAAAAATTCGATACTTTAAAAATGGGTAGATGATTTTTTTACGAAATTTTATTTTTAACTCTGCATTAAAAAAATATCAAAAACTAGTCTATTTTTTTTCTTAAAAACGTTTACAAAATATTATTGCAGGTATGTACCTACATTGCATAAGAAATTATTTTTTTTTAAACCCCAATCTTGATGATTTCAGAAATTTTTAATCAATTTTGTTTGATTACATACACATGGATACGAATTACTTTAAAGTGTAAGTTCCGAATTTCATGTTACCAAGTTGTTGTAAGTTCACTTAAAAATAAGTTTTATAATTTTTCCATAAAAAAATAAATTAATAAGAAAGGAACCCCCCACCAACCCAACATTTTATTAAACAAACTATGACACACTAAGGTTGAGCTATAGTTCAAGCCATTGGCATTCCAATAAATCGTACCAAATTCAAATTACTTAACCTTAAAACACTGATTTTCTATGAGCCATTCTAACTATCACAATTTAATAATTCATACTTAAACCAATTCATTAAATTCTAAATGAAAACTTACAATCAACTTTGTTTTATTTATCTTATATTAAATAATTCACGCTAAAAATGATTGCAAACAATTTCATCACAATTAACTACAGGATGAAACTAGCAGCATATTATACACTTCCCATTTAAATGAGTAATCTTCAATTAAGAAGACAAACAAAGCGACACTTAACTGCAGGATTCACTTGATGACAAACAAAAGAAAAAAAAAGAAACAAAAAAGAAAACAATTAATTAACTCAACAAAAGAATAGATATTAAAGGCAATGAGAGGTTATGCTTCCGATAAATTTAATCGAAACTGGTAAAAGGTGATTTCTATTGGATAAGGCAGGGTTATTTTTGTTGTTGATATTTTATAACTTTGAGGATTATTATTTAGAAGATGCCAAAACTTTCACATGATAATTTACTATTTTTAATATGAACAAAAAAATTTAAAAGGTTTTTCTTAATGTATAGGTACTATACTTGAAATTTTTTTTTCAAGTTTTTTTTTTTTTATTTTAATAAAAATATATATTCTTTAATGAAAGAGAGAATTATTTTATTGATTCTCTTGGTTTTATGAATTGATCGTAAAGAGCTTATAGGAGAAAAAAACACAAAGACAAAATTCTGCCTCCACTTATAAGTACATACATAAATGAATGAATTAATTTTATTTATTAAGACAAAAAGTTGTAGAACCAAATTAACTATCGTTTTATTCATCTACAACAATTTTTATATTTATACAAAAACATAATTTAATTAAAAATAATTTCTTTATATGACATTCAATCTGCACAAGGGCGTACGCAAGGGGGGCAGGGGGGAAGTTTTTTAATAATTTGTAAAGAGTATGAGACAAGTTAATTATAACCTTAAAAATTTAATTTAAATTTACAAGAACAATAAAAAAAAAATTATTTTATAAAGTTACTCAGTAACATGCCTGTGCAAAACTAACCGGATTTCAAGAAGATTGCAAGTCTCGATGTTAAAGTAACGGTTTCTTCGAGTCTTTTGACTCAAGCTGTAGATTAAAACGTTTTTACAAGTTGAGAGCTGTGTAAGTTGAAATAATATAGTGCATAAAATGGCTAAAACACCTTAAAGCAACGCGATTCGATACGAAATAATAGAAAAGTTCCAAGCCGGTATAAAACAAAAAGTAAACGCTGAAATCTTAAAAATTCCAACGTCAACGGTTTGCGACATCATTAAAAAATTTAAAAGTGGAAAATCAGTAGAAGCAGATCATTTTGGTGGACGCCCTCGCAAAACAACAATTAAAACAGATAGGCGCATAAAGAATTTCGTGCTTAAAGACCCTTTTGCGACTTCAAAGACAATTTGTGATGAACTTAATCTACCCTTAGAGCCAAGTACGGTCAGGAAGCGTTTAAGAGATTTTGGTATTTTTGCATTTCGACCAGCTAAAAAACCTCTTCTTACTGCTAAACATCGTAAAAAAAGGTAATCCGTAAAAGGTATTTGGAAAAGACTTAAAATTCCTAATCAAAACATTTAACCCAGGGTTGAATTTGCAAAAAATCATATTAACTGGTCTTTAAGCAAATGGAGGAGTGCGCTTTTCAGTGATGAAAGCAAATTCAACTTATTTTACTTCGATGATGCAAGGACAGTGAGGCGCTCAAAAGGTACGCGATTAAAGCCTGCAAATGTACTCCCTACAGTAAAGCACGGTGGAGCCTCGGTGAATGGTTTGGGGCTGTTTTTCAGGAGCAGGCTGCAGTCCTATACACCAAATCACAGGAATTATGGACCGTTTCCAATATAGAGACATTTTTAAGTCAGTAATGCTTCCATACGCAGAGGAAGAAATGCCTCTGCGTTGGGTTTTTCAGCAGGATAATGACCCCAAACATTCTTCAAAGCTGCTAAAAGAGTGGTTTGTAACTAAAAATATTCATGTTTTAGAATGGCCATCTCAATCACCCGATTTAAACCCAATAGAAAACTTGTGGGCCATTTTAAAAAGGCGGGTTGGGAAAAAAAGCACACGTCAACAACTTCTCTTTTTGCAGCTTTGAAAAATGAATGGGAGAATATTCCTGCTTCTGTTTTCGAGAATTTAATCCAGTCAATGCCTCGTCGATGCCGAGCTGTGATAAAAAACAGGGGTTACTGGACAAAATGTTAAATAAATAATAAAAGTTAATTGCAAAAAAATAAAATCCGGTTAGTTTTTCACATTAAAATTTTGAATTAACTTTAATTTTTTGAATTCTTTTTTGTTTTGATGGATAAAGTTCCATGGTTTTTGTTTCAAAATTAAATATATTCAATAAAAATGGGAAAAAATTGCAAACATTTGATTTTTTCATTTTTATATCACAAACCAACAATCAATGCAGTTTACCAAAAAAATCCGGAATGTTTTTCACACCACTGTACATACATAATTTCTAAATCGAAATAATATTATGTTTTATTTTTTTTTACAATTTTATATTATCTCTTAGAAAGCTCCAAATCAAAAACTGGTTCATCTCCTGGAACGCTTAAAAGTGTTGGTTGCTCCGAGTCATGTTATGAAGTTTTTAAAATCTCAGTAAGAAAAATCCCTTATTTACTGTCAAAGCTCTCCAAAAATTAGAAAATATACTTAAACACTAAGCCAAATAAGAGCAAAAAAAATGAAAAATTAGAAAATAGACTTAAGCCTTAAGCCAAATAAAATTTCTTAATACAATAGCTAAAAATATCTTCTAGTCTTCTTTTTACGGCACGAGTACGAAAACTAGGACGCCACAAAATAATAACGGATTTTTGTAGAAGGGCTTCATACCATCATTTTTTACTATGGAAGGGGGGTCTATCTTTTTCCGTTTAGGCGGGAGGGGCAATTTTCCAAAAAAAAATGTAATAAAATTTTAATGCAAGCAAACTTACATAAATACCAAAAAAATAAAAATTGAATAAAAAAATAGTTTTGATAATTTTCAATTTTCTCGTAAACTAGAAGACATAGTATTCAGTGTTCGATTAAAGATTTGTAGGGACATCAAATACTTAAAGCCAATTCAGTACTTAGTTTCACAATTTTAAATAAATAAACAATAATTTTTTTTTTTTTTTTGATAAATTTTGAGTTTAAAAGTATTTTTTTCAAAAAGTATTAACACACATAACTGGACTAAAACAAAATATAAAATAACAGGTTTCTGCCTTTCAGAAAACCTATAATTTATGCAATTGTTGCCGTTGTTTTTTAATATTTTTTTTTTTAATTTTATTTAATTTTTAAGAAAATTGTCCCTCCCCCCTAAACGGAGGGAGATAGTAAAGTAATAGTAAAATACATATAATTGTAATAAGCCCCTCTACAGAAATTCGTTATTATTTTGCAGCGCCCTAGGTATCGTACTCTCCCCTTTTTTACTAATTATTATGATCTCCCCTCCCCCCCCCCTAATCGAAATCCTGCGTACGCCCTTGAATCGGCATAATAAAGTATGCAGAAATTCAATTAACCAGAGCTTTTTATTGGAAGTATTACTTTAATTAATAATTTGCGACCCATTCATTCATTCAATCATTAGCCTTATCAATTTAATGGAATTCAAAATATTTAATTCTTTCAAATTCAACGTACACACATACATGTATTAATTTTTTTGTCTGAGGCTTCTTCTGATGAAAGATCAAAACAAGTACAATCGAACGTAAATATATGTACAATAGACACACGAAGATAAAGTTTTAGTTTGTCCATATTAAAAAAAAAAATGTTTAAATAAATATATTTGGTGGCGTGGCGGCGGCTCCAGGAAGGAAAGGAGGGGACCTACAGTTTACTGTCGAATTCGAACGACTCAGCACTTTTTTATGACATGAGTTACTCTTGGAGGAATTTTCAATTCCCCGCAAGAGGCATTAGCCGTGAAAAAAAAACATTTTTTGCTTTCATTTGGAAGAGGCTGGGAATGGATATTATGCCACAGCTACTACAGTTTGTCAATGTTCTTTTCTATACAAAACAAAAACAACTCATGTTTAGGAAAAAATGCAATTTTCCTTCCAGGGAATTATTATCTGTATGAAAATTTAAAGAAAAATCCATTTAGATTGAACTCGATGTAAAATTAACGAAAAAATAAAATTGGCATTATCCATAATCTTAAGGTTAATTTTATTTTAAACGTTAAATCAGTTTATAAATTTGGGTATTAAAGACAAACCACATCAATCCATGAACGCACTTAAAAGTTGGTATAAGGGACCAGTTATAGCGATCAGGAAAACGCATCAGGAAAAAATTTTTTTTTGTATAGTTCAATGTTTTATGATACGATTTGAAGTATAAAAAGGATACGAATCGATGGTAAATCAATTGAAATATTTTTTTCATGAAAAAAATTTAAATTGGAGGAAATACTTTGCCTTAAACAAGTACTTATTCATTTTCCTGATGGGAATTCCGTACAGAAAACGAGTTTCCATCAGGAAATGCATTTTATATAATAAATAAATATTTTTTTAAAGAAATTTTTTTTAATGAAATAAATATCTTAAATGATTTACCATCGATTTGTATCCTTTTTATATTTCAAATCGTATGGTAAAACACTAAATTATCAAAAAGAAAATTTTTCCTGATGCGTTTTCCTGATCGCTATAATCGGCCCCTAACACTGCACTGCAAAACTGTAGCTTTCTCCGCTTAATGGTAGATTAGAAATTCCAATTCCCACCTCTTAAAATGATGCAAAACAACATAAATCCAAATTTTGGGCAATCAACCCCTTGCAGGGTTGCCGCTATATAAATTAAAGTTGACTTCGTTTTTGTCGAATAACATCCATATTTTTTATTTAATCGATAAAACAGCCTGAATCTTTTTTTTACAAAAAGAAAAAAATTGTCCATAAATAATGTTTTCATACTTGCGTATGTAAAGAGTAAATTAATTTTAATTGGCTTCCCAATATGTACTATAAAATTCAAAACCATAAAAAATCATCTTGATTTATTGCAAATTATTTCCAAGTCCCAGTTGTATGCACAATCGTGATTCAAATATTGATCTGTGGCTAAGGAATTTTTATTCACCGATTTCGGCGGATTAAACAAAAATTTTTCTTCGATCTACATTTTTGTATTTATTTTACGACTTGTTCTTTTTTGTTTTTTTTTTAATTATACAAATGAGTTGGTAATAGTCCTTAACCACCTTAAATTTTAACATTTTTCTAATAACCTTTAAAATAGATTTAATTAAATTAAATTTTTGAGATGGTATCCCTCTTTTTAGAATATCCCGCAAACGAGGCGCTACTATCTCCGAGAAATTGAATCCTTATCTACACATATACAGATACACTTATGTACACAACCGACGACGGATAAACACTCAATGTTCATGAAAGGATGAAAATATTTCATTGTGCTAAAAATAAAAAAAAATTCACGAGCTATTCAAGTAGTGATCTAGTGACGGTTATAGGTGTGGTCGAATACATCAAGAAATCATGATTAAAAAATTTTCTAAACCTTCAAAATATTGGTAAGAAACCGTTTTATTTATTAATCACTTAATATTTATACTGTTTTTATAATAAATTCAAAAATCACATACAAATCAAATTTATAAATGACAGCATTTGAATGTCACCTTGTGCATATATATAAATCAATGGAATATCGAAAAAAGGGTTCTACTTACCCCCTGTCTTAGTCTTAATAGTTTACCCATAAATTATTTTTTATCCTTTAAATATACATGTAAATATTTTAAGAACGAATAAGGATATTTTTCTTTTGCATACACTACACTTTAGTTTACTTTTGCAACAAAAAAATAAACTTTACACTTCATTTTTATTCAATTTATTATAGAAAAAGATTTTTCAAAATCTTCTATTCAGTCAAATAAGAACAGCATGTTAAAATTTCACACTTTTACACAAAATCTCAATTTTTTTTTTAAATACTGACACATGTACACATTATTAAAAATTTAACAATCAAGGAGGGTGGGGCGTATATAAAAAGTTAAACTTGAATCTTGCTATCAAAACATAGAACGGTACTTAATTTAGATATTTTTAATCACTAAAAGAACACTCTGGAAGGAAAATAAATAGAAATAAATTTACCAGCATCGAACACGTTATTTAAAATTGACTTAAAAAAAAAAAAAAAAAAACATTCAAATTGAGAAATAAAATTTAAAAAATAAATATATTTTTAACAAAAAAATATTAAAATTGTAGGACCTTTATTTACTAATTGATCACACAGAAGCAGCGTAGAATATTTGCATAAAACAGCATTTTGAACAAGACGCAACATTGCTTGTTGACCCAAATGATCTCACAAATTATGCACAACGTATACGTACTATATTCCGTTCTCGTTTATTTAAAACACCCAACTTTAAAAGCAAGTTGTTTAAAGGAGGCCCGATTGTCTGATACTAATTTGAAAAGATACACAAATTGAGAGCGAAAGAATAAAAATTCCTTCTTGCGATCACGATGTTAATAATTTTGTTCATTTGTAGAAAAGAAGAGACTTTATGAATTATGACAGAGAAATTGATCCACGCAATTTAGTAGTAGGTATGTAGAAAAAAAAGATTATTAATTTGTTTTTTTTTTTTCTTATGAACACAACATATCTACCATAGGGGATGTATGCAATAATTGTAACGAAGGGAGCACTCTCAATGAAAAAAAAAAAAAAAAAAAAACATCGATTTGATAAACATCACTCCATCAAGAGTCGGCTTTCGGCGGTGTTTGCTGGAATAAATTAGTCGAACAATGAATGTTCAGTAAGTTTTTAAACTTACAGACAAGAAAAGTAAAAAAAAAATATTAAAAATGCTTCAGACAAACAAAAACAAAAAAATAATTGAAATGAAATAAACTTATCAAATTTTTTTCCATTGCTATGACGGCTTAGAAAACAGTCGTCTATGGCGGAAAAAATTTAGCTTGCTTTAAAAGAATAAGACTTTTTTATAAACAATAAATTATACGTGATCTTTAGTTAAATAATGCAAGCTAATACCTTGAAAACTGTTGATCCCATTAGTGAAATACTGAAACCCATTTTTCAAATATCGAAGTTCAACTAAAAGTTTTAAGTTCTCTTTAGATACCCAAAAGCTAAAGGAGTAAAAATCAAATTAATCATACATAGGTATTTAAGAATTCACATGTTAGGGCCAGTTCAATATTTAATCCATGGTTCAGCAACTTTAACTCGCCGACTACGGCGGATTAAATGACATTCATTGATTGTTCAGGCATGTATTTGGCTATAATTGCCTACTACAGCATTGAAATATCGTTGAACCGCAGTTGATCCTCCAAAATCGGTGAGTTAAATATTGAACTACATCTGTACAACTGGCCTCAATAGTTCTATACTGAACGAATAACTATAACACAACTGTTTTCGAACTTCTTTTTTTTTAAATTATTCATGCCGATTATAAAATCCGCAAAACTGCATCCGCACTGGATCGCAGTGTAGTACTTTTTTTTCTCTTCGTCGATTTCACGGTTCTGCAGTTCCAGTGTTGCGGACTGCATAATCGACATTGTGATATTTTTTTATTAGAATTTAAAGTTACGTTTTTTTTTGTATAAGAATATGTAAAAGTAAATATTAATATAAGTTCAAATGTTTTTTCCAAATCTCTGAATATTTTCAGATCATATCGGCTACCCAAATTCGCTAGTGTTTTCCAGGTGGGATTCCAGGCAATTAGAGAAGCATGCAAGATACTCAAATAAGACCCTCACCAAGACCGTAATACTGCCATTCTGACAGACAGTCAGTTAAAGCCACCATAGTCTTCTAAATTGTTTTAAAAATGTCGTCATGAGCTCGCCAGCCTAAATGGTAACTTCAAGGTCTCCATTATCTGGATTGTGACGTTGAGGGAAACGAGCGGGCAGATGAACTGCCAGGAAAGGATCAGCCCTTCATAACTCACTGACGGAAAGAGTCAACATTCCTCTTGGGGTTATGAAGAGCAATATATTCTCAATTTTTCTTATTTAATCCAATGGTAGGTGGCGTAGTTTAATTAACTGCGATATATCTAAAAAGACTTTGCCCACCTATAGCGAAACCCGTACAACTGACCTGATTAGCAGACTCAGGCGAGATATAGCCAGGGTCGTTGCGACCTTTTCTGGACACTTGCCGATCGAAGAACATGCGGCGAGGCTGAACATTACTCACAACACTCACTGTTGTAGATCTCGAGATCTGCAGGAAAGGGAAACTGTCTTTTATTTCCTCTGTAAATGTATGGCTCTGGCCAGAATTAGAGCACAGGCACTTGGAAAGGCCTTTTTTGACGATCTCAATGAACTCTACGAACTGAAGATCAAAGACTTGATCCCTTTTCAAAAGCGACAAAACGGCTCTAAGGTGAACTTGGTAGCTCCTGCACCATGTCTCAGACTCTGACCACAAGTAACGGATTTCTGAAGACAAAAATTTGCCAAGCTTGGCATTTTGAAGCGCAAATCCCTCTTATAAAATGACTTTTAATAAATAGGTCACACGAATTATGGTATCAAAACGGCACTTTTTAGCGCCAATCGGGTCACCGAGCGACGTACATATTTAGTGCTGAAACACATTTAAATCAAAAAATTACGCATATGCGAGGTATTCTAGTCTAAGACTTTAGAAAGGCTTTGAAAAAACTTTCACTATTAAAGCGAAAAGACTTCAAGAAGAATCTTTCGTTAGCAAAGCTAACAACCTTCTTTTGTTACTTATTAAGGGTATCAATCATATTGAGACGGTCTTAAGAACGATTCCACGGCCGTTCGTTCGTTGAGACTTAGGCCGCTTCCTGACTTGCCATTTCGGTCAGTTTGGTCGGTATACATTCGGTACCGTTATTTCACTGAAAACTTACATTTCAGTCGCTCGGTTCGTTGTGTTTTAATATGTCTTTTCTTCATTTTAAAACTAATAAACGGAAACTATATTAATGGTGCCTTCTTTTACTTTATTACTTCTTAAAGAGTCTTAAAGAATTTGGTCAAATAATAAAAAGAAGGAAAACACAAATTTTGTTTAAGTGGATTGTATTGAATGAAATTCAATTTAAAGATTTGCGTACCTACATAATGTACATATATATCTCAAACTCATATCAGATTCATTAATAATTTTTGTACTTTATTCCAAAATTTTTTTTTGCCCGCCGAATCATCAGAAAAATATTCAAATTATGTATGTAGATATTTTTCACATAAACAAAAACAATAAAAAAAAATACATAAAATCATCTCGGAGTTTGCTTACCTTTCCATAAAACTACACACATCAAACACCTCACGTTTAGCAGTAGGTAAAGATTGAAAACAAAATATTTTTAGAAGTGTGCAATTAAAAAACATACAAAAAGTTACACAAAATTTTGAAAACTCACTTAATCCCAATAAAAATATACATATCAGTTCTACTTTATATATTCGAGAGCATGTACATTTATACTTAAAAAATGTATGCATAAATGTAAAATACTTTTGAAAACTAGCTTTTATATGTTTTGCACATCAACGCGTAACTTAATTGAATCGTATGTTAGATAGAGAATCTATCCTCTCACAACTAAGTAACTTTTCAAATTAAATTCCTCATCCTCATACATTTTTCAAACTACAAAAAAAAACTATGCCGGCTATGTTTATTGTTTTTGTTGTTGTTGTTGTTGTTGTTGTTGTTGTTGTTGTTGTTGTTGTTGTTGTTGTTGTTGTTGTTGTTGTTGTTGTGGTAAGTTTTGTCTATCAACACCTGCAGCCTGCAGCAAAGAGAGTTATTCACACATGGAATTTGCTAACTTAATTGATATTTGAAAGGCTTTTTGATGATTAGACTTAGGTCATGTTTGAATTCATGTATACACATGGTTACTTATAAATTCCTCGGTTAATCCCTTTTCAATGTCAGAAGTCCATCCGTACACCCTTGTACTCAGAAATAAGTTTTAAAGTGGATGTATAAAACAAGAATCTTAGCCTTTAAGCACTTACCATGAATGAGAAGCTCTGAATCTCTATTGACCTCGTACAGGCGAATAGCTTCGTCTAATTCCATTTGAGTTGATATGGTACACGGATCGTTTTCTTCGTCTACCCATTTTATAGTGAAGGGCTAAAGGATTAGAAAAATAAAAGAACGAATTTTATTACCCAGAATATAAAGCTGACTATTTTATTTGTCTGTTTGTTTGTTTTTTTTTTTTTTTTTTTGTATACAAACCACTCACTTGATCTGATGGAAAACGGCATACATCACGAATTTCATGACAAAGTTTCTCATATGAGATGTTTTCATCGATGTACGTGTGAATAACTTCACCGTTGTAGGCAGTTTTTACTTTTATCTCGTTTGGAGCACTACTACCATCTGGAATTATTTGGGATGGCATTTTCTGCATTTGTAAATCTGTTGCAAAAGAAAATAAAAAAAAAATTAAAATGAAGGAAAAAGAACAATTTAATATTGTTAGAGAGGAGAGCTTATGGTACATACACATATGTTGAAAAAAATGTTTTGAGCAAAAGGCCTTCAAAATATTCAAATTAAGGACATGGAAATGGCGGATGCTATTTCCAGTCATATAAGGCAAGTCGTTTTCTTTATTTGCAGACTTTTTTTTTATTGAGTTTTCCTCTTTTTTTTGTTGGGTTTTGTCGAATGATGTACTAATGAACATGACAACCGAACGAACTAAGAGAAGGATAATATGAGATGTGACAAAAGAAATCAACAACTAGTTCATATTATTTATAAAGTACATATTGTTGAGGTGTTATTTGTGGTTTATGTAATGAGAAGAGTAACTTTATTTTTTGGATTTAGGAATTTTACATTTAACGTTAGAATTATTGTATTTGAACAAGAAAAGCTTTATATTTGCAGGTGTTTAGTTAAGAATAATTTTCCTTTAATTGGATTTGGCAATATATCCTTGCTAAAGCAAATATTATATATGTAGGTACCTATGCATATTAATTTTTTTTCGAAAATTTGGTTAGCCTGGTAATACTGAATGGCCAACCCTACGGAAGCCAGTTTGTCAGGTGTCAGTTTGGTTAAATCCATAACTCATATGATTTTGGTTTCAATAACCCCCAGTTTCACAGTCAAAGTTTAAACTTAAGATCAGCTGAACCTGAACTTAAGTTTAAATTTAAAGTTCAACTCCTTGGGTTTCACAGCATAAACTGATCCTAAGTTCATTTAAACAAACTATATTACCGAACTACATTACCATTTTCTCAGAAGCGCATTCGCAGTCAGCGCAATTCTTTCAATTTTAGTTTTTTTTTTTTTAAGAGAAAAGAGAAACACATGATTGATTACCATGGAAACATTTTTGAGAGAGTTTAAATTTAAACGGCACAATACAAGCGTTTAACTTGTTGAACTCAGTTCAGATTTGAACGTGCACTGTGAAATTGAATTAAGTGTTGAACTCAAGTTTAAACTAAAAACGGCTAACGAGCGGCACTTTTCTGTGACAGGAGATACTCTTGGAGGATTTGTCAATTCCTCGCAAGAGGCAGTAGCCGTTTTTTCTTTTTTTAAATAAATAGGTGGCGAGGCTGGGGATCGAACCTTAGACCTCAGGCATGACAGTCCATCGCACTAACCATCACGCCACGGCTACTACAAAAAAAGTAACATTGCCTCTAACAATTTCTACGTTTTGTAATTGATCGTTTTTTTTTTAGACTTACGGTGAAGGGTAGATGGGTTTTTGTAGAAAATGTATTCAAGTTTTCAAAACTGCCCTTTTAATAATGCAAGGAGGCTGCAGCGGTTAAGAGGGCGGGTAACAGCTAGTTCGAATCATTAGGTATACTATTAAGAATTTGATGTATATTATTTTATAATTTTGCAATTTTGTTGTCTTTACATAAAACGGGCGTAATCCAATCACGGCAGAGGTAGAAGTGGCTGTCGGGAACCGACCTACATAGGCCAACCAGTGTGAAAATCACACTAGAACCCGCTACCAAATTTTTAATTATAACTATATTTACCATTTACAATTAAAGAATAAATTGAATAAATTTACATTAAATATAAATCGTATTTGTTAAATAAATGAAATATCCATTTGTGCTAGTATGCTACTGATCGAAACGAAAAATTTTATACAAATTGACAAAGTGCAGTTAAATTCTTAAGATAAATATTACTCTGTACATTTATGTACAGGTGTTAACTTGTTGTCAATCCGTTTTGTTGGACTAAATGCATTTTTGCTTCGATACCCATACTTTGAGGAACAATATGTATTATAGAATTCCAACCCTTTTCAATTTTTTCATCGTAGTCAACTTTAAATGAAAGTTTGCGAAGTGCAGTTAGTTCAGCATACCTTATGCACCAACTAATTGCCCTATTTTCAATTCTAAGCATGTTAAGCTTGCATAGTATTTGGTTTGAGTACAACAAAACTATTAGATTTTTTTTATAAAAATATTTAGTAGGTAGGTATCTGATACGATTCAAAACAATTATAAAAAAGAGTCAGTGACTCTCAGTTTCAATTTCTTACAAAGCGAAAAGACATATGCTTTGCAGTGTAGGCCATTTTTTTGGGAGTTTTACAGTTTGAATATTATCCAAGAACCGTTTTAATTATGGAAAGTGATTAGAGCAGTCCAAATAATTATAATTTTTTTCCATTATGACGATGATAATAAATCTAAAAACTGTTTAATAACAAAAACATATGTAATAATTTTGTAAAAAAAACTGTTTCATGTTTTTGTTACTTTTTCAAGAACTATACCGCTTTTTATTTGCTTGAATGACAATTGTTCGAAATCCTTCGAAGCTGAAACGAACTAAAGTCAAACCTTTTTTTGTTTTTTTCAAATTTTTGTGAATATTTTTCAACTCAAATGTTTCATGTTAAGTCAGAAGAAAATTTATAGAATAAACGTTCAAATTATATTCAGTACAAGTGAAATATTCATTTGAGTAATTAATGGCAGTTTATTTACTAAACCTCTTTATATCTTCGAATTCACTTTTCCTGAATTGATTCGGTACAGCAACAGGAGAAAGTTGCTTTTTGCAATATCACAAAAGCTTTTTATTTACATGTAGATGATGAATTTTAAGCAAAGTACTTTTTAAGACACCTACGCTTTAAAACAACATAAAACAAATAACAAAAACCAAACTGCACCCGGATCCATCCCCATTTTACACTATCTGGTCTCGGTATACCTTAACATTGGACGCAGAATGCAAAATGCGTAGAGCCGGCTTTTTGTGTCAAAAAATAAAATAAAACAAAAACCAGAAAAAGAGAAGAAAACCTGTTGCTCGGTCGATTAGAGACCAGACTCCAGTTCAACACTGAAAGCCATCACCTCTCACCTGGTTTTCTTGATATATATCTTGAATTTTCTTTTGGATTTTTATCGTCATCTTTCTTTTCAACCATACCTACTTATTTTATGTGCTATTATGCTTTCAAGTTTCGAACGCAATTCTTTTTGCAAAATAAAAAAAAAACACACTTTTCGCGGATGTACCTACTTAGTTATTTATTTATGTGTTTCATAAACTTTTACAGCAAAAGATGCCTTTTAAGGGGGCGTTGTGCATAGCATACCTTGTATGACTCAACTTGTAGCTCGAATTTGAATTTTCTTTCTTTTATTTTAATGCTTTTTTTTTTTGTTAACCAACAAGCGGAAACGAATTGTTGATTCCGATCCACAAGCAGCGCACACTTTGTCCAGCAACAAGAACCATAACTAATTACCTTTTTTTCTTGTTGCCCATCCAATTAAAATGTTATTGACCCCTTTTTTTTGCAGGGAAACTATTCAACCGGGGGACTGGACTAGAACTAGATTTGAGTACTGCACAAAAGATTTATAAACTTTTAGTTGTTAACTAGATTGTTTCCTAAATGACACAATTTTTGCTGCAACCGGGTAAACCACTTTTTCAAATGAAATGAATAAGAGATTTGTAAAACAAAATAAGCCTGCACTCCAATGCCACTGAGGAGCGAGCGATGGGTTCGGGGTTCGTTCCTAAAGATTAGTTTCGTCGGCCATTTTTCTGTTGCACCTCATGCATAATCATTTTTTACCTTGCCTTTTTATTATTTACACGCTTCACAACAATTTGTTGTTAAATAAAATTGAAAAAAGTCCCATTGCATAAAGAAAAAACAAGAAACAACCAACAAGAAATTACCAAAAAACGGCGTACATTTAATTCCAAGAGATTATTTGTGAAGAAAACCAAAGAAATTATAAATGAAATAAACTTAAAGAAGTTTATATTTATAATTTGTTGCACTATTATGTAGTTTTTTTTTTGTATATTCTTTTTCAACGAGGAAGTTATTTTAATTGAATTTCACTTTGGAATCGCACAGAAAATCACAAAACATAACACAAAACTCAAACTAAAAATTCAACACAACACTTGCAAATGAACGAACAACGGGAGGGAATCAAAATGTCACTTTGGGAGTTGTCATCTTTCTAAATGGTTTATATATGAATGGTTTAAGTTGGTTGGTTGAACCACAGTTGAACCTTTTTTTTGTAAAAGGTTTTGGTATGGTGGATAGAGAAAAAGTATTGGAGACATGAACCTTTTTAGTACAATATAAATGGACCTATATTTTTTCAATTTTAAATGAAATTTGATCGGATACATAAATTTAGGAATTTTATTTATTGCAGCTGCATCTCACAATATAAAGGAAATTTTGAAGTTAAACTTTTTAAACTATAAACAAATCAAATACAAACAAATTAACAGGTGGTGGTAAATATATATTGCGTGGTGAAATTGGTCGTATGGTCTGCATTATGTAAGGGCAAGTTATAAGAATTTCGTTTTCTGTCTGAACACAACAGACGCAGCGCAATGACGCGCGTCCAGGGGTCAATTCTCGTTCTCAGAAGCTGTGAAGTGATGAAAAAAAGTAAGCCTTAACTACATTGGAAAAGAAAGTGAAAAAGTACAAAAGTGAACATTTTCAAACTCATTTTGGTATAGTATGTTTCTCACTGGAAAACTTATAAAAATGATGCGGAGAGCTTAAATTTTGTCTTGAAAAAATTGTGTGTTTTCTTTTGCACAACAAAACTGCGCTAGCGGGAAAAAAAATATTTTTACTTTTGTAATTTTGCAAAAAGTGGCCAATGTAGTTAAGGCTTTACTCTCGACAAGATACGAATAGAAATGAAGCAACATGGTGTTGCGTACGCCTGTCCAAATTATTGGAGGTCTGGACCTACTAATATAAAAACAAATTGTAAAGGAAGGTTTCTGGATGAATTCATGTACTTACCAACAAACTAGGGGAAATCCTGATTTCGCCACGGATTTCTTGGTTGGGAGGGTTGGCATTACTGCGTCAACACCTGCAGTACCCTTGAAGTGGTGATTGTCCGTCTGACGTCACTTTCAGTTTATTTCCCTCTATGGCCTGATTTGTGTTTTGCTGCGGGTGAGGTTAAGTTTCGGGGGCAAGATCCCCCCCATTCCGGCGAGCTACTAGCCGCGCGTCGCAAGCAGGCCACGTCCTCCGGAACTTAGCATTCCTACCTATTTCTGACCTCTTCCTTTTCCATATTCCTACCTATTCCTTTTTCCTGCCCTACCAACTTACCGACCCATCCTTTCCTATCCTCTTGCCTCGCAACAATGGTAAAATAACGAACAAGAGAAAAGGAAAACGTCTCCGGTTCACAGGTCTTCCATTTCATTCTTTTTTTTTCGCACTCATTACGTTTGAAAAGAGTCATTACTCTAGTCATCGTGTAATAGTAGACTAGCTTCATTTTATTTTTTCCCAGATCTGATCCGGATTGGATTTGGAAACATAAATTCAAGTATTACAAAAACAACACAAGATCCAGGGGCCAAATCATCGCATTAGTGAGCTCTTTAGGTCACTGAATTATTTCAATTGGCACTACTCTTTACAATGTATTTTAAAATATTTCAGTGACGTTATGACCCCCTCGCCAATGCGGGAGTTTGGCCCCAGGTGTGGCTTTGGATTTGGATTTCAAAATCCATTTTCTAAACATTTCCTAGCAATATTTTAATTTTATAGGTTGGTCACTGCTGAGATTTACACAAAAAAAACTCAATAAAATTAAAAATTCTCGAAATCAAACACATGCCGCCATCATTCCAATTTTTGTATGAGTTTTTTTTTTTCATTTAATACAGCCGATGCGTCGCGAGGCGCGAAAAAAATACATAAAAACTATTAACTTAACTAAAAAAAAAAAACTGTTCCATTTTTAAACATTCGCTCTTCCTTACACGGTGTCTCCACCTGAAATATTTTATAGATTAGTATCTCTCACTTTCGATAGAAAGAAAGAGCGACAGTATACCATAAAATGTTGGTTGGGCATTTTAATAGCTTTCAATTTCATTTGTCTCAAAAATTTCACAGGGAAAAGTTATAAAGTTAAAACAATTTAAAGAATTGATTTATTGTTAATTTTAATTAAATCCATAAGAAAATGTCCAAAACTTCGTTTTGGCACCTGCAATAAATTATTTACATTCGAAAAAAAAAAAACAAAACAAAAAAAAAATCCCACAGATGTCAAAGAGAAAATTGCTTCTTCATAGAATACTATTCATAGCTTTCTATGAGCAAAGCAACGTGTTGCAAGAAATTTTTTATAGAATACTATGAGTAGCCTCCATGAGCAATTTTCCTAGCATGCAATACAGTATTTTATGAAAATTTTCCTCGGGGAGCACCATGTTAGATACCAAATATTATTTCAAACAAGATTTAGGAAAATTTCCCTTCTGTCAATTTTATTGTGCAAATAAAGCCAACTGTGAGAAATAAATAAATTTGTGATTCAGTTTGTTTTATTATCATGATCTGTGCCTACGTTCTGTAACTCTCACATCGAAAAAATCAGTCAAGAAACGCTGAAAAATTGAACAAAACTCATGTATTTTGTTTCAGTTTTCATCGTTTCTCGACCAATTTTAGGCATGTGAGAGTTACAGAACGTAGGTACTGATCCGGATCAGAATAAAAGAGAACTGACAAATTTGAGTCACGACTCAAAAATCATTGTGTAATAGCGTGCGATTCAAAGGATGAAATTACAAAGTACCCTGTTACACGTTGGTCCTTACCAATAATCAAATTTAGTTATGACTTAAATATTGTAGTGAAATTAACCATAATGCAATGGATTTTAAATAATTAACCATACCATTAGCTGCATTTTATTTTCACCCAGATCTGATCTGGGATTGGATTTTGAAACATAAATACAAGTATTACAAAAACAACACAAGATCCAGGTCTGCCTTTAGATTTGGATTTCAAAATCCATTTTCTGAACACTTTCCTAGCAATATTTTAATTTTATATATTGGTACCACTGCTGACATTTACAAAAAAAACTCAAAAAAAATTAAAAATTTTTGAAATCAAGCACATATGCCGCCATATCATTCCAATATTTTTTTATGAGTTGTCTCTTCATTTAATAGAGCCGACGCGTCTTGAGGCACGGAAAAAATACATAAAAACTATTAACTTAATGGAAATTAACAAAAAAAAAGAATTTTTGAATGGGAAAAAAACTTTAAATGGCTCTCTTGAAAATAAACAAATTTTGACTTATGCCACTTTGCCAGAAAAGCGACGAATATTATAAAAAAAAAAATGTTGTATACTAAATCAGAGTGGAATGTCACCTTAATGTAGGCGTAGAACGAACACGTAATTCCATTACACCACTTAACACGCGCCCTTTTGCTCAGCAGCGCGATGGTATGCGTTTCTAGTTTCATTTCAATTTTCCAAATTCCCTTTTCTCTGCATCATTCGCTCATTTATAACCAAAATGGCAGTCTAGTATTTTTGTGACAAGGATTTTTATCTCTAAAAAAACAGAAAAAACTTCACTAATCTACTTATTGTTTTTATTTATTTGTTAATAAGTAAACAAACCTATCGTGCATTATCATACAATCATCTTTATCTAAACAAATAAACTTTATTCAACTGAAAATCGACAGAAAAAAAAAAATTATGAAAAGTGGTGGTGCAAAAATATAAAAAAAAATAATCGAATGACACATGACAGAAATACACAAAATTGCATTTTTTTCTTAAATAAATGTGTGAAGGAGAACCACAAAAAACTGATCCAGCCAGAGAGAGGAGTAGCTAAAGACAGGAAAAATGTTGAATAAATAAAAAAATCTAAAAAAAAAAAAAATTCGAATCAAAAACTGCATTTTGTGAAAAATAAGAAAGAAATTATATAAACAATTTTTGTGTGTGTGTAATATGTGTGCTATTGTTTGTTCCTCATTATCCTGAAAATGTAAAATTTGCATTTTTCTTAATCATCATCTCTTTCATTGCACAAAAAAAGGTAAAGTACAAACAACAAAAAAAATCATTATGAACTAATTTTTTTATTACACACTTCTTTTTTTTTTTTATTTTAATTTACTCCACTTCACCATCCTCCTCCACTTTTGTGGTCGTTTGCTTTTCTTACATCTTCGTCAGGCACACACCACGACCACATCATAAATCGGGTTTCGTGGAATACACGAGAGCACGACACAGTGGGGCTGATTTTCTTTTGGGGGTTTTCTGTTTTCGATTGAGTTTTCAAATAGTCTCGGTTTTCGTGTTATAGCTAGTGCGAATGCAGAGTTCTAATTTAGCTGGAATGAGTCCAATTGGATTTGAAGATTCAGCTAAAGATAATAAGAGTTTATTATTCGAGGTAAGAGAAGTAAGTTCGTAAAAAGGAATTTGGGAAAAGAGGCATCTATTGCAGGCTATTTCCTATTTAAAACGAATTTTAAAGAAGCATGTAATTTCTGTTGACCTGGAGCTGTTCTAATGCACTTTTAAAGACAATTTAATGATCTGTAAATTTGCCCTCATTTATATCCCATCAAGTTGTTATTTTTATGATAATAAACAGCTCTTGCAATTACATGTTCTTCGTAGTAGGGAATCGGGAGTACATATTATTTATTTACCTTAACATTATCTTGTACCTATTATTTAACTTGAACCTTATGTACAAGAAAAAGATATTTTGTATTGAACAAGTAAAATCAAGAAATAATCGAGTTTTTTAGTTTATTTCTAGAAATTAAAAAAGAAACAAGTCGAATAAACCTATAAACATTGAATAATTAAAACTAAAAAGTATTTGTATTTAAAATTTGATAAACAAGAGGAAGAAA
Source organism: Epistrophella euchroma (assembly GCA_947049315.1). Taxonomy (NCBI): domain Eukaryota; kingdom Metazoa; phylum Arthropoda; class Insecta; order Diptera; family Syrphidae; genus Epistrophella; species Epistrophella euchroma. The sequence goes on from OX346248.1 coordinate 36,160,718, forward strand.
AAAATTTATTCTCTACAGTTTCACTATTTCCAACCCTCCGCTTCCGCATTTAGCAGTTAACTCGAAAGGGCTTTAGTTACAGTTTGTGTAATAAGAAAGTAGATAAGATAATTTTTATTTGAAAAGTCTTTCATTATACAATAAGATGTTGAGCTGGCGCAGTCGGCCATAGTTCCTATGTATATATAGCCTTCTTAGCATACTTTCATTCAGTTCTTTTCCCCTAGCCGAGGCATCGAGATATCTAAATTCTCCATATTCTAGGTACAAGATGCTTTAAATTGAACACAGGCTTTCCAGCGATTTGGGTCTTCATACTTCGTCAATTAGTTTTAGAACTGAAGATTGCAAGTAAATACCAGTTCATTGTCGTGTTTCCTCTATCCAAGCCATGTCCTGGAGACGTCGTTGTTGTAGATCATCTTTAAGTATTCAATTTTAATTTTGGCGCTTGTTAAATTCGAATTTTTTTTTAATTTTTCTCCAAATTCTTTTTTATAATTAGTTAGTTATAATTAGCCCAATCCGCACTTAGGAAAGCACGCTTGATGCTGGTGTGAGAAGCATACTTCATGGAGACCCACTCCCAAAAAGTCTTTTCTGTTCCCCGGGTCTGTTACTCTTAGAAGATCTTTTCTTACAATACAACATTCGCACAGTGGTAAGTATTTTTCGTAGATTACCTAGGACTATTGTTTTTTTCTTAAAATGGAGTTAAAGCGGGCTAAAGAAAGGTCACGTAAATTGATAACAACTTTTATTGTTTTTTTCTGGTTTTTCTCTCTTTGAGCCCCGTTCATTAAAAACTCACTGTCAAGTCAACTCTGAGTTAAATCAATACTTAAAATTTATAGAAAAGAAGAAGTTTTGTTGTTTATTATAAATGTGATTCCTCATTCATGCCGTACAAGGCATAAAATGAATGTTTATATAGAAGATCGAATTAGGTCGAATTATTATTTATTTCAGTATTATGTAGAATTTTTTTTTATAAGAACCTTCATATAATAGAAATGTCATTATGTAAGTGTCATCATTTATGCAAATGCGTCAAATGTATATATACAGATAGGTTTTAAACGAGTTTTTTTTTGCCACAATTTATTACTTTTTCTTACTTTTCTAATTGAACATCTGCCACCCGAAGTGTTTGTTTGAGCCTTGTCTTGGCAGATTTTAAACTCAAGGGCAACTGCAATCTTTTAAATTGAACCGCTTCTTATATTCGTAGCAATAATGGGAATGCACGGAATTATAACATTCTATTCTCAGTTGAAACTGTAGCAATGTTTAAGAGCCGATTTCTTAATCATCAATTTAACATTAAATTCACATCAAAAGGAATAAAAAGAAACTCATTTTTCCTTTATCTGACGAATAAACACTATCTGATGTTTAACTAACTATTAAAAAATGTCTTCTAAAGTTCCGATAAGTTTAGCGTTGCCAGACGTCCCAGTTCACCCCAGACGTCCAGGATTTCACATACCTATATAAATTGAAATGTCCCAGCAGCTTTTTTCCGTGTTTCGACCAAAATTCACAGAAAATTATACAGCGTAAGCATCTTAAACTAAATTTTGATTTAACGTTAACAAATGATATATGACCAAAAAAAAAATAGCGTGGACAAAAAAAGAATATGCGCTTTGTGAAGGTGTATGTACTTCAAAAAAATTTAATCATTGATTCGATTCACCATCAGTATCGAATAGCAATAGAAATAGTCGCTAATTATACGGTCGCCCAGTTCGCATTATTTTTCCTTAACACAAAAACATAAATTATGTAGTGTGAATCAAACAATAATCCTATTTTAATATTATAAATTAAAGGAGCACGTACTCAAAACTCAACTTTTTCGAGCACGTGCTCCATTTGGTATGAATAAAATACTTGAGGAGGTGCTCAATGATTTACTATCCACATGTTTGATGAGCACCTTTTCAAACGTACGTACCTACTCAATATTTAGATATGAAAAAAAAACGAAGCACGTTCTCCTTTAAGAAGAGCACCTGATTCTCATTTGCGAGCAAGTTCAGGCTCAGTTGGTTGCCCAACAATGAAAGAAATAGCGTTTTATCACTAGAATACATTTTTTAAATAAAATATGATGATATTTTATTATACCTATGCTCAAACACATGAAAATTGACGATCTGTTTAATAGGACTCGAGACATACCAACAGAAGTGATATTTAATAACACTAAACGTAGATAACAACAACCCTCATACTACAATTTTGGTTATGCATCAACTCCCAAAATTTGATGTCCGTTCTTCTACTATATTAGTTTTAACTTTGTATTATTTGAAGCAATTGACGTGTTTTGTCAACTGATATGAAGCTTAAAAAAATATTTCGAGGGAAAATGACAAAAAAAGTATAAAAACTATGAAAACAAAAATAAAAATAATAAAATAATAGGCTGAGTTCCAAAATGCATTAAATGCGCATTTACTGCGCATCTTTGCATTTTTTGCGTTCCAAAAAGTCAAACTTATGCAAAGTAATATTTCTCCAAAGCATCGTTAGCGTTGCTGATGCGTATGAAAAATGTTTTCCTACCGCATCAAAAATTTTTTTTTTTTTACATTTCGGAACTCAGCCATACATTTGGGGCAGAAAGTCGGTTTGAGGTATGAGAGCATCTACTTTTCATGAAGGAGGAGGTTCTCACTAGTTTGTGTAAAATTTTATTCATACGAAACTGGAGCAGGTGCTACTTTATTGAGCACCTCCTCTGATTCTTATGGAGCACCTTCTCTGAGTACCTACTCTGTTTTATTCATATCACCCATGTTGTTCTGTTTGTTCCCCTTAATCTTAGAAAATACCGAGGTGATTGTAATGAGAATTGATAGAGCTAGAGCTTGGAACATGAGGATGGACATAGGCTATATATATTTTTTTTTTCAAATCTACAAAAAAAAAATAACTAAACTATACAAGTGATTTAAATGAAAAATTGAAAAAGTTGTTAACGAATGCGAAGCAAGGCGAGTATCGACGATATCATTTCCACCATTGCTATCATATTTGTAGAGAAAAATGAAGATTACTATCTTCCAAACGATATCGGCTGATCGGTTTTGTGTAACGTGATGAGGCTCCAGGGCATATTGAAATAGGATTCAACTAAATTCATTAAAACATTCCTGCTCGAGTTAAGGAATTTGCTTTAAGAAGTTAAATTGCCTTTACTCTTCCTCTGAGTTTTAGTTTAAAAAAATCTAATGTAATCAAATACTTATTCATGTTTGTGTTTTTTTTTTCCGGAATGTTAGCTAAAATATTCTGTGATCTTTGGATTCTAACAGACAAAAATTCAATTCGAGTCAGAATCAGTTGATCAGTAATTTTTAAACCCATCTATTTAATCTGCATTTTTAAGCTCGACAATTTAAATCTAGGTACATTATGTTCAAAATATTCAATCAAAAACATTATATGCAATGCGTCAAAACCAAATGTAAAAATATTTTTTGAACTTGATTTTAATTTAGTGGGTTTGTATGTTCAACGTTTAACAAGAAAATATTACATATCTCCAAGGGTTTTATTCTTCAGTTTAACTCAGTTGTAGTAGCCGTGGCGTGATGGTTAGTCCGATGGACTGTCATGCCGGTGTCTAAGGTTCGATCCCCAAACTCGCCACCTATTTATATAAAAAGAAAAAACGGCTACTGCCTCTTGCGACGAATTGACAAATGACAGAAAAATTGCCGCTCGTTAGCCGTTCGGATTCTGCAATAAACTGTAGGTCCCCTCCATTCCTGCAGACACGCACACAGGAATGGTTGAGAGTTGTAAGTCTTTAGTTCTTCATGAGCTGTTGTGCCATCAAATTTATTTATTTATATTTAACTCAGTTGTATATTTAAAACCGGATTAAAGAAAGTTAATACTATAGCTATAAGTTTAGTACAGGTTTTATTGGAATTCAAAATGGAACGTAACCGATGACAACAATAATTACGTCATGATTTTTGCATTATTTTACATCTATCAACACGAAGTACCTAAACATCACCCAGAACATTAATTATATATCAAATATACACAAACATTTGTGTGTAAAATAGAAATATCCATTAAAACACTAACAAAAGTGCCAAACCTATTCACATTTCATCTAATCATCCATGCCAGTTCAACAATAAATAATAATTGATTATGATAAATTATAGTAATTTATTTATGAAGTAAAAATCTTAAGTTCTCATAAAAAGTTTAATTTAATTTTGTAGAAGATATATAAATTGTTCATATAAATGCAAATGCTTTGTCTCTATTTCGTTAGATTATTCTTAAAATTGTAAAAAAAAAAATAAATTAACACATTTTCAGTACTTAATATTCTTTTTCTTTCTTAAATTAAATTTTTGCATGCTTGATTAATTATTACCTCAATAATTATAATTGATTAAAACACATTTCAAATTATGTATTATTTATTTAGTGCAAAATACCTTTTTGGAGATTTATGTATATCTGGGTTAGTCATGTCATGAATCATGTGGCATTAACTGATTCAAAGGGTTATATACTCTAATGTTAATGGACACTCAGCTTCAACCAAATTTATTTATTTAGTATGATATGTTAACTAATTATAACCTTGAGCCACAAAACCACAAGATTAGTAATAAATGAAAACTTTAAAAAAAATCCCGCGTACTTTACCAAAAAACTACAATTTATTGTTAGGTTCTATAGAAACAAAAATCTAAAAAAAACTGATCAATATAAGTCGTATATGAAAAAAAGCATCAGATTCAGTTTTTCTACTTACACGTGAGAATTAAGAGATACAAAAGTGAATCAAAAGTTTTAATTTGTTTTTTTGATAGATGGCGTTTAACACTTTATCCTTAAAAATAGCCAACAAAAACTAATCCGATAGATGTGAAATTTTTACAATTTATTTTTTGTAGTGTGTGGAGCGGAGCGGTGTTCAAACAAAAAATTGATCAAGATAGATAATTCGAAAAAATTCTCAATTAAATTCTATTGAAATAAGTTTACATGTAATTTTCAGATTCTTTTAGTTAGAAAACTGGAAAAAGTGTAATTGTTGGTGGAAAAATTCAAATTTGGTACAAATCTTAAGCACAAGAAGTTTTTAGACTTACCTTGCATTATTATCTTTTTTATTGAAAGCAGTTCGAAACAAACGTAAGGCTTTACTACTTTGTTCTTTGTATTTACACATGAATGCGAGGCGCTTCGATCTCCTTGACCTTATGATACTTTGTACTTTCTCTTCTTTCTCTGCAGGATTTTTTTTCCTGTTGTGGTACTCTTTCGGTCGGATGTCGACTTCGGTATTTAAATTGTGTCGAGGATCTACAAAGCAAAAAATTTTCAGTTTCAAAATAATGGAAACCTTATGTATATTTAATTTTTTTTTTTTTTTGTAAACAGTTGTTCTCTATAACAGGAAAATACAATTTTTGATTAATATTCAGTGAGTGTCTGCAAATGTTTCGAAGAGAATTTTCTTTCTCTTCATTTTAAAATTAAATTTAAAGTATTTTTTTTATTAAAACTTGTATTTTGTCTATCTAAAGGCCAGTACCTATAAAAGCTTGGAACAATTTTTTGTTCGTGACAGCTAAGACAACAATTTTCTGTTTCTGATATTATAACAGTCTGTCTTCTAACATTCACAACTTTTAAAATTTAACGTACTGTTTTAATTTTAGAAATGGCTACATGAAATTTGGACCCAATGAAAAATGGCCCCAAACAAAAAATGATAAATGGCCCCAAAAATTTATAGAATAGCAACAACAACAAAAAATTGATTAAATTTTGTGAATTGGGATCATTTTTCATTGTATTTTAGGGCATTTTTTCATTTTTTATTTTGGGGTTAAATTTCATTATGAAAAATGGCCCCACTTTTATCTGTTGTTGTTGCTTTATATATATATTTTTAGGGCAATTTTTCGATATGGTTTGAGTATTTCTTACTTTTTTTGGTGCCCCAATTTTGAGGCTATTTTTCATTTTTCGTTTGTGGTAATTTTTCATTGGGGCCAACTTTCATGTAGCCTTTAGAAATAGATGACCAATTTACAGTAGTGTCTCGCTAATCCAAGATAATTATTGCAAAGGAGTATTCGGATTATCAAATTATTTAGATTAATGAGTACAGGACGCGAAAGGAAAAGCGTTAGTTATTTACCAAAAAGACATAATTTGCATTATAAATTGGTTTATACCTATTTACTTTCATAAAAAACTAAAAAACTTAAAACAAATTCTTGTATGTATTCACATACTTCAATGTGTGTATGTACTGTTTTGATAGCGAAATCAGTTCTGTTCTATTTGCAACATAAAAGGAGTAATAGCCCTGTTCCTTTACTTTGAAACTCCGTGATTTTCTGTGCATTCGTGTGAATTTCAGTCCAACGTTCTGTCAAAGTTCATATAAAAAAAAATAAAATGGCAGTAAAATGCACAGAAAATCACAGAGTTTCAAAGTAAAGGAACAGACATTATATAAATAAAATTTCTGTAAAAACTGAACTGTGAAACCAGTGTTTTTTTTTAAAGTTGTAATTCGGATTACAGCGTCAAAAATCGGGGTACGTTCGGATTGTAAAGAGCATAATAGAAAAAAAATAAAGGTTCGGATTAGCGCGATATTAGGATTAAAGGTGGTTCGGATTAGCGAGACAATACTGTATTTTAAAGTCATTAGTAAAACAGTAAACTAAAGTAAAATACCTTTTAGATTATCAGAATTCTTAGAATTTTTTTTTAAATCTTTTAAATTCTCTGCAGCGAAAGTATTCAGATTCTTTGACTCTTTTAATGCTGCTCGGTGAATAAAATTAACCATAAATAGAAGAAGACTTAAAACTGTAAAAGATACAAACAGTTGCATGAAAGACTACTGTTCAAAGATTTCGAGCAAATTAAAAAGACTTAATTGCATAGAATATAAAAAAACAACATCCAATGCAATATGTTTGCTAAAAGTAGTTTTTTTTTTCATCTACCGAATATGTTTATGAAATGTTTCTCATTCATTTTATAATTTTTGTTTGATCCAAAACAGCTCACTTCTTCTCTTTATAATTTGCGTTCACAAAAATAAAACTTTGTATACATTAAGCAAAACGAATTATAATTTTATTGCTTCTTGAAAGAATTTCGAAATTGTCCTGCATGTCGCTGTTATTAGACAAAAAATATATATCTATCAATTTAGATATTATCCATAATAACATTAAAGTTTGACATTGTGTTTTTTCCTTGTTTTGAGTTAAGTTGGCTGGCTTGTGTCGACAATGTTCTATCCAACACACAGTACATCGGTTGTCATCTTTGCGTTTGGTTAGTCATTTTTAGTTATTTGTGCTATTATTCCTTGTGCTATTTCAGATTGCCGTTAAAAGTGTCTTATAACGGTTCTTCATTTTCAGAATGTGGATCATAAACTGACAGTAACAAAAATAAAATGTGCTTCGTTTGATTAAAACAAACTTTGTGATAAGACTTGAGAAGCAGATTTCTAAAATCACCAACGAAAAACAAAAAAAAAAACAATTAAAATAAATATTTAGCTATACATACATAGACTTATAATCAAAATACGAGATTTTTGTTTCATAAACAAAAGTATACATATAAAACAAAAAAACAAAAAATGGGCAAGCAAAATAGCAAATTAAAGCCTGAAGTGCTCGAAGACTTAAAACAAAATACAGAATTCACTGATGCTGAAATCCAAGAATGGTATAAGGGATTTTTGAAAGATTGTCCGAGTGGGCATTTGTCAGTTGAAGAATTCAAAAAAATATACGGAAATTTCTTTCCTTATGGTGATGCGAGCAAATTTGCCGAACACGTATTTCGAACTTTTGATGCTAATGGAGATGGTACTATTGACTTCCGTGAATTTTTGTGTGCTTTAAGTGTAACATCGAGAGGAAAATTGGAGCAAAAACTCAAATGGGCATTTTCAATGTATGATCTCGATGGAAATGGCTACATATCACGTCAAGAAATGCTGGAAATCGTAACAGCTATTTATAAAATGGTTGGATCGGTTATGAAAATGCCCGAAGACGAAAGTACCCCGGAAAAACGAACTGACAAAATATTTCGTCAAATGGATCGAAACAAAGATGGAAAACTCAGTCTTGAGGAATTTATCGAAGGAGCTAAAAGTGATCCATCAATCGTACGGCTATTACAGTGCGATCCGCAAGCACAGTGAAATTGTATATAGTTTCTTTTTCTTTCTTCTTTTTGTTTTTTTGTTCTTAAAAAATTTCATTTCGAATTAAATATTTATTGGCTTATATCTAAGGCATAATTCTTATTTAAAAAGTTATTATCATAAACAAAATGTATGTTGCATGCACAATATGTAAATGATATGTCTTCGTACACTTTGGTTTTGAAATTTAAAAAAAAAACAAAAAAAAAACATTTTCCAAAAAGAAAACAAAAATAAAACGAAATAACAAAATAAAAACAATTTATCTGAAAATTATAAACCAATTTCATTCAACTTATTATAGTTAAAAAAAAAATGTATTGTCGCTATTGTAAAGTTTTAAAAGACTTAACTTAAGTTTAAAACATCTAAATAAATTTTGATGCATTGAACCTCAATAATTAAAACAAAAAAAAAAAAAAAACAAAAATAAATGTGTATCACTGGTTTTCGTCTTGCGAGATATTACATTCCACAAAAGAGCAATTTTGCCCTGAATATGCGATTACAGGATCGACAACAAACATAGTACAAAAAAGTAAGTTTGCCACTCTAAACTTGCCTTCAATATTTTACAAGTTATGGTAGTTTACAATGAACAAAATTACGGTCCAAAATTTAAAATAGAAAATCAGGAAAATGAGTATTCAAAATTGATTTGTGTGTCGATTTGATAAAAATTTCGACTTAATTTAATCCCACATTAAATTTTGACATCTAAATATTCATGTTAAAACTGCAACTAAAAATCTTTACACATAAATTATGTTACTCACAAAGTTAAATTATAAATATGTCAAAATTAAAGTGTGATAGAATTCCATTCGTCGTCAATTTGGTTTCCATATTTTTCTTTCACACCAGTATCTGATTTATATTGTCTCATCCATGATCAGATAGAGAAAAGCACAAGAATTATATGAAAACTTTCTGAATTGTATATTATGTACAACAGAAAGTGCTTAGAACCTCGAATTTTTCAGAGACAAACTATTTTGTGATGGAAAATACGCCTGTAAGTAGTACTGTAATTCGATTCTAAAGTAAAAATATTCGAATTCGCAAAATCGGAACTCTGTAACTCGATTTGCTAGTTTTAATAAACGAAAATCGAACATCTCTAGTACTGCCAACTTTTTTTTTTGTTTTATTCGGAAATTTGGTACTCCCCTAAGTGAATGTAAAAGTCGTCCGAAATCGTAAACATTCATTCTATATCAAATGTGCTTGCGAGCAGGTCGAAGAAAGAAATTTGTCTTTGTTTCAAAATGTTAAGTAAACAGAAATTATAAATTAGTGATATTTAGTTGAATATTTCATAAAAATCCTAACATATGTTTCCCACACAGAAATTCATCTAAATCCTCAAATTTAAATATTATAATACAATTATATTTGGAACAGAAATTTCCAATTCTGCGAATAATAAGATCTGAATCGTTGTGTAGCGAATACATGAAGGCATCTTTTGAAAGGCGGTAGTTTTTACAAAGCATAATTAAATATTTTATTGCATTAAAAATGTTTTATAATTTTTTAGTAGATAAGTGAACCTTTTTTCGCTGAGCTCTATTAAGTTAAATTTATCTCGGATATCCCTGCGATACGTTTTTTCAACGCGGTCCAGATTTTCTTCTGAATTGAACCTTATTGCGACACTGTCCATATTTATTTATTTGTTATTAGACTGGCGTTTTAATGAAATTTCACAGCGGCTGATAACTGTTTTTGTTTTATTTACTCTTGTGTCAAAAACTATGTGAGATTCGTTCTAAATTCGGAAACTTTATAGGAAAATAATTGGCATTATTGGCATCCGATTCTATTTTCATACGTAGTACCTACCATTTGAAAGTAGAATTGGATTTAACTTTCGAATAGAATCAAAAGTAGAATCGAGTTACATAGTAGGGCCCCTTCCTTTAACACGACTGAACCCCATTTTTCGTTTTATATAAATTGTCTGAAATCAGCCAGTATTTTCGTCAATAAAAAACTGATTTTAATTTTACTGTCATCGTGTCAACATAGTGCTGCCACCATTTTGCCACCTATTTCTATTAAAAACGTTTTCGTTTGGTAATCCGGAAGAACTGTCCGGAACCCTCCGAACCAGAATGCAAAACGAACAAGTTACAAAACTTTTTTTTTGTATTTTCTAGCTCAGAGAAAAAGTAAAAAAATGTGTTTCTTTTTTAGGTCAGATATAAACATTTTATACATAATTTTTGTTTTTGAAAAATAACAATACCTAAAAGCCTGTAACTATCATGGTTTTTTATTTGCGATATACAAATACATAGGTGCTATAGGGATTTGTAAACAAAATAATAATAAAACCTAAAATTACGATGATAGATAACACGAATAAGGTGGGTCCCGCCATTCCGTCTACCTATCTTTTTGTCGGTGTGCCTGTCTGTCTGTACCTCGATCTATAGCGTTAACCACTGAAGCTATTTTCTTCAAACATAACACTTAGGATTTTGTAGCGATTCCCCAAAAGTAACGGTTCCCGCCATACAAACATTAAAAAAAAAATCTTTATCTCAAAAACGATTCGTACGATTTTGATTAAAAATTGTTGTGAACTATTGTTGTAGACATAAACCGTACTTGCCGTACCGTACTGTACCTGCCATAAACCGTTTTTTTTCGAATTTCTCGCAGATTTTAAATACAATTTTTATTTCGGTTTGCAATTGCGTGAATGTTTCTTTTATTTTTTTAACTCAATACTACCTTTTTATTAAAAGTAAACAACAAACACTACGAACGAAACGGAAAACTTGTCTTAGATCAAAAAATAAACGAATAATTTGTTCGAAAAGAAAACCATAACAGTTGTCTAACTTTCATCGTTCCTTTAATTCAAAGTAACTTTGAGTAAGTTTATGACGTCATAAAGTCGTTTCTAAAATGTCAAACACACCTGAAATTGCAAAATTTGTATTTGGTGTTTCTTCTTTTTTTACTTTTCTTTGTTTTAATTTGGATATGTTTTCATTAAAATTAGATTGTTTTGTTTTTAATATTTGTATTCTTTTCATTTGGTCACTTCATCGGATTATTAAAAAATATTCGATTTCGGAAAAAATGTAGTTAAACAAATATTGTACCTAAATAATAAATAAATATATAAATAATAATGGTGCAAAATTTTAGACGGTTAATTTTGTTTTTCATTGTAGAAAAGATTTTATCTTTTTGCGGAAAGATTGCACCTTTTCCAGATTTTCATGTTTTATTCACAAAAATATGCGTTCTGGATGAGTTCTGAAGACGACAGATCTCTTTAATTTGGGAGATTTGATCTGCGTTCACCCATACATGTAAATAAGCTTTCGTGTCAAATTGAAAATATCTTTGTTCAGTGAATTGAAAGTCTATACGTGTGAACAATCGTCACCGATACTATTAAAATATGGGCTGACATGCTTTGAAGATGAAATTTTTCTATGCCAACATGTTTTATTCAAAAGAGCAATTTTGCTGAAAATGAAAAACGACATAAGTATAATGTTAAAGCATTTTTAGGTAAAAAACTGGATTTTTTTATTTTTCTTTTAATTTTACTAAAATTAAAATCGCCAAATGCCTATTTTATCTTTTTAGTGTCATACTAAATCTAAATGTAAGTTTGGCAACTACAATTGAAAAAACGGAATGGGACTGTCAATGTTTTAGGCGTGTTCAGCTAGAGTTTCTTAAGAACATGGGTTTAGTATGATGCTAGAATATTTTAGTAAAGAACTTTAAAGTTAGAGAAATTTTAACTATGTAGAAACATGTTAAAACCTTAATATTAGTCTGTGTAATATTTTGCGCCAGTAATTTTTGCAATCACATTTTTTTATTCATTCAAATGTATTTCGATTTTTTTTTCAACCCATTTCATTTGACAGATTAACAATATTTTTAACTTTGGTCGTTCCTAAATAAAAAGTCACCCAAAGTAACTTTCTAAACTAAATCATTTCAACTTTTTATTCTGACAAATTTACAAATTTACCAAATAAGAACGGACCACTGTTATTACTCGATACATACCGAGTGAAGAAAATAGAAGATGATACAAAAACAGCTACATGGTAAGGCGCGGATAAAATTGCTTGTTCGAAAAAAGTGATGACACAAAAAATACTCAGAATAAGCATTTTAAAGCCGAAACAAAAAACTTAAAAAACATTACAGCATATGTACTTAACAGAACAAAATTCTTTTCTATTATGTTTTCCTACAAATTTCTGATTTATAGATCTAAACAAAGTGAAATGTTTATAGGTATAAAAAAAAACACTTTTCCCACACGTTAAAAATAGAATAAAATTAATTGCAATTATTTTAGCGCCAAGGAGGAAGAAATATATGTGCATAAACGAACGGTCTTATCTAAGACAAACATAAAACCAAATACCTATATTTTCTTGAAAAACCTTTCGAGGCAATATTTATTGATGTTGCATTTGGATTTTCATTTCACTTCACATGTGTATAATCTAGGCTTAAATAAACAAAAATTAATGAGATCCCAGGAAAGTGAAGAAGGAAGATTGAAAAACAGTATACCTTCCGAAAGTTTGAATACAAAAGTTCGTTTTTAATTCAAATTTCATAAGTTATCACCAGATACACAAATACAAAAGTGGATTAGGCCTATTGGGGAGACCACATTAAAAAAAACGCACCTTGTACTCTACCTCGAAGGTGGTGCGGAAAGGAGTGCACTGTTCGTGAGAAAAATAAAGGTTACAATTTTGTATACCACACTATCCCGAAAATGGTTACCTTTATGAATAAAAGTTCTTGTATCCTGTTTGTACTAAAATTTCTTTAGCTACAAATTTTATATAATAGAATAGTCTTGTTTCCTTAAAAGTCACCATTTAGAGGGATATTCACGAAAAACCATTTCTTACCAAATTATCAGCGCGGCACTCGGGTCAATAAGAACGTTTCGACTGTTTGTTTTTTTAGAACCGTGATGTCAAGGTGCATACCATTATTTCAATTTCTGGGAATTTTTCCCACAGAGCACAATCATGTCCATTGTTCCAGGACTAAAAAGCTCAAATTGTTCCATGCTCCATGGCTACCTGAGAAACTAATAATGTCCATCCACCATACCACCACTGCTTGGCTCCACTGATTCCAGTGTACATTATTTGTTTCTCGTCGTTTTCATCGTCATATTCTTATTGTTTTTTTAGTTTATCTCCTTCTCTATCCCACTGACACCTTGTATACGTCGATATGGTTATTTATTTTTTTTTTTTTTGTATGAGAAGTGCATTTTAGCTAAATATAGTTAGTATAGAGTATGTGCTGATGTGCTCCTTGCTGGTACTGCCGCTGCTGCTGCTGCTGTTCGCTGGCCGATGAAGAAGAAGAAATCTATGTTACAATGTTAAGGCATAAATCAATAGGTCGCTGTTGGTGCTGTGCTGCTGCTGCCATTGCCACTGCTGTTGTTGTTTCGTCTTCTCCTCCTCATAAAAGTGCCGAAAAGAACAAAAATTTGCTCTAAAAAACATTGGAAAATAAACAAATTTTTAAGTGAAAACACACAATTTAATGTCCACTCAGCAAATTGCTGAAGTTATCGTATCCAAATCGGTTTATGGTGAACCGTAGTGCTATGATTAATAACCCGCTGGTGTTTTTCCTTCTTCCGCAAAAAGAGAACATAATCGCCATCGCCATGGTATGAATTCTGTTTTTTTTTTTTCGCAGATTTTTTTTCTATAGTTTTTTGCGTGAGTTCGTTGTTGTTTTTTTTTTCTGAGAAGGAAATTTTCGAAAACTTGTTTCGTAGGAGCACGGACTTGGGCGTGGTGTAGTTTGCACTTGGACAAAAATAATTTTGGAACCTATTAATTTAATTCTCCTAAAAAAATTCGATCCATCCCCCTTCTCCGAGGAACTTCTCGTTCCAATCGGAAGAACAGGTGTTCCTCTGTAAAAAAAAAATGTAGGCCTTCGCCTTTCTTTTTTTTTTCGTGACATTTTTTCCAAAGGACCTCCCCGGTGTATTCTCGGGTTGTCCCGGCTCCGTGGCATTAATCGTATTTTTTGCAGCCGGTAGATGGTGGAATTCTGTATTCGGTGTGTGTACTATGAAAATTAAACTCTGTTCCTATTTTTGTTCGGTGCGGACAGCAGCGTATTACTACAAATCCGAGTACCTTTACTCGGGTTTTAATGAATGAAATTAAAATCTGTTGTTTTTGTTTTATTTTTTGTTTTATTCTATTTTCTTTTTTGCAGGCACATCATTTCAACATAAATCACAATAACAATGCATCGATCCTTAAAACCACACCCACAAGCTAAGAAGGTTGCACCGCCAGCTATACCATCGGATCACTATCAAACCACGTCGTTATTTACAAAGCCTGAGGATAGTGGCATGGTGTCATCGCCATCTATTGAAGAGGGTGGCTTTAATTTACCCCGAGAAAGCTCTGCAGCTATAAGGATTAAAGGTTTGTTGTTGTTTTTGTTCTTGAGATTGTTTTTTTTTTGTGTATAATGTACCTATTGTTTTTCTTGTCATCTCCGGTTGGGATTGAAAGTTGATTGCCTTGTCAAGTACCTACCTTATAATAGTGGAATATAGATTTCTTAAAAAAATTGATTGCATTATTAAAATAAACGGCAAGCGAAAAAGAATGCGCTGATGGTTGTCAGGAATTATCATTAATTGCATCGCTAGAAGGACTTGATACAAAACGCTCTATTCCAAATGTTTTTTATATAAATTTTTGTTGTTTTATGACTATTTTATGCCGTTGTGTAAATGGTCATACAAGTACGTAATCCTTTTGCTGGAATGCACTTTGAATCCTATGCATAGCCCTGAGGCCTTTTTAGAAAATAACAAAGGCTATACCTATGTACATAAATTCTTCATATCCAATCGTCTGAAGCCTTAACCTCGTATCTACAAAATAAGAAGACGTTTTCCTTAATCAAATGATTTAAATTTAATATATTTTTGGATAAATTAAATTTAAATAAAAAAACAGGTATTGTTATCAGTTAAGAGATATCATTAGTTTTGTCTTTTATTAATATGCAGTAACACAACAGTTGTAGTGATATTGGCTCAACTGACGAATGTACAAAATTTCTGTCATTTTCTTTCCATCTGTGTGAATTTCAGGCAAAAGCTGTTCCGTACTCACAAATTTTTTAACGTGGATATAGCCGTTTGGAAAGGCAGGCATTTCTATGAACAGAAATAGTACCTACCTAATACCTACCTCTTCATTCCTCACATTAGTTTAATTCTGTTTACATTACAAAATCCATTAATTTTAAAATTGCAAAACAAAACATTATGCTCCAACAATTCGTATTGGATTACCCTACGTTTCGCCAGTTTTTTTCCGGCTTCCTCATCCAATAAAATGGTCATTAAATCCCAACAAAACCATCAATTATATAATTTATTAAAAGATCAAATAACATAACACACAAAATCCATTCTCGTTTATTTTTCAAAAAACAAATTTGAGTTTTGCCATTTTGGAGTAGGGTTTTATATCACCTAAAATTGATCCCCTTTCGGCATCGATACTTGTATTCTATATTTTCAACAAAATATAAGTTGAATAGATTTCTTTTGGTAGAAAATATATTTTTTTTCTAAAAAGTGAAATGCATGTTTTACTTCCGACTTTCTCGCTATGGCCTCATTAGATTTAAATCAAAAAATATTTCGAGCAAATCTTGATCCGGACAAATGATAACCACGTTTTGTAAAACTGTTTTTTTGTTTTTCTGTCTTAAGTTAATTTTTTCTAATAAGAAATACAACTCTGTCATTTTTCCTTAATCTTAAGACATACTGATTAATAGAACTTAATAAGATATAAGGTAAAAGCAAACATTTTAAGCCTTTTTTCGGAGACTTCTTTTGTTGATTTTTTACGTTGCATAAAATCTCAAAAAATAACATGTGCCATAATGTTTTGATTGCAGGATAGTGAGTCCGTCTTGAAAATTTTAGATCAGATGTTTTTGTTTATTCAATAGTTTTCAATCAGAATAGAGTAGACCACACTGATTGTCAACAACAAGCATTTTCATTTTTATTATTGAATTAGGTACATATTTTGTTTTTGTGATTGAATCACTGTCAATTAATATTTGTATTTGAATCAATAATGGCTCGATTATAGTTAAATATTTTTATTTTTACGCATATTTTGTTCGTATGCAACCAACACAAAAAATGGGTTTTCCTTAACTGATGGGGTATGATAATTTGGTGTTCTAAAACGATTTAACTGTAATCATGCAACAGTAACATCCACTTCTGAGTGTTCTGAGTTCTTTCTCCCCGAAAAGACGTGTGAAACTGGAGTACGTACCTAATGTATGAATTGCCTCGTTAGCAATTCTACTGAAAAATTGCAGTCTTACATACTACATGTCTCATTTATTTTAAAAGAAAATGACATTTCAATAAAGTATAGCGTTACTTCAAATTTCTTGAAGTTCTTTAAAACGTTGCATTAAAAATGTTACAAAAATATACTTCTTCTATGAAGGTATTTTAATTATTAATTCCATTTCAAAAGGTTACAACGCCAATAACATCATGAATTATCCCTCAAATACATGTTTTCCGCATGGAAACTCTACACCTTCTTAATTCAATTAAAACAAATCAAACATTTGATTACCTTGAAATGCCATAACGTCTAGTTATTCGATGATCATGATCATCAACAAATTGACATTATCGTAATTGAACGAACTAAAACGTATTCCTACAAACATGCGCTGTCTTTGCTGAAAAGGCTAAAACAATAAAATAGTAAAACACATTTTTTCTATATAATACTGACTGTTGAGCTTGCTTTCCAAAAAATCTCAAAAGTGTAATTAAGGTTGTTAAATAAATCTGTTTTAAACAGTCGCAACTCATTAAGCGAATACATAACGAATTAATGAGTTATTTTTTTCCCTTCGTAAATAAATCTTATTTATTAGCTCATTTCATGTTATGTGTAATAATTTCTCCCTCAAATGGGATTGTTGTGCTCAAGAAGGTGGACTGTGACAAATTAATTACTCTTTTACACGGATCGCTAACACAATTAGAACTACACAAAAAGAAAAACACACCAACTGGAATCTATTTTAAGAACATGTATAGAGAGGGCTTCCTACAGCTAATCAATTTCCTTACACAATGTAGCATAACAACAACTTTCACCCTGACCTACGCAAATTGAGATTTGGAAAATTAAATTTTATTTATTTACCCACAACGCACACCCTGTTTATGTTTTATTTTTTTGTTTTTATTTTGTAAATTTTCTTTTAATTTGTGTTTTTTCTATTATTTTTTTTTTACAGATGAACTAAACGAATACGGAATGGCGAATCTATCAAAAAATCCCAACACACTGGCCGGTGCCGGCACATATGCTAATGTACCGGTATTTTGTGCAACAATGCGTGAACCACTTACCCATAAAGCTGCTGTTTATTATCATCAGCAATTGGCATTGCAAGAAGATCAAGGCATTGACCTAACACAATCACCGGGCCGTGATAGTCCCGGTTCATCGTCGGGTTCAGCTGGTTCTGGATCCCGACATTCGACTGCTAGCTTAGATTCAGGGCGAGCATCATCATATTTGACTGGTGGTGGTGCTTCTATACGTGGTGGTGGCGGACCATTGTCTAGTCCACGATGTAGTAGTGTTAGTTCATGTTCGATTGGTAGTGTCGATCGGCAGCGTAATGATGAACTAATTGCTGATTGGTTATTGGAAATGAAATATGAAGAATATGCGCAGCTATTTATTGCGGCTGGTTATGATTTGCCAACAATTGCACGCATGACACCAGAAGACTTAACAGCTATAGGAATAAAGAATCCACACCACCGAGAACGTATTAAACAGCGAATTGATAAATTACAGGTGTTGGATAATTTGCCACACTTCGTACCGGTGAGTGCTTATTGTTTTATTTGTAAAATTTTTGTTTATGTTTAAAAATAAGATAAAAAAAAAAAAGATAATAAAATGAGAGTTCCGGTACCCAAGGTTAAATTGTATAAACATAAGCATTCGTCTGTGAAATAAATCAACGAAGATCATGGTCAGATTTTATACCAAATTTCTGTTATCTACTTAGAAAAAACTCAATATGTAAATTTATTTTTAGGAAACGATTGTCAGTAATTATTATATAGCTCGAATTTCGTATCAAAAATATTTATTTTTATATAAGACTAGCTTACCCAAAAAACGTTGTCCTGTCTCAGCTATGAATGTTCGAACTGGAATAAATAATACATAATAACAAATTATTTCAAAAACAGTGATTATTGTAATGCTTATTGATACACAACATTGTTAGTTTTCTTTCCTGGTCCATAAATAAATAATGTTAGTGGTTTTCCGACATGGGATCAGGCGACATCCTTGTGAAAACTTAAAAAAAGAGCGCGTTCAGGTAGAGAGAATTAACAAAAACAAAACAAACAAATAAAATGTAAGGTAAAATTTGGTAAGCACACCAGATGTGTATCAACTTATATAGAGGAGTTACCATCAAGTGAAGAAGAAAATACCCAAATGTTATGAACCATACAAAAAAATCTAGCCAAACGTGTTACTCATCACTGATAAATTTTTATATTTCCTTTTTTTTTTTGAGACCTTATAATCTATTACATGTGGATATAAAAAAAGAGGGAGGTCAAACAATCCTCTTAATTATTCTTATTTTTTAGTAAATATGATAGTACAGACCCTTAAAAATAAATAATACAAAATAAGCATTAGCAGAGTCACTGTGGCGTATACGTACTTTTTTATCAGCATATAATATTAGTTAACTTAAAAAATCTGTACATCACAGCTTTACAGTTCTTTTTCAATAGCAAAACCCTCTTAAATCAAAATAAGTCATAATAACATATTTAACTCAGAGTTTGTTGTTTAAAAAAAATTAAAATCGAATCCGAATTTTATATTACTAAAATTTTATTTTCTTGGGCAAAAATATTTGCTTGTCTTTTGATCATTGTGGAGTGGTGTTAAGTTTGGTTGGTGTTAACATAGCCATCATTCAATTCAGCATGATCTCTCCGCTCCTGAAGCGGAGTCGAGTCGGTTCAAGCTCATTTCAACTCGATGCAGATATACAAAGGGTTGAAATGAGCTCCAAGCTCGCTTAAATACCACATGGAACCGTAGTATTAGATTAATATTTAGAGGTCGCTCATTGCTTATTTTTTTCCCCATACAAATTGTATGGGAAGTTTTCTTTTGTTTGTTTCTTTTTTATAACTTTACAACCGGTTATCGTACGGAAATGATTGAGATGTATTCTCAAAACAAATTGAATGTTCTTTAAAAATGTCCCTTATTTCTTATCTAATTAGTAGTACACTCCTTTATTTTTTATTGAAGGTACAAGTGGATGGTTTATTCCAAAGTGCTTTAAATTCCCTGTTGAAAATATGAGCTATAGGGGCTTATTGCGGATGAAATAGAATCTTGTCGAATCGAATTAAAGTCTACTATCGTTATTTCAAAATTCTATTCGTTAATATTTTTCTATTTGACTTTTAATATTTGTACTGAATATTTTATATTTTTTTCTATTTGAAAGAAATTTCAACTCTATCAAGAATTTTGATCGACTTTTGTCGAATAGACTTTTTTCGAATAGACTCTCGCAATAAGCCCCATAATATACAATTTAGATAACGAATTTTTTTGTATGTTGAAATAAATTCATTGTTAAAAAAAAAAATTTAAGAACGCAAAAAAAAAAAGACAAAAATTAAAAAAAAAATTAAAATGGCACATTTTTATCGTTTTTTTTTGGTTCATATAGCAATTTGAAGGATTTTTTTTGTTGTGTTTTTATAAATATTTTCGTCTCATAAAATTTACATTATAGCCGATATTTCCAACAGGGAATCCAAAAAACTGTGGAATAAATAAAATAGTTGACCTGGCGAACATCGTTCCACTTAAGATTAATTAAATTATAAATGATGTCCCTTCCTGTGTAAATTTTCCAACTTTCGGCTCCGTAGTGCACTTACCTGATTCAATACGAATCCAAAAAAAAAGATCCCCATGTAAATCCGATAAATAAAATAAATATTCAATATTTTTTTTATTTGTAAAAAAAAAAACGATTTTTGTAACGCAGAGTGCCAAAAACCCCCAACCAATGTTGAATATCGCAATTTTCTTAATTTTTATTCCGTAAGAACCTTCTAACAAAGTATAAGAAAACTTAAACGAAAGATAAATGAAATCGGTAAAGTCGTTCTCAAGTTGTTGCTTGACCAAGTGAAGAAGGAATCATTTTTATATATTAAGTACCTATAGATTTATGAAAAATAAACTCAATAAAATGTTTGAAATACTTCCAAAATTTTTTTTATAGCTCTGGGAATAAGTATTAAGGATTATTTTTTCCATTTTAACATATGAGGTATGTATCAGATAGTATGTAAACCACAGAAATATAATGTCGTTTTCCGTTGGTCACTTCTAGCGCTCCTTTTTTATTCTTTTGCACTCCCCATTTATTGCTGTTATGATTTAGGATTATTTTTTCCCTCCGGACTTCATTAAGGAGTGTTAGGAGTGAGCTCTGAAAATACTTTATGCATTTAAAAGTTGGATTAGTTGTCACAGTAGTAAATGCTTCTTGTTGGGACGTTCTGTAAGTGAAATTATGAAATAACTCATTTTTTTTTTTTCAAAATATGTAGCTCTTAACAGCATTTAGTTTACAAAAATTGGCGTTTCGTTCCAGCGATCGCAAGTGGACTCATCAGTTTATTAGTTAAGGCCTTGTTAACAATAAAATTTAATTAAGTCCAGCTTACATGAAAGTTTCTGACAAAAATTCAATGTGACCTATATCCAACAAGATTAAATTTCTTAATCTTTATGCTTTTGGTACAAGGTCTGGGTACATATACGAAAACGACAGGCGCTATTATTACGGACTTTTAACCCACTAACATTATCCTGGTGGGCCAAAAGTCCATAATCAGCGAGACAAAATCCCCTTATGTTAGAAAGAAAGTGGGTCATACACATTTATTTTTAGACTAAAGGCTAGATGACATGCCCATTTACAACAGATGTAACACCTAGTTCTTCAAATTATAGAGACGATTTTCTTAAAGTTTCTCCTACTGTTAATTTTAGAAAAACAACAATCTTTCCGACAGCAGCACACTTTAGCCTTCATACTAAATGTTCTTTTTAAACCTAAGCAATTGTCAAAATTTTTAATCAAAGTTTCTATACAATTTTGTAGGGCTCTATTGAAGAGTGGCTGCAGCTACTTCGCCTGGAAGAATATGTTCAACCGCTGCTCGATCAAAATTATAAAACTGTTCGCGACGTAACACAACTTACATGGGAAGATCTCGAAGATATTGGAATTGTGAAACTCGGACACCAGAAGAAAATTTTACTTGCCATTAAACGTGTAAAAGATATCATCAGTGGAAAATGGAACCCTGGTGGATCAATATATCAACAACAGGTAAATTGCTCGAAACGTACAAATTATAAATCTAAGCTAGCCGTAGACATAGCTATGTTTGTTGCAAAAATACATAAATCTAGGCTCGACTGTCGCTTGAAAAAAAAAATCCAACAAAATAAGATAAATCAAAAAAAGAATGACCGACCAAAATACCATTATCATTTTTGTTCTTTGGAGTATTGTTTCGTTGGTTTTAGTTTGTCTCGCCATTTAAGTTGCATTTTAGCCGAGTTTGAGTTAGATTTTGTTTTTGTGGTTTTGTTTTGTTTTATATTTATTTATTTTTCTTAACGAAACGAACTTGAACGACAATTGTAGGAATATCGTAAAGTTTGGCAAGCTCCTTCGCAATTGCCATCACCAACTATGGTACCAACAGCAAGAGTCTCATGGGATGATTCCAAAAGTTATGGAATAAGCGAACCCTATTTCACATGCAATGGAAGTAATCACGAGTGTAATGATGTGGTATTGATTAAGGTGAGTATTTTTTGAGTGCGACAAAAGAGAAAGCTCAGTGAACAACAAAGTTTTATAATTTTTGTATTAATATATTTAATAATTTTTCCCTAAACTAGTAAGTTGAATTGAATTTGTTTTTACACAGGTACGTCAACCACGTGGCAAGAGCTTGGAATCTTTAGAAGACATCCACGATAATAGTACCAGAAGCCATTTGACTTTTAGTCACTACACCACCACGGATTATGGGCACTTTACTCAACCTCAAGGAACCAGAGTACTTAGTAATACCCCTGGAAACATGGTAAGAATAAATTTAATAGTGGTTTTGGTTTTGAATTTTATATTTTACTCATTAGTCATGGCGCCGTTCGTATGACGATGGCGACATTACACCAACCAATGAGGCAGCCAGAGAGCTTATGTATGAAGAGGGTGGTGGAACATTGCCACGCCAACGTGGCAATGCCGCCGACCGTTGTAAGGTACTGACAAGAGCCGTACTTCAGAATATGCCTGTAGATGCACAGCATCATTATATGAATACACCTGTGGAATATGCAGTTTGTCCAGATAATTCCAGTTTGAATTCTGTTAGTTTTGTGAATTTCTTTTCAATTCAATTTGAACTAATCGGTTTTTTTTTTTTTTTTAATTTTGTTTCAGCCCTATCTTACTGGAAGTCCAATGGCAAATAAAAAAATTGCTCCCGAACCTCCACGTCGTCATTGTAGTATACGAAATCCACGAACTCTAAGTTCACAAGAGCAACAAGCAGCAGCTGTAGCTGCCGCCGCTGCTGCTGCTGCAGCACAAAATCATCCATATGCAACTTATGCAACTGGAGCACCAACTTCTTACATTCCTTCGAATATGCAGCAACAACCACCACAGCCGATTTATGCAAACTATGCCACTATACAGCAAACAACTGCGGAGATACACTGTGAAAAAATGCACGACAATAAGGTAATTTTTATTTAATTTTTCAAGTACCGATCAAAATAATTAATTATGATCTTGATCAAGAACTAGAGTTTTTTTTTTCAAAAAAATTTACCATTCGCTTTTGGCTTTAAAAAATTATAATTTCGTTCATTCAAATATCATCAGTAAGATGTCTGGTAGTATTTTTATCACTGTATAAAAAAATACTATGCAACTTAAAACAGAACCAGAAAATGTCAGAAAAACAGTTACAGTAAATTTTATTCAACAGCTTTAAAAAATCCTATTTAAAAACATAGATCTTAAACTGTAGTTTGGTAAAACATGTCTTTAGTAAACGACTAACACACACCAATAAGATATCAACTTGTTATTAAATAAAAAAATATTAATCTGAAAAAAAAAAAAAATATTCTCTGGCCCATGGGGGGATCGAACCCACGACCTTCGCGTTATTAGCACGACGCTCTAACCAACTGAGCTAATGGGCCACATAATTTTCTGTTTCACAAGATCATTTGCAAATTATAATTTTTGTTCATCTATCAAAAAATAAAAAAAAAAAATAAAATAAACACCATTTTATCATCGTCTAAATTTAAATATGTATGTTAATAGTTTTGAATTAAAAAGTTTTGTATTATAGATATTCTACCTTGCATGTCATTAAGAAAAACACCAATCTATAAAAAAAAATAAACGCTCGGCAGATTCATCTGACAGCAATTGACGTTATGTAAGCTGACGGCGTTTTGTGTCGAAGAGTTTGGCCAATAGTATTTGAAAGTATTTCCAAAACAGACTTAAAACCAGCTTTATAAAAATTTATTGAGCGAGTCATTAGATTCCGAAGACACAAGGAGCTTCATTATGGGGTCAACTTTATTCATTTAATGCAAATTTGACTAAAGTGGTTTTCCTTTCAACCACTTCAGATTTGGGGATCTTAAATATTATTTTTGTTTTCTTTTGAAATTGTGTGAGTGCCTCCTTTTCTATAAATGTCATTTTCCCTTGGTGTGCTGTTGTGTGCAATTACGCGTGAAAGTACGTGCAAATGATCTAGCTTTAAATCGAGATTTAGGTCCTTATTACGGTTCGCGAAGCGAACGTTCGCTTCGAGTCGAACGTTTTGGCAAACGTACTACAATTTCATATTAGGGTTGGCGAATGAACTCATTCGCCAAAAATTCATCGAAAATTCATTTATTGTCAATGATTTGCTATTTATGTCAAAGTAAAAAGAAATAATTGTCATAAATATAATTTTATGTGCGGAATTTTAACAGTTTTCTTCAAGTTTTAAACGTTTTTTAATAACTTCAATTAAATATTTCGTGGCACAGCAACTTTTTTGAAATAATCATCCAATTTGTTTGCGGAAAATCAAAAAATTAACATCCGGGCCAGCGCTCTGTCAACTAGTTTAATTTGGTGCATCCGTGTGTTATTTTAAAAGTTGTTTTTCTAATGGTTTTGTGTTGATAATGGCTATTTTTACTTTTGTGTATTGATAGCGATATTATTAAACCCATTTTGATTGAAAAAATTTACATATTTCACTCATAGAGTAACCATGGGGACATTGAAAATGACACCTGGCTAATCTTTTCAATTTAAATTAATTAAAACGTAATAAGCTGTTTCAGACACCATTATAGGTTCTGAAGTTTCTAGGTACCTTAATGCACATTATGTATTTAATGTCACTTTCCATTTCGCAAAAATTAAATCTTGTTAATTTTCTTTAACTAACCCATCAACTTTCCTGTTCAACCAAAAAAATCGTTTTTTTAAGATCTGATATCAAAACTCATATATATGAGTTCAATATTTTAAAACAAATTTAAAATTTGTATCCTTCCTAGAGTGTTTCAGTTTTTGTTCGCCGAGTTTCGGCCACGGGACGATACTAGTATGCTTAATTTTGCTTGTAAAAATATATTCTAAGTAGGTTTGTATACCTGTATGTTTAAAAACTGCACTAAAAAGGACGACATAAATCTAAAAAAAAAAAAAAAATAGGTAGTGTACAAGCAAGATTGTCGAACAAATTTTGCTTTATCGCTAAAAGCCATTAAAACCTATTTGAAATAGGTACAAGTACATGCATGTTTTTTAAGATGGTGAATCGTTGAAATTCATTCACATGGATTTATTTAAGACATTAATTGCATCAAAAATAAAAAAAAAAGTTTGTTCTCGTGGTTAACAAAAATTTTGGTACCTTTCAACGAAAGAAATAATAAAAAGTCAGAATTACTGGGAACATGTTTTTTTTTTATTTTGGGTCAATATTTTCTAAATTTTCAAAACCTATCTATACATATTATTGTTTAGGCCGTGTGCGAATTGGGTTAAAATCGCGTTAAATTTTATCCGGAGAATAATTTTTGACGATAGTGGGGTGAATCTGTATACGCAGAAACTTCAAAATTTTATTTCGAATTAAATTTAATTTATTTAGAAGCACTAGATTACAAAATTGAAATAAAATCGTTCGAGTCGATTTAACCAACTCAAAAAAAGGTTAATTTTCTCAAAAAAAAAATCCAACCCAAATTTCCGTAATGCGAATTTTTTCGACATAACCTGAAGTTTGGTTTTAATTTTTTGGCTATGCTATAATGCTGGTAATGCTGCCCTATAGAGCTTTATTATTTATTGAATAAACATTAGAAGATACTGAACAAATTATAGAAATGCTGATGCTCCAAATGCATTAACAGCACATCTCGACCAGTGACGTCAGTGGTCATAAGTACCTAGTGGAATGCGTAGTGCATACGACTTCGAAGACTGGGCAATGGGTTCAAACCTCATGGTGTGCATGTAGAAATTTTTTCACAATAAAATTGGACTAAAGCTCAGCATCACTAAAAGGAGACTGATGATAGGACTTGGCACCCCCTGAAATAGCTATATCTCCAGCCAAACAAAAATAAAACAAATTAAAATACCTAAAATTAATTCCTAAGCAATTGGTGGTAGCGTCGTAGTTGTAGTTGTTTGTTTTTCAAAAATTCAATGAAATTGACGCAATAAAGAATGGTCAAGTCTAATAAACTGACATTCTAGTATGAATAATACAATAAATAATAATAATAACTGAACAAACTATGGTTTTTTTATGAAACATATACCTAAAAAAAATTGGCATGCCAAAATATGCACGTAAATCGTAAATATACAAAAATATGCATTTACTTATAAAACGGATTTCTAATCTAGTCTCGTCTTAATAGTGTTACTAAAAAAAAAAATATGCTGTAGCATATTTTGGTTGTCCTACATAAATCGATTTCAAGCAAGCTTAACTCCGGCTTTCACACTCAACTGCATCACTGGCCTTTCTTATAAGACCGCATTGTATTCTGTATGGAATAAAAATAAATACCTATCATTTTCAATTTCAAAAAATCACAACCTACATACCTACCTCCATAATTATGTTGATGCATAGCATTTACATATGTATATACCTACACTACATACAAAAATCTGGCAGAGTACCTATAGATACACTTTTGTTGGTTGCGTTTTACTTATTGTTTTTTTCTCTTTTTGAATATTCTTCATTGAATATTCTTCCACTGAAGCTTGTCTGTTGACGATGACTTTTCTTCGTGTTCGTTTGTTTATTTTCATCATTCTAGTAATGTTTTAGTAACACCAACCAAAAATTTGATTGTTGTCCTCCTATACGCTGGAGTTCATTTTTCATATTCTAAGTTCATGTGTTCATTTCAATCATTTCGGTCATTTCTTTAGTAACACCAACCAAAAATTTCGTTGTGATGCCCTATACGCTGGAGTTCATTTCTGATTTATTGAATTTATTTCATTTAATCATTTTAGTAACACCACAACTCTGTCAAAACGATCCTATAAACATTTTCAATGTTAATATAATGTTTTAGCTATTAAATTCGTATTTTATTTGTATTCGCCGGTCCAGTCACTAACAATTTTCATTCGCTTAGGTTTGACGCCTGAGGCGAGTCACACGACGAATATTCGCTAATTGTAATACGGATTTGATTCATTCGCCAGTTTATTGGTTCGCTTCGCGAACGATAATAGGGCCCTTAATGAATATACCTCCTGACGAAAAAAAATTGATTTCTGGTTGAAATGAAAGCAACTTGTCTCAGATCAAAAATAGAAATAAAATCGAGTTTTTTGGTCAAAAAGAAATTATTTATTTTTTAACATGTTATTGATACCAAAGCTGTACAAGTACCAGTACTGGGACATGTACTTGTACTTCAGTATCCTGGTTCTGGTACTTAAAAACGGCAAGTACTAGTATTTTTAAGTATTTGGGTATAGGTACCAAGTATCAGGTACTTAGTACTTGAGCAGTACTTTTAAGTACTTGACGATTACTTTCAAGTTCTTCACCAGTACTTTGAATTAATTGATTGGTTCTTCCATAACAACAACTGGACTTACACTTTCTGGTCTGTTGATCAAATAAAAATCAAAAAATAGCTAACATTTTTGGGAACAAATTAGAATAATATCTACGGAAACAAATTTCTGTAAATTTCCCAGAAGAAATAAGTTTGAGAAAAGGCGTCAGCTATGTTCTACCTTTTGATCTTTGGATCACAGTCCTTATGTTCGCAGACGAAATCATTACATTTTTGAAGTACTGCCACAAATGAAGTTTCCAGGTTAAACTTGACAAATCTATACCCAAATTTTTTCGATACTCTTAACCCAAAACATGCAAATTTAGAAAGCAGCAACATTAAAGTATCCAATTGGTGGATGGATCTCTAGTAGTATTAGCTTAATAAATAGATGAACAGATTCTTTATTGTCTGTCCAAGTTTATAAGCTTCAATAATTTCGGTAAACAGACTTTTGACTCATACAATTTTATTGTCTGTTGGTTGTATGCGAACTGAACTCTTATTCTGGGATGAATTGTAGTCATTTCCTGATTGCAGATGTTAATTACAGCAGCTTAATTATAGCAGCTGCGTTTATTAATTTAAACCCACGAAAACTTTCCTAAAATTTGTATAAGGACTGTATCGGAGTTGGTTCATATTAAAGTACCTTAACTTCAGAAGTTTGATGGATTTTTTTAAAGATAGATTTAATTTTATTTGTAAAATAAAACAATTATGTATTTACATTATTATTATAACAAGAATTACAATAAAATAATTTATGCAATGGCAATGTCATCTTCCTGAAGTTTTTAACTTTCCAAAAAAAGGGGCGATACAAATTAGAATCACCAGCTTGTTTTTTGTGTACTTTGTCGCGGGTGTATCTTCCTCGCACCAAGATCAAAAATCATAGAAAAAAATCTCACTTTAATCACATTTCCTTATTTGCCACTGTGCCTCATGCTTGCCAATTATATCAATCCTCGGAGTCCAAGTAAAAACATAGCTTAAATGCATCTCTTCTTCGAGTTTCTTATAATTGGATGAAATCATATCTTCATAGAAATTTGCACTCTGGATATAGCAATAATCGTCATTCAATCGGACATTCCATTTACTTTGTTTATCAGTATTGTTTCCTGGTATCCAACTGAATATGTATCGATAGTCTCGATTGAAATTGAAATCTGCTGCATACAAATATTCGTTGGGATAAGTGCGACTGGAAAATAAAAAGTTATCGCCAATACGTTGAACATACCAATGGCTGCCTGGCAAAGGATCTTCTGATAGAAATATGTTACGCCTTTGGTTGTCATTGTTCAAAGTTGAATTTCCAGCTGTAAGATATTCTTCTTTAGCCCTGTTCCATAAACACACCGATGGAAGAAAGTATAAATTTCTAGCACAAGCGGGTAGAGTCTCGATTATCCTCTTAACTCCAATTCGCATTAATCGGTTTAGGGTTTTAAACTCATCATCTGAATATATTTTATACAAAGCCGAAGCTATATCGATGGTGATGTCATTATTAATTTTATAAGAATCTTTTATTTTCCAAAATAAAACAGTTAATCCTTTTATCCTTTGCTGAATGAATCTGTGGCTTAAAATTGTATCGAAGATGTCTTTTAAATACTCCTTATGTTCAAAACTTGTATGCACAAACTCTTCAATAATGCTTTCAGAATGAGAAGGATCAAACAAATATACTGCCGTTGTTAGATTGTCAATTTCTCCATTCTTTTCAAATACCCCTGTCTTAGCATGGGCTTTTAAAGTATTCACAGTATAAACTTCGATTGATTGATAAAGCTCATCGACAACATCCTGTGCAAATGCTTTTATCTTAGGATTCACATGTACTCGGCTTATTACTCCTTTCTCCATGGCATTGACCAAACGTATCCATTTATAAGGATCACCATTCCCATGTGTTGATAATTCTTGTTGCAGAGCTTTAACTGAGTTATAGATCAAATCGACGTCAGTTAAGCCTTCGGTTAGATTAGCCAGAAGATCGAAATTATCCGAAGATTTTGCATACACATCTTGAACAATTTTCAAAACACCTGTAATGTTATTTAATTGTTTGAGTTTTTCCTGTGCCAAATCGAATCTAAGCCCCTTGATGTCTGCTATCGTGTCTGAAGGTAAGTGTTTGTGTTTGAATTCCCTGAGACTTAGGTGAAGATTTTTTAACTGTGCACTCACTGCATCGTACTGATTGGTAAGCATTTTTATGGCAAGTTCATAACACTCGGCTGCTTGGTGAATTTCTTTAGCCATTTCATCTTCTAAAATCTTAAAAGATTCTTCGGTAACAGCAATTTTACTATTAATAGTATTAAAATCATCAGCTTTTCCTATTGCCTTGGTAATAGAAATTACGTCGTCTTGAATTTCAAGTAATTGCGTTTGAATATTCAAAAGTCCTTCGTCATTGGTTGGGGAATTTTTTGTGGTTGAACTACTATTTTTGGATATATTTATTTCGATTTTGCTTATGATAAGACAACAAATGAACAAGTAGTAATGTAACATCCTCTAACCTGTCTAAGGTGTTGATCGCGATGAAGAAATATACAGACTGAGGTGAATACATTAAACACGAATTGTATTATAATGAAACTTAACGTTTGATGCTGATTTTTTAGATGCTGAATTTGCTGTTAGTCATGGGCTTTCAAATTTGTTTCATTTTGTTTTAAAAAAGGTGCATTTTTGGAACATGCTTGGGTTTTAATATTTGACGTCATATTAACCTGATTGTTGTAATAAGTTGATGTACATTTTTTAATTATTGGTTTATTACAGTTATTTATATTTTATTTTTTGCTCTGACTGAGTGTGGGCTTACAAAAAAAATAAACTTAATGAGGACTAAACTAATTGTTAAAAGGTCGACTTTATTTTAATATTTTTTTGCTTTTCTGGTTCGGGGTGTGGCGGTAGTTATTTAATGGAATTATTGATTTTTATGTACACACTGAGGACATGACCCATTTCCAGGAAAATATTTCATCCGAGTGTGAATGGTGTGAGATTTTTGTTGAACACCATAATTCTGCTTCCGTGCTTTGCCTGTGGGTTTCCCCCTGATAGTAGTATTATTACATACTCGCGAATTGCGAAGCTCGCTTTATCATATGAATGACTATTTAACGGGTTCCTAGCTTATAATTAGACTTCTTCAATTTTCAATCTCATTTACATATCTGATTCCATCTTTTTTTTTAGCAAAATTCAAGTTAAGTTGTATTTTTAGTGGTGTCTAGTCTAGTAAATTATTTCGTTTAACTAATATGCTTAAAATTTACATTAAAACAAATTTTTCCAGCTCTAGGCGACAATAGGCGTTTTTCTTTTTTAGTTCAGAGTTGGTTCAGAGCAGAGCACTGAGTGGAGCCTGAGCGAATGCGGTTAACTCTGGGCAGATTATGTTCAAAGCACTCCGATTTACTGGCTGAACAGAATAGAATGACGGAACTGAAGCCGCAGACGGAACTGGAAGAGCTGTCAAAAAGTGTCGTACGTCATTTTTTTTTACATGTCCACAATGGAGCTGTACAGCTTTGAAAGTATTTTGAAGAAAAACAAAAAGAATATTATTGTGTACAAGCACAGAATTCATATTTTTGGTTTCCAATAATTTTCCTTTTAATAAATAATTTTTTTAGCGATTCAAATAACCAAAATATTTTTTTCCGACCCAAAAAGTTTGTTTTTTTTCTTCATACAAATTGAAACGTCAAAAGTGCCGTACGTGAAAAGTTAAAAGTTGGTGAACTCTTCCGTCTGCAGCTCCGTATGCGTCTACGTTCCGTTGTGTTCGCAACATTGAATTTGCGTGTATTCAATATTTTGACAGCTATTCTAGCTCCGGCTCCGGTTCCGTCTGCGTCACCATTCTGTTGAGCCAGTTAATAACGAAACACACCTGCGCACTGAATTGTCATATCTGTCAAATTACATGGAAAATGTTCAGTTTTTTACTCCGTCTGCTCGGTTATTTCATTCTGAGCTCATGGAGCATGCTCGCACGCACTCTGAACGAAAAAAAGAAACACAAGTTCCAAGCTCTGGAGCGCTCTAAACTCAAAAAGAAACACGACATTTTTGTTTGACAGTTCGGGCTCAGCTCTGAATTGCTCTGAACTAAAAAAGAAAAACGCGTAGTCTGTAAGTTTATCACAAATAATGAACTTTATTAATTTGAATTTCTATTTTAGAACAGTTAAATGTGATAAGGTAACACATGTGAATGTGAATGGCCACGTTCAGCTGAATTACCTTTTTAAAAAAACAGCTGATTCAACAACAACTCATTTAAAAATTATCCTTTGGATAAGATTTATCCAAATTCAATATTCTCGGACAAATTTCCTATACAAAAACTTACAACAATCATTTAAAGTAAGGCCCATGGCCTACTAGGCAACTTTAAGTTACTCGCTTCACCAACTTTTTTATTGTTCCCGATCTAACTACGTTAGCTTGTATGGGAGATTGCCTACTAGGCAACTTTTAGTTGGTCGAGGAACTTAGTTGCCGAAAAGTCTGGACAACTTTAAGTAGCCACAAGGCGCAACTTCCAGCAACCTTTGATAATTTTCCACGATTTTGGCCAAATGAGAAGCTTTTAACCCGAATACCAAGTTTTATTCTCACACTGAACGAATTTTGTAATGTAGCTGATCTAAAATACAAGGCCAATGCAACATTTCAATTGAAAATACTCAACCCAAAAGTTGCTCGGAAATTGCCTAGTGAGCGAGGGCAAGATACTATTTGCTCTGTGTTGTGGGCGACAGGCTTAACGAAAAGTTTGTTTCCTCTTTTTTTTTTTTGTGAATATGTCATATTTCTCCATTCTAACCATAAAAACATTTTTATTGCAAGGAAAACTATGGATCCTAAAATTTTAAAACCGTAATTCCAATGAAATAGACTTAAAACAGATTACAAAAAAAAATCACTTTCCATTTTATTTATAAAATTTAATTTATTTAATCACATTTCCTTATCTGCCACTGAAACTTTGACTCCCTTACTGAATGCCCCGGCACCCATGTAAACACACTTCGCAGACTACTTCCATCAGGTCGTTTATGATTCGATGAAAACAAATATTCATTGTACATTGCACTTTTTACATAACAATAATCGTCATCCAATTCGACACTCCATTCGCTTTGCTTATCGGTGTTATTTCCCGGAATCCAATTGAACACATAACGCAAATCATCGTTAAACTTAAAGGCGGCTGCATACAAGTACTCATTGTCATAAGAGCGACTGGAAAATAAAAAGTTGTCGCCAGTTATGTTAACATACCATTGACTTTCTGGTAACGGATCTGTTGAGAATATATTCCGCCTCGAGTTGTCATATAGAGTGCTTGGAGCTCCGGCAGTAAGATATTCCTCTTTCTCTTTGTTCCAGAAGCACACTGATCGTAGAAAAAATAGATTTCTAGCACAAGCAGGAATATTGTCAATTATTTTGTCCACTTCAATTTTTTGTGTTTTGTTAAGATTTCCATAATCATTATCTGAATGGAGTTGGTACAGAGCCAAAGCAATTTTAATGGTCGCATCAGAATTTAAATTTTGAGCTTTTTTTACTTTCCAAAATAATACACTTAATCCTCTTGCTCTCTGCTGAATGAATCGGTGACTTATAATAGTTTCGAGGATCTTCTTGGAAGATAGTTGTCCGTAATTTGTGTTCACAAACTCTTCTATTATGTTCTCCGATTGCAATGGATTAAATTGATAGATTGCCGTGGTCAAATTGTCTATTTCTGTGTTTCTTTCAAATTTTCCATTGCTCACAGAAGCATTTAAGGCATCAATAGCGAAAAATCTGATTGAATCCTTAAGTCCATTGTCAGTAAATTTAGCCAATTCTTTCAAACTATTTTCTATTTTCGGTTGGTTTAAAACTTTGGTCTCTAAAATTTTAACCAAACGTATCCATTTAAAGGGATATGTAGGATCATACCCAGCCATCTGCTTCCGCAAAACTCGCACAGAAAATTCAATCAACTTAATGTCGCTTAGGCTTTCTATAAAATTCGCTAACACTTCAAAACTATCCGGAAAATCTGTATACACAGTTTGAAGAATTTTCGAAATATCTTCAAAGTTATTCATTTGTTTAAGTTTTTGCTCAGCCAATTCAAATCGCAATGCTTTGATGTCGGCTATTGTTTCTGATGGCAAACGCAGTTCTCTGTATGCCCTTAGACTTGATTGCAGATTTTTCAATTCAGCACTAACTGCATTGTAATGGTTGTTAATTATTGTCTTAACGTCTTTACTATATTCGCCTGCCTCTGGTTTACGACGTTCATTGGCTAGTTGTTCCTTAACATGCTGGAAGTCTTCCTCGATGGCAACGATTTTATCAGTTAAATTGTCCAAAGTCTCAGTAATTCCAATTGCTGCAGTGATAGAAATGATGTCATCTTGAATTTTAAGTAATTTAGTTTGAATATTCAAAAGTTGATGATTGCCATCTAGAAGAAGAAGAGGTCTGTCTGTGGTTGCGAGATTTTTTGCTACATTTGTATTGATTTGTCCTAATAAAAGACAACACACAATTAAATAAATCCTCATCGATTTGCAGGAAACGATCATGTTGATCGCGATGTGAAGAAACACAGACTAACTGCATTAAGCAAAGATTTTTCTTATATTTTACATTTTAAGCTTATCTCTTTGTTTGAATGTTAAAATTCCAGTTAGTCATGATTTAGCAGGTTTTTTTTTGTCGGTTCGGTTGAAGACACATGTGGAAATGATTGTATTTGGTGTTGTGCTTTTTTGTTTTGCCGGTGTAATTTTATGTTTATATTTGACGTCATTATAGTGTTTGTTTTTAGTGTTTTAGCTTATCTAATGCATGACAAGTAAACAATTCTTTGAATAAAAAAGATAGAGGGAGAGAGAAAACATGGCATTTATTCACTTTCACAATAGTGAATTTAATGATGATAAATTAATAACGGTTAAAAGAGATGATTGTTATTTTTATATTGACACTAACATTTTGGTATTTATGCTTTAAGACCTTAGGCGTCGTAAACAAAAATAAATAATAAAACAAAAATATTATTTTTATTTTTAAAGTGAGCGATAATGAAATGAGTGATTCCTGGAAATTCACAGCATTATTACAAATTGTGCATTTGTGCATTGTGCATTAGATTGGAATAAGCAAAATAAATCTTTCACTATTTCTGAAATATTATTAAAATTAATTTAAATGATAAAAATAATACTGTTAGGTGCTGTTTATTTATTTTTGTGATTGTATAAATTAAACTAGTTAGAATTTATCCAAGAATACAAAAAAAAAAAAAAAAATATTTCTTATTTGAATAAATTAACAAAAAGTGGATAATGATTGTGGTGCTATGTAGGAAAGATGTTTTAGTATAGGAAGGTGTTAGAAGATGGAAGGATATGCAAACATATTGAGTGTGTTTCTTTATTTATTCCGGTATGTCCAGAATATTCGGAATACCAGTTTTGCGTTTCTTTATTCCTCGGAACATTCCGGATAAACTAATTTGTTGTTTCTTTATTCATTCCGGAACGTTTGGAATACATTCTTTTTATTCCATGTGAAGTGTGGAATAAAAAGAATAGAAAAAGAATACTGGGCGCGTTCAGTATAATTGACGTTCTTAAGCCCAATTATGGCAGATAATAACGCGAATAAATGTACCATAATATAAATTTTATGCATTTAATGTAAAATTTACTAAACTTTTGACTTTGAGAATACATAAATATCCAAAATAAAAACATTTATTTCTTCAATTGTTTTGACATTTCACCGAATAACTGGATTGCCATTCTTTTTGTTCTAGTTTTGTTTCTTTATTCATTCCATTCTGGATATTCTGCCCGCCTGGAAAAAGAATCTAGTTTTCAATAAGGCCCTGGCAAGTTTTTCATAGTTACTAACAAGGGTCTAGTAAGGGCTACTATAGGCATTCGCTAGGCCCTCGCCAGTTATGTACCTTTTGCCTTGTCAGTTAAATTCTGCCTAAGCCCTGACTAGAAAACAGATTTATTCCACATATTTCAACTAGTGTCTGATACCTACAGTTGCTTCTAGTATGCATTGTTGATTGAAGACATTTCCTTGGCGACCCACGGCGACGGCCAGCAGGATGATACAGTTGGTGCCTCCACGAAAATTCTTCATGGTTTTAATTTCAACAGGCACTTCTCGTTGTTTGTTATGTTGATTTCTTCGAAAACGCCAGTGTACTTACCACGTTCCAAATTGCGGATAAACTGATGGTTGGTCATTACATTACAAAATTCTCATAGTCCCAATATTTGTGCCGTTTGTGTGCATTTACGTCACGTCAGTATAAACGCATGCAGCGCCCGGTAGTATCATCGTTTGTGCTCCTGCAGGGGTGCAATTTTGTTTGCTTATTGGGAGGTATTCAAAACACTTTTTCTTTTTCTTTATAAAAATTGCAAAATTTCACTATATTCAATTCTTAACCGCGAATCCATTATTTTATTACAACACACGGACCACTAAAAAGTTCTTGTGCATGGAAAATTAAATGTTCAAACTTGACTGACGTTTAGATAAATGTCATTTACTTTGGTGTGTGTTCAAGTATGTGTGAAGCACTTTAGGTATGTTCATTGTTCAGTGAGGCTGTTCGGAACAGTTTGGAACAATTTAGAAAAAAAAACAACAAGTTTTTGCTGTTTGGTGAGAAATGTTATGTTTTAAACTGTTCTGACTTGCTGTTTAGTGAATCTGTCAACATTTTTGGTTGAATGGAAAGTGAAATCTGAGAAAAAGATCAACATGACCCCCAAAAAATATGTAAACATACATAATTTCGTATAAAACTCGTTATTCGTTTATTTATTTTATATGATAATTAGTATATTTAAAAGAGAATATTTCACAAGATTATTAAATTAAATGTTTCTTTGCCTTTTCATAAAAGACGATTTTCATAATTGCCTGCAGCTAAGATCTTACTATTTGACACACCTATTCAATTTTTAAAATTTGAAATTTGCACAGTTAATTAACAACGACACACACATTTTTATAACGATATAATAAGATCCCGCTTTTTTTAATTTTCATAAAATGACTTCACTATTACTTACATAGTTATAGTAACAATCAAGAGCCTCATCAGTATTTTATTAAATAAATGTTCTCAGCGAGGTACTCATAGGGGCCTGTCATGTTTTCCTCGTCTAGGTTTCCCTTACCGAAATCTTGCCAGGGCCTTGCCTAAACTAGCCAAAAACTTGCCAGGCGGGTGGATAAACATTTCGTCTATTCCATCCATTCTGTTCCTTATCCGGAATAAATAAAGAAACACACCCACAATGTTGGACAAAACTAAAGCAACTATATATGCTCTAACGAATGCCCAACGATTTAGTTCGTACTTATGAGCCAGAAATTTAAAATATTTGTATTTTTCCAATAGCTACATATGAATGTTGTTAATTGTTCTATAAAATTCATAAGCTGGGTATCAACAGTTTATAGGAAAATTAAAGCATTTATTTAAATTCACTTCAATTTATCGTTGCCAAAACTAAATCAACTTACGCGCTCTCTATCTTTTTGGAAATAATATGGTGCTATGATATAAAAAAAAGCCGTTACTTTGAATTTAACTTGGCAGATTAAATGTGTCAAAATGTAAAAGCAACTAAATTGACTCATTCACTCTTTACATTTTGCATAAAAATAACCTGTTAACAGATTTTCTAGTTTTTTTCTAAAATGGCGCAAACAAAGTATTCTACCAAAATAAAAGGTTTTTTTTTACAACCTTAAAAGAAGATCGAGTGCGA
The DNA here is from genome assembly GCA_947049315.1 of Epistrophella euchroma. Classification (NCBI taxonomy): domain Eukaryota; kingdom Metazoa; phylum Arthropoda; class Insecta; order Diptera; family Syrphidae; genus Epistrophella; species Epistrophella euchroma. The sequence goes on from OX346248.1 coordinate 36,198,214, forward strand.
TCCAAGTCCTTTGAAATTGAGATCGTAGGCAGCAACCAAGACCTACATAATGATAAGAAGTAGGTACTCAGCTTGGTGCAAGTTATTTTTTCCTTTTTTAAATTCCCGGATTGTGTGTCTTCTAGTCTAGTTGCATGGTTAAAATTTTTTGTGTATTCGAGAAAGTGTGAAACAAAATTAACTAAAACATAAAATCAAATGTCTCTTTAAGTACCTAAATCACAGAAAAATGAATTAAATCCGTCGAGGTTCTGACTCGATGTACAGGTGGACGATCAAATAACTCAGAATATTAAAATTTACCTAAAAATTGAAAATTGATTATTTTTTCCAAACGGTTGTTCAATTTCTATGGAACAATAAAATGCAGTATTTTTTTTTATTTATCAGCACTTTGGCAATGACATTAATTCAAATTCATCGATTGTGAATATGACAATTTTTTTGTTATTATAGTTCTTCCTACCTACAAAAATGTATTAAATTTTATTGAATTGTTTCTTTTTTAGTTTCGATTTTAGCTTTGTGTGGTTAAAAAGTATGTGTACAGTCGACTCCGTTTAACTGGAACACGATAATTTTAGAAAATTTGTTTAAGTCAAGCGGAGTTCTCTGTTAAATTGTTAAGCGAATTTCAGATACCGAAAACTATTGTTTCATATAAGAGGTGTTTAATTTAAAAATGGGCAAATTGATTATATTATGTCAATATTGGGGTGTTTATAGGAAATTGTATAGCTAGTGCAGTTAAATATTCTTCAGCAAACAATAACCAACAAGAATTGCCTATATATTTGTATATCTTATTATGTGATTGTTTGGAGGTCTCGGTTAAATATGAGGTTTACTTCGGAGAATATAGTATTATGGATATTTTTATAAACCAAAGATAGCTTCTTTTTTTGTAACTAATAGCATAACTAATAGCTTTCAACTTTCAAGTGTGATTTGTTTTTGTCTGAAATACATATTCCCATTTTTTTTACATGAGTCTACCGAAAGATGATTTTTGTAAATTTTAATGGAGTAGGTTTGTGTAAATTCTTTTTTATTCATTTAATAAAGGATTTACCTCTTTGGGAAAAGACTTAACCGCATTGGCTTCTAAGAAATTCATATATAGTGATCAGTCATAGTAGCTATCAAATGTAATCGTAATATAAAAAAAAGGGAAATTACGAACTTTTATGTGCGTCACTACATAGAACGAGGCATAGTGAATTGAATTATTCGTTGCACTGTACTGTCCTTGAAAATAAAATAAAATGCACGACTGGGTCGCACTTGCTCTTTTAGTAAAAGTTTCTTCGAATTTTAAGGATTAAGTGTAATATAAAACACATAATTAATAATTATATGTATATGTATTTATCCATTTAATAAATTGAAGAACGGAAATTTGAATACGGCAAAAAAAAGCATGAAATACGTTCTTTAAATTGATAAAAAATAAGTACTTAAAATGTTTTAATCTCAGAATGAAGAACGCAATCTAAATTCTTGAAAAAATGTGAATTTTTAAAATCATTGGAGCGGTTTTAAAAAAAAAAAAATAATTTTTTATATATAAAATTTGTTGATATTTTTTAGAAAAAAAAAATTGGTATGCCATTTTTAAGAATAAAATAATATAAAGCTAAAAGCATAATTTCAAAAATATTCATCAACCCGTTTTCAAAAAAATGATTTTTCAAAAAAAAAAAAATTGAACTTTTTTTTTTAAATCCAAAAAATATTTTTTTGAAAATATTTGTATGCAGTTTTATTCATACTTAATAGGACCTCCTAAGTAAAAATTTTGATCAAAATCGTTTAAGCGGTTAACGAGAAAATCGAAAATAAAAAAAAAAGGCACCGTTGATAACGGTTTTTGGTAATTTGTTTTTTCACTGAAATATAGACCATACCACTACTAGTACACACAAAAATTTAAAAAAAAATCGTTTGAGCCGTTTTTGAGATAAATAACTTTTTTTTTAAATCGATTGTATGGCAAGTACCGTTATTTTTCGAATCCCACTTTTTCCTTTTATGCTACTTCTTTTCAGTCACGAAATATTTTTTTTATAAAATCCAGTAAAATATAAAATCATATAAAACGCATACTTTTCTTAAAAGACGTTACAAAAAACATAAACAAAATAACTTTATTCAAATATTTTTTTTTTCAGTCTACATCCAGCATCGATTCCATCGACACTATTCCCTTTGCTAATGAAAATACCGGAACTATTAAGCAAAGACTACTTAACCGACAAGACTTGCCCCCGCAACAGCATCTCTCATCGTCCTCATCATCGTCATCGTCGTCGACCAACACAATCGCCAATATCGCACACTCTTTCCATTCGTTAAAATCATCATCATCGCTGCATGATGCCACGCTCATTCGCAGCGACAGCACCGGCTCTGGGGCTGGTGGGACCTTTCTTTATGATGGGGCGTCAATTGATCCCGCCTTAGGTGGAGGATCTGGAGCATCGAGTGTTGTCCATCTTCGATCACCAACACTAACTTATCCTCCGGTGGGCGGTGGTAGCAGCGTCTCAGTTGGTGCTATCCCGGATTGTTCCGAAATGAGTTCCTCTGCGGGTTGTAGCGGCTCTGTTGTATACGCGCCCGATCTCGTGGCAGCTGAGGCTGGTGCTGGTGGTGTGCCACAGGCGAAAACGGTATCGGTGAACGTACTCAACGATATCGGAAATATGTTAGCTAATTTGACCGACGAACTAGATGCCATGCTAGAAGAGGAAAAGCGAGTGGGATTGAACATTGATAGTGAATGAGCAAAATCAACTTAATTTTTTTTTTTTTTTAATAAGTATGTTTCTATTTTAAATTTATTTGTTTTAAATTTACGTAGATTTTAGTTTTTATTTTTAGTTAATTTTTTTTTGTTTTTAGTAAACAAGACAAGGAGAGTAAGAAAAAATTTTATAAAAATTAAAAGAAAAAACAAAAACTATGTAATGACCCAGATTAAATATAATCCTCCTTATATTATAAAATTCTATTATTTTTATTACTATGCTATATATATATATTTAAAAAAATATATATACAATGAGTAAATTAATCATAATGTTGAAAAATGTATTAGAATTATTATTAAACAGTTTCTATAATATATGACTAAATAATTTGGTTTTAATCTACGTATGTATAAAATCCTTGGACAAAAATGCTTTTATATGGCTACTGCCTCTGCGAGGAAGTGAAAAATCCTCCAAGAGTAACTCCTGCCATAGAAAAGTGCCGCTTACCTTAGCCGTTCCGATGTGGTAATACACTTTATGTCCCTTCCATTTCTGCAGACACGCACACAGGAATGGTTGAATTAATGCATTTTTTTTTTCAATTCTTTGTTAAACTTTTATACGAATCTAATGTGAGATTTTATAAAACTTTTAGTGGTGACTTTTTTTGCTCAGAAAAAAATCTATTAATTTTTTTTACAAACTAAGTGCAGGGACCTTGAACTTTCTTATTTGAAACCCTAAAGAATATTTTTGGGCAAAATTTAAAATGAGCTGGCTTTTCCATTAGACGATTTCAAAGATTTAATCTCTGGCTATTGAATATGTAAATATGAAGTCTGAAAGAATTGAAGTATTTGGTTTTAATTTTTTCGTTTAATTAAATTTACTTTAATCATTTATATAAAAAAAAAGTCATTTTAAAATCTACTTCCGTTTTTCTCAATCTACTTCCCATTTTTTTCAAATCTATTTCGACTTTTTTTTCGGAAGTGGTAACGCTGATGTACAGTACATCTACATGTTAGTGTTCATGTAGAAAGAAATGAAAAAATTAGGCTGTCGGGTGAAGCTAATATTTTTGTATCATAATAAATGTTTTAGGTTTGTTTTGGGTTTAAGTTAAAAATGAGTTTTTTTCAAATATCCCAGAAACGGTTGGTGCTAGAAAAAAATTGTATTCTATAATCTTGTAGCTGAGGCAATTTCCCACAAATGCATATTTTTGACAGCTGATCAATCAGAAAATGTAAACTTGCCTTGTTTTCTAGTCCCCTATGTCTTCTGAACGTACCTATTGCATTGGATTTCCGTTCGAGGGAAATTTATTCCGTAGGAGATTCACGATAGCAGAAAAATTTTCGTGGGAATAAAATATTTTTTGGGAAACAAAATTTCCCCGGGAGATTCCATATTGCCCATATTGATTGGACTTTTTAAAATTTTATAGAATGCAAACCTTAAATTTACTGAGAATTTTACGGAAGAGTAAACGCAAAGATTTAAAAAGAATTTTAAAGAAGAAAATTATAAAATTTGAGAAACTGTTACAAATTATGTTCAAACAAATTACCTCATGTTAAAGCGTGACCTCGAAAAAATTGAAAAATAACAATCTAGTATGATTTTTAAACGGGAACATCTCAAAACGTGACGTGATAGGTACAGCCCTATCACGAATTCCATCGTAATCGGAAACTTTTTTCGAATTCCGAAAAAAACTATCACAGAATCTATCGTGTTGGAATAAATCTCATACAAAATGCCATTAGTTCTTTTTCGGGATTCGTAAAGTTTCCGATTACGATGGAATTCGTTATAGGGCTGAGTATATATTTCTGGGGTCCTATTGCGTATTACGAAACGAGCGGCAAGTAAACGATAGACACGACAAAGAGCGATCATGTAAAACGAGAAAGGTTTAACAAAGATGTTGCCTTACGAAATCGAAAAAAAACATGTAGTTTGAGGCACAACCAACTCCACTTCTGCTCTCCATTGTAAAAAATTACAAAACGAAAACCAAAGCTAAACGATAGCCAAATCAGCAGTCGTAAGAAATAACGAGTATTGTTAACTCTTACTCTGGTCGTTCCTAAATGAAAAAGTTGCCAAGAGTAACTTTCTTAACCATAGTTAACATCAACTTTTATTTTTGACACATTAACCATAGTTAACCACAGTAACATAAAAGAACGCATCACTGTTGGAAAGTAGTACCTAGTGTACATACATCGCGTTTTACTTATGTTTGTTGATTTTCAATTATCTGTTCTCTTTTTTTTTACACTTAAAATTTGCACTACCTTACCATAACAGCCATCTACCCGCCAGAGTAAGAACTAATTTTTAAATCTTTGAGATAGATCCAGATAGAGAACAAGGGGTCAATTCTCGTTGTGTGAAGCTGTAAAGTGATCATTTTTTTCACAGCTTCATACGAAATTCGATTCTGGATGTCTGAACAAGTGAAACCAAAAGTCATATGGTCTTATTAATTAGATTTTTGGCTGTTTAAACTATGTCTAAGTATTTTGAAACAGTCGGAAATATGCTTTTTTAATAAAAAAAAATATTGGATTTCTCTAGGTTTAGACAATAGATTACCTTGTCTAAAGCAAGATAAAAAGATAGATTACTTTAGCAAAAATTGGAAAGGTTTTTTAAAAACTTGGAAGGCTGTCTAAAGTTAGACAATGTTTATTAATAAGACCATTAGTCTCTTCACGTGATAAAATTTCTATCACAGACAAGCTATTCTGTGAAGCTGCTGTGAAGAAAATCATTATTTGACCTCCGCATGTGGATAGAATTGAACCGAGAGAAAAAACAATTTGTATATGTATATTTTACTTCGAGACGAGAGCACACGAAATGAATTGCTCTTTTCCTTGCGTTAATATTTTTATTTGATTTATCATCGGCATCGCTCATGTGGTCGGTTGAAAAGGTACAAATTTGTATGTGTGATAGTTTTCAGTTTCAGTTTGAAGTTAGAAATTGTGAGAGGAGTTTCTCATTTAGTACATTTTAGATAGAACACACATTTATATGAGTTCCAGAATTGCATAAGGCAAATTTGTGAAGTGAAAAAATAAAAAAATTGCTGTGAGAACAGCTTCATAGAACGAGAATTGACCCTCAGGATTGCCAATTTCTTTTTTGTATTACATCTTAAGCCAGGTACGCAGTTCAAGCTAAACTAAATTTTATCCCTACAACTCTTATCTCTACAATCGTTTGCTAAAAGCACAAATGTCAAAATTTATCTGTGAAAGAATGCGTTGAGCATTATTTCGCGCGCAAAGTTAAGTGGAGACTTTTTGAATTTAGCGCGTGAACTGCGTACTGCCTAGCTAAATATCCTCGCTAAAATTTATCTTTGGAGGAAATTTGTATGGAAGATACATTTTAGCACGATCTGCGTACTAGGCTTTAGGAAAAGATCCTGATCCAGATCCGTAGATAATAAAACACGGCTACTGTTTGATACATGAAAGATTGATTCTCAAACCGTCACACTTTCTATCCCACTTGGTGGGCTTGGGGGTTTTATTTTATGGTGAAATTGATTTTTTTTTATGCAAGTGTAGAAGGAAAATATGAAAATCATTTTCTTCCAACAAAATTTTCAGTTGTAGTAAGTATTTCCATCACACTTTTTTGTTTGACATGTGTGTTAATACTCCACGAGATAGTTTCGAAGGAAAGTAATACTACGTTTTCACCGACCACTAAACCGAGATTTAGGTTGATTTACCACAAATCTCTTCACAAATCCCGTGATTTACCATACAAATTTTAATCTCCTCAAATCAAGATTTAAAATAAATCTCTTTTAAATCTTCATAGGTATAATTCGAACAGACCTATTCCCCTATTCAGCGCAATACAAGCTGCTAAAGCAAACTTGCCATCTCACTTCCAAAATAAATTTGATGGCACAACAGCTCATGAAGAACTAGGGCCTAGTGACTTACAACTCTCAACCATTCCTGTGTGCGTGTCTGCAGGAATGGAGGGGACCTACAGTTTATTGCCGAATCCGAACGGCTAACGAGCGGCACTTTTCTGTGACAAGAGATACTCTTGGAGGATTTGTCAATTCCTCGCAAGAGGCAGTAGCCGTTTTTTCTTTAAATAAATAGGTGGCGAGGCTGGGGATCGAACCTTAGACCTCCGGCATGACAGTCCATCGCACTAACCATCACGCCACGGCCATCTCACTTCCACTTCATAAAAAAAATGACCCACCATCTGCATTTTGGAAGGTTCTGTCAAAATTAATCTATTTTTTAATCTTTTTTTTTGATGAAAACACTATTTGGGATTTATGAAATCTAAACGAGATTAACTTGCAGTGAAAACGTAGTATAAAACAAAAAAAATGTCCTTCGTTAAATCTAGATGTAACCCTGCCATAACTCATAAGAGGCAAAAGAGAAAAACATCCGCTGCATCGTCTTTTACTTCTAAATGTTGCCTAGCCTGTCTGAATCTGACGCTTTTCTCCGTTTTTTCTGCCGTCAAACAATTCCTCATTCGCTTCGCTTTTGCTTTTTCATTCGTTCGATAGACTTCGTTGAGTTTTGTCGCTGCTCTCGGAGACGGTATTTTTTCGCAACCAACTTGTTCTGTCAATTGTTTTTCGTTTTGCAAACTGTAGTATTGTGCAGAGTTTGTGTATGTTTTTGTGGAATAAATTATATTTTGCTCCCACAAATGTTTTGTGTCTTTCGTGTACGAGTGTTGAATTAAAAAAAAAATATAAATTAAAGTCGCAGCGAATCTTATTGCAATTAAATAAAAAAAAAGTGAAAAAAGTCGATCGCGTGACGACAAGTTAGTGGTGTGTCGTTGTGTGAAACAATTTTTTGTTTTGATTTTTATCTTTTTTCATACATCTCCATGCAGCCTGCCCTTCGCAAAATAAAACAAATTCCAGTGTTTGGAGAAATGTTTTACTAGTTCAATAAAATACACTACTCATTGGAACGAAAATTCAGCCAACAAAGGATTAACTAAAGGACAAAATCACAACCCAAGAAGCGCATTCTTACAACACCCAACAATCCAGAATCATGTCGAAGGAAGACGATGGCGAGCTTGACCCGCGAATTCAGGTATGTTATCCAAAAAAAAAAATTAAAGACAGGTTTGGTTTTTTTCTTATTTTTTTTTGGCAAACAAGTTGGTCCACTGCCTCTGTTGTCGCATGAGAAACAATCCCAAGGAGTAGAAAACGAAGACATAGAAAGTTTGTTATTTTCTTTATTTAAAGGCGGAATAATTGTTCCATGAGAGAAATAGACAAAAAGCTTAATCCAAGGTCCATGGTGGCGTGATGCGCAACTATGGCCTCATCTTGTTTTGAATTAATTATTTATTTTCCCTCAATCCTCAATAATTGATGGTCGGTTTCATGATTTTACATTTTCTATTAAAAAGGTGTATTAAATAGTGTGATTCGTTTAACTTGTTTTAAGGAGAAAAAAACCCTAACAAAAAATAAAGACGTAGGTATGATGCTAATCAAGTCGAGTTCTAAAAAGAATTTTAGGTTGAAATAGCAACTTCAAGTTTTATGATTTTTTGTTCAATAAAGTCATAAAATGTATTTATTAAACATTGCTCTTTTAAAAACATCTTAAAGGTAGGTATAACCACGATTGAACCAAATTATGAACTGTCTTTGCTGTATTTTATGGGGTAAACTCGATTACTTCAAGTTATATAACGGCACTCCTGGTCTAGGAACGAATAACGATGACATACCTTCCTACCTATTTTTTTTTTATTAATAAACTCATTACCATTATAATTGAAACCAAATAACAATGGGAAGATACCTAGGTAGGTATACAATTTCAAATATGTATGTTTTCTTTTACGGAAAATAGATTGTAGAGAAATCAAAATCAGTTCCCTACTATAGAACTGGCTTCGAGTCATTTTTTAAATTTTTAAATTAACGCTTTACCTAATTTTTTAAATAATAACAAAAAAAATAATTTTAGAATAAACAACACTCTAAAATCAAAACTCATGCAAAATCGTAAATTTTCCGTCTTCATTAAATTTTAAAGTTTACGAGTCACGTTTCATGAACGCCCACAAAACTACCTAGGTACTTGAATAAATATTTTTAGTAAATGATGATGATATTGATGGTAAACCAAATAGCAAAAACGCTATTTTAATTTGAGGTTCTGAAAAAAAATAATTTTAAATTGTGTCTTTGAATTGTTTTTTTTACCTCAATCACTTGAATTAGTCAACTAATACCTACACGATCCATCAAGATTTGTGACGCTATTCGAAACTAAATGTAAATGCAATTTTAAATAATATTATCAAATTGTGACACATGTCCATTTAAAAAAAAAAAAAATATTTCAAAGAGTTTTCTGTTTGTATGATAAACATAAGTGCAGTCCACGCTACGAAGAAGACCCAACACCAAGTTAGATTGGAGTTATTCCAGTGTGTGCTATCACCAAGTTATGCTGGAATTTCTTTAGTTGCTGTTCATTAAAAAAAATAAAAACATTTTTTTGTTTTTCGCGGCTACTGCCCTTGCGAATATTTCTTGTAATGAATAAGTGCTTCTTATCTTATCCGTTCGGATTCGGCAGTAAACTGTAGATACTATCCTGCCAATAACAAGCACACAGAAATATTTAAGAGTTGTAAGTCACACTAGGTCTTGGTTCTACACGAGCTATCGCTCGTTTGCTGATTTTCCAATGACCAATTATCAAATTTTGTACTCTCCTGATCAATAGTAGCAAGCTAGGTTACCCTTTAATTTCCAACCTTGCACATTAGGTGAACACAAAAGTGTCTTATCAGGACCAAGGTTCTGTAACTCGCATCTAAAAAATCAGTCGAGAAACGCTGAAAAATGGAACAAAAATCATGTATTTTGTTTCAGTTTACATCGTTTCTTGACCGACTTTATGTATACGAGAAGTTACAGAACATAGGTCCAGGACAATCCAGTTGCATCCACATTGTAGATCTGATCTTTCGTTAGTCTTAAAATTCTGCTGCTATATTCTGCTGCTGCGTTCAATTCTGCTAAATAAAAGTCTAGGTTAAACTTATTGTCTCAAACAAATTAAATTCAGAGCTTTATATTTCTGAAAAAATGCTTTCAAGTCTTCAACTCTAAAATCACTCAGCAAAGCAAATAATAATAGAATACTAATTTTGGCAAGTGTTCAGAATTATACAAGATAGGTACATAATACTTTGTATTTATTCAATTTTTTCATTAAATTTAAACAAGCGATGATTTTCTTTGCTAGAATCGGTTTTCAAAGCTCCCACATAAACACAAATTCAAAATAAAATATTTTAATTCGTATAAAAAGGTATGGTTAGGGGCCAGTTATAGCGATCAGGAAAATGCATCAGGAAAAATTTTGTTTTTGATAATTTAATGTTTTATTATGCGATTTGAAATATAAAAATGGTACAAATCGATGATAAATCATTTGAAATATTTATTGCATTAACAAAATGTTCTTTGGAGGAAATATTTATGCTACAAAATGCATTTCCTGATGGAAACTCGTTTTCTGTACGAAATGGCCATCAGGAAAATGAATAAGTAGGTACCTACTTGTTTTAGACAAAGTATTTCTCCCAAATTAAATTTTTTTAATGGAAAAAATATTTCAATTGGTTTATCATCGATTCGTATCGTTTTTATCGTTTAATAAAATATTGAACTATACAAAAGGAAATTTTTCCTTATCCGTTTTCCTGATCGCTATAACTGGCCCCTAACTCGATTTATGGTTGACCTAATTTGTCAATTTTCTAATAAAGCGTTTAGAAAGTCCCTACTACAGAAAATCCTATATCTTGGCAATTTCTGTAGCAGTTAATTAATTTTTTCTTAATATTTAAACGAAACGAAAATAACAAAATGTAACCGGTCTATCACTTCCCTAAAACTTTTCGATACTTACGCTGACAACTAATCTGTTTCAATGAGAAATAAAATCAATTGAGCCCAAATTTTACAAAAAAAGGTACCTATATTTTAGTGACTGCAAAAAAAAGCTTAAAATTTATTACAAATTGCCTTGAGCTCAGAGAGGGTTGAATTTGCTTTTCACAGAATACATATGCTTTTGAAATACATATACATATGTACATATGTACATACCTACATATTTTCATTTTCAATAAAAAAAAAGCTGCTAGAATAGAAGCTGAAAAATGTATGTCAAAATCACATTTTTAATAATTTTTTTGTGAAAGTTTTACAATAATAGGGTTAGATGTGTAGGTATGCACTCACTTATTTCGGAATTTCAGTAGTAAATTGTTCATACTGTTCTAGTTTCATTTTCAATGAGCTAAAAATGAAAAGAAAAGTGTAGTGTCATACGGGCTTAACAGTAAGAAATTTGTTAAAAATTGTCTTAATCTCAGGGAGCGTTCTCTTAGATTTTCATTATGTATATATTTTCATATGTACCTATGTACATATTATATCTATTAAGTACCTACCAAAAATTGTTAATTGTAATAAAAATTATATATGTAAGGCTATCCAAATGTTACGAACTGTATGTAAACGAGCTTTAAAACCAAGAAGTTTTTAAACAAGTTTATTCTGTGAAGAAGGAAAAAATAATTAAAACACTTAACAAATTATTTTTTATTTTTGTAACAAGTTTCTCAGTCTTTTTTTTTTCAAGAACCCTAGGTAGATAAGGTGCCAATATTTACCAAACCTTAAATGTTCCAAACTGAATGTTCCATATTCCGATTTACTTGAAAAATGGAATAAATACATTATTCTGTTTTCACTATCTAACTGTACCGTGACACCAATTTTATATATTGCTTATATCTTACCATACCTCCACTCTGTATCTATTTTGCGTGTGCTTTATATGCAATTACAATATGGAAAACTATAACAATATCGCAAAACGCGTTTTCATTTTATATTTTAAATTATATTTTGACATGCTTCTGGGTAGAGTTAGTTTCCTTTTCCGCACTGACATCGTCGACAGCACGACGACGTAGACCAAGAAGAAGACAAGCGACGTTGTATGGCGCCAAAGGAAAGAAAACAAAACCAATCAAAATTCAAAAATATTACATATACCAAGTTGTGTCGGTGGTGGTAGTTGTAGTGGTTATAACTGGCGGTGGTGGTTATCGATTGACATAGTTCCAGTTTAGTTCTTCAACCTTAACACACAAAACAGCTGATATGACAACTTATTTCCCATCAAACCCCCACACCCCCCCCCCGCGCTGACACAGAAAGTGAATCTATAATAATAGACGCAGCTTTGCACTTTTGGTATTAAGTACCTACAATCTCAAGCCAGCGAGACTGTTAACCTCAAAAAGCGACTTCTCCGGCTCCGGTCGCGCGCACAAGTAGAGTAGTTTTAAAAACGTTCACTAAAACACGTTTCATTTGTAAGATATGTGTGTACATATGTATGCCCTTTATTTTTCTGCCTCCAAGCAAGCTTCTTGCGGCTAAAACTTCAAAGAATGCACCCAGTTTTAATTTTTCTTTTGTTACGTTCGTCTCTTTTTTTTTTTTTTGTTTTTTTGGGGTTAATGAGTAAGATTTTTGATGAAAGCCCACATGACAAAGCCGACAATGCTGACGACATGATGACACGTTGTGGAATGCAAAAAGCAACAAAGCAAACTTAAAATCAAGATAATAGGCGAAGCTAAATGTGACGAAGTGGTGTGACACAGTGAAAACACAAACGTTGCCATATTTTAAAATAGAAAAAATTGTATTGTACGATATGTTGTTGTTCCGCATTATTTCCGTACATTTCTAAACTAGGCATCTACCTACCAGCTTAGCTTATTATGATTATGTGAACACACTCCATCCTACAAAGAGTAAAAAAGCACAAACAAACAAAAAACAGAGTTATTAGTTTAGTAGCGCTTCTATTATTATGGGGGATAAAAGAAGGTAAATGGAAGAATAAAGATACGAAATCACTGATAGCACTATGCGGGTGTTGCTTTAATTATATGGGTGTAATATACCAGTGTTGCAGGTTAGTTGCTGCTCCTGCAATGATTTTTTTTATCTCTCGGAATTCAGAAATTTTTTTTTTTTTTGATTGAAATTGAATAATTAGATGTTTTAATATGCAGTGGTTGTTGTGTAGTGTGTCATTTCAAGCTCGTTACTCTCAATTATTTATTGTATTTCCGGTTAAGATTTAAGAGGTGTGGCAAATAAATACAAACACAATGGGGATGCAGGAATATTTCTGAGTCATAAAGTAATAGTGCCACATTTCCTTCAAATTAATGACTGGTAATTAGCCAGTTCACGTTTCTGAGATATCACTGAGCAAGCTCCATCAGGTCCACCGAGTAGAAGAAGAAACCTGAACAAAATTTCTCCGCTAGAAGTCAAAACCAATTTCCATCTCTTTTTATTTATTAATCAATCAACTGCAAAAAAAAATTATTAAGCAAGCAAATCCAAAAAATATTATTCTAAGCTTTTTGCTGGCAAAAGTGAGGAATCTCACTGAGGAATTACGTTCAGATTTCTGAGATTGCTGAGGTCTCTGTGATCTTAGAGATCTTGAGAAACCTGAACTGGCTAAATGCTTCCTTAGTTTTTTCACAACAAAACTGAGGAATTTTTGTGAGAAGTTGTATTTATGTATATTTCTGAGAATACGGATTCCTCTGAGATCTCTGAAATATAAACTGGTCAAATATTATATTTTTCTGTGATATAAAAAAAAATGTTGACAGATTTGTCAAGTTGCCAAAAAAAACTTCAATTTACGGATTATGTAGGTATCACTGATCTCTATAATACACTGGATAGTGGATTCCCTACAAAGTATAACAGTTTTTCTACTTCCAATTGAAGATGACAAGTACGTAGGCAATTCAATACTTAAGGTATGTTCAGTGAGACTGAGAAGTTGCCAGTTTAAGTTGCTGAGACCTGAGATCTCAAAAATTCTACTACAACCGAAGAGGGGCAAAAACCTAAGTGGAATTTCTAAGAAAAAAAAAGCAAAAGAACCATCACTTGTATGTAAATTTGAATTTTTGTAACGTAAAACAATTGTAAAAGTGAATTTAAAATATTTTAGTTGCAATTTTGTAAAAAAAAAATTTGAATTTCATTATGTTATACAGTTATACCGTTATACAAAAAAATAGGCAACTCAACATTATAACAATTCTAAAATGGCATCAACTTTCTTGTATGGATGCGCTATCCAGTGTATTATAGAGATCAGTGGTAGGTGTAAGCAAGTCGTAACTGTTCTATGTAAGAATTGAAAGAATATAATCCTCTCTCTCTAAACTACTTTATCTTGATTTTATATGCTACCATAATTCAAGTATCCAAACCCAAATTTGTTGCGATTGCAGCGCACCACAAGGACATGCGTTCTGCAAAAAAATATCAGCCCATGATAGTACTATAGATTTTATATACAAAGATGTCTACGTTAGACAACAATTAAAAAAAAGTTTATTTATAACGTTTCAAGAGAATAAACGGCTTGCAGTCACTCCAGTCCTGAATGAAGAGGAACATAGTTTAAGCTGTTAATTTCCACTATTGCTCTAAAAAGTTTTTCAAGAAATTAGGTATCTCACAAAGACGGTATTTAAATCTCTGTATATAAACTTTATTGTCGATGCTGACGCACGATTTAAATATTGTATAATAAGATAAATTATATTTTATAAAATACAAGCAGAGAAAAAAAGAGCACTCCATTCTTTGAACGACGACAATATTGTTTGCACAAAAGATAAGTCATCATAAGTAATTTATGGAGACTTATGCTAGGTTTCCACTTGTGATTTCCAACCGACAAAAAAGAGGGTGGCTACACAAACAAAAAAAGAAATTAAAGTAAGCCATTTTCTAATTTCAGCAATAATTAAGGTTTTAATACTCTTGGTCGTGTTCTGGCATTAATACGAAAGCGCAAGTTTCAAATATAGGCCCTTATTGCAAGAATCCTTCAAAAATTATGGAAATTATGGAAACAAAAAAAAAGTACAGGAACAGATCTATTCATCCATCAGAAAAGTTTAAACAAAATTGTAAACCTTCTATTTATAAAGAAAATAAAGAAGAAAGTGAGGAATTTAATGTCCCTCAATTTAGCAGAGTAAGGTCATCAGAACAAAGTTTTTATGATGTCATCCATCATTAGGTGCATAAAAGGTGCTAAATAAGTACCCAACAACAAAATTAAGTTCTCCACTACTTTTGGAAAAATTAAGTACCCCAAATTATACAAATTCCCATACAAAACCTGCTCTCCTAACTTAAATTCGATTTTTCTCGAACAATTAATTTTTTTCATCACCCAAATCTGTATTCGAATTAAGTAACCCATTTTTACTTGCGATATATTATAGGTACTATATGGCAAGTTTTGGATTCGTAAAAAAATTAAACTCGAGATAACAATCAAACTTGACATTACGATGATAGGGACGACGAACAAAGTGGGTTTCGCAATTCTGTCCGTCTGTATGTCTGTCTGTCTGTGGACTCGCCTACAGCCAAAACCCATAGGCCGATTTTAATTAAACTTGGTATAAAGTGTTTTCGGGACATTACCCCGACACGTTTTTTTCCTTATATTTTTAGGACCAAAAATAACGGTACCTGCCATATAATTTTTTTAGCATTTTTGGAAAATCTTATTTTTCTCAAAAATGGCTCGACAGATTTTTCTTAAAAAAAACTAATAAATTTTATTAGGTATATATGCTAACTTTTTGTAAAAATTAAATTTCCAAAAAATGCTTTTAAATTGTACCTCCCATAGAACCATTTTTTTAAATTCTCGTTTTTCTAGAAAAGGAATAAACTGATTTTGATAATTTTTTTTTTATGGAGAATCTTCTGAAAAATTTTAATAGTTTCGTATACCAAAATTTTCCAAAAACTTTTTTTTTGGATTTTCAAAAAAAGTTTAAAAAATTTTTTTTGAAAACCAAATATTTCGAAAACGACTTGGTTGATTTTTTTGAAACTTGGTAACAATGGTTTTTTTTAACATTATCTTAAATATTTTGAAAAAAAACTTTTTCTTATAGTCAAGATTAACGGTACCTTTCATATAAATGTAAAAAAACCGTTACAGAAAATATAAATTTTATCGAAAATCGATTATCGATTTTGATTAAAATTGTTCTAAATACTAATATTAGTATGGTCTACGATCTACCAAAAACTAAATTTATGGTTAACCATTATTAACAGTACCTCTCATATAGAACCATTTTCTTTATTTTGGACTATCACATTATGTGTGTAACCGATTTAAATTAACTTTTTTATACAACAGCTTCTCAAAAGTTGAAATCATACTGCATATCAAAATTTTCAAAAAAAAAACAAATTTTGGATTTAAAAAAAAAAAATTAATTTTTTTTTTTTTTTGAAAATTCGATATTTCAAAAACGAGAAGATAATTTTTTCGAAATTTAATTTTTAATTCAACAGAAATAAATGCTAAAAAATTGTGTACAAATTTTTGTTCTTAAAAATTTTATATACAAAAAATTTATTTAAAAAAAAAATCGCTCCTACGAATTTAATTTTTTTTTCTGCAAAACTAAGATTAGTTAAAGAAATTAGATAGTGTAAATAAATAAATAAATTTATTTCGAACTATGTTGATTTTTAATAATTTTTAAATTTAAGCTCTATAATGTATAATATTATTTTAAACTTAAGGCTCCCATAAAAAAATTATTTATACTTTTATTACGCTCAATCTTTGAAATTCGAAGAAACTTTTACTACAAGAGCAAGTTTGTGCGATCCAGCCGTGCGTTTTATTTTAAAGATTTTCCAAGATTTGGGCAAAAAAAAAATAATACAAGTTTGATGAGGTTCTAATTAATCAAGAGGAATGGGGTACTTAATTCTAACTAGATGAAATCTTAATTATTCAAGTATATTTATGAAGAAAAAAGTATAAAAAAAATAAATTATTATTTGAAAATTTTTAAAATATTTTTTAAAACTTTTTTTTTTTTTTTTGTAAAAACATTTTTTTTTCAATTTTGTTTTTTATTCTTAGAGCTTGAAATCAAGTTAGCAGAACATTAATTTATTCCAAAAGTACTGGAGCACTTAATTTTGTTGTTTGGTACTTAATTAGCACCTATTATAAGGATAATGCCACACGACCGTCCAAATGGACGAACTTCTAGTTGGAAGCGCGTCCAGTATAAAACTCTCTTGATGTCACACGAACTTCTTTTTGTAGGAACATTTTACTAAGTCAGTTCCTTTTCTTTGGTTGATAAATCAAATTAATATAGAATTAGTGGGTGAAAGTTCAAAAAACGGACCCTGACGCCTTCCCTGTTGTAATGAGCCCTATAAAATGTATAACATTTTTGTAGAGGGGAGTTGGGCGAATAACAATGTAGAATATTGTTTTTCAAAATTCTAAAAATTTTAATCAACTTTTGAATTTAGAATACTTGATTGCTTATACATTGATTAAATAACCTCAATTGTCTCGCTTGTTAGGTTTAAAAAAAAAAATAAATTTGATGGCACAACAGCTCATGAAGAACTAGGGCCTAGTGACTTACAACTCTCAACCATTCCTGTGTGCGTGTCTGCAGAAATGGAGGGGACCTACAGTTTATTGCCGAATCCGAACGGCTAACGAGCGGCACTTTTCTGTGACAGAAGATACTCTTGGAGGATTTGTCAATTCCTCGCAAGAGGCAGTTGCCGTTTTTTTTTTTTTTTTTTTAAATAAATAGGTGGCGAGGCTGGGGATCGAACCTTAGACCTCCGGCATGACAGTCCATCGCACTAACCATCACGCCACGGCTACTACGCTTGTTAGGTTTATGCCTATAAAATTACCAGCATATTATTTTAGTCAAGGGTTACGGGAATAACTTTGCATAATTAGTTTCTCAAATTTCTGAAATTTTACATTAACTTTTCAATTTAGAATTCCAAGAATCAAATTCAATTGCTCTCCCAATACGTTTTTAGGATGGAAGGGGGTACACCTCCTCAAAAGTTTTTAAACACAATTGTAGCTTGACATTTTATCTTCGATTTAAGATCTTAACCTTGAAAATCGGACCACTACAACGAAAGATATAATATTTTTAAAACAAGCTTAACTTTGAAAATTGCCACAATTTTGCACCTAACGGACCTTTCTCCACTGGTAGACTACCTAGAGCAATGAACTAAACACTTTTTCTATGTAATTTTTCCGATTTTTCGATTAAATTAAAATTAAGATTGTGAGGCTTGTGGTGCACGAAAAATATCAAATGAAGTATCAAAATAATCGTTGCTTTCCTGAAATTTGGATATTTGGAATAAGAAAAAAACCAAATTAAACCATGCATGCATTGATAAGATATGAGCTCATAGAACAAGGCTTATAATATTGCCGTTACTTCAGCTCAACGGTACATTAGGATACATTTGGATACATTATTTCTATTATCTGTGAAAATTTCAACAATATCTATTAACCCACTAAAAAGATAAAAAAAAAAAAACACAAAAAAAGGCATCTAAAAATTATCTGGAAGCGCGTCCACTTGGACGCTCGTGTGACCATACTTATTTACGACAGTACCCCTCATGCCGTTTTACAATCATCGCGGCATGAGTCAAACAGTCGACAAAGTTGGACGCGCTGACGAAACCAATAAGTGGACGCTCGCGTGTCCATTCCTATAAGTTTTCTTGGTTCTCAAGGCGTACTTCCAAATGGACGCGCATCAGAAAAAGACGCTCGTGTGGCATTGGCCTTAAGCACCTAACGATGACATCATAAAAACTTTGTTCTGCTGACCTTGCTCTGAAAACTTGAGGGACATAAGAATTTCCCAAAACTGTTAATTTCTACAAGTTTTAGTCCAAATTTATTATTTTTTTTCGTACGAACTTACACAAAATTGACTTTGGACTAAATTTGATCGAAATTATCATTTTTGAGAAGTAAACGAACAGAGGTAATAATTAAAAACGCCATTTTAGTACCAACATGTGTCAAATTTGCATGATAAACCGCAACCATTAGTCATTGAGTGAGAGTGGTGTTATAGTGACGCTATACTTTTATTATTTAAAAAAAAAAAGTGGAAAAACCTGAATTTCGATACGTGTTATCGACTTATTGTACTGTTGGTACCATCAGAAAAAGTGTCAATAAAAAAACAAAATGAATTGTGAAATTTTGTTTTAAATATTTTGTAAAAAAGATTTTTCTACAAAAATATTAAATTTACATATTTATTTTTATATTTATTTTTTTTTGGTAAACCTAAATTAAAAACCTACTAAAAACCCATTTTACTGACTTTTCAGAAATTTGATTACACACATTTAATTTTAGCCATGAATGAAGTGTGAAACAGTAATAATTATATTTTTTGTTTCAAGGTATTACAATACGTTTAGTTACAAAAATTCAATTATAATTTATAAAATTGTTTTGCATTTTGTAGGTTAGGTATACTGACAGATAAATGAAAACATTTACTCAATATCCGCTGAGTATCATATATTAAATAGGTACATGTATGCAAAATCAACATTTCTGTTTGAACAGTTTTCAAGCAATATGTACATAAATATCAGTTGTTGCCATTTATATCTTTGTCTACTCATATCTCTGTCAATTTTACAGTCGATGTCATTCAAACCTATACGTTTTATTGTTATTTATCTTTAACATGACGATACATGACGTACGTACACATACATGTTTTTTTTTTTTTTTTAATTTGTACAAAGAAAATAATTAAAATAAATAAAAATTAACTTAAATTGCCAACGTATTAAACCAAATACACAAAAAAATAAGATATTTGCCACTTGAACTTTTAAATGTTGCCTTGCCACTGATGAAATTGAAAGAGTCTTAATACTCAATTGAATAAAGTGACATTTTTTTACTTTCTTTTGCGACGGAGACGGTGACGATAAAAAAATCTTATATCAGCTTGTGGGTTGAATTTTAAATCACTTTAAAACAAGATAACATCTGTTTAGCTGGCGGTAGCCACTTGAAATAAACAAAAAGTCAACAAAAAAAAAAACGAAAAAAAAACAGAAATATAAAAGTAGTTAGATAACAAAGTTTGCATTTAAAATTATAGTCTTACGTTATAGGTTAATTAGGGGCAAGTTATGTATTTGTGAAAAAAAAACATCTTTATCAAACAAAATGCTTAAGAATAGAAAATCTGAAAAAGATGCTATCTATCCGTGAGTATTTATCGGTATTTATCGGTATTCAAACCTCTAACGGATGATTCGATTTTATTTTGAACTTTTTTCTACCAAAGGTTAATGGAGTCATAAATTCAATGATGGGAAATTCTCATTTCATTTATCAATAAAAAAAAAACGGTATTTGGGATTTATGCCGCTGTCTTGAGTATTATTGAGGTTCTAATGGAAGTTATGAATACTGAAAGAATAATATGTAAAATGTTCTGATGCACAATAGATTTAATGCAGATTTTCTGAGAAAATGGTTTCACTGGCAATTTTTCAATATTTTTTGCATAACTCGAAAACTTAACTGAAGTTGGTGTTTAATTTTAGAAAATTAAATATACCTACTATCTAAACGGTTTTTTCTTTTGAATTTAAAACAAATATTGAAGCAAAAAAAGTTGACAAAAAAAAATTTTTAATTGCTTCTAATTTCTTTCTTTTTTTTCGAGATGGGCGTACTTTGGATTACCCTGACCATGTTAGCGGCAAAAACAAACACATATGAGACTGACAAAATGTGCAACCTGTTGCATTTCTTTCAAGTTTCTCTGAAAAAAATTATTTAACTGCCATCCACCTTGCTTAACAAAGATGCCTTGGATCCTGAAACTGAAATTGTTTTGAGAACAAACTCGCAGGTACAGAGTGAAAATTGTATAATTTGTAACTCTTTGTAGTTTTCTCTTGGATTACTTCCGGTTTTAAGGGTATTTTCAATGTAAAGTTAGCCATTTTCACTCGATGTTGCTTTTTGTGAAAAATTCAAGATCTCTCCACAGAATTGGGAACTTCCGAAAAATCAATTCTTATGAAATATTTTGTTTGTTTATTTTGATTTTTATTGTAAAATTTCAAGGCAGTGCAGAATAAATATTTTACCTTAACCCTAAGCTCAATTAAATACACGACTTTTTGCAAATCGTAGGAAAATTGTGTTTGATCTAACATTTTAGATTGATTTGACACATCAACAACAGCAGTTTTTTCGCACGTAGACATCTCTAAGGCATGTTTTTGTTTTTTTTCTTTTTCACTTTAAGGCACTTTTATTGTAGTTAAGCTTTGAGGCTAATATCACATGACCGCCTTTTTCTGCGCGAGTTAACACCCTACTATAATACTTATATATAAGATAACATATTTTTCCTAACATTATATTCTGTTAACACACTTAAACTCACATAGATATAAGGTAACATTTATTTCTTAACTATATATCATATAAGTCTATATTATTAAGGTACTCAAACACAACCAACACATAGTCACGTAGATGATAAGGACTCTCTTTGTACCTGCCTATCAACACAGAAGCAAATAGCATAAATACCAGGAACGAAGCGATGTACGATCACTTCTACGGTGACAAGCGACGAATAAAATATATTTAAATGTAATTCAGTGTAGTAGTCAAAAGAAAATATTTGTATTAATAAAGGACATAGTTCCAAGAAATATTTTTTTATAATAAAACGTCAATAGTTTTATTTAATTCGCGTCCATTTGAACGTATGCGTCCTGATAACCAAGAAAATAATTTTTCGTCCTTTTGGTAAATTCTTTATTCCGTCAATTTCATTGGATTTTGTGAACAACAACAACAACTTAAAGGCGCTACCACCAATTGCTTACGAATTAATTTTTTTTTGGTATTTTTAATTCGTTTTATTTTTGTTTGGCTGGAGATATAGCTATTTCAAGGGGTGCCAAGCCCTATCATCAGTCTCCTTTATAGTGGTGCTGAGCTTTAATACAATTTTATTTGAAAAACTTTCTACACATCATGCGGTATTTGAAACCGCGCATCAGATTTGCTCAGTTTTCGAAGCTGTGTGCACTACGCACTCTGCCACTGCTTGACCACTGACGTCACAGGGCGCGATGTGAGGTTTGTTTATTTATTGTTAATTGTTGAAACTGTCTTGCAGAAAAAATTATTCAAGTTGATAAAACATCGGTAAACGATATATGCTAAAGAAAAGTACTTTAAGCAAAGCTTGTAGATCATACGTTTTTTTTACAAAATAAGCTTCGACATTTTTCTTCCTCCGACCTTTCGTCTAGAATGAATGTCGGCGCATATAAACTCCTAAACAATGTGTTTTCGAAAACATACAAAGTTTTTCTATTAAGTGAATATTTATAGAAGAAAGGGGCCGGTTTTAGCGATCAGGGAAAAATTTTCTTTTGTATAGTTAAGTGTTTTATCATACGATTTGAAATATAAAAAGGATACGAGTCGATGATAAATCACTGAAAATATTGTTTTCATAAACAAAATTTTCTATAAAGGAAATACTTTGTCTAAAAAAAGTAATTATATTCATTTTCCTGATGGAAGTTCCGCACGGAAAACGAGTTTCCATCAGGAAATGCTTTTTGTACAACTAATATATTTCTTCTAATGAAAACAAAATTTTTAGACAGAAAAGCATCAAAATATTTTTTTGTATGGATATACCACTGAAAAGACATAATTATTAAACAAATTGGTCAAAAATTAAAAATACTGTTTTTTTTCTTTAAACTTTTGAATGGCGAAATTTTTCAAAAAAATGTATGCTCACTTTATGAACTATGGTCAAAAAAATCAAAGGAACAACAAAATTCCCTTTTTTTTTTTAGTGTTTTTGAAGAGCTTTCCACATTTATCTGGCTCAAAAAAAAAATTCAAAAAAATGACACTAAAAAAAATCGTGGTCTTATAATTGTGAAACAACGGTACCTTAACAAAAATATTTGCTAAAATTTTATAACACAAAACATAGTGCTTTAGAATGCTTTTTGTTTCATCTCAATACGATAACTTTCCACAGAGATACAGCTCTTCAAAAAACACTAAAAAAAAAAAGTGAAATTAGTTTTGTTCCCTTAATTTATTGCTATGCTACCTACTTCAGAAATGTCAAATTTCGGAAATATAGGTTTTTAACACAGTATAAAAAGGCGAAAGAAAAAATAGGAAAATCAATATTCTCGACATGCCCTGAATAATGCTGGATTTACATGTATCTTCAAGCGAGTTCCGCAAAAAATAAGGGATACAAAATATAAAATGCATGTTTGTTGGATAGAGAGAGAAGAACAAAATGCAGAGATCTTGATTATAGGAACGCAGATGAAGATTATAACGAAGACGAACATGTTCATCTTCATGGTGGTGCTCTTTCAAACATTCGGTTTTTTTGGTATAACTCTATCCCGCTCTACTTTTCTTGATGTTTGCAGATGAAGATACATGTAAATCCATCATAACTTTCTATGCAAACAAGCAGGGCTACCTTTCTATATTCTGAAAAAGAGGGAATAAAAAGACGATTTGAAGAGAAAAAGATCTATACAAATGAAAATGTCCCAAAAATGAAAATAAAAAGCCAAAATCGACCGGACGCCAATAATAATAATCGGAATAGATTTTGGATCTCTCTTAAGCAGACAAAGTACTATTTTTTACGTTTAATCTACTCCGGTATTTTTTGTATCAACAACTTATCGAATTTCAAACGAAAAATTTGGTATTCGTTTTCTTTTTATTTTAATTGCTAGCTTTTGAAAAAATTATTTTCAAACTAAAAATAAAAAAAAAAATACAATTTTTTTTTTCCAAACCCATTTGGTTCATTCCTTTGCTTTGATTTTATATGCATTTGTGTGAATTTCAGTCCAGAGTTCTATCAAAGCTCATATAAATATGAAGAAATTCTGAAAAGAGGAAAAATTGTCACGCATATTTCAAAAAGAGCCATTTTTAAACAATTTGAAAAAAGTGGAGGCAATGGGGCCGAAGTGAAAAAAGGAGCCAAAATGCCTCTTTAGAGTCACGAAGATACCCCTGCAAGCAAGATTTGGCAAATGGGTTTATATCCAGTATCTCATATAATAAACGAATATAAAATGTTATGCTACAGTTTTGTATACAAATGTTTGAGGAGGGGCAATCCCTTTCATCCTAAAAACGTTATGGCGAAAGATTATGAAAAATTTCCTTTTATCAAAATCTTTTCGAAAGGCCAAAGGTCATGTCTCAAAAACACTTCAAGGACATCACGAGAAAGCCTTAAACAAGGTGTGTCTGGTTATATTTGTTTTTTTTGTTTAATAATGATTCTCTAGAATGTAATTATACAATACTTGTCTTTCCATTTTTTAAATTTTTTCAACTCTTAAGCAGCCTACAGCAGCCACCAATTCGTGTAGGAAATATCCCAGAGGTTATTATATAATTCATTCTTATCGTGTGTCGTTGTATAAAAATATCGATTGGTTTTGCAACCTTAAAATTCTATATTTTACTACCTTGGAGCACGAAACAACAAAAGTCCATGACCCGCAAGCATTTATGGCTCATGATCCTATTTTAATAGTATGTATGAAAGAAGTTTGACCTTTTAGGTTTTTACAACATGTATGAAACGTGGATTATAAATTATTTTATTTCCAAAAAATAAAAGGAACGGAATTTAATATCATGAATTAAAAGTAGTTACACAACATCAAAAAACCAGTACATATACTCGTACTGAACTAATTCAACGGAACACATGGGTTGTAACCTCAATAAATTATTTTGTAGGTATAGGTACCACCGGAAGTATGCGAATACTCGTATTTTGTATACCAACTGGGTATTTTGTACAACATCAGCTTTGTTTTGGTAAAGGTATGGGTTCTTATCCTTTCCCTAAATATGCGAACAGGTGAATTTGCAAAAAAAAAAATTAAAAATATCAAACAGGTGTATATCCAGGCAAAGATTCAATAAAAATGGAGCACCAGTGTGAAATTTATGCGGTACTGCTACTGTGAATCCTTTTTTTTTAAGTTTTTTTTTTTTTTTTTAGCTTATAACGTGCAAAGCAGGAAAACAAAACAAAAATGAAAAATGTATAATTTAGGTTTAAAGAGCGTATAGTTAAATCGGAAAAGGATTTGAAAATAAAAAAAAGGTGTAGGAAGAATAGTCTGACTTTTAAGGTTGCTTTTAGGGAATTGCGATAAGCACGTTGGTTGGTAAACACATCACTTGACAACGGCTGGACTGATGTTTGTAATTTTTTTTAGTGTTAGTTATTTAATCCAAATAAGATTTTTACGGGCAGACAAAATTGAAAAGTTACCTGGAAAATAAGACTTTTGTATCTGTATGATCTCGCGGCCATAACTCACAATAATTAGAATGATGGATTTGGGTAATTTTTGTTTCTTATCCATTGGTTTTAATTTCATAACTCTGCCATGAGTAACTTTCCTTAGTGGTACCACAATGGACCCTTAGGGTCTAAGTGAGTCAACAACATCTAGACGGCCACTTTAACCTAACCTATCCATTGGTTTTTTTTTTAATATGAATTTTTAAATTTATTAATTCAGCTCTTCAGATCCTAATGAATAATTTCCTCCGCCCTCTGCCACGCCCATCCATGCTTACACATACAAAATAAATGCTTTTCGTTAAGTCTATATAGTCTTAAAAACCAGTTGACAGATTTTTACTAAAATTTTCAGAGTTACATAGATTTTATAAATTTATTATTTCAAATAGAAGGAAAGTTTAAAATGTAGTTTTGATAAAATCTACCCACTGCTAGGCATATCCTAATATGACCTTAAGTTTTTTCCGTACTTAACATTAAAATTATAAAAAAAATTATATGAAAACTTAAGACATGCTATATGCGTAGATTAATATTTCCAAGCCACTACCACGCCCTTTTTTCTTTTATATTTAAAATAATTATAATATTTAATTTTCTCCTATTTTAACGTTCATAGGTATCTCAAAATTTGTATTTTAAAGTATAACGTGGGATTTTTGTTTGAAAATCTGCCTTCTACCACGCCCAGTTTTTTTTTCATGAAAAATAATGACAATTTAATTTCTTTCAAAATTTTACGTTATTAAGTAACCTTTTTGGTTTAAATATTCGGTGCTATTTAAGAGGCTTTTAAATCTTTAAATAAAGTTTGTTTCATACAAAATACGTCATTTAAAAATTTAAAAGCCTATTAAATATTGATGAAATTGGCCATTAGGCATCTAGTTTTTAGTGTTTCACTAGAAATACGTATTTTGTATGAAACAAACTTCATTTAAAGATTTAAAAGCCTCTTACATAAATGAATATAAGGGCATTATGAAATCGGCCATAAATGTCTTTTAGTTTTTGAGAAAATAATCTTTTGTATTTATTGTATTTTAAAGATGCTTCGATTTGTCTACCTGTGAGAACGCCGGGGCAGGCCAGCTAGTAAGGTTTTATTCGTTACACATCTTGAATTTTTTGTTACCCATGTGACGCCGTCGTGCGTCGGGGCGGGTCAGCTAGTTTTTAAATAAATATTTGTTTTCTTATGTTTTGAGGAAATTCAGGAAGTCTTAAAGCTCGTACTTGATTTTTTAAGTGAAAGTAGGCATAAGAATTCAAGAGTACATTACATAGTATACCTGGCGAAATAAATATGATTACTGAGGATATCGAATAGAATATTTTAAGCTATTTCTTTACACCGAAGCGATATCTATTACCAAGGAAAACGTATGTGTTTCTGTCTGCACACTGTCATTTAAAAATTTTAAAATGCAATGTGCAATTATGTGAAACTAAGTTTTTTTTATCCACCCTCAAAGATTCTAAAGGTTGACAAGATTTAAGAATGCCAATGCCGATAACGTTGCCAGAATGTCAGTTCAATATGAAAATTAATGTGTATAAATTAATATCTCCATAAATTTAGTCACTAGAGCTTGCCGCCATGGATCTGCGTGCATATGTACCTAAATGTAGGTACGTTCAACGTCTACTGCTCTACCAACGAAAGTGCATTCAAGCAACTCAAGTCACAAAATTGAAAATCTACTACAAAATTTAAATTTATTCCGCATAAATCGATGTGAGTGAGGTTACTTACATACATATGTGCAGATATACATCGATACCTACCTAGTTGGAGTTGGTTCCGTTTCGATACTTGTGCGGTGTTTTTGCTCCCCAAGCTAAAACTAATTGTAAAACAAACAAAATAGAAAATGTATATTTATTTAATTTTTTTTAGTTGTTTTCTTCTTTTTTTTAATTTTTTTTTTTTTATTTTTGATTGCTAGTTCATGTGGTGTGGTGACATTCAAGTTGGCATCAGCAGCCAACGATGTGCAACGAGGTGGTCTGAACTGATTTCGATGTGCATGAATTACACTGTCAGACAAAAAAAAGTGCAAAAATTATTTTCAATAATATTTTATTTAGTATGATATGTTCTGATTTATTTTTCTTAAAAAAAATAACTTATTCATATTTTTCAGATTATCTTACGTCCACAGAAGTAATCGTTTAAAGTTATATACAAAATGTAGGTTAGAAATTAAATAAAATAGCAATATTCAAAGAAAATAGAAGAGACAAAATAAAGTGCAAATTCGAAAGATCATCACGTAAAGTGGATCCTCCTTTATTTTGAATAACTGCAGCAAGACGTTTGGGCATGCTGCTAACCAGGTTTTTCAAGATATGATCTGGAATTCTCTCCCATTCATTTTGGAGGCTTTCCCAAAAAGATTGTAAATTGCGACGTTGATCTAAGGGAATCCTTTCATCCAAAATGGACCAAAGGTGCTCAATAGGGTTTAAGTCGGGAGATTGGGTTGGCCATTCTAGTACGTCAACATTATTTTCGGTAAAAAAAACTGCTTAGCTACTCTGCTTGTATGCTTTGGATCGTTATCTTGTTGAAAAATATAACTTTCCAAAGACATTCTAGAAGCAGAAGAAGCTAAGTTTTCCCTAACAATGTTCACGTAACTAGAACCCGTCATTTTGGTTCCAATTTTGACAATATTTCCAACGCCACTAAAAGAAAAACATCCCCAAACTATAAGTGACCCACCTCCATGCTTCACCGTTTTTTGTAAACACCTATGGCTGAGTCTTTCGGATTGCTTGCACCAAACTCGCTTTCTTCCCTTACAGTTTTTTAATTCAAATTTGGATTCGTCAGACCAAATAATGTTTTCCCAGAACGATTGTGGCTTCACTAAAAACTTTCTAGCGAAAGCTAACCGTTTTTGAATATTAACTGAATGGAGTAACGGCTTTTTCTTTGCAAAAAAAGTTTTTTAAACCGCTTTCATGGAGTCGCCTTTGTACTGTCCTTGCTGTTATATTTAACTGCAATTCTTCTTTAATATTTCTGGCGGAAGATAAAGGGTTCTTTCAAGCCTGAATTTTAACTCTGCGGTCATCAACTGCAGTTGTCTTCCGCTTCCCTCCGCAAGAACTTTTAAAACTAGCAACAGTTCCTCGTTCAAAGAAATTTAGGCAGATTTTTCTTACCATAGAAATGGATAATCCATATTTTTCGCCAGTTTATGGAATATAAAGCCCCGTTGACGGTCCAAAACAAGCAATTCCTTCACTTCAGATATTAACGGTTTCATACTTAAGATTTAAGTAATAAAAATAAAATTTAACACGGAAATTATTATAAATTGGGATCTTTTGCTTCTACCTTTTTATATTTTATCAATTGTAAATATTTTTCTTTAAAACTTAAAACTTTTTGGCAGGGAATAATAAAAATGCACTTTATTTTGTCGCGAGTTAAATTGTATATGCTCCAAAAATACCGCAACTAATAGTAATTAGACATAACAATGGATTGTTTTTTTTTTTTTAAGAGTAAGCAACTGAGAATATGCGACGTCAGAACATGAAATGGAATGATAAACACTCTTTGCTTTTAAATAGCGGTAGTTTGAAAATTAATCTAATACTTTTGCACTTTATTTTGTCTGTCAGTGTACATGGAACATGTTTTTTTTTTGTCTTCTTAATTCCATAGAGTAGGGAGGTATAGAAATGGTATCAATGTTCATTTCATGCACTGAGAAAATAAAATGTATAATTAGATCTTACCAGGAATTAAAATTAACGAATAAAAAGCTTGTGCCGTAGTTAGGTAGTTTTTTGTGTTTTTTTTATAGCCGACGAAAATTAGACTTTTATACTCCCAGTTCAGTGCCTTTATGAAATTTTAATACAATAGGTGACGCAGCATTTAATACATCCTCAAAGTTTTTTGTATTTATTAGAAAGGTACCTACCTAGTGTATCGGTGATTATAACCTTGATTTGTCGCACTCGAAAAATGCACTTATTTGCCTCTTCTAAAAATGTTCACGTAGAAATGTCGCCTGATATTTTGACTTTATTTAAAGACATCAACTTTGAAAATCGGATCACTTAAACCGAAGCGAAGCTTAGCATTGAAGCCAACCATATTGTTAGATCTTGAAATATGCTTTGTTCTTGTCGTATAATAAAAAAAAATCAATTTCATAACAAAATTTTCCAATGTTTAATTGAAGGCGAATGAAATTAAAATGGTATTAAACTTTATATGTAAACATTTATGTCGAATTTCCATTAAAAAAAAAAAAGCTCTTGGCAGCGGTGGGATTCGAACCCACGCCTCCGAGGAGACTGGTGCCTTAAACCAGCGCCTTAGACCGCTCGGCCACGCTACCATATGCCATTGCAATTTAAATAACGGTTGACAAAATCAGAACACTGTTCTTTTTGTTTGCTGATATTTTTTTTATATAAGAATGTTTTTTTTTTTTTTTTTGATAGGTAGTTTGCACTTCAATAATAACTTATATCGATTTTGATTGAATTTTCAGAAAGTTCTACACAGGTAGGTACATATAGGTATTCTATCTTGATTTCAATCAAATATGTTAACATCGACTTCCTAAATTTACTTAAGGCCACTTCACACGATAATAGAAATCATATGACCCGTCACTATAATTTCTGTATGATTTCTCAAAAGAGTTGTCATTATTTATTAAATCATACCGTTTTCATTGGAAGTTTAATGTTTTTATGAATAATCGGGCTTTTTTGGTCACAAATAAGAACTCTAGAAGACGAGAGAGAAAAGGACATTACCAGATCGACAGTTACCAATAGAATAGTACAACATAAAAGAAGATTAAATAATTCTACGATGGAAAAATTCGTACTCAAGGTACATAAAGAAACGCAGCAATTCCTTAAACAGTACAAAAACGAAATTATTGTGACAAAAGCAGACAAAGGAAACAAAACAGTCATTATGTATAAAGAGGATTACTTTACAAAAATGTCTCAATTGCTCGAAGACAAAAACATATATAAAACAATAAGAATTGATCCAACAGCAAAATTACAAAAAAACCAACAACAATCTGGTAAATGAACTCTTCAAAAACAAATACATTGATCAATGGCAAAAACAAAAATTGTTTTCCTCATCGGCAACCGCACCAAGGCTTTACGGCTTGCCGAAAATTCATAAGCCAGATTTACCGCTCAGATCCATATCTTCCTCTACAAACGTTCCATGCTACCACCTAGCCAAACATTGGTGAAATTTTAAAGTCTATAGTCAATGAAAATTTCAACATTAAAAATTCTATGGAACTTAAAAATCAACTGCAAAACATTACTCTGGAGAAAGACGACTTTTTGGTATCTTTCGACGTTGTCTCACTCTTCACAAATATACCTACTTATTTAACCATCAAAATTATTATGAAGAAGTGGGACTCAATTAAAAATTTCACCAAAATTCCTAAAACCCAATTTTTAAAAATATTGGAGTTTTGTTTGAAAGAAAATAATTATTTTGTATATCAAGGCAAGTTATACAATCAGACGTTTGGCATGCCAATGGGAAATCCACTTTTCCCAACGATAGCGGACATCATATTAGACAACCTTCTCGAAAAAACAATAGATGACCTAATGTTGACGACGTGTTCGCTATAATAAAAGACAGACATCATTTTTAAATTTTTAAATCATTACCATACAAAACTTCAATTTACTGTAGAAACAGAACAAAACAAAAGTTTACCGTACATGGATACATATAAGAATATACAGAACAACTAATAAATTAAAATTCAACTGGTATTCAAAACCGTCGTCTTCGGGAAGAATGACTAACTTCCTTTCCACACAACCATTTCAACAAAAAATCAACACAGCAAACAATTTTATATACAAAATAAACATAAGTGACAAGGAATTTGAAGAAGACAATTTAAAAACAATAAAAACAACGTTATTCATGAACAATTTTCCGCACTACACAATCAATAACCTTATAACCAAAACTATAAACAAATTTTCCAAAAATAAAAAACACCACAACAATCCGTGACCGATGGTAACACTACAAGATATTATGGCATTACATATATTCCAAAATTGACAGACCAGAGAAACTTAAACAAAATAATAAAAAAAGAGAACATCAAATTCGCCAATAAGCCTAACATTACAATAAGAAAGAAATTTATTCACAAACACAAAAACAAAAATAGAAAAAGCTCAACAACACAACGTGGTTTATAAAATTGGATGCGGTGGAAAGGAAGGAGAAGCATGCAATTTGATCTATATTGGGACAACGAAGAGATCATTGGAGACAAGATTAACGGAGCACAAAGCTGACATTAGAAATAAAAGAGAATCCACAGGCCTATCACAACACATACTCTCAACTAAACACCATGCAGACTTTGACAATACAACAATAATAGACAAAGAGAAAAGAGCAGACAAGAGATACAAACTTGAAAATTTAAGAATTCAACAAAACCTAGACAAAACAATTTTTGTGCTTTACCGCCATATTATTTACTCGATACATCCAGATTTAAACTTAAATCCAGATGAATTTACATTGAATTTGTATGATTTACATCCAGATTTAAGTTTTAATCTGGATGTATTGAGTGAATAATATGGCCGTTAATTTTAAATTATTTTAATTTTAAACTAATAAATCAATTAATTTTTAATATAAAATATTTTCATTTATGTAAAGAACCTATTATATTTCATGTAAGTTTTAAGAAAATAATGTTTAATAATGTAATAAACAATAAATTTTGTCTAGATTAAATAAACTACCCCTGAAGAAGTTGGGAAAATCCAACGAAACGTAGGGAAAATTATGAAATAAAGTTTTTTATTAGCATAACACAGAATTTGTGACCAAAAAAGCCCGATTATTCATAAAAACATACCGTTTTCAATTTAGTATGTTTACACGTAACACGTCTCTGACTTTCTATTTTATTTTTCTCTTAACTAGCTTCTTTTTTTAACAAAGAAAATAAGATATTAAGCACAAAAAATACAAAATTGCATTGTTTTCAACACTGAATAGAATACAATCTACTAGAAACAAAAAAATTGTATATGATTTCTCAAAATGAAATAAGATGCAGTCCTAATGTGAAAAAAGTCATATGCTTTTTTCTTTTGAGAAGCTGTATGACGGTATTCACATTGGACTCAGACTTACGATTTTTTTTGGCATAAGTCAGTCAGCTCGTGTTCAGACTTACACAACAGATTCACTCTGACGTTTAGCAGTCGTTAAAATAAAACACAAATTTTTACTCGCCGGAGAATTTAATAAGAAATTTTTCAATCACAAAATTAATATTTCACTAAAAAAAAAATAGTTTTCCAATTGAATAAACTTCGATTTTGTAGTTTTAAGTGCTAAACAAAAACTAAATATGTACTACCAAAACAGATGTCACAAAAGGAAACGTTAACATTTGGGTTAATGTGAAGAATTCCTTAATGTGCACAGAAAGGAATTCAACAAAACACACCTATTTATACTAATAACGTTTTCATTACGATTTTGGGATAATTTCATTCCTATCGAATATGGGATTTTTTTTTTCACTCCTTCTACTTAAAATTTTCCATATCTTTTCTATAGGAATGGTACAATCCAACCATAAACGACACAAAGAGCAAATGTGCTGTTAACTTGTTGTTGGTAGAATTCGCCTATGGAGGGCTCACAACTATACCGAACCAAGTCGAGAAAAAGTGAAAATCGATGGTATTAAGAGGTTAAGCAAATAAACTCCCATTAATTACTAAAATTAATACTTTATTCGTAATACAGGCAACAAGAAATTTTATTCGCTAAATTTTCTTCTGATTTAAAAGTGAAATGAACGAAATACCGCAAAAAAATTAATTTTCAAAAACTAGAAGACAGAAAACCATTTGGTTTTAAGTGTTCGATTTAGAATTGATATATACGCATTGACCACGAAACCCCAATTCAGCACTTCATTTCACAATTTTGAAAAAAAAATTGGTCTAAACTTTTTTTTTTAAATATTTTTTTTTTTTTATCAACATTTTGAGTTTGCATGCGAATTTCTCAAAAACTATTGACTTGAATAATTTAACTTAAATTTAGGATAAAGGTACAGATTTCTGGCCGGTATAGTACTTCATTGTAAGTGTTGCCGTTGTTTTCTAATAAAATTTTATTTTTTCATTTTAAGTAATTTTTTCTAAAATCTTCCATCTTTAAATGAGTGCACACATTTGCTACAACATACAAATAAATAGCGTAACGTTTAAAGCAAATTATTTACTGACTGTTTTTTTTTTGTCGATTAAG
This sequence comes from Epistrophella euchroma, assembly GCA_947049315.1. NCBI lineage: Eukaryota > Metazoa > Arthropoda > Insecta > Diptera > Syrphidae > Epistrophella > Epistrophella euchroma. Next base: position 36,231,769 of record OX346248.1, read on the forward strand.
GCTAAAACTCACTTGAGATTTCGATCACGCGACTATACAGCCTCAAGAAATGGAAAATATTCCTCTATTAAAATTGCAAGTAGGGCCAGTCTAGTTTGATTCCATTTAATAATGTTTAATTTTGCGATTTAAAAAAGGCAGAAGATATATCTAGATATAATTTAACTTCATCAACATGTATCAAAAACAGAAAAATTTTTAAATATCGCAGAAAGATCATTTACAAAAATTGTGAAAAGAAGCGGACCTTAGTGGCTGACTTGTGGTAGCCCCGTTAAGTCGATTTCGGTGGATTAACTGATGTTTAACGATGGTTCAAGTTTTTAGTATGTAATATTAGCTAATTACATGCCTGAACCTCAGTTAATCTGCCAAAATTGATGAATTAAAATCCCTGAGCCAAGGATCAATATCTATTAAAAACACGGTTGTATAGAATTTGAGAGATAACTCTCATATCGAGGAATCATTAAAACTGAAACAAAACACATGAGTTTCGTTATGTTTTCAATTTCATAATTTTGTTGATGCGAAGGTTTTCGTTATTAGCTATAGATAAGGCCTCGGCCTTGCCATTAATGGGCAATTTTGCCTTGAGATGAGAGGCAAAAATTAAATAAAGTGTTTTCATTCCTCAAAAGCGAGTAATAGTAAGCAACAACACGATCGTTCCATTAAACTTATCAAAATCGTTATGTCTCCTACACAAATAACTTTTAACATTTACTATAATAAAGAATTTTTTGTTTGTGTTTTTCCCTTAGGCACCACTTTCCGAGTATCATACGAGTTACGACGACCTTTTCGTCAAGAATTACCTATTCTCTTTAAATTTTCAAAAACCACAGACATGGTTCTTTTTATTTCAAAAATATGTGCGAAAAAAAAAACAAATCTAAAATAAATCTAAACAAAATTTACATATAAATTTTTTTTTTATTTTTACCTTCCCTATTATTTAAAATCAGCAGAAACTTCAAACCAATTTATTCTTCTTCTTTGGCCACTGATATAGCCAAGAAGCGAACAAAAAAAAAAAAAAAAAAAAACAAACAGAATTTTAATTTTAAATTCATTGAATGCAAAAACTAAAAATAAATTCACGAAATTGAATAAGACAAAATCCCTGGAATTTATTACCAAAACAAAACACAGGTGGAATGTTTTAAAATTGATGAAGCGCTTGATGAATAATAAATTTTCATAATTTTGTTATACCTAGTAAAACGTAAAACCATAACTTTATGTATACTACAAAGTCTCGGTATGAAAATGTAAATTGAAGTGGCCAATAAAACGTACTTCTACCTACCATTGGCATCATAATGTGACAAGCTGTCATAGTATTTGAACTTTTATTTTGAGATATTCATGTCAAATGTTATTTTTTTTTTTTACCTTCTATTGTCATATAATTGTTGTGGGAATTTTGTCAACCCTTTTTTTTTTGGTATACCTTTTTGGCTTAGGTGAATTTGTTTAATGTACATATTTGATTCCCTTAGGTAATCAGCGACTTAATAAGTTGGGTTGTACCGGCTGTATTCCTGAGCGGAATTGCCATATTGGCCACTATTTTCCAGTTAAAATATACTCGACCCTGTCGAGGTATCCGTCAGAGCGGAAAATTCTCCGAAATCATACGAGTCGGAGGATTTTTGCTTCGAGGTGTTTTTCCGAACTGCTGTTCGGAACATTTTTCCGAAATTATGGAACGCACACCGGTGTCTTGCGTTGCGTTGTGATGAGGTGCGTGTTTGAGTGACATTTTTGACAGATTTATAAGGATTTCTTTCGATATTCTCCGACATCGCGGAGAATTTTCGTTTCCGACGGAATACCTCGAAAGGGCCAACTATCAAGGGGCCAATTATCAGACACAATTCGCATAGACTTGATGAAAATTGGTACAGATCCGCGTAACTGTAAACATTCCAATTCAATCCGGCATGAGCAAAGAAAGTTACTTAGCGATATGATTGATTTTTCGGATATAACTCCTAAACGGTGAATGCTATCGAAAAGTGGTTTCCTACAAATTTCTGTTAAGCAGCATTAACCCAACAGCTCCATTGGCAATATTTGAGGTAATAAATGGCTTTGCTCATTGAAATTTTCCTGAATATTGCTAACTAAGATGCTTTGACAATGGCAATGGAAATATTGGCAATTATTAATTTCCATTACTGAGACAATAAATTTTGACTTGGTTGAATGATTTCTCCACCATTTTTAAGGCGAATTCTGAAGTTTCCAACCGCTCTTCTGCACATTTCGATGGGTATTGCCGTAACTTCCTCTCTGATTGTGTATTTAAGTTCTTCCAGATTATGTGAACGAAGTTTAAAAACTTTTTCCTTTATGTACCCCCAAAGAAAAAAATCACAAATGCTCAAATCTGGTTAGCGCGCAGGTCACTCCACGTTTCCCCTCAAAGAGACGAGCCTCAATCTCGCCATTGAAACCCTAACAGTGTGGGATGTAGCCCCGTCCTGTTGGAACCAGATGTCTCCCAGATTAGTTGCTTCGCTCAATTCTTCCAGCTCGGGTTCAAAAAACTCTTCCAACATTGTCTGGGAGACTGTTCGATAGCATTTCTTGCCAAGATGACATTTTCTGGAGTTCTTAAAGTTCTGGGTGACTGGGTCTTTCAATTGCCGAAGGAGTTGCTGTTGAACCAGTGTTTTCCAATGTCCTAGCCCAACGTCTAATTGCATTACCGCCAGGGACGTTTCCCCCAACAGGGATATTGAAGTGCTGTCGAAAGGCTCTCTGCGTGGCGATAACAGAACGGCCATTTAAAAAAAAAAAGTCCTAATAGAAAACCCACGAAGCTCTCCCGTCCAAACCATGGTTGATACTGAAAACTAGACTCTCTCACTGCCACAACGACACCCCTCCCCTTTTTCCACCACAACCACAGGCCGAGCGCCGGCCGGTCAAAACCGGTTCATACCTTTTACGCCACTCTGTATTTTAATTTCTCAAAAATTTAATGGATGAATAAGGGCTACAGGGTGTCCCCCAAAGTTCAATTTGTAAAACTTTGGTCCTATAAAGATTTAAAAAGATTAATTTCAAATATAAATTAATTTGTAAAATGGCTTTGGACTAAAGAATTATTATATTTTCTGCCCAAATCAAACCGAACGAACAAAAGTATAACAATCATTCATAAGATACAAATTTAGCTTTGACATTAAAAAAATCAGATACCTAAAGTTTTGGAGCAAGACTTCTAAAAATAAGTGCAAATAATCCTAACATAACAAGGTACAAGGTACAAGGATACAGAAACATAACCAACATGCTAATTTAAACTTATTTCATTGCATGCAACTTCAAAAGCCATCCGATTTTAAGAACTTATACTTTGTCATATTATACTCATAGGTACGTTTGCTAAAAGTAACATTTTTGAAATTTGAATCTGTTTGCGTGCGAGTAAATACAATACTCAACAGAAATTTTCTTTTCTTAAATGCATGTTGCTTCCCGAAGGCCTTTTGAACAATTTTCATCTTTTTTTTTTTGTTCTTCTTGGTTAAATAATTTATGAAAAAAAAAATCATTTCTTTATAATGTATACGAACATATGTAAGTAAGCTCGTTTCAATGCAAGACACAAATGTACATAGTTCAAAATGTCTACTTGTTATTATATGACCATTGTTATAACTTTTGCAAGAACATCCTTACGTGCGCCTAACTTATACCTACCTTACCTACCTTTGTTCGCGTTTAAATAGGAGTCTATATTATCCGACAACACGTCAGGGTACTTGAGTACTTTGCCATGATGGGGCTCTTTTTCGACTCTATCATGCAACTTTTTTTCGCGTCTGTATGATGTCAGAACAGGAGCGGATATATACGGCGTGTCGCACAGTGGTTCAGGGGCGGACAAAAATCATTTTATTGAATTTTAAATATTTAGATTTTTGACATTGCAGTTTGATTAAGTAATAGTTGAAGCATTAGGATCAGGATTTTTTTTTCTGAAATCAGTTTGTAAATAAAAAAATTTTGAGCTCTAAAGTTGATAAACGAAACTTCAGTGATTTTGAAGCAAAAAACAAGCATTTATTAAAGACGATTATTTTTATTTATATAAATCTTTTGACTTTTTTTTGTTATTTTTTCTCTATTGGACATATAAAAAAAATTAAATTTTGGAAAAAAAAAAATTAATTTAGTTGTAAATTTTTTTTACGAAATTTTAAAATGAGTTTAATGTTCCCTGATCTTCCCCGGTCGGACACATAGTACCTACATACTATACTCGGAACCGTTAAGCATCGAATACAAAAAAAATTAGCTGCTAATACCTGCGATCCTTCGAATGCACCCAATTTATGTCTCAACACCTCCAAAAACTAAACAATTCCTTGAATTAAGTTTTTTTTTGTTGTTTTATTTAAATAACTTCAAAACCTTCCCGTAAACCATGAAAAAAAAATATATATTTATTATTTCTAAAGGAAGACCTTTAAATAAAACACTACCATTTTAAGTCCACTTTTTTTTTTGGGGGGGGGGGGGGGGGGCATACAAAATCGAATGAATAATAATGAATGAATGAATAATAACTCCCTGGATTATCTTTTTGTTATTATTTTATTAATTCTGTGCCCCACACCTTTTACGACATATTATTTTCCAATAATAAAGGATTGTAATAAATAAATAAAAGGATTGTAAGGAAGCCTGACGTTGTGTTTTATAAATAATGTAGATATAAAAAAACTAGGATTGGTAGGTGTTTAGACAGTCAAGAATTGGCTTGGCCGTTTCGCTGCCGAAACACAGACACTTCCATAGATTTTCGGTAAAATTAAGTCTGTCATGCTAAAGTTTTATGAAACGGCCAAGCCATACTTTTTGACCACGATGTAGGGTTGGTAGAGTTAGGTCTTGTAAAGTTAGGCCTTGTAGAGTTATGGGCTTGGCTCTTCATGAGATCTCATAACTTTTTCACAGCGAAAGCGTTATGTGCATGTGAGTCTTGGCGACCTTTTTTTACATGAAATGTTTTTGGTGGGATTTCATTTCTTTTTGTAGGATCAATTATTATCCATAAGAAAAACACCTGAACCTCCCTTAAATACTTCACGGTGGGATTCTGATTCCAATGAAACTACTTCCCAATTTATATTGTAGCAATAGGCCTAATAACTCGGAATAAAGTAACTACCTACATACCTCACCTTTATATTGAGCTAAGTATCTTAGCAAAGACCAGAAATATGAAAATAATATACCTATGTACCTTAATACGCATTTATTTAGAAACTATATAAGTAAAAGTAACGCGTATATTTTTATCTTCGCAAAAATTAAGGTAATAAGGTACTTAAACCTTAAAAAAATGATCCGTCAATGTAAAATCTCTTTATTTATTTTGACCGAAACGAAAAATGAAAGTTCATTATTTTTTCCTATCGCACACCCCTGAATATAAGTACATATACATACATAAAATTCCAAGGATACGTCATACTGAACGAGACGACAGTTCACCGATCGTGGTGAAAATCATACAATATATAAACAACCCTTATTTCAAGCAAAGCCATATTGTGCATTGTTTTTTGTGTTCGTGAATATAAAATAAAAAAAAAACAACCCTCATATTAATTATAGGCGGGGTTTGAATTGACTTGTTGTGTGTGATTGTGAAAATTGTTGTTGTTTTTGAGGCTTTATTATGAACCTCCACTTTTGGGGTGTTGGAGGTTGAAAGTTACAGATTTCTTAATTTTGTTGTTGTTTGTAATCACATCCTAGTCTACATTCCAAATTTCAGCTTTCTAGCACTTCGGGAAGTACCCTTTAAGTTTTGATGAGTGAGTGGTCAGTGACAAAATCAACGTTTTTGGCTATTAATAACATCCAAACTATAAAAGCTAGAAATATGAAATTTGGTGTGTTTTATAAGGCCGCGGACTACATCTAATCCTGAAAATTTGAGCTCTCTAGCTCTATCTATACCGAAGCTATGAGGGCTTGAAAATACGACGAAACGTTTCGAGAAAATATATAGGTAGTGCTAACCGCTCGTCTTGGCGGGCGCACTACCGTGCGCCTAGATTTATAATAATTTTGTTTAAAAAGGTAATACTGTTCGTGTAGAATAAGAAACAAAAGCTCGCCCAAATTTAAGGTCCTTTTTTTAGAATTGGTAAATACTCACAAATACAAGTTTATCAATTTTTTTTTAAAGTAAAAATGGAGATAATTTTACCAAGGTTTTTTTTTTTAATACATAGGTACAAAAATTGAACTTCCCCTTAACAAAAGAACCTATAGATCCGCTTCTGTGCTTCAGGTATCTCAATCAACACTCCCACTTTACTGTGTTTAAAAACGATCGATAAGAGTGTACTCATGAAATAATGAAACACAAATTCAATTCAAAATTGTTTAACATTATGTGTATAACCGTATAATGTACATATGTGTCTACTAAAGGTAGCTCTATCACTGGAATGCAATGGTATAGACAGAAAGGCTCCTCTCCAAAGGATTATATCCTTTGTGGGACCAGCCTACTGCTCGTATTTGGATGTCATTGACATTTTTTAGCTGCTGTCGGCTCTGCAATATAAACAAAACGCACAAACATTTTTTGCACCTACAAAGAAATTTAAATGCAGCAACACAATGGAAAAAAACGTTTCGTTGTTTTGAAAGTTCACAAAACGAGCCGTGCCAAAGGCAAATTCACATGTTTTTTTTTTTTTTTTGTCCTAATACCTGTGTGATGAGCTGGCTGGAATAGTTATTTTTACTCCCTCTCTAGTCCTTGATGCCAAAATGAAACTTTTTTTATTCAAAATTTGTTTCATTCTATTTTTAGTTGAAAAGACGAGTTATTTTTTCACACTAAAACCGGAACTAAGGTAGCTTTTTTTTTTTTTTTAGTTTTTGCAAGTTATGTAAAAATTCATATGGTTGTTATAAAATTGAAAGCATCATAAACTTCCTTGTGGTAAGTTTTTTTTTTTTTATCAAAATGAAAAAAAAATGCAAAACTAAAAGTTACAACTCAACATTCAACATTTCAAAAAAAAATGGTCAAAACTGCTACTGAAGGGGTTTGCTGACAAATTTTACTTTTTGCTTAGATATCAAAGTATACAAACGAACTCGAACAAGCCAAGTTACATAAGATGGTCGAGAAAAAATATCTATATTTCATCATGAAGCCAAAAGGTTTTTGTGTGTAAATTTGTATGAGGAAAACTAAGAGGAGAGAAAGTTTTTTTTTTTTATTTTTCTTTTCAAAAAGAAGACTTTTTGTAATTCAGAGCTTTTTGTTTGTTTAATGATGAGCTATGAGGATCCATGTCGTTGAGTGACATTGATGGATGATTTCGACTTTGGTTATGTTAGGTCACGTCACGGTTTGTGCTGTAAGAAGAAGCTAGGAATTTGAGAAATATTGAATATACTTAACCAATACATAAACGTACCTAAATGTATTTATTACATGTATTTAAAGCTATTTATTATGTACATCTTGACAGTTGTTTAAGTTTGCTTAAAGAATTAACTTAAGAAATTCACTTGAGATTTTAAAACCTAATTTGTTTTATTTTTTCTCTTTTCTTTTACAGGTAAATTATATAGCCTATTAAAGTGACTGAGATTTTAATTTATTTGGATGCAAAGGCGGAAAATAATGGTCCCGCATTTCTGACGGCAAAATGTTTAAATCAATAAAACATGGTACCTACATGTGTATTTATATTTATGTACAGTGTCTACGTTCTGTAACTCTCATATAGCAAAAATCAGTCGAGAAACGGTGAAAAATGGAACAAAACTCATTTAATTTGTTTCAGTTCGCATTGTTTCTCCAACCAATTTTATCGATGTGAGAGTTATAGAGCGTATAGGCATAGATGTATGAACATTATATACTTTTACTTGTTTTCTTGTTTTAGAAATAAAATTGCAAAAAATAACGGTGGGCTAAAGGTTTTGTTATACAGGGTGTTCTCTAATTCGTGCTTTATATTTTAAGAAAAAAAATTGTATGGAAATTCTATACCCCCCAAAGGGGGTTAGGGGGAGGGCGATTTCTGAAAAATTGACTTGAAATGGAAAAAAATATTAAAAACTAAAGAAAGTACAAGTTACTGACCATGACTTTATAAAATAATTTTCAAAAATGTACTGAGAAAAAAATTGTTTACGATAGGGGGGTCTATGTCCCCCCGTTTACAAGGGAGGGACCATACATAGACTAGAGAGGGAGACAATTATATGAAAATTATAAAAAAAAAAACGTTTCGCCAGCAGGGATCGAACGCTGAACCTTTCGGTTAAGAAGCAAGTACCTATTCCATTGCGCCACCATATTATGTAAATTTCTGCCGATTTCTTGGGCCTACAAACAAACCATGCACTAAAGAACTTCGTTCTAATAACGCAAATTGTTATTATGACATTTCAATGATGGAAAAACGATAGACGAGGAGATAGTGTTTGAATTACGTGAAGAAAATTATTGACGATCACGTCAGCGATAATCGTTTTGATGATTATCGTTTTGAAAATTACGGAATGACCCCCCAGTATTCTTTTTGACTTTGAAGAAACAGTATTTTTCATGGTGAATGCGAACACTGTATAGCCAATAAATTAAATTAGGAAATTCCAAACCTCGCTACCTGTTTTAACCCCATAAACTTTCTTCCAAATCATCAATGGAATAATTATGAATACATATACCTACTTACTTTTTCTGTTATTTCTGGGTAAAATTGATCAAAAAACACTAAATTTTGTAAGCTAACGACCGATTTTTTAGATTTCTTGGCATCTCCCTTAGAGTTGCTCCCAGGGAAAATATAAATATAACATTTTTTGTAGGAAACTTAATTTACTTAAATTCTTTAATGCAGACTTTTCCCCTTTGGTTTTTGAAATATTCGCGAAAAACTTAAAAAGGGGACCTTTAACCCCTTCTTGCGGCTTAAGCTCGCGGCCCTGGGCTGGGGACCTAAGATTCGGTCGAATTAAAGACCCACGCCTGGCGGGGTCTTAATTTTCCATGAAAATAAGGTCACATTTTGAATGTTAACAAAATTAGAACAAAATTTAGTTATAAGGTCATTATGTGGATTTTTAAAACGTCATTTATGTAATTTGTTGACAAAATTTTGTTCTTTGAGTTATGAACATATTTTGCTCAAAGCCATAAATGAAAAAAAAAACAGAGTCTAGTTTAAATACCTTAGCAAAATATAACTGACAAAAAAATCATCGAAATTAAGGCTAGCAACTTAAAAGTTCGAGGGCATTTTCTCTGCTTTATTAACTTGACTATCTTTATGTATATCTTATTTCCTTTCTGTCAGATCCAATTTACTGTTCATATAAAACGTGATTAAGTCCCTATACCATCATCAGTATTCAAAAAGCACGCCCGTACACACCTACAATTTAAAATTCAATTATCCTTTGTCCTCTGATGGTGATGCGGATAACATTTCTGTCTACATTTACACATTTTTCGATTGTCACTGCATGCAATTCTAGATTGCTACAATATGCACTCTGATGACGATGAGGCTTTCTTATAGAGTTACCAATTGAACAAAGAACGCTTTCATGCTGTGTGGAAATTCAACCTACACATACCTACCTACGTCTCCTTTGTTAACACATCCACTCATAGGAAATAAAATCAAGTAGGTTCCTTACCTTATACAGTTATAATACAGTTATAGACGAAATAGTAGTATACCTAGGTAAGGTAGGTACAAAAAGTATTAACAAAACAAAAATGTTTGCACCTTTTATGTTGCGCATTCGAATGCACCTCCTAAACGTATTAAGTTGGATGTCGGAAAGGTGCACAATACACCGTCTCTAGAGGTTGCATGAGTCAATGCTCCCGTCATGCTTTTCTATTGAAATATAACATCATATAGACAAGAATTCAGTTATGCCTCAAAGCCAGAGCTCAGAGCCATCAAGAGTAAAAATGCTGTTTGCCCTTTTATGCAATCTCGTGTTTTTATAGATATTTTGTCTCCTCTCCGAACGGTAGTTGTCCATCGAACCATTCAGTTTCAACCAACCAAATCTAAATCATCCTGTCTTTTTGTCTGTCTCTCTGTCTTTTTCAACTTGACTCTTGATCTTTGTTTGGGCTATGAAAACGTAAATTAAAAACAACTCTAATAAAAGACTAGAAACAAGCTTTCAACCGGTTCCCTTCATGTTATGCTCGATAGTTTGAGGTGCTTTGTAATGCATGGGGTGTTTCAGAAATAACATCTTGTTTCTTTAGATAAATAAAATCAGCAATTATCAAAAAACTGGTAAAAGTTGAATAAAATTCAGCAATTTCAGCAAAAACTAACACAATTCTATTCGATTAACCATTTTTCTGCCGAAAAATAAAATGTCATCTGAAAGGCGATGTTCTTCAAGTGCATTTAGGTCTTGATCATTGTCTAAATGCGGTCACGGTTGCCACTTTGGTCATTTGTGACCAAATTTAGTCATTATTTTTTCACTTGGTCGCATGGTCATTTTTTATTCCATTTGGTCATTTTTCTTTAAATATTGGTTTTATGAAAATATATTTGTTTTTATTAAGTTATACTTTGATCTCATTTTAAAATGCTCTGAGAAATTATTTATTTATTATTTATTTATTAATGTTAGTCTAATTTAATTAAGTTCATTAGGTACCTACTTTGTGAATGAATTTTATTAAAACCTCGTTTATAGATCGAAGCGAAGTTTTCATACAAAAAAAATAGCTTTTTTCCCAGGCGTGAAAAATACAACAAAATTAAATGCAATTATTTAAGCGAAAAGGGGAAGAAATTTCTTTCGAAATAAATATAATTCAACGGACTTATTTTAACCAAATATAAAACTAAATTAATTTTTCTTTGTACACCTTTCGACGCGAGATTTATTGATACATTATTTCATTTCGGTTTGAATTTCACTTCGCTTTGATGTATAAATTAGACTTAATACATACAAAAATAATATGTCATCTATGTAATATGAAGAATATGTTAAAATAAATGTGATGAATTCATTGTTTTCTGTGTTTAGAGGTTCAAATATTTCGGACTAAAATTATTTTGGTCATTTTTAGCTACAGTTAGTCATTTTTGTTTTTAATTTTGGACACAAACTTTATTTTCAAGTGGCAACCGTGAATGCGGTCACGAGCGAGCCAAATCGGTCATGCATAGCCATCAGCTAAGAGAAAGGTGTGCTCACGTTCGATTTCCATCGCAATAAATACGTATGAGCTTCAATGTGAGTGAAAGCACAAAGAAATACCATATCGCTCACAAGTCAACTTTTAGTGGCTCGCTTCAGCAACTTTTAGTTGCTCCCGATCTCCGATGGGAGATCGCCCACTACTTAAAGTTGCTCGGATTTGCTCACGGAACTTATTTGCCGGCAACTTTAATTTGTTTTCTTTGTTTTGGATGACCACTATGCAATTTGCGAGAAACGTTTGAGAATTTTCAAAGATGACGGCCAACTGAGGGGCTTTCAGTCCCAAAAACTGATTTTTATGCTCTCACTAACCCCCTCCCATCCTCCCTTTTTTACATATACAACCAAAAATTCGTTGTGCTGTCAATAAACAAAAATGGTTGCATTATTGAATGACTTCTTTATTCATTCATTCATTCATTCATTCATTAATTCATTCATTCATTCATTCATTCATTCATTCATTCATTCATTCATTCATTCATTCATTCATTCATTCATTCATTCATTCATTCATTCATTCATTCATTCATTCATTCATTCATTTATTCATTCATTCATTCTTTCATTTATTCATTCATTTTTTAATCGCAGTGAAAAAAAAAATTACAAGTCCGTTCCTAGCCTCTTTTGAAAATTTAATTTGGGCGACAAAATCCCCACGTTTGCTAACGGTCATATTTTATTGCGACTAAAATTTAGAATCGCAGTGACAGTGCTCGCTTTGATTTATAACACTGAGGAAAACATTTTAACAGAAAAGTCTCGAGAAGACACCCTGTGAAATTTGTTTGGCATTTAACTATTGCTACACTATAATTTTCTTTAAAATAGTACCTACCTACCGTTATTTCATGTTCTTTCCAAAATCCAAACTGATGTAGTGCACGTCGTCGACCTATTTCTTTAAAAACAACTTTTTTGGCTGATGGTTGTTCTCAATCGTGGCTTAAAAGTCGTGATATCTCGCCCGCTCCAAGCCCTAATAAAATGAGAAACTCCAATTTGTTGTGACCCGCCTGTATGTAATCAAAATACCCACATAAAAGGCCGTCGGCCGAAGTCAAGCAAATCAAAACAAATTAAATAGGTATAATGAAACCGTAGTTCGTAGAAAAGTTTTGTTGTTATTCAAACTTTTTCTTTATTACATTATGTACGTACATACATACATCGCTACATAGATATTTTTTTTTTATTTCGTTTCATTTTTATTCATATAAATGAACATTAATTGTAATCTTTGGAATTAAATTGGCTGTGGGATAAAAAGTTTCCCAGAACAAAAACAAAAAGTAATTTTCTCAGGATTAATAAATAATTTGGGATTCTCATCGCACATAATGAAAAAGTGTATAATATGAATAAATCATTTATGATTTTTTCTTGTTTTTTTTTTCTTTTTATTTTATTTTCATTTCGATTTAACGATCTTCAATTAACCCTTTTATGGCGCGTGTATAGGAGATATTATGGAGAAGAAAAGTTTATTGTGTAGACAGGAAGGTGGGGGAACAGATTGAGTTGATTTTTTGATTGATTGATTAGAAGGTTGGGAACTTTTGTTTAATTCATAAAATAAATGTTGCTAATGTAGTCATTCCATTACAAATTTTATTCGTAGATATGTTTTTTTTTTTGTTTGAATTTGTAATTTCTGTCGTTCCATAAATTCAATTGATTTTACTGTAAAACAATAAAAACAAATATTAGACCCAAAAATAGCGGTAGGTAGGTACCATGCAACTGCTCACAAAAGTTACGAAAAATTTTATTATTTTATTAAAAAAGCTCCAAGGAATAAGATAAAATATTTCGTTATAAGAAAATAACCAATTCAAGATCAGGTTGATCAATATGCAATACCTAAAGACGGAATGATACTAATTGACAAAATGGAAATGTATTAAGCCTTAGTATGCTGCTGATGCGAAACGAAAAATCCCATACAAAAATGACACAACGAAATCACAAACAAATAATTTCGTTGTGTTTTTCGTTTTGCGGTACGCTGTTCGATGAGTGAAATCGATAATTGTAGCAGATTATTTGGAGAGATCTCCCCTCTTTTTTAGCACAGAATTAATTGCCTGCGGAAAAGTGACATTTGGTCTCACAACATGTGATTTTTATGCGTTTGTGTTTGTTTTTACCAGCGGTGTCATTTACAAGGGGTAATTTTTTGTTTTGGATTTCGTAAGTCCCTTTCACACGATGATACTAATTGCTGGAGATTTTTTTGATGTTTTCTTTAAATCACCTTAACAATCTCTTGTACCTTTCACACGCAAGCAACAAAACCTGAAGAGATGTTTTTAGTCCCCTTTCACACGAGGAGACTGAGTTGCCGGCAACAAATAGCTCATGGGCGAGAAGGTCAGGAAGAAAGAGGGGTAAACGAAATCTCTCCGGTCAACAAATTCAGGAGATTTTTTTTTGACGTTTCTCTTCACACTACGTTTGTGTGCGTTCAACCAAGGTAGTTTAAAAAGAAAATATAAAAATCTCCGGGTTTTTGTTGCTTGTGTGTGAAAGGTACAAGAGATTGTTAAGGAGATTCAAAGAAAACATCAAATAATCTCCAGCAACTAATATCTTCGTGTGAAAGGGGACTTATTTTCCTTTTAAACTACCTTTGTTGAACGCACACAAACGTAGTGTGAAGAGTAACGACAAAAAAATCTACTGAATTTGTTGACCGGGGAGATTTTGTTTATCCTTCTTTCTTCCTGCCCTTCTCGCCTATGAACTGATTGTTGCTGAAAACTGAGTTGAATTGTGTGAAAGGGGACTAAGCATTTCGTTGTCATGTTGGAGACCAATGAAAAATTTCGTTTCACATCAGCGTACTAGGCTTTAAACACTAAAAACCAACCTTCTGAAAGGTTTGACTTTAATCACGATAGCCACTTATCTTATCTTATCTGAAACTTTAAGAGCTAGTTCCTGGGTGAAAGGGGCAGGAAGTAAGAAGTGTAGACAAAATTTGGACGGTCAACGATTTCAGGAGATTTTTTGACATTTCTCTTCGAAATACGTGCGTGCGTTCAACCGAGGTACTTTAAATGGAAAATAGAGAAAACCTCCTACGATTTTGTTTCTTCGTGTGACAGGGGACTTAAGACTCTACTTAACCAAACAGCGAATTTTTCGCTGTGGACAACGTTTTTTTCGTCGGTAGTCGATCTCTTTTCTTTTTTTTTTCTTCCGATGTCAATTTTATTTTTGTTTTGAATTTGGTTAATCGAAAATTTGATAAAACCGAAACATACCTATGTATAAATATTAGCAAAAAAAGAAAGTATTTTACGATGTGACGGACGGAAAAAAATTGGTCGCTTTGGTATAGGTGGACTCTCGAATTTTACTTTCAATTCGGAAGTTTTCGTCATAGTTTCGCAACGAATGTATGGCCTAGTCTCGGACAGCCTTTGTTTAGTTAAATCGAAAGCTAAATTACATAACTAAAAAAATGCAGGCGTATTTAATAGATTTTTGACTCCTTATTACGGTTGTCGTTTTACGAAAACGACAGCAAAACGACACGACTTTAGAATTGACTCTTGGGTTTTCAGTAAAGCGAATAAAGTTTTAATGGCTAAAAGAGATGAACGGATATAAAGCAGAGATAAACGCCTATTATAGTTTCTAGAGGCTTGTCGTTTTACTGTCGTTTTCGTAAAACGACAACCGTCATAAGGGTGAATGTCTAAGTACTTATCTCAAAATATTCGGGAATATGCTTTATTGAATAAAAAAATAAAAATTTGTCAAAATTTAGTCAATCGATTCCGCTCTCTAAAGTTAGATAAAAAGTTAGATGATCACTTTAGTAACAATTAAAAATGTTTACATATTTATAACTTGGAAGACTGTCTAAAGTTAGACAGCAGCGTTTATGAATACGACTGTTGATCGTTGACTGAAAAATTGGGCCTAAATTGTTGTTGTTGCGAGCGTCAATAAATATCTTTTCTTGCCCCGGAGCTCCAGGGGCATGGCTAGGCTATAACCTTGATTTTATGTAAAATTTATGAAAAATATACAAAATTATAACAATTATTTTTAAACTATGTATCGACTTATTTTAATGAAATCACAAAAAATTTTAAAGAAAAAAAATTGTAAGACACCTAAAATGTGTATTTATTTATCTACACACATACAAACATACATACATATATAGGTATTTATAGTTTGTAAATAAATTGCGTAGGCAGCCATATCAAACCAAATAAAATAAAAAAAAACGTGACCACAAAAAATTCAGTTGTCAATTTATGATATTTTAAAAATTCTTCATGGTCAAACTTTAATAGAATAAAAAGATGACACGTTTATTTTTCGTAAAAAAACAAACAAAAATAAATATTTTGCAAACAAATAATAAATGTGTTTCTGGTTTCTTGCTTTTTTTTTTGTTGTTGTTGTTTTTTATTTGTTTAACCAACCAACATTGTAGGTAGTAAATATTTGATTTGCCGAAATTCCCACATAAATTCATTGTTTAATGAAATAAAATGTAAAACAAATAAAAATAATGATCAAAAAGGCTTATCACCAAAAGTGGCACAGTCATTTAACCTATACTCACAGTCATTAAGCCTACTCAAGAGTCCATTATGTAAACATTTTAAGCTATTGTCATGCTTTATGATGATGTGATTAGAAATTAATTTTTCATTTAAGATACTTTTTTTATGATTTGGATTCCATTGCCT
Source organism: Epistrophella euchroma (assembly GCA_947049315.1). NCBI lineage: Eukaryota > Metazoa > Arthropoda > Insecta > Diptera > Syrphidae > Epistrophella > Epistrophella euchroma. The sequence continues at coordinate 36,247,758 of OX346248.1, forward strand.
AAATAGACATTTGTGTGTGTATAAATAAAAAAAAAAACAATTCGCATCATTTGAAAATAATGCCACCACATCGAGCTGAATTTGTTCAATATACGGATGACAATTTGAAAGCTGTTAATATTAATCACATTCGAATTTATTGTTCTTTGTATGAAATTTTTTTGCATTTACGTCAGTCTGATCAAAGTCCAAAACTTACAGTCTGGGTGACTAACGTTGCTATTTGTATAGCGCAAAATTTTTCTATAATACTAAAAACATGAAGAATCGAATATGAAGATGTCATACCTTTTCTGACAATTTATTAAAATTTAAATCAACTAATGTATGAGTATGTATTTGTATAAGCATCGAATTAACTCCATGTTACACTCTTTGACATTTATAAATAGCAAAAAAGTGTATTTGGTTATTTTTAGCACGAATTTTCGCCATTTTAGGTTTGTTCGAATGTAAATATGTAAGGCACAAAACTAGTTAAAATTATTTTTAAATTAAGAAAAAATGAGGGTATTGGAAATTTGTTATCATGCTGCTACCAAATACGTATTAAGCTGTTTAAAATTGTGCTTAATTATACATGCGTTGGAAATTCACCATATAATTTAAAAAAAAGGTATACCATCTAAAAGGTTACTTACTGTTTGAACAGAATAGAATGCTGCAACTGAAGCTGCAGACGGAACTGGAATAGCTGTCAAAACCTGTGTAGTACGTTATTTTTTTTTACGTGCCGACAATGCCGCTGTACAGCTTTGAAAGCTATTCTTGTGTTCAAGCTTAGAATTCACATTTTTTATTTCCAAAATTTTTTCGCGACACAAATAACCACAATATTTTTTTCCGACGGAAACAGTAGTTTTTTTTTCTTCATAGGTACAATTTGGAACGTCAATAGTACCGTACGTGAAAAGTTGGCGAACTCTTCCGTCTGCGGTTGCAGGTCCATGTGCGGCTACGCTGCATTGTGTTCGCAACATTGAATTACTGGCTGAACAGAATAGAATGACGGAACTGAAGCCGCAGACGGAACTGGAAGAGCTGTCAAAAAGTATCGTACGTTTTTTTTTTTTACATGTCCACAATGGAGCTGTACAGCTTTGAAAGTATTTTGAAGAAAAACAAAAGAATATTCTTGTGTACAAGCTCAGAATTCACATTTTTTGTTTCCAATAATTTTCCTTTTAATAAATAATTTTTTTTCGCGATACAATATTTTTTTTTCCGACCCAAAAAGTTGTTTTTATTCTCCAACGTCAAAAGTGCCGTACGTGAAAAGTTAAAAGTTGGTGAACTCTTGCGTCTGCGTCTACGTTCCGTTGTGTTCGCAACATTGAATTTGCGTGTATTTAATATTTTGACAGCTGTTCCAGCTCCGGCTCCGTCTCCGTCTGCGTCACCATTCTGTTCAGCCAGTTAGTGTGTATTCAATGTTTTGATTTTGACAGCTATTGCAATGCAACTACGGCTCCAGTTGCAGCTCCGTCTCCATTCTGATCAGACAGTTACTGGCCACAAAACATCAGTTAGTTTCAGTAATTGTTCAGTCAAAGTCGATTTGTTATAAATATTTTAAAAAAGTCATTTTAGTTTATTTCTAATAACTTGTCTCCGAAATCTCGCTTTCCGATTGGCAACTCTTCCACTAAAAGTATTTTATGACTAGGTTTCAACATTTACTACATAGTCATACCTATACATATGTACGTAATATTTACGTAGACGTTTAACATTTTGTCTTCTTTTTTTATTTACAAATGTATACATATTGTACCCTCAGCTATAGGATGGGTGTGGGACTAATTGGATTTATCATTATTATTACTCATTTTTTTATGTTTATGGTCGACAGAAATTTCGTTTCATGAAATTATTTTTAAAATACTCTTTTTTCTTTAATGACGAAATATTCTAAGCTGTAAATAAACCAATTAACTTACGAATTCTTCATTCCAAAATCCTTACAATGGGGCAGTTGGGCATAGAACTTTGCAAAAAAAAACTCATAAGTCTGCAGATTGTAAAGTTGAGTTTATAATATGCAAGTATAGACATAGGTATAACAAATGAGACCCAGCTTTCCATTGACAGATTAAAGTTAAATTAAGTTAAATTCTGTAATGAATAACTGCTTCTTGAGTTAAATTTAAAAATAAATTAATGTCTAGAGTAACTAAGTCCTGTTTAACTTACGACTAAAAAACTGGGTCTAGATTCGTTGAGTTAACTGCAAGTTAACTAGGAAATTTAATTCACTGATGTATTTGTATTTGTTGTATTTAACTCCGAATTAAGGATGATCTCGCACACTCTAGATTACATCGCCACTCAGTGGTCCGTTTGTTGAATTTTGGGGACAGCGGACAATATGTATTTGAAATTTTGTACATTTCATAATTTAGAGATGCATAATTATGTATTACCGCGTGTAGATATATTTTTGTATTTGAAATAGGTCAGAATATGGTACGAAAAAAAGTCAGAATTAGTTAAATTAATGTCGAAATGGCTGTGTCAATCATGTACGATTCGATTTTTTTGATCCGATCATCGAAAAGTATTGATGATTGAAATCACTAATTTTCATTTCAATCGATCTCAATCTCAGTCATTTTAATGATTCTCGATTTTCCAACCCAATCTTAATCATTTTAATACATCTTGATTAAAAACATCAATCTCTAGTACAGTAAGAAAAAATTCAAAAGAAAGAAAAGATTATAGCTGTCAAATGTAATAAAAATGAGTTTTTTGCAAATATCTTAGGAACGGTTTGTGCTACAATCATGTAGCTGACGCAATTTCCCACAAAAATGATCCTTATTATTGTTTTCGTAGCATTAACCGTTAAAAAGTTACAGCAAATCGAAAAAACAAAAAGTATCCTAATAGTCCAGTCAACGAAGGAAAAATAAATGAAATAAATCGTGTAGTCTAGGTTATTTTTTTAAGTAGTAGGGGTGACCCTCAGGTCCAACATACCAAAAGTCCCCAGCCCAGGGCCGCGAGCTTAAGCCTGGAGAGGGGGTTAAAGGTCCCCTTTTTTAGTTTTTCGTGAATATTTCGAAAACCAACGGCTTAAATGAAAAAGTCTGAACCAAGGAATTAAAGTAAAATAAATTTCCTACAAAAAATGTTATATTTATATTTTCGCTTGGAGCAACACTAAGGAAGATGCGGGGTGGAGAAATGTCAAGAAATCTAAAAAATCGGTCATTATCCTACAAAATTTAGTGTTTCTAGATCAATTTTATCTAGAAATAACAGAAAAAAAAGTATATGTATTCAAAATTATTCCATTGATGATTTGGAAGGGAGTTTATGGGGTTAAAACAGGTGGCGAAGGTTAGAATTTCCTAATTTAATTTATTTGCTACAGTGTTTGCATTCACTATGAAAAATACTGTTTCTTTAAAGGTAAAAAGTATAATGGATTTTTCCAAGTTACTGACCATGACTTTGTAAAATAATTTTCAGACATTTACTAAGAAAAAAATCGTTTAGGATAGGGGGGTCTATGTCCCCTCGTTTATAAGGGAGGGACCATTTTCTAAAGCATTGACGTAAAGTGCATTAATAATTATTTAAAATCAATGGAAGTACCTATAATACAACACTATAGGTTTTTGAAAATCCAAGGACCTATTCTTTTATTTTGTTGCTAAAACAAGTTTTTTTATTAAACAGGCTATACAAAAATTGAACTTAAATTTAAAGTTTTGAAAAAAAAAATTTATAATGATTTTATTTTCAAAATTTTTTGTAGCTAAGTGCTAAATTTTAGTTCAGTATTTATGGCCGTTGTTAATTCTTAGTCGAACGCTAAAAACTAGATAGCTGTAGGTCTTTCAGTTTTTGAAAAAATCAAAAATTATGGAAACTACTACTTTTTTAGAAAATTATTTCTTTTGTAAAACCGTCACTTTGCCAACGAAGGAAAAATCATGTAGTCTGGATTATTTTTTCATAAGTTAGGGGTGATGCTTAGGTATAATATACTGAAAGTCCTTAGTCCAGACCCGCGAGCTTTAGACAGGAGGGGGGAAAAGGTTCTTTAGAAAAAATTTCTAACACTACTACTTCCTTAGAAATGGTAATGAAATAAAAATGTACCCAAATTATAAATTTTCTTTTTGCAATTGTTTACCATTGATTCAGCATGTTTACTTTTATAAACTCAGAACAGCAAGAGAAATTATGAATGTTGGAACATGGGTACTCGCATTCGCTAGTAATGAAAATCGAATCAAAAATACAATTTTAGAAAAAAAAAACTCCTGGATAATAATATATTCCGGTCTTGTTCCGAACGATAGGCCTGTGCCACCTCAATGGGACCTATCGAGAATCTCCCGGTGAATTTTGTTTCCCACGGAATATTTTATTCCCATGAAGTTTTTTTTTGCTATCGTAAATGTCCCACGGAATAAATTTCCCTCGAACAAAAATCCAATGCAATGACAGCCAAATTACCCTGGAAAATTTATTCCCGTTACCAATTAATTCAGAGGGAAACTTTTAGCCTTTATTCACGTTCCCAATGTTTGAACGGGAAATTTTGTATTTACGATAACCCCCAATAAACGTTTTGATAAAGGGTCCAGGGAAAAACGGCACAAGTCCATTCAAAATGATTCCGAGAAAAGTGAAAATACAAGTTTACTTCCTTATATACGCTAAATTGAAAGGGAAACGAAAAATTAAAAAAAAAGCAGTTCTGTAATACAGAATGTTCTGAACTCTTTAACATAACTCTATCTGGGGGCACGGTAGTGCCCCCTGCCAAGACGAGCAAAACGAGCGGCGGGCACTACCTATATTTTCTCGTAACGCTTCGTCGGATTTTCAGGCCCTCATAACTTCGATCTGGATAGAGCTAGAGAGCTCAAATTTTCAGGATTAGGTGTAATCCGCGGGCTTACAAAATACACCAAATTTCATATTTCTAGCTTTTATACTTTGGGTGTAATTCATACCCAAAAACGTCGATTTTGTCACTGACCACTCACTCATCAAAACCTAAAGGGTACTTCCCGAAGTCCTAGAAAGCTGAAATTTGGAATGTAGGCTAGGATTTGCACACAAACAACAAAAAAATTAAGAAATCCATAACTTTCACCCTCCAACACCCCAAAAATGGGGGTTCATAATAAAACATCTAAGACAACAACAATTTTCACAATGCACACAAAACAATGCCACACAAAGAAATACATATAACCCGCCTATACTTGACGTAAGGGTTGTTTTTTTTTATTTTGTACTCACAAACATGAAAAAAACAACGCACAATGGCACAATGTCTTTGCTTGAAATAAGGGTTGTTTATGTATTGTATGATCTTCACCACAATTGGTGGAAAAATTGTCGTGCCGGTATCGCTATGACGTATCCTTGGAATTATATGTTATATGTATGTATGCATATCTATTTATATTCAGGGGTGTGCGATAGGGAAAAATTATGAACTTTCAATTCTCTTTGGTCAAAAAAAAATTATAAGAGATTTTTTATTGACGGCTCATTTTTGTAAGGTTAACCCTAATTATTGCGAAGTTAAAAATATACGGGTTACTTTTAATACTATATATTATATTGCTAAATAATTATGTATAGGTAAAAAGGTATATGATCTTATAGTACATTACTGGTGTTTTGCTAAGAGACTTAGCTCAATATAAAGGTTAGGTTAGGTAGGTTGTAGGTAGTTATTTAATTCCTAGGTTATACATATGCCTATTGCTGCAATATAAACTGTGAAGTTGTTTTACTGGAAGCAGGGTTTCACAGTGAAGTATTTATAAGGGAGGTTCAAGTATTTTTCTTACGGATAATAGGTGATCCTACAAAAAGAAATGAAATCCCACCAAAAACATTTCATGTAAAAAAGGGTCGCCAAGACTCACATGCACATAACGCTTTCGCTGTGAAAAAGTTATGAGATCTCATGAAGAGCCAAGCCCATAACTCTACAAGGCCTAACTTTACAAGACCTAACTCTACCAACCCTACATCGTGGTCAAAAAGTATGGCTTGGCCGTTTCATAAAACTTTTGCATACCAAAAATCTATGGAAGTTTCTGTGTTTCGGTCGCGAAACGGCCAAGCCATACTTTTTGACCACGATGTAGGGTTGGTAGAGTTAGGTCTTGTGGAGTTAGGCCTTGTAGAGTTATGGGCTTGGCTCTTCATGAGATCTCATAACTTTTTCACAGCGAAAGCGTTATGTGCATGTGAGTCTTGGCGACCCTTTTTTACATGAAATGTTTTTGGTGGGATTTTTATTTCATAAAAATTTACATTCAATACATTTTAGTGAATATAGTACGTGACTTGTGCCATTTTTCCAATGTCAAAAAATCATCATTGAAAAACAACGGTAATACCTACAATGTCATGAATATCCTTATTTTAAAGCTAAAAATCTATTAATGTATTCTGTTTTTAATTTAAATTATTTCATTAAACAGTTTTTGAAAAAATGATTTTTAAATTCAAAATTTTAGAAAAAAAAAAAATCAAAAATTGTTTTCAGACTATTTTTTTTTTTTCAAAATTTTACATATTTTTGTGTCTAATATTCAATGCTCCTAATAATTTTTAATCAAATACTAAAAAATATGCTTCTTTGTATTCTTGTTTTTAAAAAAATATAAATGAAGTTTATGGACTTGTGCCATTCTTCCATACAATATTTTGTACTTGTGTCGTTCTTCCGCAACACGGAATTTCTTTTTAACGGTTTTACTTTTAGAAGAACCATTTTTTTTTTCAAAAAGTTATTAGGAAATCATATAGTACGCATAAAAAGCTACAAAATGCCATCATTATTTTAATTTTGAAAAAAAAAATGGACTTGTTCCGTTTTTCCCTGGTCCCTACATTTATACACTGACAGACAAAATAAAGTGCAAAAGTATTAGATTAATTTTCAAACTACCGCTATTTAAAAGCAAAGTGTGTTTATCATTCCATTTCATGTTCTGACGTCACATATTCTCAGTTGCTTACTCTTAAAAAAAAAAACAATCCATTGTTATGTCTAATTACTATTAGTTGCGGTATTTTTGGAGCATATACAATTTAACTCGCGACAAAATAAAGTGCATTTTTATTATTCCCTGCCAAAAAGTTTTAAGTTTTAAAGAAAAATATTTACAATTGATAAAATATAAAAAGGTAGAAGCAAAAGATCCCAATTTATAATAATTTCCGTGTTAAATTTTATTTTTATTACTTAAATCTTAAGTATGAAACCGTTAATATCTGAAGTGAAGGAATTGCTTGTTTTGGACCGTCAACGGGGCTTTATATTCCATAAACTGGCGAAAAATATGGATTATCCATTTCTATGGTAAGAAAAATCTGCCTAAATTTCTTTGAACGAGGAACTGTTGCTAGTTTTAAAAGTTCTTGCGGAGGGAAGCGGAAGACAACTGCAGTTGATGACCGCAGAGTTAAAATTCAGGCTTGAAAGAACCCTTTATCTTCCGCCAGAAATATTAAAGAAGAATTGCAGTTAAATATAACAGCAAGGACAGTACAAAGGCGACTCCATGAAAGCGGTTTAAAAAACTTTTTTTGCAAAGAAAAAGCCGTTACTCCATTCAGTTAATATTCAAAAACGGTTAGCTTTCGCTAGAAAGTTTTTAGTGAAGCCACAATCGTTCTGGGAAAACATTATTTGGTCTGACGAATCCAAATTTGAATTAAAAAACTGTAAGAGAAGAAAGCGAGTTTGGTGCAAGCAATCCGAAAGACTCAGCCAGAGGTGTATACAAAAAACGTTGAAGCATAGAGGTGGGTCACTTATGGTTTGGGGATGTTTTTCTTTTAGTGGCGTTGGAAATATTGTCAAAATTGAAACCAAAATGACGGGTTCTAGTTACGTGAACATTGTTAGGGAAAACTTAGCATCTTCTGCTTCTAGACTGTCTTTGGAAAGTTATATTTTTCAACAAGATAACGATCCAAAGCATACAAGCAGAGTAGCTAAGCAGTTTTTTTTTACCGAAAATAATGTTGACGTACTAGAATGGCCAACCCAATCTCCCGACTTAAACCCTATTAGCACCTTTGGTCCATTTTGGATGAAAGGATTCCCTTAGATCAACGTCGCAATTTAAAATCTTTTTGGGAAAGCCTCCCAAATGAATGGGAGAGAATTCCAGATCAAATCTTGAAGAACCTGGTTAGCAGCACGCCCAAACGTCTTGCTGCAGTTATTCAAAATAAAGGAGGAGCCACTACCTATTAACATTTTTCTTTTCTGAAACTGAATTCCTATTTTACGTGATGATCTTTCGAATTTGAACTTTATTTTGTCTCTTCTATTTTCTTTGAATATTGCTATTTTATTTAATTTCTAACCTACATTTTGTATATAACTTTAAACGATTACTTCTGTGGACGTAAGATAATCTGAAAAATATGAATAAATTATTTTTTTTAAGAAAAATAAATCAGAACATATCATATTAAATAAAATATTATTGAAAATAATTTTTGCACTTTTTTTTGTCTGACAGTGTATTTAAAAGTGTTTTTATTCCACAATAAAAATGCCACGCAGCACATTCCTAACATAGCCTCGGTGGCGCAGTAGGCAGCGCGTAAGTCTCATAATCTTAAGGTCGTGAGTTCGAGCCTCACCCGGGGCATTTCTTTTTTTTTTTTTTTTACGTATATTAAATTAATTTTGTTTTAATTTACTCAACAACAATGCCAATTTTTCAATTTTTAGTATTTATTTATCAATGTAGAGTTAAAAATTCGATTTCGAAAAAATCATCAACCTATTTTTAAAATATTGAATTAAAAATAATTTTTTTTTGAATATCTACATAGGGGCTTATTGCGGGAGTCTATTCGAAAAAAGTCTATTCGACAAAAGTCTATTCGACAAAAGTCGATCAAAATTCTTGACAGAATTGAAATTTCTTTCAAATAGAAAAAATATAAAATTATTCAGTACAAATATTAAAAGTCAAATAGAAAAATATTAACGAATAAAATTTTGAAATAACGATAGTAGACTTTAATTCTATTCGACAAGATTCTATTTCATCCGCAATAAGCCCCTAAATATTCAGTACAAATATTAAAAGTCAAATAGAAAAATATTAACGAATAGAATTTTAAAATAACGATAGTAGACTTTAATTCTATTCGACAAGATTCTATTTCATCCGCAATAAGCCCCATAATATTTGTCGGAGTCGAATTCACAGGCAAGAAAGAAATATATAGCCGACACAATTTTCAAGAGCGATAAAATTATTTATTTAACTTAAATATAAATTTTCTATAATATAAAGGAATAAAGTAGTTGGACTTTTTTATGAGTTAAAAGGCGCGCTGGCGCTTTAAAATTATTTGTGTTGCCATCGCACTTATGTTTTTATTCACTGATTTATTTACAGCAATTTTCTTTTGTGAAAGGCAAAGTATGAAATTTATTTTACATAGATTTAGTTATAAAGCGGCTTTGCAAACAAAGTTAAGTTAAACAGGGTGATTCAATTCAAATTGTTAATTATGATTTATGAAATAGTTTTAATGTGAGACATGGATGTATATGGCGGTAACAAGATTGTTTAAACTGTTCGGACTTTAAAAGCACTGCAAACAAATAAACAATAACAAAATCGGTCGACCCATTCAGAAGATAGATACGAAAATGAGGTTTTGAATCAAAACCTTATTTCCGTAATGCGATTTTTTTGGCAAAAACCTGAAACGCAGTTTTCCTAAGACCCCTTTTATCATTAAAGGTACGAAGTTTAATCAAAATCGTTAGAGTCGATTTTGAGAAAATTTGAAGAAAAAAAAAAACGAAATATTTGTATGGCAGCTACCTGTTCTAGATGATCTAAATCAAAAATTTGAATTTTCCCTCTAGTCTAGGGCATGCAATTTAAATGTCCTGTACCAAATTTAAAGCAAATCGACCCAACCGTTTAAGTTCTAGTTCTCCTTAGAAAAAAATTACAAGCAAATAATTTAACTTTTTTACTTGCAAAATAGCTTAAAATTACTTTTAAGAAATCTACATGAGCTATCCAATAAATAAAAATAAAAGGCTTTAACTGTTATGCTTGAATTAAATGACACAACATGTAATTTAGGCATTCAATTTCAGAGTATGCTTTTAAAAAAGTGAGTACCTTGTGGGTGTTTTGTTGGTCTATGATGGCATAAAATTGTAATTAAATTATACTTTTTTATCTGAAGACACGAATAAACCTTGACTACAGGGAATGTGTATATCTCCAAGGTAACCTTGGTTATGTAGACAACCTTGAAAAGTACCTTTCCATGGTTAGAAGTTTGATAACATCTCAAGAAATCGAATAAAATTCATTATTTTGTTTATGTACCTACATAACATATTCTGATTCTCAGGTGTGTATTAATCAATTATTCATACCTTCTTTTGTCTTGTCTCCTGTTTCACATTTCAGTTGGAAAAAAGGAAAGGTGTTTTTTTTTTCGTCGAAATTTAAAAGAATTTATGGTTTACTCAATAAAAAGTAAAAAGCCTGAAATCCGAGTTCATCACATACAATATATCGAAATCAATATACCTACGTTACATATATGTATACGTATTGTATGTTTTAATAACGTGTTTATTATGATGTACAGCAACCTTCTATATAAGTGCATATTTACATTCATATCGGTATCTACTTTCTTTTCTTTTGTTTTTGTTTTCATAGCTTTGGCGGAATAATATTTTCTTTCATTTGTAAGTTAAGTATACAGGGTGTCCGCTGATTCGTGCATGATATTTTGGGAAATAATTTCCCGGATAAATCTAAAAAAAAATTGTATAGGCGAAAATCCTGTCCCCCCCACAGTGGGGCAATTTCTGAAAAATTGACTTAAAATGAAAAAAAAAAAATATTGAAAATTAACGAAAGCACATTCAATGATGTTCTATAACCCTTTTGAATGCCCATATTCAATTAATTTATCAGCTTTTTAAATGAATTTCATCAAGTTTTTGAGAAACTATATTCCAAAGTCCAAATTTTTGAAAAATATGTGAATTTTTCTTCAAGTTAATTTTTTTTTTTTCAAAATTTTTGCGCTATTCAGTGCCACTGTTTTTTTTTTCAATATTCAATGCTATAATTAATCCTTAGTCAAATACTGAAAACCAAATTTAAAAATCTTTTTTAGTTTTCACCAAAAAAAAAAAAACATAGTTCTTTCCAAAAACAACTGTTTTTTTATGAATGGTATTTTTTTTTGCGTCATAAACATAACAAAACAAACGTGAGTGCCTTTCGTTTTTTTTAATTTCTCAAAACCTACGAGATATTTTTACCTATGGTATTTAAAATCCTAAAAATAAAAAAAGAGCGGCACTTAATAATGCAAAATTTAAAAAAAAAAACACAAATTTTTTTCAAAAATTTTGACTTTGAAATTTAATTTCTTAAAAACTATTAATTTAAAGAACTTGTTTTAAAAATCAAATAAATGAATGGAATATGTGCTTTTAAAAGAGCTTAGCGCGACAATGTATGTGCTTTCGTTAATTTTAAATAATTTTTTTTTCATCTTAAGTCAATTTTTCAGAAATTGGCTCCCCGCCTGAGGGGTGGTGGGGGGAGGATAGAATGTTTGCCGATACAATTTTTTCTTTGAATGATCCCAGGAATCATCCCTCAAAATATCATGTATAAATTAAGGAGCACCCTGTTTACATACAGGTATTTTAATTCAAGTCATAAATTGAGTTGTACACAGTAAGTGTTTCCATAAGCATCCCGCAGTGGCCATACTAAATGACCATTCCATTTAAAATACTACGTGGTACCTTTTGGTACCAACCGCAATATTATTATTTAGAAAAGTAAACTCAAATCTGCAGCTACAAATTTTAATTGTGCATTAATATGTCTTATTTATGTTAGATAGTGCTGTGCAAAAAAAATACTCCAAGATTTTTTTCAACTTCGTTTAAATAATATTTTTTTTAATATAGTTTTAAAAACATGCACGGCTAGATCGCACAAACTTTTTGTTTTGATTATTAACAAATACAAAAGAATGTTACTCACAAAAAATCTTTACAAAAGTATTGTTTGTTAATTTTATTTTTCAAAAATTTTAAATGCAATTATATGGTTTGAAATATTGCAAAATTATAACAAAATCGGTGGACCTTTTAAGGAGCTATGCGTAATCGAAAATAAAGCAATTTAAACAAAAAAAAATCCACACTTTATTTCCACAATGCCAATTGACTGGCGAAAACCTAAAAAAAGCTTTCTTACAACTACAGGGTGCGGCAGGGAAACTTGCTTATTTGAAAGGTCAATAAAACAAAAAGTGCTTCACATATTAATTTTTTTTAATTGTAAAGAACACATTCTGAATTTTTGTCTCAAGTGGTTTTTAAAATTACGTCGGGCAAATGGCGGCCCTCACAAGCGATGCACTGTTCTACCGTAGTTTTGAAATTTCGCTCCACTCTTTCCAACATATCGACGGGAATGTTGGCGATGGCTTGGCGGATGTTGTTCTTGAGGTGTAACAGGGTCCGGAGTTTGTCGTTGTAAACGATGGATTTCAGATAACCCCATAAAAAAAATCGCAGGGCGCCAAATCTGGGGAGCGCGCTGGCCACGCGACGTAACCCCTCAAGGAGATGAGGCGCTCGTGGAAGTGTTAAAGAAGCGAAATCGTGTTTATTTAACTGTTGGACCATCACAGCAAGCTTGTAAGGATGAAACTTTAGTTCGCCGTGAAGAATTCGTCTCACTGAACGATCAGCCATCCCCAGAGCAGCAGCGTGTTTACGTGCAGTACGACGGGGAGAGCGCAAAAAGGATTCCCTCACCCTCTCGACGTTTTCTGGAGTTCTAATGGTCTGTTGAGCTCCCGGACTTTTTCTTACGACGCTCCCTCTTTCCTGAAATGTCCTCACCCAAGAAACGATCGATTGTTGTAGGTGAAAGAGTTTGGTATCAAATGATAGAAGAAGTTGAGCTTGTTTTTGAGTGATATATTTTCGTTCATGAGAAAGCTAAAATATTAATAAAATAATTAAGAAAAAAAAATGATATTGACATTGAAAGTAATTTTTCTTTTCTTTAAAAAAGAAATATTTTTCTATATTTAAATATATATGTATATTTTGCGATGTAAAGCTTTAACTTTTTTAAAAGCAACTTTTTTGCGAAGTTCTTGGCACACCGATATATCAAAAAATTTAGTGATGGCGAATACTTTTTTTAGAACTAGTGCAGAGCTTATTTGATTGATTTTCATTCCATTTAAAATTTAATGTACTTATGTCCTGTTTGACAAATATTTAACAGACTTAAAATTTTTTAATGACGTCTTTTGTATCGATCAAACTTCATTTAAAGATTTAAAAGCCTTTTAAAAAATAAAGGTGCCTTAATCAAATAAAAATCTAACTATAACAAAGGCATCAATTATTATGCTTGAGGTTCAGTATACAGTGTATGAATGTTATGATGCGTGATGATAAATAAAACTGTATTCCTTTTTAATTTAGTAAGTATTTTCTTGAACAATAATAAAAACCAATCTCAAAATAAATATTTAGATTGAATAAAAACTACGACAATGATAATGATGATGATATTTGAAAAAAAAAAAAAAAAACTGAAATTTTTATTTTGCAATTGGAAACTTCAAACTCAAATGTCTCGACTTTCCCATAAACGATTTTGAAAATATTTCACTCATATAGCAAGCTGAACGTAGCCTTTCATTTGATACCAAATTCATTCGTTTACGCACTTGGCCAGAAATGAGGAATTTCCTTTGTACAAATAACTGTAAACTTTATTTGCACCACTACTGTCCTGCGGTTCCTCTTAGAGAAAACACGATGGCTAGTGCTGAAAACTACAAAATTTCAGTTAATAAAAAAACTAAATTTTTTTTCTTGTAAGTATTAAACTATCATTAAATTATGAAAATTTTATTTGCGGTTTTTTTCATTTAAAATTATCGCGATAGAGCGATATTAAAAATTATTTTGAAAGGCAATAGCGATGAGTGATGCTGATGACCTTTACATGATAAAATAGTTTATAGTCGTTTCATGACCAAACATGTAAGTTTTACATGAATGCAACTATAAACTTTGTATCAACAGAAAAATCATTTATATAGTTTTTTTTTTTAGATATTTTATTATTATTACCTACTTGCTTCTTTCTATGGCTCAATTGTTTTTTTTTTTATTTACCTTTTTTTGTGTTTATTGTTTTACTGCAGGATCACGAAACTTCAAGCAATTAAAATGTAATTTGAATGCAAAATATAATAGGTAGGTACAACATTTACTGAATGGATTCCCCATGTCGAAAAAGTGATGATGGCGATGAAGAGTATACAAAAGTAAAAAAAAAACATACGAGATAAAATAAAACTAATAAAATAAAAAATAAACAATATAAAACTATATTTTCTCTTGAAGGTGAAATGCAAAATTATTTGCATAAGGGAAAACTTTTATGAATAAATCTCATTAAGTTTTAATTAAAAAATATGAAATTGCATTGATTTCCTTTTTTATTATTAGTTATTGCATACATAGTCCAGTAACCTTGTCGTCTCATAGGAGGGCGTGTATGCGTTAGATCTGGTAGTTGTGATGGTAGTTCCAAAACAAGAAGACATTTAAGCATTTGGTTTTCAGGGTTTGACTCAAAATTAATAAGGACATTGAATATTTAAAATAAAAATGGTACTTATCAACGTAAATTTAAAAAAAAAAAAAATAGTTAAACCCAAAAAATATGTTTTTTTCCTAATTTTTGAGTTTGAAATGAAATTGTTCAAAAACTGTTGACTAAAACAACTTTATTTAAAAAGAAAATTTAAGAATGGATTCCTAGCTTTCACAAAAGGTATAGGATTTTATTCTAAAAAATTTCGTTGGATTTTCATGAGCCCCTTAATATTTCAAGTCAATTTTTTGAAAAATTGACCCTCCCATTTAAACGGGGGGATATAGACTACCCCCTCCAAAGGATTTTTTTTTTTCTTTTGACCCAACTTATACGCTTTAGTATTTTTATGCATGTTGTGCCAAGAACCATTTTTTTATTATACTGAAAATTATACTACTTGTTGTTATAAATTTATTATAGCTAAATTTTGAATGTCTGTATTTTCTAAACTGTTAGGTCTATACAGATGGTTCTGGGCTCAACTTGAAGAAAATTTCATTACTTTGAAATCGTAGAGCGAAGCTATAGTCGAAAAACGAATCCTTTGGGGTTAAAATTGCCAATAATTGAAAAAAGCGCGAAAATTTCGCGGTTTTTTTCGATTTTTGACCATGATGCGTTCCGCGTTCGAGTTCGAAAACTTGGGTTTTTCATGAGGACAATATCATAAACGACTCAGCAAAAAATCAGAACTACCATATCTAACCTATACGCTGATGTATAAGGTTACTGGACTAACATTTTAGTTAATTTTATTTTATTTAACAAAAACAAATCGAACTAAGTACTCAGTGTTTCTTTTCTTTTTATTGTTTTGCAAATAAAATGAAAAATGAGTATAGCTACTCAGTATCTATTAAAAAAAACTCGGCTTATAATGAAAATATGAAAGCAGTCTTAACAATTATTTTTTTCAAAATAATACATAGTTTAAATCTAAAATCTTAACAAGTGGAAAATACTTGAGAAGATATGCACATTAAATTTTGGTGCGGTGCTTTGGCTAAATCCGCGGTTTTTGATTGTGTGAAACAATTTATCGATACGTTGCCGTAAAAATCCGAAATAATGAAATTCTAGAATTTACTGGTGAATCCTACCTTACTGTTTATAAATAGGATACATTCAAAGTTTCTTTAAATTCGGATTCATTAAATGCAAAAGAAACTTTGCATACACTCAACTTAGCACCTACCCCAAATTCTAGAGTGGGCCAAGCAGGGGGGTAGCAGGGGGCAGCATGTCCCCCATACATACCTCACTTTTTATACGCCGGTGGGTGTCTATGATTTACCGGTAAATTCTGGAATTTAATTATTTCGACTTTTCACGGAAAAACTTTATGATATAACATGCTCTGTACTCTACCTCTCATTCATATGATTCAATGATATTATGATAAGTGAGAAACTATTTTTTAAATTAAAATTTTTTATTTCATGTTGCCTGTTAGTAATGTGAATTTAGTCGAAAAAAGTCTTCAAATCGCTTTTTTGCGATAGACAGCATTTTTACCTCTTAAACCGAAAAATTGGTCTGTGCGTCTTATGCCTGTAATTTGAGCTATAGATAGCCGAAAAGGTTGGACCAATTTGCTTTAAATTTAGTACAGAGCATTTTAATGTGATCCCGTAGAGTTATTTTTAGCTCATAAAACGGTTAGTTCAAAAATTTGTTTTCTCAACTTTTCTTGAATATACGCTTCCAACGATTTTACTCAACTGTATTTATAGGTACAGCATCGCGATTGCTCGATCGCAAGTGCGATCACTCACATTTAAACTCATTTGTTCTATTTCTTGCGACTAAATAGTCGGGCGATCGAAAACGCATGTGCGTGCTTAGCCTAATGCTTATATTTTTTGACTTGACCGATTCTGTTATTATTTTGCGATATGATTCTTCTGAATAGCTTACACAATATTTGAGCTAATAATTTTGAAAATATTTTTTTTTTAAACAAAAAAAAAAAAAACAAAAACAATAAATCCATTTTTGTAGTTTTTTTTAAATATTTTTTGTTAAAGATATCATAAGATAAAGTATTGCATTCTGCTGCCTACATCTTATTTCACCCAATGCTTATCTAAGTTTTTAAAAATATATATTTAGCCATTAATCTAACTTCTGATTAGATATTGCTACCGTTCCAGTACAATTCAACAGTTTAATCAGAAACTTATACATTATGTATGCAAATAGTCATTTGAATAAGACAAATAGCATACATAGGTGCCGGTTTACCTATGTTTTTTTTTTCTTTAATTTCTTTTTTTCCTTAATCTTTATAATATGCATACTAATCTACAAGCTGCACAGAAACATTTATAGAGACAGCAGCAAAATTGGGAGGAAGGGAACATACATAACTACGCGCGCTTTTTGATTTTACTTCTATAAAAGTCTTTATGTGCTTGTGGTAGTAGGCCAGATGCTCAAACATTTTTTTTATTAATTTATAAATGCAAATTTTTAATATCCATATGACCATATCTGTTAAAAAAAAAATGTTGGATTCATTTAGTGGGGTCAAAGTACGTTAGATTTTTCGTAAACAACCCCGTGGAGTGATAGAATCACACATCGGTCTTGCCCTCCCATCTACTTACTTTCGCTTATGGAACAGCAATTTTAGTAGTCAGAGGGCGAAATGTTTTTAAATAAAAATTGTTTTTTTTCGTGTCGGATTCGAACCTGAACAAGTAAAAACCCAACGAAAATCGAGAACAACGCTCAGACAGACGGCACCACGGTCAACACCACATCTACTTGTGTGTATATTATGGAAGTGTGCTTTGTATGTATGGTATCATGTAGGTAGAAACGATAGCACAAAACAGAACTTGTAAAAAGTGTGGTAGAAGAATGTTTTTTTTTTTTTATTTTTATTTTGTTCTTGTAAGCTGGCGATAATAATTTATGAATGAAAACAATACTTATGCAATTTTGATTAAATTAATCATTGTATTTGCCGCAGTTGGTAATGTAAATAATTTGGTATCTGCACCCATTTCATTGAGAAAAACCAATTTTAAAACAAGAAAATGTGCCTCGTACTTATTGATAATTTTTTCACGAAATCCGTTTTACTTTAAACCTTGGAAGATGTTCTGGTTTTAAAAATTAAAGACTATCGGC
Organism: Epistrophella euchroma; assembly: GCA_947049315.1. Lineage (NCBI taxonomy): Eukaryota > Metazoa > Arthropoda > Insecta > Diptera > Syrphidae > Epistrophella > Epistrophella euchroma. Next base: position 36,265,625 of record OX346248.1, read on the forward strand.
CATAATATTAACTCAATACATCCAGATTAAAGCTTAAATCTGGATGTAAATCATACAAATTAAATGTAAATTCAACTGGATTTAAGTTTAAATCTGGATGTATCGAGTGAATAATATGGCGGTTAAAAATGATATAATATGATTTAATGATAAATAATTAAATACTGGCTCCAAATGTTAGTGCTTATTTAAAAACGCAACGACTTCTGTTTATAAAGTTACCGTTAAAAAAAAAAAGAAACCAACGGTTAATAGGATTTTGTACCTTCTTTCGTTTATTTAAAAACTTCAAACACTCGCTAACCTATTTTGAATTAATAAATATTGGCATTGTGTGAGGTATCTTTCTTTAAAAGAAACAATTATAAATTAAAATAACAATTTTAAAAAATATTCACGACTGGATCACATGAACTTGCTCTTGTAGTTAAAAACTATAATGTTATGATAGCTTTAACGGAAAAATGTTTTTAAAAAATCAAAAGTACTAGAAATATAGATTTATGGCCGATTTCAACAATATGTATTTAACAGGCTTTTAAATTCTTAATCACGTATTTTGTATGGAACAAACGTCGTTTAAAGATTTAAAAGCCTCTTAAATGGAGAAAAGAGCTTTTTGAAATCGGCCATAAATTTTTGATATATTTTTTTTCATATATACAACTCGAATTAAAAGTAACTTATTTTTAAATTCAATCATGTTGACTCAGCAATACTGCCTATAATTTCGTAATGGCCTTAACTACAAAATTTCCGATTTTGAGCTTATGGCATTTTTAGACTTATTGGCAGAATAGGTGCTCAATGTTCTTTTTTAGTGTTTGAGGTTTTTTCTTTGTTTAAAAAAAAATATTTTCAATACATTTAAATGCAATATTGTTTAAACTACTCACAAAGTACAGATAAAATCGGTGGATCCATTCAGAAGATATACGAGAATAACTCGAAATTAAGGTATTTTTCTTTAAAAAAAAAACACATCAAATCCCTATTTCCCCAATGCGATTTTTTGGGCACAATTCTGAAACGCAGTTTTATTACAACTATATTGGCCTTTACAGGTGTGAAGTTTAATCAAAATCGTTAGAGTCGTTTTTAAGAAAATTTGGAAAAAAAAAATAAAATAAAATATACATATGTATGGCAGCTACCTGTTCTAGATTTTCTAAATTAAAAATTCGAATATTTCCTCTAGGGAATCACATAAGTTAGAGCGGTTTTTTTAAAAAAATAATTTTTTGTACATACAATTTCTTGAAATTTGTTAGAATAAAAATTTGGTATGCCATTTTTAGGAACATAATAATATGCATAATTTAAAAAAAAAATCATCAACCCGTCTTCAAAGAAAATGATTTCTCAAAAAAAAAATTGTACCTTTTTTTTAAATCCAAAAAATAGTTTTTTGAAAATTTATGTATGCAGTGTTTTTTTAACTTGATAGGACTTTCAAAATAAAAATTTTGATTAAAATCGGTTGAGCGGTTAACGAGAAAGTCAAAAATGGCATGTACCTATAATAACGGTTTTTGGTAAACTTCCTTTTTACCAAAATATAGACCATACTACCGCTATGTAGTACACACAAATTTAAAAAAAATAAGATTTTGCTCCAAGTTTGAAGAAAATCACTCCATTGGTTTAGGCTGTAGGCCGTGGACAGACATATAGACAGACAAACGGAATTGCGGGATCCACTTTTTTCGTGTCCTCTATCATCGTAATGCCAAGTTTGACTGTTATCTCGAGTTAGAGATAACACTTGTAAAAATTGCAAAATAACAACTTAATTTGCCAAGGAATTAACGACGAGGTGTACTGAAATAATTCAAAACAGGCAATTTTTTCTAAAACTGAAAACTAGAAGCTGCGTTATTATCAAAAATTCGTGTCACTGTACTAAATAACCCTACACTTAATAACCCTACAAAGTGTTTGGATATTTTCGCAACCAAGTCTCGTAATAGGTTGCAATTTTCAGTGCTCAATAGAGAATTTACAGACCAAACGTAAAAAATGTTACAAATGTATTGATCTTTTTGAAAAAAATCATCTTTGGCTTAAAAACTGTTTTTTTTTTTTTTTCAATAATCAGCCTTATTCTTCTATTCCCGTGAAAGTTTGTGTGTACAAATTGCGATCAAACTGTATGATCTTGGGTATTTCAAAAATAACTAATGGAACTAGTTTGCACTCGAAACATGGAAGATTTAAGTTTGTAATTTGAATCAAATTGAATGAAACGTGAATCGGAATTTCCTATCAAATCAAATAACAAAATGTTTCTGAAGATGCTTTGTAATTCTGTAAAAAAATTGTTTTTATTTGTTTCTTTTTTTCCAGTTCTCATTCAATGCAAAATCACAAAACTTTGTTGGTTAACATATTCCTTAGCTTCCAATTCTATTGACATTTATCTTCACAATGATTCAAACCTCACCTCCTCCTCAATGCTACTCGTTTATTGAAAAACTTTTTCTAGATATTTTCTTCGTTCCTTGTTGTCCATCTATTCCAATCGTCTATTCAATTGACGTAATTTACTTAAATTGAAATAATCGTATTTATTGTCAACTGTTGCTTCAACTCAACTGTGTACAACCAAGGACAAAATTCACCCACCACTGCATTTCCATTTATATAATATAGCATTTAATCAAACAGTGCCTAACAATAGAGCAGCAGATAAAACCATTCAATATAAATGTTCCTCGCTTCTCCACCTACTTTTCATCCTCCACGAACTTACATTAAATAGAAGCATCATCATCGTTCTCCTCTGAATTGTTGCTTCCTTCTTTCAAGAATTATGATCCCATTCTCATGCAAACTGACGATAAATATCAATCTTCTAGACTTTTATCTGCATCTTTTTTGTTGCACTCCAAATACAATATCATGGAAAAAAAAAAGAATACATAAAAAACGAGCTTCAATTTACGTAGCTGTGGTACGATAGATTTTTCTCTTTTTATTTGCATTTTGTGATGATATAAGTAATATAGTTTTTTTTCTCTTGATTTTCACATTAAATTGCAACATTAGCGCGGGACAACTAAATCTAGAACTACTGTAGCTTTATTTTTCTTCTAAAAATGCATTGAATTTCTTTTACTCGTTTTTTTTTTTGTTTTTTTTTTCTTTAATAATTAACAATAAAAAGCATTATCTTCCATGGTCGGGGTCGGCGGCGTGTTAAAGAATCTTCAGGTAAAATTAGTAACGCTCCTTTCTTTGAGCACAAAAAAAAAAAAAAATTTTTTAGGAATCCAAACAACTGACTGACTGACTTTAAACAAATTCATAACCAATTCCAAATTGAAAACCATTCACTGTCTTGTCACCCTGGTATTTTTGTATTGGTACACAATAGTTAAGCTCGATACGGGCACGTTGGGCTAATTTAAATGCAAGTCCAATACCAGCAGCACTTCGCATATTTTCTAAAAATAAAATAATTTTTATTTTGTTAAAATTTTGTTTGAAGTATAAATGTTTTAATAATGTCAAATGACTTACCAGTTGTGAATGAGTTAAAATTGCCAAGGTTATAGAAGAGATGAGTTCGGAAATTATTTGATAGGCCCTTGAATACTCCACTGAATGGCAGAGGGCTCCATAAATGGAATCCAGCTGACCAGTAGCTCTGCAAGAAAGGAAACAAAATAACAATACAAGTTACAAATGAACTAATAGAATTATACAAAAATTAATGTATGTGTAAAGTTACATATTACTGACTAACCTGTGCTCCAATAGCTGTACCATCCACACGAGGTCCAGCCCCACCGAATCGAAAACCTCTAAGCGTTTGTGGTCCACCAACATAGAAAAGATTACTTATGGGTAGATCACTAGTTGATTTAGTTGGATTCACAACTCCTATCCGTCCACAAAGCTGCGCCACTATTCCTCCAACTACAGGCACACTCACCTCAGCATGAGTATTAGTGCTCATGTAGGAAATATTGCCACCTAGTCCACTGTATTCACTTGTTGACTTGACCATAATTCCTTGACTAGGAAACACTGGATTATCCCTCTGATCATAGGCGACAATGTAACGCAGAACTGAAGCTAATCTTGGTCCACAGTGTTCTCGAATTGCAAATGGAACGGATTTACCTAGAAGTGAGATCTCTCGAACTGAGGATTCATATTGGAAGGAGTGACGGAGCTGTTTTTTTTTTTAGAAAAATTTCTTTAGAAATCTGAGTTAAGAAAAATTCCCACAAAATTATGAAACCATACCTGAAATGGGAAAAATGTGCTTATTGAAAAGTCACCCATTAGCCCCAGGTTGGAATTTTGAAATGAGCTAATATCCATTCGGTCAATATGTCGAAATACTGATAATGAAAATCTGAAAAAAAAAGAGCATCACTTAATATAGTTGTTTTTTTTTGTGTTGGGTTCCATTTCTAAAACTTACTCAGGTCTATTTTCAAAGAGCCTTGTATGAAAAAATGATTTCCAAAACTTTAATGTCACATCATTTGCTCGTGTACTACTGTAGGAACCTTGCAAGGCTAAACTTTCTCCTCTGCCGAAAATATTTGGTATTGTCAATTCCGTTCTTAGAGAACCTTCATTTTGACCTACTTCTGTACCAATTGATCCAACTAAACGAGATAATTCTTTGCCTTTGAATGTTATTTCATATCCATTGGGACTGGCATCTGGAGCATGACTAACATCGATTTTTATACCAATTTCTTTGAAAATTCCCAATTCGTTCAAATAGGAATTAGCGCTATGGAAGAGAGTAATTTGCTGATTTATAGAAATATATTGTGGTTATGGTGAAATAAATTAATAATAAATTGTTACACTTACTTCATGCACTCAAGCATGACATCTTGAAAATTTGTGACTTTGAATAAGCCTTCGGCGGTTTTCATAACATAATCATTGTGTGTCCGAGAGAGACCTGTCACAATAACACGGTCTACTCTTGCCTTAAACAAAACAAAAAATAAAATTTTATTAAAAGTTTTTCTTTTTATTGATTGAAACAATTACTTCGTCCAGAATATGATTTCAAGGAAATTTTAATTTTTTACTTACAGGAAGCTTTGCTAAATCTACTTTCCTTTCCCTTTCAGGGGCAGGTACATTTGGTCTTCTCTTAGGCATTTTTGTGTTTTTTTTCTTTTGCTTATCAATCCTGTAAAAAGAATATTTTATTGAAAATTATATTATTCAAAACATAAAAACTTAATTGTTGATAAGTTTGTTTGAAATCATTTGCTTAAACCTAAAGCTTAATAACTAAATGATTATCGTATTTTTTAGAGATTTAAAGACACTTTATAGTGGTTGCCTTAAAATTTACACATTACATTCTTATGTGGGCGGCCTGTAGGTATATTTTGTATGCAAATTTAATTTAATCATGTGAACTTTCAAGTATCACGAAAGTCATTTATCAATTAAAACTTTTTTTTTTGTTGAATTAAGTAAGAAAAACCGAAAAAAAATATCAGTTTGCATGGCCTAGATTGGTCAATTGTGTGCTCGACAAAAAAGTCATTCACCTCAAGAATCAATCAAATATTTTTTTTAATGCTGTTGTTTCAGTGTCTCATCAAGTGCAAAAGCAGTACGAATTCGCTGAGGAATTGTCATTGATAGACAATTTTGGAACATTTCAATTCGTCAAGTTGATAAAACATTCGCCTACTGCAAGACGGCAAGTGGAAATATTTCAATTAGGCCCATTCGCTTAAACGAAATTTAAATATTTAAGTTCAAAAAAAAAAACACATTTTCTAAGCTCTCAACATAGAATGAGTGGTGAGTGAGCCGAGTAAGCTCTCCAATTCAATTATGAAAAACGCCTAATGACAAGCTCCAAAAAATTACAAAAATGTTATTACCTCGTAGCTCTCTTTTATTTTTCACGCAAATGAATAATTAACCAATTACTAAAGTTCATATGAACTAAAAAAATAACAAAAGCATTACAAAATGTTCAGTAAATATTTTATACGGTTCACTAACTTGCATTGAACAAGTGAAAGTAAAGGTTAAACGCCACTCCTTCTAAATGTTGATTTAAATTGCAATGTTTCTTTGTTATTTATGTAGCTATTTTTTGTATATATGCCTCACCCTATTGTATTTATTGAGGCATTCAAACAATTTCTTATTTTACATCACCCAATGAAATATTTGCATGAATAAATTTCAGACAATATTAAAATGCATTGAATTTTTAATTATAACTGAAACTGCAAGACATAAATAACACTCATAGATTTGAAATTTCAGTCTACATTTGTGTGGTTTTAATTAGAAGAAAATAATTAAAATAACTATTAAAATGATAATGTAACAGGGAACGTCTCTGTATTCCCCTTTTTTATGATCACAAAAGTCATCATTGATCGTTGCCTGACTTCTGGTTTGCTTGCGGCGTTTGTAGGAAATTTCGGCAAGCCATCCGATTTAGGCTTGTTAACACTTCTGAAATCTCCAAAATTCTTGCAGACGACCATCGGCAAGATTCATCACAATTTCCTTTATTTGGTGGGTTTTTCGCAAATATTTGGTTTAGTTTTAAATTATTCCACTTAAAATTTATTATTTTCATTTTACGTTTTTATTAATTACATCCTTGTTTTTTTTTCAGATCGAGTTAGAGAATCTCAATACCGCAACAGATCAGATAAACAAGCTAGAGATTGAACTAGAGGTAATTTAAAAAAAAAAATATCAAAACATAATCGTCGGTTCGGAAGAAAAACGAAACAACTCAACAAATCTCATTTTTCAAAACAGGCAAACAAATTAAATGAAAATTTGAAGTTAATCGGTTAAAAAAAAATAAATAGCTCATTAACCCCCAGTTTAGACAGGCGAGTAGAACTAGTAGCCTTTATGTGTGTTAGTGTATCCGTACACGAAAGAGCCGACTAGTAGCTTTAATAGCATAATATTTTTGCTTGCGAGTTGGTTGCTAGTTAGCCTGCTAGTGATTTGACGTTTGTGTATTGTTTTCCCCTTTACACTTGTGCAGTATTTGTTTTCCGTTTCAATCAGAGAAACTTTTTTCGTTGGAAATATATTATTTGCAGACGATTTGAATTTGTCGTGTCGTAGAAATTCAAAAACAATTAAAAGGATTTATTTATTTTATCCACATTGTTTACATTCTTTTTATTTTCTCTTCCAGAATTTTGAATTTCTTCTTATTTTTGATGTAAATACCTATTTCTAATTTTTTTTTTTCAAATATATCTTCCAGTTTGAAGTTTTATGAAATAATTATCATACTAGTTGATCGAACACGCAATGAGCTACTAGTTACACAAACATTAACACAACTAACACTACGATACAAATCCTACTAGTTCTACTCGCTTGTCTAAACTGGGGGTAAGCTCCAAATAATCTAATAGTGTCGTTTGTCTTTCGAACCGATGATATGTACAAACGAAATTCTTAAAAAAAAAAAACATTGAAACCCTCACGCTTCATTAAGTTCCTTTGAAAAAAACAAAAAAATTTCATTATTTCAATATATGTACATACGTTCCTCTTCCGAAAATAAAGGCAAAAACCTCTTATACAATTCTTTGAACTTCAATTTCTCTAGGAAGCAAACTCAACATTCCGCATCCTATTAAATGAATCCACACGTCGATTAAAACTCTCATCCAAGAAACTAGGTAATTGTATTGAAAAAGCTCGTCCATATCATGAAGCACTGGAGAAAGCACGCGAAGCACAAATTGAATGTCAGAGAGTGGCCGTCAAGTTTCAGAGGGCAAATGGTAAGTTTTCCTCATCTACTGTTTTGTTATATGAAAAATTTATTATATATTTTTTTTTTTAATTTCTTAATAGAAATTCATGCAGCAGCTAAGGAAACAGTTGCATTGGCCGAACAACGATTTATGTCTAATTCACATGAATGGCAATTTGACAATGCGTGGCAGGAAATGCTTAATCATGCCACACAAAAAGTAATGGATGCGGAAAAACAAAAGGCTGAAAGTCACGCAGAGCATCAATTGAAAGCAAGGTTATTCAATGCCGCCGAAATGAAGGTAAGCTAACTATTTGGAGTCAACAACACTTTCAAATTGATGACTTTTTTTTTTTTTTTTTAAGGTTCAACAATTAGAAGAACGTTTCCGTCGTAGCATAGCAAAATCACGTCCATACTTTGAAGAGAAACAAATCTGCCAGGATCAATTGCAAACTCAAAAGAACCGCATCCAAGAACTCCAAGCACAAGTTCAAAACGCAAAACAAACATACTCAACAGCTTTACGTAATCTCGAACGCATAAGCGATGAAATCCACCGTCAACGTGGTGATTTTGTAGCCATGACAACCCCACCGCCGGGACCAAGAGAACCCGGAGTTGGTGCCGAACTAGCATCCTTGCCTGACTTTAATCTCGAACTAGAACGCTGTGATCTGCCATCGATGGGCAGTGAGATGTCTTTAGCTACCACTAGCAGCTCAATGCGAAGCGAACGAGGCGGCGACGGCGGCGCCGATATGGAGACAGACAATGAAGACGAACAACAACAAATTGACGAAGACCTTGTCGAAGAGCTGCGAAAGAAAGTAAAAACCTTGGCTGTTCGTCCAGTCGAAGGAGGCGATGGCCAACAAGAGCAAGATGTTTGGGAGAACGAACTGAACGCAACTGTTGACAAGTTAGATCATTTGATGATGATGAAGGAATGTGCTGCAATGAGTAATACCAAGCTAAATGAGAGAACTTTTCCCCAGCAAAGGCCTCAATCAGTGCTGGGCGCTGAGGCAAAAGGTCCTTTTCTAAAAATCTGTCCAACTGCAGTGAGCGATAGTTTAAGTGATGAAGTAGTAGCCAGCCTTCCAGTGACACCGCAAAAGCATTCCGCTGCCATTAAAAAGTTGAAAGCCCTAGAACCGCTTCCATCGGTGAATGTTTCAATGCGAGAATTGCCGTTACTAGCACGTCTCGATACACGTACTGGTGGCTATTCCAAGCAGCGTCGAAGATCACTCGATTAGGGAAAAATAGTGTATGTATATCATAAGATCAAACCGAAAGGAAGAAACAGAGCGAAGAAGAGACCGCTTACCCAATTTCTTTTTGCAAAAATAACTCACAACTAATTTAAGGAAAATTATTAAAATCAGCGACTATTTAAAAATTCAATGAATAAAAATCTGAAGGTAAAGGTGGTGTTGAAATAGGGAGCCAGGCAGAGATAATATAATCGAAGAAAAAAAATTCTAGAGTTATCATTCCCATTTATTATTAATTTCTTAAGCTTTCTATTTTTAAAAAAATTTATTTTGTAGAAAACTTTGAATTTTGAAGTCTACATGACATATTTTATTAGGTATCGTCGCGTTCGGAACGAAATCGTCACAAATCAACAAATAGGTGTTTTTGAATTTTGTTGCGTTGAAGTTAAATTTGTGAGTTAACTCGAGTTTACTTTTAACCTCACACTGAGACCATTAGTTTTGGGCCGTGCTTATACTACCATGAGTGTTTTGAGTTAAAAACGCAATATCTTTCAGAAAACAAAACTATCGGCTGGGAAGCCTAAGGCACTAGTTCAATTTTTGGCACTTAGAGAGCAAGATTTGATAATTTAAATCGGTTTACTGAAGCTTAAAGTTTTTAAAATTTTAAATCGTATCGTTTTTCTTTCGGTCCGACGACATCTTTTTCTAAAGCTTTTTTCGAAATATGCAATTGATTGTTTTATTCTATTATCACTCTCTCTCTCTCTCTCTTTTGTTTGTCTCTACTCTTTCATTGTCCAATTTATCTTCTGATTGTGTGCAATTCTGAGATCACCTCACTAAACGTCATAGTTTATTCTTTCAAAACTAATAAAACAAAAAAAAACTTCACTAAACTACATAATTAAATTACATTAAATAAAACAGAAAAAAAAAACAAAAACAGTTCAAATTATTTTAAAACAATAGAAATCAAAAAAACATCTCAAAAGTGTTATTATTTTGCAATATTTGCATAAAATTAAAAAAAAAAGAAAATAGAATTAAAAATTAACTTTAAACTAAATAAACTTTATTTTCAGGAAAAGAAATATTGGTTATTTTTCTATATTATAAAAATAAAATTTAAAAACTTTAGGAAATTTAAAAAAAAATTATATTGTCTTCTTAAAGCAATTTTTGAAAAAAAAACTCAAGCTTTTAAAAAAATTAAATTGTTAAATAATAAAAAAGAAAAAATAATTAAAATGTTACTGGTGTTATTTTTAAAATAAACCGGATGAAAAAAAAAGTTATTTTAGTTATAATTTGTTTTTCATTACATACATGAAAATAAATTTAATTTTTTTTATAGAAAATATCATTAAAGCGCAAATTAGTTAGTGCAACTCTTACACAGACAAAATAAAAACACACAGAATATGCTGGAGATCAATTATGTGATAGAATTATTGAAATAAAAAAAAAAGAAGAAAAATTATAAAGTTACACAGTTTATAAATAAAAACAGATCGTAAATTAAACATTTATTGATTAGAACAAAAAATTCGAATTATAAAATTATTGAAAGTAGATAAATAATTATTGTGTATTAATTAAATATATATGACACTAACTTAAAGTTAAAAATAAACAAGAAAAATTTCAATATAATTTTAGTGTTTTAATTTTATTGGGTTTGCAGAAGGAACTACAATTAACTATAATTATTGTCGCCACTTGACGCCATTAAACGGAAAAGAAGATGATAACAAAAATTACATTGGAAGTGAATTGAAAATATTTTACAATGATATCATCAGGGGCACATAATCTATAAATTTTTAGTAAACATTCGATAACATTCACCCATTGGGGTGAAAAATGTAAATCTTCTATACGATCGCTCGTAGGAAAAAGTACACATAGGTAAGGTTAGGTTTGGGATGATAATACGGGAAGACGCATCATCTCAATTACATCTGAGTGGATCCATTCCGCTCCCCAGGTTAAAGGTAAGGTATTTTTCAAAAAAAAAATTGTAAGGACGGGTAAGGACAGGAGTTAGTAGAGTATAGGGTTTAGGTATGGGAGGCCTCAATTTGTCGAAAAAGTATTCTGCGAGGTCTGTCTTTCTGGTTCTTGCTAGACTGGGGTATTCACAAAGAAAATAATAGGAGCCCTCCTCCGCCTCTTCATCATGGCACCCTTTGCATAAGTCTGATGTGGTGAAACGCATCGTGCATCCCCGACACAAGTGAGAATTTGCCACTGAGTAGCCAACATGCAGCTTTTTGTACGTGGTTTGGACACTCTTGAGACCCTAGAGGTTTCACAAAATGACACAATTGCCTCCATCAAGGCTCAACTGACCCAAACAGAAGATTTCTTCCTCAATTGTGAAGGAGACGCTTTGGAGAATGATGCCTGCGTTAGCAGCTTGTCGTCTTTTCAATTGGATGTCACTGTACCACTTCTTGGAGATAAAGTGCACGGTTCTTTAGCTCGTGCCGGTAAAGTCAAGGGTCAGTCTCCCAAAGTAGAGAAACAAGAAAAGAAGAAGAAGAAAAAAGACTGGTCGCGCAAAGAGGAGGATCCAGTACAACAGGCGTTTCGTAAACTTTGTCCACGGTTTCGGTCGTCGTCGTGGTCCAAATGCTAACTCTTCTTAAATTTTTATTAAATTTATCAATCCTTTTTTGTGAATAAAAAACACATTCTGCCCATGTGGCTTCCCATTGAGTTGCGGCCCGTTAGGATTCCAACCAAGAGGAATAGTTAAGGTCTACTTAGTTTGAGAAGTCTGTTTTTTTTATAAGAGATCCGGCCATTGAATCCTCGAAAACCGACAAGAATCAATTGCTGACAAACTGTCGTTTGCGGCTTTGAGGAAACTTTGGTGGGTTCTGCTTATTTCCTGTTCTAGTGGCATAAGCAACAGGAATCAGTTTGGCTCGGGTCAAGAAATGACCCGTTCTTGGCCAACTCATTTCATTCCCATGTATGTGACAGTGTCCTGAGACCCACCAAAGGGTAACTGTATTTGTTGTGCCGAGTAAAAGAAAAAGTATACCTTGTGTTATTTTGTAGAAATCATCATAGTCTACGTAGCGAATAAAAAATAATTTACAAAAACCTAATTGTTTAGGAGTTAAATAACAAAAAAATATAAACTTTTGAGTTTCGACCAAATTAAAAAAAATGTTTTTTTTTATTTTTTAGTGCAAATTGACACATAATATACATGTTTTTAGGGAACAATTTTTCGATAGCAAGACTTTAGAGCTTAGAGGTATTTCAGAATGAACTCTTGAGTTTCGAAGAGGGGAAATCTCATTGATTTACATATGTGGATCTGGTCAAGTTTAACAGCCTTCCTGCTATAGCAACCCTTTTGAAGCACACGGAACACTTTCTGGCAGTGTTACGCCACCAGAACTGAATGCAAATCTTCGAACCTGGGCAATATTTTGTCTTCGCTTACGACTTGATAGTGGTACCAACGAAGAACGAATTTAGAATTTCAGTACTTGTATGTATGGGATCAGAAGCAAACAGTGTTATGCCTAATTGAAGGGAAATTAGGCGTATGATTTAATAGACAAGAGGAGACTTTTACATAATGTTCTTTAGAATGCCAATGATAAGAACTAGTTTATAATATTTAAAAAAAAATAATTTCTATTGGAATTGGTTAACTCTACGACTTTCAATCCACACGATATTATTAGCGTACACAATATTGTAAGTGGACTAATTGTGTTGTGCAATTTTTTGGAATGAATAATATTGAAGAATACCATAACAGGTGGCAATCGAAAAAAGAGAAAATTTTAAAGTTTTACCGCCATATTATTCACTCGATACATCCAGATTAAAACTTAAATCCAGACTAATTTACATTGAATTTGTATGACTTACATCCAGATTTAAGTTTTAATCTAGATGTATTGACTGAATTATATGGCCGTAAGTCAACATATTTTTGGCAGCCTTAACTTAGTTTATATCCGTGCAAATGTGATGATTTAATCGGTGACATCATTAAACTTATTTCAAAATATCGGAAGAACACAAGATGTTTAAGGACCATAATAGTGGTTCTATATTTTGAAATATAAAATCAAATCTGATTTGCTCAGAGCCTAGCCAAGGATGATAGGTTCTGTTTTGTTAATTACTATGAAAAAAAAAACATCTTATTACAAATATACGATTCCAAAGTAAATAAAAAAGCAAAATGATTTCACACATTTCATTCCTTATTATTACATAATTATAAAAACCCTTGATTACCTACCCTTAAAGTTTATAACAAATGCTAATTTAATTAAAGTAACTATGCCAACTATTCGTTTATTAAAAAAATTTATCTTAAAACGTTTTTAAGTGCATTATTTTCGAATACAAATACAGAATTAAGAGCCTGCGAAATTCAATTAAACTCACGAACACATTACACGGAACTTTTCGTTTCGAATAAAAATTAAAATAAAACCGCGACTGTCATTCTGGCATGTCTCATGTGTCAAAAACCATCTTCGAGACTCGAATTTATATTTATTTGCGATCGGCAACGTTCAGAAGATTTTAGTAACAAGTTACTGAATTCCCTATACAGAACCAATTTAGAATTTCCTTATGCAAGTTACATCTAAAGCCTTTTTGCAAAATTGCAAAAGTAAAAATATTTTTTTCCCGCTAGCGCAGTTGTTTTGTAAAAAAGAATATACACATTTTACTTTTAAACAAAAATTTAAGCTTTCTGCATCATTTTTATAAGTTTTCCAGTGAGAAACACTATCCCAAAATGAGTTTGAAAATTTTCACTTTGTACTTTTTCACTTTTTTGACCAATGTAGTTAAGGCTGTAACTTTTTCTCATTTACAATATCCAACAATTGTTTTGAAAACGTTTTTTCAGTTTGATTATGTTGCAAGTGAACACGAATGTTTAAAGTCAGTTGAAGTGCCTGGACGTGCAACCCCACCACAGATAAAATGATTTCAGTCATACGTTGATTTCGTCAGCAGCTGTTGATCTCGGAATGACAGGAAGTGTTTTGTGAAAATCCCTGGCCAGCATTATAAGTGTACCACCAAAAAGGCGCTGAATTTGACGTAAATCTTGTAGTGTTCGATTCAAGGCTTCCAGTTATTTTTTCAGCGCCATCGTGCATTCATTCCAAATGATTATTTTGCATTGCTGCAGAACTTTTGCCATTGTACCGAAAATATTGCAGGTGGCTTCTCTTTTTTAATTTGCATATTCAGTGGAAGCTTTAGAGCAGTGTGTGCCATTCGTCCACCATTCAACAACGTGGCAGTGATTCCTGTAGATGCCAAGACATGACCTTGCGATCGTTAACTAAGTATATTCGACAAAATAATTACCTCTTTCGTCTTTTTTTTTTCCAAATTTTAGTTAGATCAAGGTTATCTCTCTTTTCAGAGTTTCAATTTTAATATTCAAAAATTCCTGATTAAAATAAATTTCTTTTTAAAGACATTTGAAAAATTAAGAATATTTTGCAAATTGAAAGAAATTAATAATAAAAATAGTATTTTTATAATATCTCCAAATTGTAAGTATAGTTTTTAAGATTATTCAATTGAATATTATTATTACGGGCCTGAAGAGGAAAGTAACCACTTTCGAAACGTATCGCAATTAATTAACAGAAAAATAAAAATAAAAAAGACCTATAGCCCACATAAATCTTCAGTTGTTTCAATTTTTCCTTTATTTTTGTTAAACCTTTTGATTTTTTCTTTATAAATAATTAAATTTGTTGTTATGGACATTTAGCAAACAGCATAGCAACCAAAATGTAAAAACAAACATTTTGCATAGAAGAACCTATTTAGAAGTTAAATTTTGAAAAATCTCTTAGCTAAGAACCTTCCACAGAAAATGCCGAACATAATGCAAAAAAAATGAAGCAAATCCACCGGGCCGTTTGTGAGTGATAAATAAGTGAGTAATAATAAAGCCTTAACTACATAAGCCAAAAAAGTGAAAAAGTACAAAAGTGAAAATTTTCAAACTCATTTTGGGATAGTTTTTCTCACTGGAAAACTTATAAAAATGATGCAGAAAGCTTAAATTTTGGTTTAAAAAGAATTGTATACATTCTTTTTCACAAAACAACTGCGCTAGCGGGAAAAAAATATTTTTAATTTTGTAATTTTGCAAAAAGTGGCCAACATAGTTAAGACTTAAGGCTTAACTACATCAAAGAGTTTTTGCAAAAAGTAGGGCAAAAAGTGAAAATGTGATGAGCAAAAATATGTCTAGAGATGCCTGTGTGCGAAAAAATTGTGTTTTATCTGTAGTATCAATCTGAAATGATATATCAAACACTATTTTCGCCGGCTTTTTCGCACACAGGCATTTCTAGCGCATGTTTTAGTTTTTCACTTTTGTACTTTTTGCAAAAAGTCTTGAATGTAGTTAAGCCTTTAAAGCCTTAACTATATAAGCCACTTTTTGCTAAATTACAAAAGTAAAAATATTTATATATTTATATTTATATGTAATTTATTTATATGTAATGTGAATTTGTTTTAGAAATGAACTTCGAATCGAATTTGGAAAGTTTTCAAACCCATCCGCATCTACAGACACGTAATTCTGTATGCATTGAATTCCAGCCGTGCGGAAATATGAAATTTGGACAGAACTACGTGGAATGCGTTCATTGATTCTAGCAGTTTTCATCAAACACACTCATTCCAGTAGCTTCTTCGAATGTAATGCGCTGAATGCTAAATTTATTCTTTCTTTTCCAATCTTTGCCAAGAGCGGACGAAATGGCTGCCCACAAATCGTTTCGTATTAAACAAAAATTAGCTAAAAAGCTAAAGCAAAATCGATCGGTGCCCCAATGGGTCCGTCTACGTACCGGAAACACAATTCGCTACAACGCTAAGAGGCGTCACTGGAGGCGTACAAAGTTGAAGTTGTAAGCTGGGATTTTCATCTTCAATGTGGTTAAACCAAAATCTGATAACCACGAGGAGCCGAGATCTGCAGGACACTTCAAATTTCATCAAGTTGTGCAAGCTATTATTAGTTATCCAATAAAGATACGTTTGTAAAAAAGAAAATTTCAAGTGTTATAATTTTGGAAAGATGGTTCTTTTAAAAGTTGATTTGAATTTTACTTTGTAGCGGAAATGATAAACACGTGTATTTTGCTATGGTGGGCGATGGCGGAAAATTTATAAATTTCAATTTTTGTTGGAGTAAATGTAAAAAAAAGATAATAAAAAATATGAGATGAAAACATTCAGGTTCGCCAGGTGTGGGGAATTTACTAATTAGTGATAAAAAATGCACTTAAATACGAAATCGCCATTACGGTTTCTGAGTTGTGATGCAAGTACATATTCTATTGAGATGGCGCTACATTTCAGTGTGAAGTGAACTAGCGAAATAACCATCAAGCGCAATCCTAAGCAGTTGTTGCCATTGAAAGTTCTTTCTCAACCCCCTTCATTCACCTGTTATGTCCATGTTTCATCGTCAAAGTATTTAGACTGAGTTGGTCTTCTTATGCAGAGTAGTTGGCAATTGGACTTTACTAACAGTTGCCTTGGACCGAGCGAGATTTTAACTCTTCACTGATTTCTTGGGCAATGTTAAGCGAAACTCGGGTAGGTAGATAAAGTTACGTGCTTCCTTGGTGGAAATTGCATGCAATGTCTACTTTGGTGTTCTGTCGGTCAGGTGGTAGGCAGATGCTAGTTTTTTGTTTGCTTTGAAAGTATCGGTGAGCTAGTTACCAGAGCGTATATTCTCTACCAACGAGTTTGGTAACGATGTCGTAGCTCCAAAATTGATAGATATATATTTATGTACCTACGTGCTCATTATATTTTGTATGGAGTCAACGTTTTATCCAAGATTCATAAGTATAACAGTTTTATGTCTCATTTTACCCTAACTAGGTAGGTATGATTCAAAATGTTTGCCTGTCGGCTTGTGCCACTCAGAAAAAGACAACTCAGCATAAACCTCCCGTAGTCCCGTTATATCAGCCAGCTAAAGATTACGGTCAACGTCAAAATATACGATTCCATTTTTTAATTAACCATTCTGTGTCCATTAAATAAATTAAATCATTGAAAATTTTTGAATAAAACGATAACTTAAGTGAACTGCCATCAAATTTAGATACAAATTAAAGCTATTTGAAGAATGTCATTGTCGTGATTTCACGTCACGATATTTTTGTAAGAGCTCCAGTAATAAGAACGAAGTCTGAAGATCAGTAGAACCCGCCAACTCTTATCATGATTAATAATAAAAAAAAAAAAAACTGTCAACACTTTTAATTACTGATTCCCTCATAATCAGAAAATTTTAACGAATCTCGAATAAAATTATCCCAGAATCCATCGAAGGATATTTTTTGGCGAAATCGAAAAATTTAAGATTACGATGAAATCATGATTGGGCTGAATGTAACCGTTGTTGCTTCTAACCTATTGATAACAACCATATGAAGAGTAAAGAGTACTAAGCATAGATTAACAAATCATTTCTGAACATCTATTAACATGTTTATATATATTTTTTTTATTTTTTCTTCGAAAACCGTGGTCCTCCGAAATTTTTGCCCTTGTTAAATTTATTCTTTCCCGATTTGTTGGCAATCTTCACCGTACTTGTCTTCTTCTTTGCATTAATCTTCGACATTTTCTTATGCCGATTCGCCTCGGATCTGAGAAAAAGCAATTTATATGTAAATTATACTTTATAAAATATCACTTTCCAAGTTTTAAATTCTTACCTCAATCTCAATGCTCCACTTCGACTTACATCAGTCAAATCGTTTGTAAATGCCGAATGTGACTTTTTCTTGGGCCTTCTTGGTCCATCAACACCCTTTTGGATACTATCATTGACAGCATTAAGTTTGCCTGGTTTCTTTTTGATTTTAGCCAATTTAGCTCTCACAAGAGAAACCTTTTCCACTTCTCTCATTGAACGTTCCTTTGCCAATTGTTCAGGAGTTTTCTTCTTCTCTTCTTTTTTCTTCTTTTTGGCTACTTTCACTGGTGGGCCATCTTCCCCATCTCCACCATATTCAGGCCGCTTTCTCTTGTTCCCCCCTTTTCCAGGTGGACCACCAGGCTTACCAGATTTACCTTTCTTAGCATCAGCTTCATCTGTAAGTGAAAGTCGAGCCTTCTCTTCCTCCCGCTGCTTCTTGGTTTGGAACCAGGACCGATTGTCAGCTGGTGTGCCAGCTAACTTACGCTCAACTTTAGATAAAGACTGCTCAGCCTTTGCTAGTTGACGTTCAGCTTGCTCCTCATCGAGGATGTTCTCTGTAAATTTAAGATAATACATTTAAAAACGAACCACCCTTTTCTCGTAGTTGACTTACGAATTTCTGGTTCAAGTGCAATCAGTTTCTTTCGATATTTCTCGATGATCTCTGGAGGAATAATCCGATTCTTGACAGAATTTTCTGCATTTTTGATGATATCCTTCACAATTTTACGTTCCTTTTCTCCAGCTAGAGACACTGAGATACCAGCTCGTCCAGCACGAGCAGTACGTCCCACACGATGGATATAGTGCTCAGTAGTGATGGGCATGACAAAGTTAATGACCGTCTTAACTCCGACAATATCCAAACCACGAGCCGCCACATCGGTGGCTATCAGGACATCAATTTGCTCTTCTTTGAACTTCTTAAGAGATTCTAAACGCTGCTGTTGCGTAAGATTACCATGAAGTTCACCCGCACGAACTCCCAGCAGACCCAGAAGGATGTGCAAACGGTGCGCTTGTTTCTTGGTCTGCACAAAGACCATGCAGTGGTCATGGAATGTACGGCAAATCAAACTGGCCAGAATGGGCTCTCGATCGGCTTCCTTATCCTCACGGATTCGAATGAACTCCTGACGAAGATTGAAGGCTACAGTTTGATTGGTGTTCACAAAGACCTTGACTGGTTTGTCGAGAGAGACTGCGGCCAAGTCCTTGACCTGTTCACTCATTGTAGCTGAGAAGAGCATAGTTTGACGAGTCTTCGAACAAGAGTTTATGATCTCCTTCATCTGTTCAGCGAAGTATTCGTCCAACATACGATCGGCTTCATCCAGAATCAGGACCTTAGATAAAATTTAATGCATTTTGAGAACAAGCCTTCGACAGAGAGAAAATTGGAAATGATTTTATTGAATCAGAACGCTTTTCTAAACAGAAAAACGTCAGCGAATTGTTGTCCTCTTTTAGCTGTGAAGCCTCAGAGCGCAAGGATTGAATCATCATATTGTTTCGATTTACTAAGTACAATGAAAACTAACTCACCTCAATAGAATCCAAACTGAAACTGGGACAGTTCTTAATGTGATCAATTAAACGACCTGGAGTAGCAATAACGATGTCGGGATTCTGTCTGAGCACAACTTCCTGAGCCTTCACATCCAAACCACCGATAGCAAGACCGACATCGACACTGGTAAACTGACTTAGCTGTTTCGTCACCTGATAGACTTGGGCTCCCAATTCACGAGTTGGCACGAGAACTAGCACCCTTGTGATTGTCTTGTTGTTCATAGGACGATACAACAGACGTTCCAAGGTGGGCAGCATGTAGGCAGCTGTCTTACCCGTACCGGTAGCAGCGCAACCACATATATCTCGACCTAGCAAAGCAATAGGAATTGTTGCCCCTTGAATTGGAGTCGGATAGATGTAGCCCAGTACTCCGATGGCTCTCATCAACGGACGTGAAAGATTCATTTGGTAGAAAGAGGTGATTTCTCCTTGAGCTTCGATTTCTTCGAAGTTCATTTTCTCACCCTCGTTTTCTTCTTCTACGTCGTCATCGGATTTTTTCTTCTTCTTTTTGATTTTTTTTTCTCGTTGCCGAAGACCGTCGTGTTGGAGTTCGTCTTCTGAGAGATCAATCTAAAAGGAAAGTCAATACATTATGTACTTTTTGTTTTCAGGAGAGGGTAAGAATGTATCCCTACCTCGTCATCTTCATCATCACTTTTGATTCTACCAGGTTCTCGATTTTGTAACCTTGCAGCAATTTTATCGTCTGTCTTTGTGCGTGCCTTACGCTTCACATACTTCATTAGATCGTCCCATGTGTCTTGATTGTATTCTTTGACTGACGACACGAACTCGAAGCCCTTTTCAAACTCGGTCACTTTTTTGTGGCGCAGTTTAGTTGGTTGGTACTTTAAGGATGAGATTTTTTAGATTGAATAAAATTCAAGGTTATGTTTTTTATTTTTATTTTGTTAACCTACCTCGACTTCAGCATCAGAATCTTCGGATAGATTTTCTACTTCAGCATCATCTTCGATTGTTGCTATTAGGTCTAGATTAGTTGTGACCATATTCCGTTGGTTATCTTTCTTTATGTTGAAGAAATTTATTTATTAAATTAAAAAAATGGATTCAAGTTAACGTTAAAGCCCAAGACCGGAGAAAAACTGCATGAACACGTGAAACGAGTGTTGCTTCTTGCTTAGAATAAAAAATTAAAACAAAATACGAAAGAACTGTCAAAGAAATGTCAACTGAAAAAAGGTTGATTGCTGGCACTGCCAGCTAAAATATTTTTTGTTTCTAAGTCCCCTTTCACACAGGGCAACCGAGTTGCCGGCAACAATTAGTTCATAGGCGAGAAGGGTAGGAAGAAAGGGGGGGAAATGAAATCTCCCCGGTCAACAAATTCAGGAGATTTTTCACACTACGTTTGTGTGCGTTCAACCAAGGTAGTTTAAAAGGAAAATAAAGAAAATCTCCGGGTTTTTGTTGCTTGCGTGTGAAAGGTACAAGAGATTGTTAAGGAGATTTAAAGAAAACGTCAAAAAAATCACCAGCAACTAGTATCTTCGTGTGAAAGGGGACTAACACCACGTTCACACGATTTTGTTAAAATAGGTTTTTCCTTGGATCCGAATTTAAATATGTGCCCTTTCACACGAAGATACTAGTTGCTTGAGAATTTCTTGACGTTTTCTTTGAATCTCCTTAACAATCTCTTGTACCTTTCACACGCAAGCAACAAAACCCGAAGAGATTTGCTTATTTTCCTTTTAAACTACCTTGGTTGAACGCACACAAACGTAGTGTGAAGAGGAACGTCAAAAAAATCTCCTGAATTTGTTGACCGGGGAGATTTTGTTTACCCCTCTTTCTTCCTGCCCTTCTCGCCTATGAACTAATTGTTGCCGGCAACTCAGTTGCCCTGAGTGAAAGGGGACATTGATGCTGGAAACTCAGTTGCCTCGTGTGAAAGAAGACTTATTGATTGTTGTTTCGAATTCATTTATGAGCGAAAATCATGCGATGATTAATAAATTTTCATATGATAATTTTTTTACAGAAGTTTTCACGTTTACACAGAACCAGGATCGCGAATTGATATTTATCACTGAAAGGTGTTTTCATCGCGTTTATCATAGAACCGGAATGTGTAAGTTCTGAAACCCAATCTACCAGCCTCAATACATCGCTCGCTATAGGGAGAAAACTTTTTTTTTGAATAAAAATGGCAGTTGTTTTTCTTTTTGAAAAAAAAGAAAATTTTCAATAGATTTTTTATTATTTTGAGATATTCTCACCCTGGGGGTCCATTATAAATAAACTATTGCAAAGTATGTGTTACGTAGTCAAAATTTTTTTGTGGAGGCCAGTTACGTCTAGAAATTTTTTATTTTCAAACATAAACATCTTCTTTTATCTTTGCTTCGCAATAAGAAATAAATGTGGACACTTATTATGAAATTTTTCTTAATATAATAATTATTAGCCATTTTATAAAAACGTGTTGATCTTTGGCTATTCAAGTAAAGGCTTAACTACATTCAAAACAAAAAGTATAAAATTGAATTTGCCCATTCAATCCTCAAAACAGAAATAAATATTTCTAAATTTATATCTGAAATAAAAATTGCTTTTGGAGCCGGGGGGGTTAAGTGTATTTTTCGAGAAACTGGCCGCTCGCAGAAAATTAAACTAGGACTAGGACTTCTTTTTCGACTTTTAGCTTCCAAAAATGTCGTGCCGAAATATTCACAATTTTATTCCATGTTTTGTAGAATCACCCAAATACATTTTTCAGAAAAAAAATTGTGAAATTGAAAATGTTAAGTCCTCAAAAAAATCTATACATAAGCCCGCGGGCCTGGGCTGACGAATTTTAGTATGTTGGACATGAGACCCATCCCTACCACTTAAACAAGTAACCCAGACTACATAATTTTTGCATTTATTTTATGATTTTGGATATTCGTTGACTGGGCTAAAAATAGTAAACATAATGTCAAAACGGGCAATATTTGCCTGTAGAAATAGGACTTGAATGTGGCTAAACTTTTACATTTACGAACTCGACTAAATGTATGCACCTACGTACTTTAAGAATTAAAATATTCTGTCCCCTTTCTGCTTATAAGGAAAAATCGGGGCCTTGTTTTGGAACAGAAATTAAGGTCGTAAAATTTCCATGCGCAATTCCCTCCAAAGAGATCGAATAAAACTTCAAATATATATATTTTTAAAATTAATTTATTCTCCACATCACTTGAATTAATTTTCTTATTCATGTTGTTTGGGTTACTTAAATTCTAATTTATATTTTATATCATGTACAGCAAATTACGTTTGCATATTTAAAATTCAAAAAAGACAATATCTGTTTAGTTATGCTTATTTCTTATATTTATCATTTGGAACTCATACAAAATTATAAGACTATTTCAACATTAAAATTAAACATAATTACTCAATATATGTAGATACTTCTGTAAATATTCTTTTGTCCATAAAATTAAAGATAATTTCGAAAAATGAAACATTTTAGTGAACTTGTTATTTTATTATTTTTTTTGTTTGTTTTGATATTATAGCTTATACATTTTGTTATGTTTTTTGTTTAAATTTAAATATTTATATCATATCACAGATTTTTCGAAAAAAATTTCATTCATGACATTTTTTTAACTTTTACATAAACAAATAAAAAAAAACTAAATAACTAAAAATAATGCTTTTCAAAAAGTTTATTTTCTTTATCTTAATAAAAATTTACATTTGAAGACATTTGAAAGTGTGGATGTGTGTACTTTTTGCTTTACAAACATGCTGATTTCTATTTTATAATACATTCAATGTTTTGTTTTTCATTGGGGGTGTTGCGAACATGAAATATTTAATTTTTTTTTAATAGAATACATTAACATTATCTTGTTTCTATATTTATTTTGTATATTAAGTGAATTGTATATTATTACATAGATAAACATTTAATTTATTTAGTCATTTGAATTTCTGTCGCCTAATATCCCGTTTCATAATTCGCTTCATACTATATATCCAAATCACATTTTTTAAAGTCCATTTAAATTTCTTTTCTTTCGCTTATTTTATATATTTTGTTTAATTTTTCTTTTTAGTTATTTCTTCCTATATTGTGTTGAAAAAATAAATTATTTTAGTTTAAGCTTTAGTTTATTTTTATTTTAAAATATATAAACATTTAATTTTTTTAAAAAGTCTTTTCATGAAAATTCGCTTTGCAAATATACGAATTAATTGTTTTAATTTTGTGTGTGTGTGGGTTTTTTTTTATAATACAAAGTTGTTAGCTATTATTTTTGTTTTGGTTCAATTAAAAACATTTATTTAGTTGAATTTATTTTAAAATATGTTATTTCCAATGAATTTTATATTTAATAATAATTAACATTTACAGAACACAGATTTTTTGTAATTATTATATGTATATATATTTTTGTTTTTAATTTTTATTCTTGTTCGTTTTATTTTTAAGTATGTATATGTATTTAAAGAAATAAATTTATGTGGATTTATTTTATTGTTGTATCATTGATCTCAGGATTGAATCGAAGAAATGATTTTATCCATATAGTTTTTCCGATAGCAAATGTCTGCTAAAATTACTTATATACTGTTGCATTAGTTAATTGTTGTTATTGTTGAATAGATGATGTCATAAGGCTGATTCTTCGCCGCTGTTGCGTCTCACATGCTTTTCATCTAAAAAAAATATTGAAAAATAACTTTTATTACATCTGCTTTAAACAAATTACATGCTCATCCATATTCATCCATTATGTGAAAAAAGAATAATTATGCTGTCATTAATTAGACTTTAGAAAAAAAGTGTATTAATGGACAACACTTTGGATAACATCGGCTCAAACATTAACTGGTATTTCAACATAAATATCTTTAATAATTTTTTGGAATTAACTTGGGACTTAAATTTAATTATTAAACTCAAATTGAAACCCGAAATTCTGATGATGTCTCACTGAAAAACAGGTCCCTCGAGTCTAGAGAGAGTTGTTTGCTTTAGCACGTGGGCCTCATGTTTGCTTTAAGTGGCGCCCAATACTAGAAAAGCAAAAACATATTTTCAAAACTTATTTTATTAGCAAATAAAATCTTGGAGCAATTCGTAAATATAAGAGAACTCTTGATTTGCCTCACGTTCTTCAGAATCATAACGCAATTTATCGGCTATATAGCGATTTAACCATCACGACGGAAAATTCTCTGCTATTTTATACGAATCGTAGGATTTTTGCTTTAGGGCCCTTATTATGAGATACGAAACGAACGGCAGAGAAAACGAAACCTAGGGTAATGATAGTAACGGTGTAAAGCGATTATGACAAACGAGAATGCAATCAAAGAAACGAACGACAATAAATTTAAAACGAAAGCCGAACGACAGCAAATTACACTCGTTAGTTTTAACGAGTTTCGTTTTTATTTACAAGTCTCGTTACTCGTAATCGCTAATAAAATACGAGTTACGTTTTTTTCACCACCATTCTCGTTTCTCATAATCGCAATTTAACGAATCCGCGGTATTTATTACGATTATCGTTTTACATAATGGGCCCCCAGGTATTCTTCCGAACAGGGCACACCGAGCGGCGTTTTGCGCTGATCCAGTGCGATGGGGTACGTTTTGAGTACGTCCATTATGTGTATTTTTAGTCAGCAGGAATGGAGGGGACCTATAAATTTTTACCTTATCCGAACGAATAAGACCAGAAGCCCTTGCATTCTCTTGAGGGATTTGTCAATCTATGTGTCTATTTGACGAAATTAAAACCATAGGTACAAGAATTAGTGGGCCAAAACCATATGTTTCACATTTGTTCATCCCGAAAATTGTTAACTAATTTTTAAATTTGCGAAAATTAGAACCATTTATCGCTCAACAACATTGGTCGCCCACAAAGCAGTTGCTATATTTATTACATAATTGTGTATTATATTTTCCCATTACACAAAAGATGCCACATTTTTCCTTTTGATCGATAAATTTCATAATGACGTTAATCGGGAATGAAATTTCCCTCGGAACAGTTCGTCTTTCGAAAATTGGGAACCGACAGTTTCTTTGGGAACTTAAGTATTTGTATAGCAGGTATAGATTTTGCAGGATAATTTGGCTCTACTTTCATTGGAATTTTTTCAGACGATGTTTATTCCCAGGGAGACTCGCGAGAGCAAAAACATTTTTAGGGGGGTAAAATATTAAGCGGGAATCAAAATTGCCCTCGACATTCGAGGTTGTTCCATATGCGGTACACTGTAAGGTACTGTAAGTAATAAAGGGGGAGGTGGTACACTATGCCATTTTAGCCGAGTGCTTAGTAGGCCATTTTAGGCCACCTTCCCCTACGACTGTAATTCTATTCACAGGATATGTATATTCAGGGAAATCTATGATTTGACCCTATACAAATTGTAACAAAAGCAAATCCGTGCGAATGGTCATTAAAATTCGCCAAAAATCACGATGGGAACATTGTTAATAAGCTATTTCTAATATATGGCCGTTTATCGCGGACGAAAAAATGTGTTTCCGCTATAAACCAAACTTGTGATACATCTAAATAATAATGATTTTTCGCGCTAATTCCAACTTCGATACCTATAACCGGATCCGCATATTCCCCGTGTGGTGTGTTGTGGATTGTTGTAGACTGGTTACACTTATCGAGCATGCTGCCAAGCGCTTAATACACGATAAAATTATCGTACCGATAGGGAACTGTACGAATCTGTCAATATCAAAAGTGACAGCCATAACTTTGTGGGCTTGACAGATGCGAACGAAGAACGAAAGAGAAAATAAAAAAAGGCGGTTTTTTATACTAGAAGTTTAGTATGTTGTTCCGAAGTGAAAACATGTCAAGCCCACAATGTGATGATTTTGACGTTTATGAGTGAACGAGAGAGAGATATATTGCTATTTGGTAAAGAGCCCTATTATCGTGCTCGCATGTGATGGTTGTATCGTGTGTGTACACGAAGATATCCGCTGTGCCGAAATCGCAAGTCGAATGCTATGGAGCGAAGACGGCTGCGATATCGGTACAAGTCGGTGCGATGGGTTGTATCGTGTATTAAGCGCTTTACAGAGTGACATTTGTTTTTTTTTTTATTATTCCCGCACACAAAAAAAATGTCTGCGACATAGTGCGGGCTTGGCTCAATCGTTACAAAATACAAATATGGATCTACGCATATGAAATACATTGGAGTGATAGCGACACACGATTCCACAACACGCTACACGAGGTAAGTGTAATTTCGGCTTATTTTTTTTTTTTACAAAAATGAATCTAAAACACTGTAATTATTTTTATACAATCTTGTTTGATTGGTTTTTGAGTTCAAAAGTTAATCTCCCAAAAACTGTTCACTTACCTAAATAACTTGATTTAACAAAAATAAATATTGAATTTCTGGCTTTAAATAAACATCATCGCATGGCAGTTTAGATGTTGCCGTTGTATTTTAATATACAATATTTTTCTTCTTTTTATCCCAACCTACACTTTCTAGCTTTTTTCGCACACTGTATGTTTTATGCATATCAGCGAAAGGTTAATTTTAAATAATTTTCCGGTGTAAGATCGTGGTGAATTTCGGAAATATATGTTGGGGAACATGTTAATGCATCTAACTGCGAAGGATTTACTTTGAACAAATTGTTTAACATATTTTTTACGTACATATATTTACCTGACTAATAAACCTAATCCTACATTGGTATGCTTTTCAACTGTATTCTAGGTAATTAATTGGTCTAACGAATCTAAACAATTAAGAATAATCAAAACTAGTCCCTTTCATATCGTTGCAGTCTAAACAGAATTTAAAATAAAATCTGAAAAAAATCAATGAAAAAAAAAAGAAATAAAATCAAACACAAAATGCAAAATAAAAATACAGATTTGTTTTTAAAAATAATCAAATAACTTTTATTTATGCCTTTAATTGAACTAAAGAAATAATTATATTTATATTTCGTTAATTTGTAATTGTTTTTTTTTTTTTCTTACAGGATGAATCTACATTTATGTATATAAGGTGTACGAGGTCAGAATATTAGTAATGTATGTTTTTTTACTTTCGTATTCTCTTCCATCATAATTTAAAAAAAAAAAACATAGCTACTAATTAAAACAATAATTGTAAAATAAAATAATTGTATTTTCAAAGATACAAAAATTAAGAATGAAACAACTTAACAAATTACATGTTGATAACTCAAAACAAAATAAAAATGAAACAATATTTAAACTAAAAAAGAGTATTAAAACAAAAAAGTTTTAAGTTTCATATTTTGTTTTTATTATTTAGTTATATATTTACTAATTAATAAACTTTGTTACACTAACAATCATTATGGATTGTTTTGCTTTTATTTTAGTTAATTCTTAAATAAAATTAGTTTTTTTTTTTATTTTGTTGTATATATATATTTCAAATATTTGTTTTTATATATACAAGAATTAAGAATTAAAAAAAAAAATATTCTACGTTATAATATATTCTATTTTTATATTATTAAAAATTATTTTGATTTAAATGAAATAAAAACAAGATCTATGTAAATTATAAGGCGCGCATGCGGTGTTTGAATAAAATGTGAGCTAACTGTTAATGCAATATTTATATAAATAAATCGTTTTTTTAATTTTTTATTTAGACAAAAAAAAAAAATATTAAATACATAAATTGATGGTAAGAATTTATTTCGATTCTTTAGTTTGAAGGAAATATTAAAACAACAAAAAATTATATATCGTCCTTAAACATCACAATTTTCTAAGTGGTTACTAAGCTCTTATTTTTTTTTTTGTTTAACCTAAATTGAAAATATTTAATTATTTCTTTAAATAAAATATTAAATGAATTTTACAGTAAAAATAATGTATTTAAAATATAGAAAGGGCGTCATGTCCTAATCTGGGTTTTATATATCTTTCAAATATTTACAACAAATTTTAATGATTTTGTGTATTTGCTCTTTCTCACCGGGAAGCTTCGTTTGCGCTTGCGCTGGACACAACCTCCTCTGAGGAGGGAGCAACCGAAATATTTGTGCTGCTACTTACCACCACCGGGGGGCTTATAGAGCCTCCCGTGGTCGAAGTAACCCCGGTAGCATCACCTGACGGGGAGATCTTTGATGTGGCCGTCACATCTGAAGGCTTGGGAGAAGTCTGCTCATTGCTGGCAGATGGAGGTGACAATTGCGTGATGCCCTCCACAACAGTACTGTTAGGAGATGGCTTGTTAGTATTACCTGAAGAGGGATTAACACCAGTTGATGCTTGATCATCGGGACTGCGTCGAGCGTCTTCCGGTGAAGAGTTCACAATGGTGGTTGTGGTAGGAGTGGCTGAAACTGGTGTTAGCGGTTTTTGCTTTATGGCGTCATCTATTGGCGAGCTCTTCATATTTTCATTATCTTTGTTGGGTGTGCCTCCTCTGCCACTAGTTGGAGCTACATTTACTGCAGTTGCTTCCTTACTAGAATCCGAAGCATCGCTAACCATTGTAGCGGTGGTGGTTGTGGCGGTTCCATTCAGTTCATGTGAAGGTGGAGTACGGTTGTTCGCGGGAGTTCCAACACTGCTGCCACCTCCGATACTGGAGGCATGGTTGGAATTTGAACCTGTGAGATCAAGGGTAGTTGGCTCATTTGCAGACACAGCTGCCGATAAGGGTCCAAGTCCTGATTGTGGCTTTTCTAGCGGATGTCGGGGACTGTTCGATGCTCGGCCGCCATTTTGATTGTGCGTACTCGGTGGCATGGACTGTTGCTGGCCAGCCGATGAAGTGGGTGTGGGAATCTTCATGCCACCCGGCGAGGAAGTGTGATGATTCATTGCGGCCATGGACATCGAAATTGATGAGGATTGCTGATGTGCAGCAGATGGCGTTAGTGAGTTGACTGTATGCATAGCGGCATGATGTGCCGGATGATGGGCATAGTACATGCTATTCGGAATGCTTGTTGGCGGCTGGGCATTTATGCTGTGCGAAGAGTGAGACTGCATTGCAGACGCAGAGGATGTGATAATTGTGGCTTCGGAGTGCTTTCCAGCGGAGCTCTGAGTAAGATTCAGGCTGCCGTGTGGTGAACTATTGGTAGACACGTGCGAGTGCGGTGTCGAATGCGGTGGCAGCTGATGAGCAGCTGTGATCGGTGGATGATGGGGCGACATGTGGGGATGTGACAAGTTCAGCCCATGATGAGATAGACCCAAGGCTGCAGCGGAGAAACTAGGATGAGTAAGTCCGGCACCAGGATGACCTAGTCCAAGACCTGAACTCTGCAAGTGATGTTGCATATTCGGTCCATGTGGTAAATTTGGAACACCGGGCAAGGATAAACCCAAGTTCAGACCCATTGCAGCATGTGGGCTCTGACGTTGGTTGCTGGAATGATAGGGTGACATAGAGGGCAGGCCATGCATGCCACCTTGTTGCGGACGCAGACTCAAGCCGATATGTGGCAACATTGGGCCAAGTATATTTCTATTCAAAGACGAATATAGAGGGTTGTTGTAGTGATGTGAGGCAGATATTAGGCGCTCTCGCTCTCTGGCATCACGTTCCTTTTCACGCATCTCACGTTCACGTGCTTCTTTCTCTTTTTGCTCCTTTTCACGTTCTCGCTGCTCCTTTTCGCGTTGTTCACGTTCTCGCTGTTCCTTCTCACGTTGTTCCCGTTCTCTCTGTTCACGAAGCTCACGTTCTTTTTCTCTCTGTAGTTCACGTTCACGTTCTTCTTCACGGGCCATGCGGGCTCTATGTTCTTCCTCCATTTTCATACGCTCATGCAGGACGGGAACGCTGATGAACGGATACAGATGCGACGAGTACGGTGATGGCATTGGAGCGTACAATGAATGATGAGGATGAGAATAATGTACACCGCTTCGCAGAAGTTGTTGATGACGTTGCTCCAACAAGAACTGCTCGGAGTATTGTAGACTGGCCGGATTGAAAATGGCACCCGGTGGCATTCCGGGTAGCCCTGCAAATGGAGAATATGCATCTAATGGGAATGGTCCAGCAGGATGCATGAGACGTTCATCCGATCGATATGGCTGAAAGCCACTGCGGGCCAATAGTTCGGGTTGAAGGCCAACCGACTGACCAGAATTCAGGCGAGCTATTTTTTCTGCCGGCTGAGGCGATGGCGCAGAACGTTTTTTCGCCACAGATCTTTCATCCTGACTGCTTCCCAGACGACTGTCAACCACAAGTCTAGAATCATTTGTTGAAGGCACACGCGATGTTGATGAATTCTGCACGGCGGAAGATGATGATGTCCCATCACGTTGACCACCACCGCCACCCCCACCGCCTTGTGTGCCACCACGATCCCGTACAACGACATCTTCTTCTTCCTTGATGTCAGCCTGCTTTGCTAGATTTCGAAGAGCTGAAGCAAACGGCTGATTAAGACCTCCCGGAACTCCGCACACTTGTTGTGACTGTTGCTGTTGTTGGCCTTGCATTGAAGGTGACTGCGCCCCAATGTGATTACTTGCTCCATGGTTACTGAGGCCATGGGCGGAATTCTGTTGCACTTGGGGTGGTGCTCCCGAAGGTGATTGCAAATGATGCGGCGATGGTATAAGCGGAGCTGGACTGGTTGCAGGACGCTTCTGGCCGGCTTTTGGTGGTACTGCAAGCAAACAAGAAAATAAGTTTAAAATTAGCATTTTTATATAAATATATATACTCAGGTTAATGTAGGTGCACTGATATAGAAAATAAAACTATCTAAAGTTCAGAGGACATTTTGAGTTCAGGTTTGTATGCATGTTCCAATGGTGGCGAAAGCGACGGCGACGTTCAAAGTAAAGAATCGTTCCACCAGAAACTTTTGCCTTTTAAATCTACATTTTCAGTTGACTAAGGGGGTTGAGTTGAAGGTAACATATAGTAAATATGTATTTCATTTCAATAGATCCTACAGAGCTTTGCTAACAAATGTGTGTGGCACACGGGATACAGGAGTGATCAAAGGTGACTAAAGGTGACCATCACCACATCTACTAAGATGATGCCAGTATATAATATATAAATGAATTGAGGTTCGAAAGTGTCAAGCTCGCAAGTTATCTAGTATATGTGGTCGGTATACCTTTCGATGATTTGGATTCAGCTGACTGACCATTGAATAAATTTGTATGCATTTTAACACAATAAGACCGTTTGGGACTAGCTGCTATATCAGAAAATTCAATATTCTCATCCGTTGATATAAATTTAAGAGTATATCTGCAAAGGATTTGAATAAAGAAAATTTTTACAGATGTGAAACTGGAAGAATAAAGTATATGTATGTGAAATTCAATCAAAATTTCTTTGTGATGAGGATATTCAGGAAAGTTTCAAATAAACATACACATCTATAAAATAAATATGTTCTTCTAAAAAAAGATAAACTTTGGGCCATCATCAATGGAAAACAAATTATTTTGAATGACACTTTATTTACTTTTAATTGTCAAAGCAAAATGTATTTAAATATGAACGGCAATAAATTTTAAATTTTACAAACGGACGAAACTTTTTCATAGATGAATTCTCTGTACACTTGGCGGGTAGAGAAAATAAAGGATATACCCAAGTTTAAGACACGTCCATCGTATAAAAGCCCACTGAAGCTAACATCTTGAGCAAATTAACAAAAAAATAAATAAAATGATAGTTTAACATGCTAGTCATAGGTTGACAGATAAGTCCACCATCTTTTTGGGAGGTCAAGTCGGTAGATTCTTGGAAGACCCACTGTAATTTCTAGCCATTTTTGAAAAAAAAAACAAAGGCATCTCCAATATGGAATAGTAACAGAGTTCTGAAAAAGAAAGTTTCGAAGGACCAAGATGAAGTTCCGAAAAAACAAAGTTTCAATAAGTTCAAGAATTCAAAAAGTAGAAACGTGAAAACTATGTTTGGTCTGTCATTATACAGATTGATTTCTAAATCAAACACAATTTTTTCGCATAACAGGACTTTCTTGAGCATGTTTTTGGTTTTCACTTTTTGCCTCTTTTATTGCAAAAAGTCTTGAATGCAAATAAGCCTTAAGAATGCCGAGGGCACTTTTATTCGTTTGAATTACTATCTAATAGAGATAAGTAACTCAGCTATAATGTACAGATATACACTAACAAAAGAGCACTTCACTGTTTATTTGTTTGTTCCTCGCTTGATGCAAGAATTATACGAAAATATACTAACACACATGTTTTATTTTAAAATTTATTTCTTTTCATTTTTTTACATAATTTACGTTTTTTTTTTCTACAATTCAGTAGTTTCAAGTTTTAATTTTATTTTACTTTGTTTCTTTTCCGTCGTCTAAAACTACGAATTTGTACGAATTTTAG
This sequence comes from Epistrophella euchroma, assembly GCA_947049315.1. Taxonomy (NCBI): domain Eukaryota; kingdom Metazoa; phylum Arthropoda; class Insecta; order Diptera; family Syrphidae; genus Epistrophella; species Epistrophella euchroma. The sequence goes on from OX346248.1 coordinate 36,298,328, forward strand.
TACCTACAATTTAATTTTTTGATAGGAACTTTGCCAGAACTTTGGATTGAAGTTCGTGGAAATTTGCAGTTTTAGAAAGAAAGAGAACAGAGCTAATCAGTGACAGCAGAAACCAAAGATGGCTGCCAGTGTCATTCGGTGGTAATTAATGTATTTTTGTCGGAATTACCAGATTGGTTTATTCAATTAAAAATTCTCTTACCACACATAATCCTTGCATTCTAGAATCCGGTTGCACGAAACGCTTTTAAATATTTATTGTTTCGATTGATTTTAAAATGACATTTATCGGTTGCACCAAAAAATTTTAGTTCTGAAATCCAATAAATGAACCAATAAACTAAAACGCCATTTTCCTCCAGATAAATTTTAAAAGCGAGTTTTAACGAAAATACACCATCCTACTGAGTATGTGTTAATACATCATTTTCTTACACTTTTTTGACATTGTGTTAATACTCAGTACGATAGTGTGGAAGGACTTTTCAGTCAAGTTTGACATCTCTCATATTGCTATATCACTTGCACAGGTTAGGCGCCAGTTATAGCTATCATTGAAATTCATCATTAAAATTTTTAATTATTTATTTTAAAACGTTTAGGATGCAAAATCTATGATTATTTCGATGCCAAAATATAGCTTTTAACTTAACTAATATATCTGGTCAAAGAAAATTTCATTTAGGCCCAATCTTTCTCATGAAATGACTTTTATTATTTCAAGATAATTGACAAGGTAGTGCAATCATTGAAAAAATGAAAGTCAATTTATGTGGAAGGTTAGACCCAAACGACTAGTGTGCTGCTGATGCGAAACGAAAAATCCTATACAAAAATGACACAACGAAATCACAAACGAAAAATTTCGTTTTGCTTTTCATTCTGCGGTACGCTGTTCGATGAACGAAATCGATAATTGTAGCAGATTATTTTCTTTTTTCGCACCGAATTAATTGCTTATACATACTATTAATTTTGTGCGAAAAAGTGACATTTGGTCTTTATTCGTGTTTGTATTTGTTATTTCTTTCATCACAACATGGCTTTCTGTGATTTTTATGTGTTTGTGATTGTTTTTTGTTTTTGCAAACGGTGTCACTTTCAGGGGGTAATTTTTCGTTATGATTTTCTTAAGCATTTCGTTGTCATGTTGGAGACCAACTTAAAATTTCGTTCCGCATCAGCAGCGTACTAGGCTTAAACTTTTTCGTTCAGTTCAGATAATAAAATCCAGGGATGGTTCGCAAACAGTGAAGGGCATTGATGCAACCCAACCCAGATAAATTTATCAGGCCGATAATTTTATAAACATTTTAGCAAAACCTGGCTTTGGTGGATTTTGGTGCAACATGGCCATTAGTCTCTTAATATCTTCGAATTTCCATTTTCAAGTGCAGTGATCCCTTTATTTATGATATCAAATTTAATTTAATATTCCTTTAGCGATAATATAGGTTAGACCACCCACACCCAGCCCAGTGTATAGTCCAGGTATTTTAAGTAAAAACGGCATTAAGAGTTCGAGGTGTAAAATCACCCTACACTAGTATGGTCTATTCTTTTTGGATAGAACAGAAATTTTTTGTATGGAGTTTCATAACAAAGCTTAATATTGTAAGTAGGAACTTTTAAAAATTTATTTTGTTAAACTTTAAGCAACACTCTATTATTGATAGAGCCCAGCCTCAGAGAATTCAGGTATTATTTTTTTTTGCAAATAAACTATTTAAAAAAAAAAACAAGAGCAGAGCATTGGAAAATCAAATTGGTCCAAACGTATGTCAATAGAAGTTAATGCCATCGTTGTATCTCTACCTATAAATGAAAAACTACAACAATTTTGGTTTTTTTTTTTACTTTCATTCAAACGCAAAAAAAAATAAAACCTCTTTTCTATCGATCCTTCTCGAAATAGTAAATAAAATCTGCATTTGCTATAACATGGCGAAAATTCCCAGAAGTATAGAAATAGAAACAACTAGAGAAAAGCAAATACACAGTATGTACATACAAATATAGGGGCATCACTTGTAGTTCTCTCATTCTCCACCACCCGGCCTTCAACCAAATTTTCTGACCCACTGGGTAAAGGTACCTCTACAACTAGCTGGGTATACAAACCCAGTGTTGGGTTGGGCAAATATCATTTATTTGAAAATACCACTTGTAGTACCGGTGTTAGTCGAACTACAACTGTAACTGTATAAATCTGCCTGTATAAAGAATATATTGTAAGGGTTTGAGTGTAAGTGAGATAGCTTTACAAAATGTATAGATATGTACAGTAGGTACAGTTTAAAAACAGACAAGTGGCGTAAACACAAAAGACTTTGGCAAAACGGGACACTAGAACAATAGCTATGCAGCAGCAGTAGCATAGTAGAAGTAGACATAGCAGCAGTGTTAGAAAGCATTGAGTTTCTAAAATTCTCTACCCAGCGTTCATAGTCGGTGCAAGTTTTTCAGTAAATAAAACCCAGTCAGGCACCTATAACTACAGCAGAGGGCGCCACAAACAATGGTGGACCCCATAGGGGTGAGAAGGAAGGTGGCAGGAAGAGGGATAGTTGGAGGAACGAGAGCTTTTCCTTTATCCTTAACTTTGCATATTTGAGTGGAATCTATAGAGGGGAACGAAAAATGATACAACTGTGTTTTTGAACAATTCTATGTGTACACTTGCAGTAGGGGGCACTGCCTATACGTTTACAGAAATAACTGTAGATACTCCACCATCATCGTCATCATCATCATCGATAAATTTACGAAAGGATTTTAGTTTTTTTTTTTTTGTTTAATTTTGTTTCTTGTTCTTCTTGTAGATATATGATGGATACTCGATGGATGTGTGAGTGCAGTCCTGGCTCAATCTGAATTGGGGCAGCTGTATGCAGTATCAAAGAAGATGAAGGGAATTTGGATTTTTAATTTTACAGTGATCAGGGGGTGAGAGGGGTAGCTAAAGAAGAGAAAGTCGGTTGAAAGATTTTTCTGATGATCCAGCATCCAATGCATAATGTATATAGATGCAAGCAGATATACTGGTGGTTGGTATAGTCATGTTCAATGTTCGCATTCGATTTTTAGTCGATATGTTCCTTATTACCATCGAAGGTAGTTATGTATATATGCAGATAGCTAGGATGCGTACACAAGGACAACAATTTTTAGAGTAGGTACCCACTTAAGCATGCTTGGAGCAGTATTCAATACTAACTTTTCGGACTGACTATCGGATTATTTTCCGCCTCAAAAAGGATACGCTGGGGCGGGTATGTTATATTGGTTTTTTGAGTTCTAATATGGCATAGATGCGTTCTTTGTTCCATGTATGTGGGTTAAACGCATGCTAGATGATATAATAACCATCCATCTCTATTGCTCTATGGCCTCCTTCTTCAGTATAGGTTGATATAGGGAATATTTCGCAGCTGAAGCCGTAAGCCAAAGGATGTCAGATTTCATCCTAACTATGTTGGTATGGTGGTGGTGGTGGTGACGATGGTGATGGTAGTTCGTTGCCACTTCATCCTCGTTATTACATTTACCAATGCACACGCATACACGCATAAGGATCGGCAAAGAGGTAAATATAGATTCATTTTTTTTCCTTTTTGTTTGTTTGTTTGCTTGAATTTTGGTCCTTCGAGCCGGATAGTGTTGCACCTAGAATTCGAGTGCAGGTTTTTGGTGGAGCCTACGTTATAGTTGGCTATTTCTCGGGTGGTTCTCCACACACATGAATGTATAAAATTGATGTTTCATGTTCAAGTATTGGTGGTGGATATACGTGATATTAAATTAAAGTCCAGAAATTACAACGGCTGTAGGTGCACTCGAGTGGAAAATAACCGTAAGTAAATTTGGAAATTTTGGCTTGAAAACAGTTTCTCAATAAAAGGGTGTGGTTATATTTCCAAAGCCTATTGTTTTCAAGAAGAAATAAAAACATAGAGTTCGAGAGAGAGAGAGAGCGAAAGAGAAGAGGGGGAAGGAAGAGAAAGAAACCGAAGAGGATAGAAAAAGATAGAACGAGAAATAAGAAAATTAGGAAAATCGAAAAACCAAAAGATTATATCAGGTAGATACTCCTTGTCTACCTATATCTTGTGAAATTGTTAACTGCAACCCAGTGAACCAAAAAGGAATTATTGTATTGTGTATACACGGTACGCACAAGCACAATACCTAGACACAATGATGATTCTAGTAAGGAAGAGCACCAAGAGGATGTTAAGTAAGAAAAAATTAATTAAAATTCAGGACAAAATAGTTGAAAGTCTTATTCGTTGCTAGTTGTATGACATATATGTAGATAGATACGCACAAGTGTAGATATGTGCACCATTCGCTATCAGAATATTTGGTTGCGAGTCAAATTCATAGCATCGTTTCATATGAACGAGTCTCCCCATACAGCACAGCGCATTGTGCGCATTCCGAATGTGTGGAGCAAACAGAAATATACTATACAGGCAGCAAATAAGGAGTAAAAAACAAAGAAAGAAAAAAAAAAAAAAAAAAAAGAAACCCATCAACAGACAACCTGCTGTTGCTGCTATAGTCCTGTGGGTTATCATATCCTTGTATACCTTTAGTTAAGGAATGCAATTTTCAGTGTTTTTTTTTTTAATTATTTTTTTTTTTAATTTTTTCAGCCGCTCCTGCCTTCTCCTAGTTTGCAATGCTGTTAGCTTTTATTACCCCAGAAGCACAACCCCAACAAGAGTGTTAAGATTTTTTTCCTACCTATAGGTAGTTACCTACATGTACATATATGCATAGATCCAAAAGAAAAACAGGAGCAGGAGCAAAAGATATGGTATTTCAAGTGAACTGAACAAAAAAAAAAATGAATACGTGCATTCCAGGCACACATTGATGTTTGCAATGTGAAAAATTTGCAGATACAATGCGAGGAATTTTCTTTCCTTTCATTTCCATTGGAGCAGTTTGCGTTGCGTGTTTATTTTTTTTTTTTTTTAATATCAACCTTTCGGTATACCAATTAAGGACTCATCGATGTGAAATTATTTGTGGAAGTTATTTCGATGGAATTTTCATAGGACTGACAAGCGCATTGCTACCTACAAACATATATATTGGGGCTGGGAGAGGTCATGTTGGGATTTTGCATAAATCTTGGTCAGTCACTATTAATTAGTTATAAAGGAATGATTTGATAAGAATTTTCAGCAGTGGTGGATGGGGTTCCATTTAAAATGCACGGGATCACTATTACGTGCTCAACGAATAGTCGACAAAATGGTCCCATTCTCGCACTACAGCTTGTAGAGTGAAAGAGAACGAACCCCTAAGTCGGTTCTCTAGATAATATAGATACTCTATGGGCAAGTGTATCAGCGCAGTATTTTTATCTGAGTTGGCTCATCTCTATTTTATACTAATTCAAATGAAAGCAATCATCCGCAGCATTCTTAGATATTTTTTTTTTTCAAAAATTTGATATTTAGAACCTTTTGTTTTCGAACTTGTATTATCTATAAAATGGTTTATTGTTCAATAATTTGCCATACGTCAGCAGTAATTTTTAATTAGTTCCGAAAATTTAATTATTGTTTTTTATGTTTTCTGTTTTTTTTTTTCTGATTTACTAAATTGATATCAAGTAAGCGAAGCAACTTTCTGAAAAGAGACTTCTTATACTTATTGCATGTAATTCACTTGCTTAATAATTTACTGGTTTTGAATAAGAGAATTAGAAAATTTAATTTTTTTCGTGCAAATTTTTTTTGTGTTTTGTTCACTAAATTTATGTTAATTTGGCAAAGCACCCCCTCGCAATGGGTTTATAACTAATAATACTGATTTGTTTAATGCTAAACAATTTGCAGTTAGTTTTGAAAATTTCAATTTTGTCGTCCAATTTTTTTTATTTTTGGAGAAAAAACAAACAAAAGACATGGGAAAAATTTTACATTCTAGTATCGTCCCGTGACCGAAACTCGGCCAGCAAAAACTGACACACTCTAGGAAGGAGAAAACCTTTTAAAACTTTTAATTTCGCAAATAATTTTTTTGAAAATATTGAAGGAAACAAACATTTATTTTTTATTTAATTTTTTTTTTTTAAATATGCACAGTATTCGACAGTACAACAATTAAAATGACCCACAGTGTGTAAATGCCTGTCTCAAGTATATTCTGCACATCTCCGCAATCGTGGCTTTCAAACCATATAAAATTTATCGAAATCGGTCGAATACTTTTTGAGAAAATGGTACCTACCATAAAAATTATTTAAGCCTATTTATACCTATATAGATTACAAAATTGGAACTGTCACAACTAGTTCAAAAGTGACAGTAAAATTATAAACTCCCTAGTCACGAAATTTGGCAAGTTAACTTTCGATTTAATATAGTAATATTTTATGTATTTGTGCAATGTACATGTGTGTGTTGATATATTGATTTATTAGTAGATAATTATTTATTTTTTTAGTCTTAAGCTGGGACTTAATCATATAAAAAACTTTATTATAATAATTAAAGTTAGCTTATTTAGCTATAAACTTTTATAGATTCACACCTAACATTTACATATTTATTAAAAATAACCCCTTCTTTTGAAAATCATTAATAATAATTTAAATAATCAATTGAATAACAAATAAATATAGGTAGGTATGTAGGTATAATGATTCCTATATAAGTATAATAACAACCACTTAACCTAACCCATTATGTATTCAATTCATTTTATCTCTATTAACAACAACTTTCAAATTTCAATGAAATCACAACCCCTATAACCAAGAAGACCACATAAAATAAACAAAATAATAACAATTCATTACACGATTAGAGTCCCTTAATCAATACAATCAGAAGCCACATGTATGCATATAAGTATGTATTATATGTTTGTATTAGGTAAGGTCTACCTACCAAAATAATGATTTATCCAAAAAGCCAATTTCATTCCATTTTCTATTAAACACAGAAATTCCCTACAGAGGACATGCCCACTTTTCCTCCTGCTCCACCTAACAAAAAAGGACACACATATGTTGTTACTATACCTACAATATTTCTCTGGTTCCTAATGCATATTTCATCAGCGCAATTGAAAAAATGTCAATGGTCAAACGTATAATATTTCAACCCCGATTAATTTTATACTTAACCTCCTGAACCGCAACTAGGTATATAGGTATACGAGTTTCTTCTCTATTTAATCTCTCCTCTGTTCGTCCTTAATTCAAATAAACTATCCCTTAGGCTCTTAGGCAACCCACACAACATAAACACACCGACACACTTATAAACATGTCTAGGCAAATATTTCCCATTTATTTTGAAACACATTGAGGCAAATATATAGGGGACACCAAACGAAACTTAATTCACATCAAGCATAACGACCACATTATAATTATTTATAATTTGTCATTAGTGATGTTTTCTGTCCCTGGGACTAGACTCTAAAGAAAGGCTAGAACCGACCCGACCCGGAACGGACGGGATAGGGATGTAGAGAGAATCTATTTCGATTCCAATTCCATCATCCACCATGCAGCAGTGCAAACATTTTAAACCCTTGTGCATATATGAATGTATTATAGAATATAGAGGAAATCTAAGCGCACTAACCATCCATATTTGTTGTGATATCCGTATGTTGTACGGAGAAGACTGTGTTCCATGTGGTGACACACAAATATCGAACTCGAGCGCTTAGTTACAGGTTACCAAATTTGACTATGTTCTGTGTACCCAAATTTAACCAAAACAGGGTGTTCTTCGAAATTCGTGGCTTTGAAAAATTATCTTAGACTATAAGTATTGAGTAAGGAATAAATGTGTTTTTCGGTGAAAACTGACATTCGTATCTGTTTTTAGTGTACTTAATTATTTCTAACTTAAGCCAGCTGTACAACACCATAACTCGAAAACCTTATTTATAAAATTATTTAATCGGTTGCTGAATTTCGACATCAAAAGGCCTGTTGTAAAGAAATAGTTCAACTCAAATATTGATTCAGCAACACATCGATTTCGGTAGATTAACTGATATTCAACAATGGTTCAAACATGTAATTTGCTACTGCACTTAAAACTTGAACCAACAACGTTAAGCCTCAGTTAATCTGGCGAAATCGTCAGGTTAATATTTCTGAATTCTGAACAACTGATCAATACTTGAACCACTTTTGCACATCTGGCTCTTAACCTTTTATAAATGGGTACGTTCAATGAATAAAGCGAGAAACAGATTAGACCAGCACCAGTACCGTCAATAGCAACAGCGGCCGCCATTAGTTTAGAACCAACGTATTTCAATTGCTCAGAACAGATATGAACAGCAACAGAAACGTCAACAGCGCCGTTAGGCCTAAGTCCTAAATTTGCCGTTGCTGGTGTGGGACTACATAGAAAATGCTTTGATATGTCAAACAGATATAAAAAATGTAGGTGCTGTTGCTGGTGGCAATGTGCTTGAGAAATTTTTGCTGGCCAGCGTGCTGTTTGCTGTTGACGGTGCTGGTGCTGTTGCTGGTTTAATCTGTTTCACGCATAAGGTAATTCCTTTCATTATCTTGAAGTGTTCATTAAAGATTAAAACTGGGTAGAAAAAAGTGGAGAAAATAGCGCAAAATGTTAGACGATTTAGTATGATGTTAAAGCATTTTTAGTATGATACTAGGTTGAAAATAAGATTTTCCAAATTTTAAAACGCATTATTCGTATTATTTTTTTTTTTTAATTTTACTAAAGTTGAAATCACCAAATGCCTATTTTATCTTTTTAGCACCTATCATACTAACTCCAAATATCGCTTTGACAATAATTACAAATGTGAGAATGGTGTGAACTGTCACTGTTTTAGGCGTGTTCAACTGGAATTTGTTAAGAAAATAGGTTTAGTATGATAATGTACTAGTAGAAATTTTTTTAAAACTTAGAACATTTTAGTAAAGTTGTTAAGTAGTATCATGGTAGCCCCAAATATCGCTTAACATTAACAGAAGGTTCTTAAAAATTTTGCGCCAATATATTGTCATTACTTAAATGACAAGTTTTTTTATTCAGATTGCCTACACAGGTCACAATAAACTATTTAATGCTTATCAGTCGATTTCGGTTAATAAACACCAATTTATTAGATTCAGAACGTATTAATATCATAACAAACTGGCCAGTTAATTCCAAAATTTATATCGTTAATCATACTAAATTTCAAATTTATCATTAGATTTTCCAATGACTAATAGTTTTACAAATCGAGCTTCGCACTGAACACATTCATTCAAGAACCGAATTTTTATCAACTTGCTATCTCCACTCCTTTAGAATAAATGAAACAACGACAAAGAAGTGGTTTTCGCCATACAGTATGTCAGTCCATCTCTACTTTTATTTGAGCTAGAGCCTCTGAATGGGTGAATCGATTTGCTTTAAATTTGATACAGAATATTTTTATGTAGGTAGTCCCCTTCCAGAGAAATTCAAATTTTTGATTCTCAAAAAACTGCTCTAACGATTTTGATTAAACTTCGTACCTTTGATGGCTAATAAAATTATAAGAAAACTTCGTTTCAGGATTTTTTTAATAACAGAATCGCATTGTAGAAGTAGGGTTACGATTCTTTCTGAGAAAATTTCCTTATTATAGATTTTTAATGGGTTAAATGATTTTCTGATAATTTCAGAGCCTTGTGCTCAAACAGTGTTACTTTTAAAAATTTTGAAAATAATTAAAAAAAAAATTCAACAAAATATAATTAAAAAACAAATTATTTTTTTAGTACTTTTGAGTTTTTTTTTCATTTTATTTATAAACCATCAATAAGTTCGTACGATCCAGTCGTTAATATTTTCTTAGTGATTTGACATGACTATTAGACTGTCAGAGTGAAAATTGTCAAAATTAAAGGGCGATCCACAAGGTTGCTGTTTAGGACCACTATTTTTACTAAAATTTGTGAACGATATTTTAGCTATTTTTAAAAACTCTTAATAAATAACCAGCTGCAAAAATGTAAATAATTAACACCAAATAAACCGAATTAAAAAAAAAAAAACATTCAATCAATAGGCACTCAATTAAAACAATTAAAGAACAATTAAATTCATTATTGACAATACAATTGCATATTATATTAAACTCTGACAATCACTGATTGTTTGAAAAGTAAGTAGGTAGCTATTAATTTTTTAATAGAATTTTTATTAAAACTTTGGTAGCACCTTGTTTTCCTATTTTGACCCTTGCACTCGCCCTGCGGTAATAACTTCGATACGCAATAACAGGAACAAAAAAGTGTATAAATAATTACAGAGCCTGTCAATATTCAACTATAATAATAATTCATGTAATCATTTTTCAAATATCCTATTTGTCCTGAACCCATATTATTCTATATCGAATATTCTATACTACCTATGCACGGCTTTGCTTGATTAGAGCTTATGCTAACAGATATCGGTACCGGTGGTGGTTAGTCGGTATATGGGTGCGTTGTAGCGCAATGTATGTGAGGGGGCGAATAGACTGTAAATTTAGGTAGAATACATTTATACATAATATTTTTTGTTCCCCACAATTTACCATAAATGCCTGTGAAATGTTATGTTATGTGTTTTTAGGCACTCTAGGCATGGATAATGATGACAACCACATGCTGGCTGGCGTCCTTTCAAAAACCAAATCCCACCCTCAAGTTCCAAAAACTGCCCGCAACCCCATAACAAATAACCTTTTCGACATTGGCATTCAGACGTACCTATACGTATGTGGGCATACGACAACGCTTAAATGCAAAGTTTGTTATTTGGTGCGGTGCGGTATGATCGTTAAGGATGGGTTGGAGGCGGAATATGTTGCGTTGGGTTGGATTGTGTTGATGATGAAGATGGAGAGATGTGTGTTCGGCTATAATTGGTATCCATTTATATTCATTTTGATTGAATTGTGAAATATTTATTTAATTTATTCACCAAACTGTTTGGGCCAGGTGGTTAAATTTCCTGATCGTTAACTTATTACTTATGGCGTTGATGTGTGTTTTAAATATAAAAAACACACACAAAATTGTTGTTAGAGCACGGTGTCAAGTGGTGGAAAATGACAACGACTCGGTAAAAGAGAAATAAATGAATTAATGTTTTGTGGTTGAGAATTAAACTTATATTTACACATACACACTCTCGAGTATGTGGATAGGTAGATATATTTTTTGTTTTTGTATGCTTTTTTGTGTGAATCCTCATGTGCTATGTATGCGTAGGGATATGGATAAGTGGATTGATATGTTTTGGGAAAAAAATTATATGGATAGATGGATGGATATGTTAATATGTGGGTAAAATTAAGCTCAACATGCGGTTTGGCTTTTTCAAGTGATAACAATTCCTGGATTTTAAAACAAATTTTCGATTTTATATTGATAGCTCAGTCAGGCAGATACAAAATTATGCAGTTGGGGCAGGTAGCCCCGAGTAGATTGTGATTAAGATGGCATTTGAAGAATTACCTACAACGGCTCATAATATGTTTGTACATTTTGTATTTAATTGCCGAAATTATAGGTACCTACCTATTTATCTTTCTTTTTGTATTAATAATTTGTTTTTAAGTAGGTAAAGAAATTAAATAAAATTTGTAGTGCAACAGCTCGTGAAAAACCAGGGCCAAGATACTTACAACCCTCAACCATTCCTGTGTGTGATTGTTCGCTAGGAATTGAGGGGACCTAATATTCTGTTCGGTTTTTTTGTTTTTTGCAAAATTTAAACTCAGAAAGTTAAAACCAGGTATAAAAAGGTAAAAGTAGTACATATATCGACCCCTTTCAGCCAAATTATGGTAAGCGACATTTTTATACTGACACATAAAGTTAATTATTTCAGGTGCGTTCGCGTATAAGTCCGAAACTACCCAAAACTACCATTTTCTACCAGAAACCAGATTTAGTCCAAATCTGTTTGCGTATGCACATTTTTGGTACTTTTGGGTAGAAGAGGGCGCTTGCGAGAGAATAAATTATTTCCCCTTTTTGCCAGATTTTACCAGAGAAATTTCTTCCGGCAGAAAATGGTAAGTTCTGTGTTCTGTCGAAAAGTTAGTGGGAAGAAAAATAAACAACAAAAATACAAAATGGCTACTGTTTGTTTACTTTTAGTTTTAGTTTGTTTTTTGTTAGAAGTGAATATTTTTCTTTGTTTTCATCTTAATTTTTTTGAGAAACTACTGAACAAAATTAAAAGGGAGTGTTTTAAGTTCAATTTATTTTCTTACTTCAATTTTAATTTAGACTTTCAGTAAATGTATTCCAATGTTGTGTTTTTGTTTACTTTTTCTTTTGTTTACTTTTTGGTGACGTTTAAAATCTGGCAGACAATTTTGGTTCAAAGCGATCGTGTACTTTTGGACTGCTTCCATTCTCTTTGAGATAATTTCATCCCCACTCCTCAAAATTTGATAATTTGCCAGTTTTAGTCCGGAAAGTACACGAACAAACCTTTCATTCTTTCCTGTGCACCAAAAGCAATCGGACCTTTTGTCATCTGTCAATAACAGTATTGTTAATAATGTTCAATGCTGAAATTTGGCCTAATTGGTTTTATTGCTGAGCAAACACCGGAGCCACCGGATACGATTCACCAGATATATGAACACATTAATATGATGAAATGTTGGACGAATTTTTCTGCACTTTTGTAATTCACACTTACTACGAACATAATAAGTACCTATATGTGTAATTATTAATGTGTGTATATGGGAATTCGTCTTCTGCCTTTAGCAGTGTTGTGGTTTGCATACCATTCTCATCTTATTCTAGTTATTTGTGCCGTGTTATGTATATTATAATAAGTAAGATTAGTTTGTAAAATTCGAAGGTCAAATAAAATTAATGCTTAATTGGAGTTCCGAAATCTTTAAAAGAAAGCCAACTTTCTTCGTTCTGATTCTAGACGCGCTGAACTATACCTAGACAAAAATAGCATCCCAGTATCTAGGCCAGTGTTTCCCAACCTTTTTTGTACTATGCCCCACCAGAATATTTCCAAAATTCTCATGCCCCCCTAACATTATAATGTTGATACCTGAACAATTTTTAACAAAAAAAAAATATGAAATGTAAAAAAAATAGAATGGCTGATATTAGAAAAAAAGTAAACACAAAAAGTTTGTTTTCGAAATAATGTAGAACAGATATTCAAGTACAAAATAATTTAATACCTATGTAATATATCTTCAAAGTGGAAACACAAAAAGTAGATATGTGTAATGGAGCATAATTTTATATTGCCCCCCTAGAAAACGAAATTGCCCCCCTGTGGGGCGTGGGCCCCACGTTGGGAAACACTGATCTAGGCATTTAAGTAGTAAATTGCTCAAACATTTTATGGTTTACAGCCTAGTAGGCACGCTGCTTATAATTTATTAATAAAAAAATGAAAATTTAGTTAAAGGCTGATTTCCAATGGCGCGTTAGGCGTTGCTTTGACAGATTTTTCAAAGTGTGATTTATGCAAAGTGTTTACAATGACGCGTTGGGCATTAATGTTATGTTTTGGCACCTATTAGCAAAACCAACGTAACGGAAGCTACCTCAACGTTAAAGTTGAAAAAAATTAACTTCAGCGTGCGTTTTGACAATTCAACTTATGTCGAATTCTTTTAAACAAAATAATCGATGTGCTTAGAAGAAAAAAATTATTTTTCTGGCAAAATTCCTCATATTGAAAGAAAAAAATCGGTTTTGTTTAGAAAAAAATTGAATTGTTCGTTGAAAGGAATTCGACATTAAATTTATGTAGGTTCATTTTGATTTTCAGAATTCAATTGTTTTTAATCAGCTGATTCTCTTCAAGTCGTCTGTTATGTTGACGTGTTCGTAAAGCTTGTAAACGTATACGTAAGCGTCTCTAACGCCAACGCGCCATTGGAAATCAGCCTTAACCCGTGAGCCGTGTTGCGTTAATGACAAAAAAATTTAAGATATTGGTTAGTTTTAAGATTATCGTATAAAAATAAGTCACCATACTTTTTATGTAAATACATTTTTACATACAAACGAATTTTAAATCAACTCTTAGCACCTAAAGGTTTTGTTTTATTTTTCCTATTTGATAAGACATCACGGCCATCCTTAGACTTTTGCACTCATAACATATGTATATTTGTACTTATATAATTCAAAAAAAGACAACCATGTTAAGTTAATAGGAAAAACCACTAAGAAAAAAATATATAGGTACTACACTATAGTCAAGATGAGAATAAATAAAAATGTCATCTGTTGGCATTTCCACACCAGAACCTTAACCATAGAGTTTTCTCTATGCCTTTTCATGTTCATGTTCTTTTTCTCTTTCATTTTCTTTTTACATTTTCCTTGTCCCCATCATAACCAAACCACATTGCATCTTTTTGGTGGTGTTGGATGATATCACAATGCTCCACACCAGAGAAAGCTCTTTTTATTTTTCATTTTTTTTTCTATTTCAGCTTTCTTTTCTATGAATATTGAATGTGATAAAAAATGGAAAAGAGATAAAATGGTAAGAAACACCGATTTAGGAGTTTGAAGGGGGACGAAAGACATGAATGGATGGTTCTTCGTTCCATTAAGATGGCGATGAGGAAAAGGCGTTTCCGCCCAAAAGTCGTATCATTTACCGCGGATCGTTATTTCCTTCTTAAGGAGGGATGTTATAGAAGAGAACTTCACCCTAAGGGATTTTCTTTTACATCCGTTGCACTAAGTTTTCAACTTTTATACAGGTAGGTATAATTCAATAAAAGGAAACCGGAGAGAGTTTTGATTTTAGGATGGGTTGGATGTATGGGTAGATATAAATTTTGAGACATCATCCAGACAACAACTACAAGAAAAATACAAAGCGGAAAAGATTTATACTTCTGTCATTTTTAGTAACTTCATTTCCTTTTGTCGAAGAGGAAGAGAACTAAAAAAAAAAAAAAACAAAACAAAGAGGATCTTTAAGAAAACTGCATTTTATCCGACATTTCGTTTTACTTAACTGAATATGTTTTTTTTTTTTTTTTTCTCGTTGTCAATATAGACACCCTAATGTGTGTTTCAGTAAGGCACTAGCACTGACATACCTTCAGCTTTTAAGCCAAAAGGATATTATCCTTGTTGAATATTGTAGAAGCAAATTTAAATACTTTTATTTTGAAAGGTTATGGTGAAAAGTCTCATGAGAAATCAAAGGAAAGAAAACAAAAAGAGATAGGTAGTAAAATATATACATATAGATAGTAACAACTACCGCATTAAGGATGCCAAAGAAAAGAACAAAAATCAAAATAGGTAGGTACCTACAAGTAAAAAACAAAAATGGCGAGAACTTTTGTGATATTTTTAAACCAAAACGGGATTTTTATTACATTTTCTTCTTTTGTGGGTGGTTGTGGTGTTTATTTTTTGTTTTTGCACTTTGTTTTAAGTTTGTTTTTATGTTTCTATTTTAGTTGTGATTATTCTTTTGCAGGAAAAAAAACGGTAAAGTGTAAAAACTTATTTACTTGTAGTAGGTAGGTACCTACGTACATATATGTGTGCTTTTTATTTTTCTTGCAATTTAAAAATACAACAAACTTAGTTCAAAGTAACAGCAAAAGAAAATAAAGTGGTTTTTTCACAGTTTGTTCGGAGAGAGAGGGAAAAAGTTTTTTTTTTTTATGCATTGTCTTTGAAACGGTAAAGGAAATGCAAATCGTTTGCATAATTTATTTGAATGGATTATGTGAGTGGGTGGGATTTTTGGATTTTTATAACCTTTTGAAGAACGGAGGACTTATTATTGTTGAAAATTTAATAGAAAGAAAATTATAGAAAAAAAAACTTCTTGTTCAGTGATAAACAAAGTGCCTACCTCTGACTAAAGTAAGTATTTGGGGGAAATGCGGGGGCAATATACCTAGATGTGGATAGGTCAGAATGGGTTTTAGCTAATAACTTCCCTCTTTGGGAAAAGTAAAACTTGATAAATTTGCATTTTTAGCCCAAGTTCACGAACGAACCTAATCGTAGTACCTATTTCGTCAAGCGATCGGGTGCCTTCATAAACGTCAAACTAATAAAGAGCTGCATTTGGTTCCTTCGTGTACTTTCTGCACTAAAAATGGCATTTTGTCAAATTTTGAGGAATGGAGATGAAATTCTCTCATAAAGGAGTAAAACTTTCCAAAAGTAAACGAACGTTTTGAACAAAAAACGGCAACAAAAAGTAAAAAATGAAACAAAGCCAAAAAATTGGAACATACCTATTTAGCGAAAATCTTTATTGCAATTGAAATGATAAACAAAAAATAAAATTGAATTTAAAACATTTTCTTTTCCAAACAAATTTGATGAGTATGGTTAATCAAAAAATACAAAAGTGAAAACAAAGAAAAAAATTCACTTCAAACAAAAAACAAGCAAACAAACAGCAGCTATTTTGTAATTTTGTTGTTGTTCTTTTAGTCCCTTTTCACACAAGGCAACTGAGTTTCCATCAGCAACAATCAGTTCATAGGCGAAAAGGGCAGTAAGAAAGAGGGGCAAACACAATATCCCACTCCCCCGTCAACAAATTCAGGAGATTTTTTTGACGTGTTCCTCTTCACACTACGTTTGTGTGCGTTCAACCAAGGTAGTTTAGAAGGAAAATCAGCAGATCTCTTCGGGTTTTGTTGCTTGCGTGTGAAAGGTACAATAGATTGTTAAGGAGATTTAAAAGAAAACGTCAAAAAAATCTCCAGCAACTAGTATCTTCGTGTAAAAGGGGATTTACTTCCCACTGACTTTTGACAGAACACCGAACTTAGCATTTTTTGCCCAAAGAAATTTCTCAGGTAAAATTTGGAAAGAAGGGGGAAAAAATCTACTCTCTTGTGACCGCTCTTTTCTACCCGAAAACGGCAGTTTTGGGTAGTTTTAGATTAGTAAGCGAACGCACCTACTCTTATTCAGGGAGATTCGCAACCGAACTAGCCTATATTAACTGCAATGATACCTATACAATTCATAAACGTTTACGTCACGTGTTCAGGCCGCCATATTTATTAGGCTGCAAACAAAATGCAAATCGATTTTTAAAATAAGTAGGCAATACAAATGATTTATTCACGTTTTTATGTGAAATGTTTCAAGTTATATTATGGAAAATGAAAACGAACCCAAACAAAGTACCCAAGTACAAGAGTACTATTTTACTCGTTATTAAAAAGAGGACGCGACGTGGGGGTGGCATTCATGTTGACTCCATGTATTAGATCTGTTCGTTTAGTTCTCGAAACGACCAGTTTTAGATCAACTTAATTTTGTTTACATTTTTTTTTATTTTGACAGAACTTTGTGCTAAAAAAGAAGAGAGGAATTGTGTTCTCTTAACCCAGTACAGTTCTGTTTTCTGTTTATGTCAAACCAATTGTCAGATTGCAAACAGTCAGTGTCATTTTTATTCAGTATCTAGTCTTTGCAATTTTATTGTTATGACTTAAACGCTTTAACAACTTTACCACTCAATTTTATAAATTTCGTTCCAAAATTATTGTTCTATGCACCAAAATCAAAGGGCATTGGATACGCTGTTTTCTCCACAACAAAAAATGTATGCGGTATTACTGGCTGAACAGAATGATGACGGAGACGGAACTGGAGCCGGAGCTGGAATAGCTGTCAAAATATTGAATACACGCAAATTCAATGTTGCGAACACAACGGAACGTAGCCGCATACGGAGCTGCAGACGCAGACGGAAGAGTTCACCAACTTTTAACTTTTCACGAACGGCACTTTTGACGTTTCAAATTGTATGAAGAAAAAGAATAACTTTTTGTGTCGAAAAAAAATATTGTGGTTATTTGTATCGCGAAAAGAATTATTTATTAAAAGGAAAAGTATTGGAAACAAAAAATGTGAGTTCTGAGCTTGTACACAAAAATATTGTTTTGTTTTTCTTCAAAATACAGTCAAAGCTGTACAGCTGCATTGTGGACAGGTAAAAAAATAACGTACGACACTTTTTGACAGCTCTTGCAGTTCCATCTGCGGCTCCAGTTCCGTCATTCTATCCTGTTCAGGCAGTTAGGCTCTTTTTGGCTCAATATGGGTATGTCAGTGCAATAATCAATTTCAGATTGATGCGGGCCGGTTGAGACCATATTTTTTTCAAAAAAAAAAAAAAAATGTTTTCATATAGATGAAATAGCAAAAACTTTTTTACAAAGTTGCTGAGAGGATGTATGTAATAAGAAAAACGATTTTTCAACAAATACAAAATTAAACATAAATTTCGTATAGTTAATATAAAATTATAATAAAACAAACACTTATTGGAAGTGAGACAATTAATTTTAATGAAAAAGTAACTGTAACATTGAAGTATTCCATTATAAATACAAAAGCTTACACTTGTAAGTAAGTATAAATAAAAAATCAACAAAAATCAAAACAAAAGAAGCTGATTTTGCAAAAATATCTAAAACATCTCAGACTCCTCATATAGCTATAAGAGTGCCCCCATTTCATTTCTTTTATTTATCAAAATTTCAACCTGTCATTAAGAACATTGTCGTTTACAAAAGCCACAACCCCTATAGGTATCTATAGAAAATTTTACAAAAAAAAAAAAAAAAAAATAGAATCAAAACCAAAAACCATATCCAAGCATTTGAAGACTTTTTATAAATGTTTGTGGCATCTATATAGGTATCCACTTTTTGAAACTCTACCGGAGAGCCGGAAACATGTGTGAATGTGCGGTCGAGAGTTGTACCATTATACACTACAACTATTGGCTCTTAACTCAATTTCAAAAAGTTGACGTCAAAGGCACCACAATATACAATATACACACATGAAAAATATCCTTGTATGAAGTTCTTCTACTTCAGTTTCACACTCTTGTAAGTTGAAAAGTGATGTGATTCTACTTGGCCTTATTTCCGACAAAAGGTAAGAAAGTAAGAAATTTTCTAAAACACTCACTCACACTGGCTCTTGCATCTTTGAAAGGGGCAAAGCAACTCCTTATGGATGTGATATTAAGTGTGGGTGAGTTCCATAGCCGCCACCGCCGCACCACCAACACCACCACCTAAACCCAACCATGATGAAGTTATAAATTGCAAAGATGCTACAGAAACTAAAGAAGAACTTTTCGAGAACTCAAGACACCATCTTTCATGTTCATCGTTGTGTCGTCCTCGTTTGGCTATTATCATCATCAAAGTCGAGGGACACTATAGTTTGCAGTTGCTATTTCCTCTAAATGACATTCCTTGCGAGTTTAGTTTCACAGTTGAAGTGTATTCTATCCAATTATACTCAGAAATAGTGGGATTTCCTTTTTGTGTTTTTGCAAAAAGAAACAAACAAGCTGTGTGTCAAGAGTGTGGGTGCTTTGCTTCCAATGGAAATAATAATAAAAAAAAACATATATAAAACTTCTTCATGCTTGATGTGCGACGCTGTGCGCAGAGACTGGTGAAATTCTTGAGATGGTGTCTACGCAATAAAAGGACTCCTTGAACATTGCAAAAGAATCCTAAGGATTCAATGTGTAGCTACACCACTCTGACTGATTTAGTTTTCTTGGTGTGTCTCTTCTTTTCGTTGAATGAATTCCATTGTCTGACTAAGAATACTACTCGTATTATTACGATGAATATTAACAATTTGAATTTTTATTCGGTTGGGTTGCACAACATTTAAATTATTATTTTTATTGTTTTTTTTTTGTTTCTTCCTTTTATATTTCTATGTAGGATGTACAAATGTATGGATATTTATTTATTTTTTTTTCTGCATCTATTGTGTCTTTTGTCTATATTTCTTGTCTGTCCTTTGAAGCCATATCAGAGGGTTTACAAATAAAAAATGTCGACAGACTTCTATAACACAGAGAATTTTTTTGTTCTTTATTTCCGCATATTTGCATCATAAAGAGCATTTCAATTAGTGGATGATCTGCATCTGTAGTTATATATTTTTGTAGGTAGGTTTACACTATGTACATTATCCTGTTTTTATTTTTGTAGGTTTTTTTTAAATTTTAGTGTTTGTGTAAGTCCACTTTCTCCATGCTAATTAAATTGAAAAAGGAAGGTAGACGTATACGTACGTACATAAATATAGAATAAAGAATCTGTCTAGGCCTGGAATTTTTTATTAATGTTCTTTTAAATCGCAAAAGATGCAAAATTGCCCGAACAAAATTTTAGCCACATATCTCGAACATGTTTAATTTTCAAGTGGCAAGTGAGTGAGAACGGAGGGATTTTTGTACTGTGTACGAGTATGCTTGGGAATATTGACTTATAAACCGAGAGCTGGCGAATGTAGTTTGCCACCGCAGTGCGCGTTAGTTAAATCACTTTTATACCACTTCGCCGCCATTCCATCGCCAAGCCACTTGTTCACCACTCCATGCCACTCGCTACTCCTTTTTTTCCTATATATTTCGTCAACACTTCGGTAAGCGCCTTGCTTAAGAGGCACTTAACCCTCCAAAAAGTATGTATATTTTACTACTAAAAAACTAATACAAATTTTGGGAACTAAATACGAATATTGTTTTCTTCCGTCAGACAAATTTTCATTGAATTGGTCACGATCGCAACACTTTGTCTCTTAAAAACTTTATCATTCAGTTTTTCAACTCATTTTGTATCAGTGTAACATTAGTAACAATTGAAATCAGACCATAATTTATATACATAGGTAATTGACAACGAAAATAATCGAATTCAAAATTTAATTAAAAACATATTAAAATATAAAATTTGGTAGGCACAATAAAAATGGGGACATTGGCTGAGTTGAAAAATATGATTTTATTAATATTTAAGCCTAATATACGCTGCTGATGCAGACAAAATTTTGTCTGTGATCTTAACAAGTCAGCGAAATGTTTACAAAATCCACGGCGAAAAGTTACCAATTGATACCAAATACAAACAAACACAAATGCATAAAAATAACAGAAAGCCGCATGTTGTAATGAAAGAAACAAAAAAAATCACAAACACGATTAATGTCACTCAAATGTCACTTATCCGTCAAATGCCACTGACTGGTACGGGTTGATAATTCTGTTTGAAAAAAGCTCGGAGACCTCTCAAATTAATCTGCTACAATTTATCAATTTCACTCATCGAACAGCGCATTTAAAACAAAATATTCACAATTATACTTTAATAATCAAATAGTTTGCATCTACAAAAAGAAACTTAAATCTCAACTTATGTAAATTGAAAAGAGAAACACAATTAATTCTGTGCGAAAAGATCTCTCCAAATAATCTGCTACAATTAAGCGTCTAGAATGAGAAGGGATCAAGTGACATTTTTTTTTTTTTTTTTTTATCAATAAAAGTTTTAAGCGACAACTTAAATTTTGGTCTAATTTTCGTGTCTCTACTATCATTACTTAGAAAGTTTGTTTTGATGTTTTTTTTTAACACGAAGGGGTTAAAAAGGGGTTAACACCTCTATCATTTTTAATAACTTTTTTTTCATGAAGTCCAAGCTTAACCTTTAACTTTAAATTCCAAGAGCACCATTAGTTCTATGAAAAGGCCATATCGGAGATTCCTGACAACAAAAACAAGCCGAAAACCAAACAAAAAAAAAAGCCAACTGTCACTTAACCCCTTTTTCAGAAACAAAAAATTAACTCATTTTTGCATAAAAGTGTCAAGTGCAGAGTTGTTTTTAAAACACACTTTTCTCATGAGTTTAAATAAAATTTCTTTTTTATGTTTTTTTTATAAGTTTCTGTCACTTTCAGAAAAAAAAGTTATAAGCGTAAAAATTTAAACGCTTAGATCTCGACTCTTCAAAAATGTCTAGACGCTTCATATATCAATTTCGCTCATCGAACAGCATACAGCAGAACGAAATTTTTCGTTTCTGATTTCGTTGTGTCATTTTTTATGGGATTTTTCGTTTTGCATCAGCAGCATACTAGGCCTTAACTTTAACACGGGAATTTTTCGTATGGAACAGCGGCGGCTTTGCCGTCCGGAAAAAAAAAATTATCGTGCCAAACTTTCTGAAAAAATATGCCGTTTTAGTGTCATAGGAAAAAGAATACCTATACAAATTTTTCTATTTTGTTGAAAAAAAAACTATAAATATATGACCTAGCTAAGGAGTGCAATACAACACAAAAATTCAAAGAAATTGCTTGATCTATTCATTTACTGTTAAAAAATATGAGTTTCTAGCATTTTTTTTTTACGAAATTTGGGTCAATTTTATCCAAATTCGTCAAAAGTTAAATACTGGAAATAAAAAAGCGTGTCATATTGAAATTTTTCTTGCCATACAGTGTCACAGGGAAATAATCGTATGAAAAAAGTACGACCGTATCACTTAGGCAACGCTGTATCGAAATTAATATTTCCCGCTGCAACTGATGAGACGCTGATGAGCAAGAAATTATATATAAGTATGTATAGTATATATATTATGTAGGTACATTAAGCCACTTTGACTTCGTTATGGTATGCTAAATATTTTCCTTTGACATGTCAAACAAATCTCAACTTTTGACACATTCATTTGCCATCATAATATCAAGCGGTTATTAAATATAGACCGAAAATTCTAATCTTCAACACATGACAAAATCGTTAATACACATTCCTTCCTTCATATATCTACCTATTCTATAAAAAAAAATTGACAGACCTAAAATACGGTAAAAAAGATTAATGACACAACATGAGTACAGCGATGACATTTACACAACATCTGCCCTAAAACTGAACATGACTGTCTCGTATATGCTTCATTTGTATCTTATTCTTCTTCGTTAATTCGTCTTATTTTTATTGCGTTGTTGTTGATTTACTTTTGGGGGTAGGCAGTTTTTATGTTTTGTGATCTTTGTTTAATGATTGCGTGACAGGATCAATTACATGGACACAGGATTGTGAGGAAATGATTACTACACGGACAGCTGGATGTTCTTATTTTTTTTATTGCTGGAAGGGAATTATACACTTTTACGTGAAGAGTCAAAGCAATTTGTGTGTTTTAGGTAAGTATCAGTTTTTTTTTGAAAACAAGTCAAAATGACATAAAAATTTAAATTTACCTACATATATAAAAATTTCAATAGAAAAAATACCCATAGAACGATGCTGATTAATTTAACAGAAACCTTCTGAGTCCTTCAGAATGAAAGTTCGTTCATGTTTCTCGATTAAATTTTAAAATCGAAGACGAAAACGACATTATCTTCATTCGTTTACTTGTTAAAACTTCCAAAATTCTGTTAAAGTTCATATATGTAAAAATAAGATTGGACTAAAACTGAAAGGAATTGGCAGTTTTGGGAAGTAAACGAACAGACCTATTACTGTACTGCGATTTTATATTTGAAGTCTATGGAACTGTCAGTTTGACAGTTGAATTTTATATAAGTTCAAACTAAGTTGTGAATTAAATTATGTAACTTCTGTCTTTTTACTTCCTTAAAATGCAAATTTCTACGAGTTTTAGTCAAAAGATCAGTCAAATTTCATATACAAATTCGCAATTTTGGAAAATAAAATAACAGACCTCTTAATTTCTTCAAAAATGAAAATATTTGCCAAAGGTGATCATTCTACTACAATTCTATAATAATTTAAAAGACTGCCCCTATATTTAACATAAAGTTACAGTTGTCACTCAATTCAAGTTTGACAGTTTTCTGTTTCCAAAACTGTATAAAAAGTAATCAAACATTCTATTTCAATAACTAAAACCCTAAAACAACATGGCTGCATTTGTCAATTTGACATAATGTCACATTTGTTTGCTTAATCGACCACCCTGGTTAATCTTACATGTCAATTTGACGTACATACCCCACTCATACACAAATATAAATCCTTAGAAATCGCTAATATAATTTTGTCACTCTTTCAATTTTTTTTTTTTTAACTCAAACCATTGTTCGAGCAATTAATCGATAGCAATTGAACTTTATGACCCTATAATCCTTATAATCTCACCCCAAATGTGTCACACTGTGCTATAACTACTATCACTCTTTAGGTCACATTGCTTCAACCACTTTGCTGAGATTACAGCAAAACGCATTCATCTAACTGGGAATGTCTATGTTATATTCAATGTATGTATAAAGAATATGTACCTACCTATGTATATTACTTATATGTACGTACAAAGGATCTACTTTTGCAGATTTGCTGTAATTTCACAGGATAATCCTTGGGATTTCATCTTTTTAGCTCTAAAAATGAGTTTTTCTGTTTTTGTATACAGTTTTTTTTCTTCTATGGGTAGGTGGTACCTTCTGTTTTGGAATTGAAACCAAAAAATAGATTTGAAAAAAAAAAAACCAAGTCAGCCACACCGCACACAACGATGGCTGTAAGTAGAATCTCATAATTATCTCAGCCTTCTTCACATCACGCCCTGATGGACGAACAGAAAATAAGTTAAATATAAGAAAAGCCTTTATTGGGGATTCTTTTTTTCCATTACTTTGTCCATGTTTTTTTTTTCTAGACTCGAAAGCCACACACACACCAAGAAGAAGTGTTAACAAAACGGTGGCGTTAAAACTATTTTTCTTTTGTATAGGGATTCACTTTATTTTATCTTAAAAGACCGTAGTACTCTGGAAGGAACTAGGAGATCGATTCAAGTTTTATTTGAATTTGAACAGGGTGGTTTAAAATTTCTTCGACGAAAAAGTAAAACACTGGCACTTCTGTTCAACTAAGTTTTGGCTAAGAACTCATTCCCCCACTTAATCCTTAATGTATATGTATTTGCTTATTCTAGAACTCTTTAAAATCTAAAACGTTTTAATCTTAATATGAATCGAATTATGATGGAACACAAAATTTAAAAAAAAACTGTGAGAAACATAGCGATATTTGTATACATATAACAGTTTTGAGTATAACAGTTTATCGCTCCGCTCTGCTTGAAAAATGTATGGGTGTCCAAAAAGTTCCCTCTCCTCTGGTAATGCCTGGTAAACAGTACTGTTATAAATTGTTATATCCTTTCTTATTTTAAATATGGACATTTTGCTTGAGTGCTTAAATTTAAGGACGATACTAGAGACATGTTAATTTAAAACAGCTATATAACAGTTAATCGGCACTAAGTGTGCATGTGCATTTACGTGCTCCCGCGACTTTAAAAAAACCTCGGGTGCTTGAAATATGTTCACAGGGGACTGTTTATGCGTGACCTCTTAAAGAGTCTATTTAGAAACAAAACTGTAAAAAAGAAAGAGAAATGCCAATTTATAACAGTTATAACAATTTATAACAGTTATATTATTTATAACAGTTATAACAGTTTATCGTCATCAAAAATGAGTTAACATTAACGCACTTCGGCTACACAAGTTGTTATTGGCAACTTTTAAGGTTGCCAATTTCTACCAATTTGTTATAAAAAAAAAACTAAAGTTGAACAAAAAAAGGAGTGGAAATTGTCGAACAAACCTAATATTTGCGGAATTAGGTCCGTTTTTTTTTTGGTCATTTACAAAATAAGGCTACAAAGCATTACCTCATGAGTTTAGTCTGTAATTGTTTTGTTTTGCTTCTAGTCACCCTGTACTAAACACAACTGCCTCTCACGTTAAATCCCAAATCACATTGTGTTGCGCCTAATTTACTAACTTTAGGGACCACCATCTTTATATAATCCCCTATTTATATGCTATTACACTTTTCCTTTGAAAATGTATTTTCGCTTGATCCCTTGTATTATCCTGCTTTATTTTATACCCACAGCATCAGCAAAAGGGATGTTCTATTGAGGATTGAGGTTGTTGCGCTCTGTTCTTCTTTTGTAAGTAATCATCATATAGCACAGTACCTATACGGCTCAGCATAGCTAGGTATGTATTTGTATGTCTAAGAATGGTTGGTGGTTGTTTGGTTGTGTTTGCTGTTAAAATTGCCACCATCATCCTCCATCACGTAGATAAAATCCTTAATACCTCATCGTCTTCGTTGCCATTTAGGGGATTAGAAAAATGTCTCAGTCTTAAGCATAATGGTCTCATCTGCTTTGGACATTTCTATCCACGATTTAGTGGTAACAAAAATATATTATAGCACCAGTACACAATTTAAAAAGAAAAAGTCCACAACTATCTCCATCACCTCACCCCCCTCCCCCCCTCCTCAGTAGACACACACACCTCAATTCAAATGAGAATTTCACGGAAACGATAAACAACCCAAAGAGGAAGTTTCGAGGAAATTGAAGCAAAAAGGACACACCAAATTATTATGTTGGTAATTTGCTTGTCCATTTTTATTTAATTTTTTGTTTGCTGCTACCACACAATCCACAGCTCCCACCTCCACATCCTGCTTTTCTCTTCCTCTGGACTGTTGTTCAGTTGTGTGTTATTGGGGAAATTTTTCCCTCCCCATCATCAGGTCACATTTTGCCCCAGGGGGTGGATGGAAAATCTACCCTCTGGAAAATCCAGTTTTAATTCTTTTAATTTTCCCTTTTTAGCCTTTGAAGTTTATATTTTTTTTTGTGTTTTCTCATTTTATTTTATATTTTGCTTAATAGTGTTTTCAACGGTTGGGGTTCATTAATTTGCACCATTTTGTTGGTCGACCTCAATACCTTCCATAATAAGGCGGCCGTGGCAGGGGTTGGCCTGTGTTTATTTTTGCTGCTATCATGATGAGGGTGGATGTTGGTTGGTAGGTATTATAGAGAAAGTGATTCTTGTTTATTAACACCGAAACGGATGGGGACGCAAAGAGGACCCAGTGAACGGGGATAATTAATTTTAAGTAAATTAGAATCTGGTGATGTGGTGATTGAGTTAAGAGATGAGGAGAAATTAAATTGGTAATTTGTTGGTACAGAATTTTTAATGGGGAGTTTTTGTTTTAGTTATTTCAAGCATTCGTAGTGAAAAAAAAAAAAAATAGAACGAATCAGTTTTAATTGGGTCTTAAAGAACAAAAACAAAACAAGTTTTTATTTTTTTGATGAAATAATTATTATTCGTTCAAGAGTTCACAAGGTTTATAAAATATATATATAATATATTCGATCAAAAGCTAACTTTTAAATATTTAGAACAAATAACAGACTTTTACTTTACGTTTCTACCGACTACCAAACTAGGATTCAAATAGTTTTTCTCTTAAAATTCTTCAAACGTAGAAAATTTACGCCGCTGATGGGAAACAAAATTTGTCTGTAGTTTCCAACTCTAATGGTAATCTTTCCGCTCGCAATTAATAGTCCAGGCAACTAATTCTGTGCGAAAAAAGTGTATGGAGACTTCTCCAAACAATCTGCTACAATTTTTAATTTCACTAGTTTAAAAGCGTACTGCAAAGCGAAGAGCAGAACGAAATTTTTCGTTTATGATATCTTGTCATTTTTTAATAAGATTTTTCGTTTAAAGTCTTTCCATTGATTGTTAACCCAATTGTCAAAAAAGTGGGAAGAAAGTCATCTATTTTAGTGTAGAAACAAAACATGACAGCTCTTGTGACAGTCCATCATACTAAACTTGACAATCGATCCCAGCGTGCTTAAGAACCAAAACCAATATAGTTTTATAAATCGGACTAACGTATTTTCATATCACACTCTGAATGCATTCATTCGAGAATCGAATATTTCTATCTTTACGGCCATTTCGATTAGTGACAGAATGACAGTTCTTGTTCTGAAAAGATGAATACTTAACCCTTCAAGCAAGTTCAATGACCCAACTTTTTCGGTCTTTCTTGGATCTTTGCTAAACTGAGTGTTTCACTCACACCTTCAAAAATTCTTTGTATCTACAGGCATTTTTTCCCACACCCTTGTTTGGTTCATCTTTGCAAGCGGAGAAGCGAAGACGTAGTTTATTTTTGTTATCTTTTCTTATATTTTCTTATGAAAAATTGAGAAATGTTAGCTATATAAATTGAATGTTACTGTTTTTCATTCATTTCGTCTCTTTGTTGTGCAATAAAATATGTTTGTAAAGTGTATTTATATAATTTAAAATGAAAATAAAAGTGTGTTGAAATTAATGAATTGGAGAAACTTGGAATGAAAAAAGCTTTGTTGTAGGTAGAACTTAAGCGGGGAACTACTTTTTTTGCAATTCATTTCGGATACGTTTTGGTTTCGGTTTTCGCTGAGTGTGGTGAACTCCCACTCTCACAATACCTGCGCAAGTGGGTCAGTGGTGATTCTAATTTCGATACTAATTTGAGCCGACAAACGCAGTTTTGCGGATCCGTATTTGGATCCGTACGCGAAGTCATCCATACGTTGTTGACTACGTGTGCGGATCCAAAACGGACTCTTTTGATTAAAGGGAATATAGGATAAATTACTTTTCTTCATTTTTAAGATTTTCAACACCATGCTTGGAAAGATTATTTTTTTTTTTAAACTTGATCCTTTATTGCAGTTTTTCTCAAACAAATCCGTGAGTAAAAATAACATCTGTTCAAGCGATAGTGTTTTAGGGCCTTAAAGCTTTAATATCCGTTTAATAGTTTTCAAGTTACTGATTTATAAATGGAGCCATGTCAAGAGCTTTTTTAATTGATTTGGTGAGATAATTGGTGGATAAAGCTTGCACGACAATACTTCTGGCAACAAAAACTCAGACTGATAAGACTTTGTGGCGGGGAAAGATGTCATCATAGCAAGCACTCGATTATTCTCGCACCTCAATATACACAAGGTGTAGGGGACAAGTTGGCTGGCTTAAGATTTGAGAGATTATCATAGACTCTGACCATTACTTTGTTGACAGTATCTAGCCAAGGATCGGATGGGGATATTCTTGACCACACAACGCGCACTGAGCGGTTACTGTGAAAAAGTTTGACGTCACACAACTTCCATCGCAAAAAGACCGATAGAAGTCTCTTTTTATCTCTCAGCGATATGAAGCTCGAAGTGCAGGGGACCGCTGAAAAGACCACGTAGTACCACGATTGTTATTCTGGGGTTTTACAAAGCAACCACAATGATTCCCCTGGTTTGCTGAAGAATTCCGGCTAGGTATATGTTGCCAAAACGAGCCCTACCATCAGTCAACGCAGGAGCAGACTGGGATCAGAGCGGCAAAGCGCTAAAGGAACAACCCAGTAGCCCTATAGGCAAAAACAAGAAGAAGGAAGGACCACTGATATCTTTGGGAGTAAACGAGACAGCATGACCAACAAACTGTCAAGGCTTTTTAGGGTTGTTACCACAGGCATAATTTTCGAGGGTTAAAGGGTTAAACTGTCTTCCAAATGCTATACAAGACCAGAACAGAAGCCTGCCGAGATGAGAGTTGAAATAAGGTCGTAAATAGTTGGTGGGAGTAGTAGCAAGAGCTGAGGATCTGGAGAGAGAATATTTCTAGACTGCTAAACTCTACTAATAAGAGGAAGCATATCTCAACATTAACAAAAAGCTGGAAATATAGCAACTGCAATAGCCAAGACCCAAGTCAGGTGGCGTGCACAAATAGAGAACAACCTCATAACCAACTTAATATGCGTAACTGGACCTAGCTGATTGGAATGGAAAGATCGCTGATTGAGTCTTTAGTAATTCATCATGGACCGTAAGGACTAAAGAATAGCAACTGATTGCCGATCCTTAAAAGTTTTGGGCGGACTTAAAAAGAAAACAATTAAATGAAGCGAGTATGGCCTACAGATTCACAGAATCAGTAAGTAATCATAAATATAGTGTGTGTGAGTAACTATGACTCCCGCTGCCGGATTTTTTATTCGGGTTGATTATTTAGAAGCAATTGATTTTACGGAAAGATGTTTTGGTACTTATTCTGTGCAAATCTGTTTACACTAGAATTGTCCTGACTAAAAAACTAATTCTCTCCAAATCCAGCGTGGTCGGAATTTTTACGAAGTTTGACCTCTTTTTTGGCTTATTTTTCTAAAAATTCAAATGCTTCATAAATTTTTCTTCATCAGGTATAGGGTTTCCAGATATTCCCGACCGAAATAAAAATATAAACAACTTTTTTTTCGCAATTTTCGTTGCAACTAAATTTGCAACGATTTCTGAAGTACCTAACTTTTTCTTAAAATTCAGTTTAAATCTTTCAAATTTTGTTTTTTTCTCACTTCTATGCATATCAAAAAGATAAACAATTTTCCACACATGAGCATTACATACTTAACAACTTCCCTTGTTTAAAACTTTACGAAGAGCTGGAAAATAATGCAATTTTTACAAGTGTTTCTATCTTCTATCAATGTAAGTGCTTTCTACTTTAATTAACTGACTAAACACAATCTTTTTTAATGACAACTCTTTCTAGTTACTTTTTTACTACTCTTGGCAAGTCTATTATCCTCTTCAATCTCTGCCAAATTACCAAATGACATATAATTTTGTATTGCTCCTTTGTCCTGACAAAACATTTCCCTGTATACCTAGCAAAAAAAAAGTCTTCTAATACAGCAATCTTCTTAGGGAATTCTAAAAACCGATTTAGTAAGTCCAAAAGCCGGAAATAGTGAACGAAATGACAATTTCCATGTCGTCGACTGTCTTATTGCCTGTTGTGGTTGTTGTTGTTGTTTTTTTGTTGTTCTTGTTGATGGAATGGTCCTTGTTAAGCAATAACAGTTTGAAATTGCTTATGGGGGTAAAATTGAAATAGCAAAGGAGATTAGAATCTCAAATGAGCTAACAAATTTCAATGAAGTATTTTTAGAATAATTGGTTTGTTTGGTTTTTAAATTCAATGGAATGTTTAAATTAGCAAGTAAAATTTTAATAAATTCCCTAAAGACCCTAAAGGGAAACATTTCGAACGTATTTGACCCTAATTCTATCTTTATAATAAGCAAAAAACGAAAAACGCTTGTTACAACAATACCATAACCGAACAATGTCTCCCTACTTTCATGTTCTCGCCTGTGTGACATCATATTCTTTAGGGAATTTTAAGTATATTTATAGACCTAGAATTTGGAGTGAGTTTCATAAATCCTTACATTATCCACACACTCATGTCGCAGTCAACCCCTAAAGCGCTAAATCATGATGGCATAAATGAAGTTCCATTCCCAGTCCTAGTCGAGAAATGGGTTGGATTTCATGAGCGATTGAGAGAAACATATCACATCGATTACATTATATTATTGCCAAGGGAAATTGATGTAAATTGTTTTATATAATTTTGGGTTGAGTTCCTTTTATTTATTTATCCGATTTGTTTGGTATTTAAGGATTGTGTCAAAACACATTTCAAGTATAAAAATATATCCTTTATCCAAGGAAGCTATATAGATTATTTCTAGGGAGAGTAGTGGGCGGTTAAGGAAAGGAAAAGAAACGAAACGAAACGAACAAAATAGAATGTTCAATCGAGCTGAAAGTAAAGTAATCGTAAAAGATTTTGTTCTTTGTTCATTTCGCCTGGAAATTTGAAACGAAAATTTGCTAAGCGACATAATTTGATAGGTTTGGTTTAGGGTTTTTGCGGGGGTGGTTTAAGAATTGGCAAATGGAATGGAGAAGACAGTTAAAGGGGCGATTATTGTGGTCGTATTTCATTGCAAGACGAGAAAAGACTATCATCATTATATTATAGAAGACGTTTTGAGTTGTTTTTTGTGTTTATTTTCCCTTTTTTTTTTGTTTTTGTTATTGTCTAGATGGAAATAAATGCTGGCCTTAGGAATGAATATGAAAAAGATATTTCATTTTAGGGGGACAAATAAACAAGAAAACGAAGAACGAGTGTTGAATGGAAAAGAAATTGGGACCAAAAGCAAATTAGTAGTCCTTCAACTTTGCGCAATTACGAAAAGTGGTTTGTGTTTTGAGGGCCAAAGATGGGAATTTTATTGTTCAAGATGAATAATGAAATGGGGCAGAGTGTGAAGGGGTTTTAGGGCCATAAAAGTTGTCAACAGTAATAGAAATATTATAATAATTATTGAAGAGGATTTTTTTTTTTAGTTTTTCAAATTTAGTGTAATTGTAAGTGCTAATGGTTTTCAAAGAAGCGAAGAAAATCTCCAATTGAATAGCGTTAATTTACAGCGAGTGCTTTGAAAAGTATATCTAATAATTGTAGGATTGAGGATTCTATAGAAATGATAAATTAGTCGTAAGTCATTAGATAAAATAATGAATAAAAAATTAAATTACATTTGGAGGGCGCAACAGCTCGTGTAGAACCAGGACCTAGTGGTTTACAACTCTCAACCATTTCTGTGTGCGTGTTATTGGCAGGAATGGAGGGAGCAGTTTATTGCCAAATCGGAAGTGCTAAGGTGAGGGGCACTTATTCAGGACCAATGTTCTGTAACTTCTCGCATGCATAAATTCGGTCGAGAAACGATGGAAACTGAAACAAAATACATGAGTTTTGTTCCATTTTTCAGCGTTTCTCGACTGATTTTTTCGATGTGAGAGTTACAGGTCCGGAATTAGATTTGAAATAAATGAAGCTTGGCCATAAGCAGGAACAAACTACAAACCATAGTTGTAAATAACTGGATTCAAATATTGATATGCATAGTTCAGCAATTTTAACTCATCACTGATTTCAGCGGATTAACTCAGAATTAACTATGGTTAAAGGTTTATCACATTCAAGTATATGATAATAGCGAATTTTATATGATTCTACCATTGTTGAATTTCAGTTTAGATTAATATATACACCACGTTTGTACAATTGGCCCTTAACAAAATAAGAATTTCACTTGAAAAAATTTCGTAAATTTTTAGCCTATGAAACTCTACAAAAATGTCAAGATTGTGGCGCTTTTTCTTTTGACTTTTTAGAAAAAAGTGCTTGATAACTTGTTCGAATTCCACCTATTTGGTCTTTTTAAAATTATTACGTCATAGAATTTTTGAAAACAACAAAGATTATATAAATGCTAGCCTGACATTTTTTCTTTTATATCGAATCGAGAAGTTCGAACCGTTTTATTTGCTTTTACATACTTATTAAACAAACCTCGTATCCGACTAGTATCGTGCTAGAGATATTTTCTATCAATAAACTGAACACGCCTTAAACAGTGACAGTTCATGCACAAACAATGTCTTTTGACATTTACAAATGTCAAAGTGTTATATTGAGATACTAAAAAGATAAATTAACAAGATTGTATTCGATGTTTTAAATTTAATAAAATGATATTTAAAAAAATTTTAAGTTGTGCAACATCACGAAATAATTTTTCCACAGTACAAAACAAATTAAACATTATACAGAATCGGAACCTATTAGTTTTGTAATTCAAAAATTTATTTTTAACTTTTATAATTTTTATTTTCTACACCGACTCTCGTATCAATAAACGAAAAACAACGGAGAGATAAGACTAAAACATCTGTCAACTTGCAATTCCTATCAAAAAGTAATCGACTGTGACATGTTGACAGCGAGCGGATAACTTTACCTCGCCAAATTTGGCCTTTAATGGATGGGTAACTTCATAACGCACACATATGCTTACATTTCATAATAACCGTTTCGACTACAAGCATATTTTTCTGATTGATGATACGTGCATGTGACACATATATAAAAAAAATCCACGATTTGATAAGGTGTTGCCGTACTTTCAGTGGTACAGACTGGAACTATTATGATATGTGTTTATTAATAATAAAAGTTATCCAACGGAAAGGTTGTCTATGCGTGTGCTAGCTAACACGTGTGTTAAGGAGCGGTCAGTGATTTTGTTTTATTAATAGAGCTGCGAGAAATCATTGAGTTAAATTTAAAAAAAACAAGTTTTTCATCAACATAATACTGAAACAGAAAACAACAAAAACAAAAGGTTAACGGCTAAATAAAATTCAAAATGAAATGACTTGTCAAACGAAATTAGCAAATTCGGAATGAAAACACTTTATCTTTAATCCGGAAAATTATCTTATTTTGGCTGAACTGAAAATGTTATGAGAATTCGGTCATTGTTGATTAGGCAGGTATAATCAATTAAATCAAACGATGTAAATAAAGATTAAGAATCAAGTAAACTTTGACATTTTATTAATTTTATAAAAACTTTGTTTAAAATTTCCAAAGAAACTATTTCTTGTCCTTAAATCTATGTAGGTGTGTCTTAATTACCTTGTCGATTTTTGATACTATCATTAAAGAAAAACGGTAGTTATTTTCTGCCGATGTGTACGACACCGCCATTAGGTTGCAAAAATAAATACAAGCAAGCAAAATTACATATAATTATGGTCGGATTTCAGAAAATTCCACTCATGTTATGATGATGTTAAAAAGAGGTCATACATGGTATTAAGTTAAAATCGATTATGGCAGCACATGCACTTCCTGTGCAATTAAAAACAAAAACACAATTCAAATTAACTGCTTTGATATTTGTGTATGTAATTATACCTACATAGAAATTTCTTAGAAATTTTTCTGTAAATTGTATAATTATGATATTGGTATTAGGCATAAGATTTTGACGGATAATTGCTGAAGCCTATATCTGAACTTTATAAAAAAAATAATTAATTTACACATTTATATGAAAGTATATTTTTTTTCATTGAGCATATGGTTTTAATCACCAAATTCAATGGTTAAACTCGAGATTATTTAAACTGTTTCAAGAATCGATTTGGAAATCGGTTGAATAACTTGGCCCCAAAATTTTGAAGGTTTCGTTTTATAGTTTCTATAGTTCTATTTACAAGGCGTTAAGTAGAACATGTTTAAAACAAAAATAGGTAAGTACATATATTCATATTAAAGTTATTGGAAAAAATAAATAAATTTGTGGTGCGACGACCAGAGACTAGTGACTTAGGCCCAGTTTCACTTCATATTCGAAATAAGTGACACTTAAATGGCCAGTATGCACATTACACACTAACCCGAATGAGTGGCACTTATTGTCTTCCTCTTACTTCGCCATTAAAACTGAGCCTAAGTGCCATATTTATTCCGGTAAATATATGCACTGTGAAACTGTGCCTTAAAAAAATAAAAAAAAATACGACATAACATTTCATTTTTGTGTTCAAATTCTATATATAGGTACTATGCTGAAATAAACAGCACAGTAGAATACTTAGTACTATTTAATTGAACTTGTTGAAGTATTGATTCAAAATAGCTTTTAACGGCAGCGTTTAGTCCACAAAAAATGGCGTTTCATCCCGGCGATCTCATTCATCAGTTGACTAGTTGACTAGAGAGCCTTATTGACATTAGATCTTTTAGGGCCAGTTGTACAAACGTGGATCATATTTAACCCGTGGTTCAGCAATTTTAACTGGCCGATTTCGGCGGATCAACTGAAGTTCAACGATGGTTCAAGGTTCAAGTATGTGATAATAGCCAATCACATGCCGCCTGAACCATCGCTAAACCTCAGGTCCGTCGTCGAAATCGGTGAATTAAAAATCCTGAACAACGGATCAAATTTTAACCCATGATTGTACTGGCACTTAGTTAATTTTTCAAAAAAGAAAAGAACTTAAAATTGAAATCTCTTACATTTTGATGAGTGGGAATGAAATTCTTTTAGAAAAAAGTGAAAATGCCCAAAACAAATTATTTTAACTAAAAATGCGTGCTACTTTTTAAACGTAAACAAAAAGCAAACAAAACAGAAAAAAAAAGTTATCAAAGAGGACAAAATTTAAGAATTTCTGTACTTCTTGTTCAATAAAAACAATTTCTTCAATGATTTTCATTTAAAAAAGTGTTATATACGTCACGCGAACAAATTTGTTGTTAACTGAACAAACACAATAGAACGCAGCTGTCAAAAAAAAACAAACAACGATGAGTAAGCGAATCCAAATTTTTTTCCTCAGATTACAGGCAAAACTGAGAAATTTTGCTGAGAAATCCTGTTTATGTATTAGAAAGTGCTGAGGGATCTGAGATCTCATTTTCCTGAACATGCCTAATGTTCATTGACAGCTTTTGACATTTTTGAACGATAAATCAATTCGATTTGAAATCTTATTTAAAATATTGACAGCGGTTTTGCTTTAGAGTGAAGATACTGAGATACTGGATTAAGTGTTTCGTGAGTATTGTGAACAAAAATTCATTCAATTCATTCATTCATTGTCTACTTAGGTTAGTTCGATTGAAAATCTGACTTAATTAGCCAGTATGTTTCTCAGGATTTCTTAGATAGCTGTCAAAAATCTTAGACTAATATTTTTTCGGATTCGCTTGCTCGAATTATATTTTATAGCAGTTGATAAATTAATTAAAAGAATATGGAGAGTGTGCTTTTAATTTCGAACTGAGAAATATTGTTAAGGTTTCTCCTCCTACTTAGCCTATTTCTAATACGCCTGTAAGTTCTGTCAAAGTTCATATAAAAAAGTAAACGAACAGACCCAATAACAGAAACGTGAAATGGCTAAAAGAGCACAGATGATACAGTTCTTTGTCAGTTTGACATTTGGAGGGCTCACTGCTAAACCGAACCAAGTAAGAAAAAGGAAATTCGAAGATATAACAAGGAAAGGTATTATATAAGCTGACATTTATTTCTAAAATAAATGTTTTACTCGTTTTAAGGACAATTTTAAAGTTTATTCTCTAAATTTTCTTTTGATTTCTTACATTCAAGACTTTCTGCAAAAAGTACAAACTGAAAAACTGAAACATGCGCTAGAAATGGCTGTGTGCAAAAAAGCCCCCGAAAATAGTGTATGATATGTCATTTCAGATTGATACTACAGCCAAAACACAATTTTTTCGCACACAGACATATTTTTTTTTGGATCATCACCTTTTCACTTTTTGCGCTACTTTTTGCAAAAAGTCTTGAATGTATTAAGCCTTTAAGTTCAATTTTTTTTTTATTTTTTTTATGACTTGGTTCGGTACAGCTGTGAGCTCTCCATTGTCAAATGTAGTGAAGCATGTATAGTTGAAGGAGAAATTGGCCAACTTCTACTGCAGCTTCACATTTGTGGTGCAATGTCCCCTTTCACAAGATGAAACTGAGTTTGCAACTTTCAGTTCTTAGGCAAGAAGTACATGGATTAAGTGGGGTAGAAACAAATTTTCCCGGTCAGCGATTTGAGAAGAATTTTCTGACATTCCTCTTCACACTACGTACAAATGTGCGTTCAAACAAGATATTTTAATATAAACCTACACAAATTCTCCTAAGATTTTGTTTCTCGTGTGAAATCAACAAGAAATTTTGGAATAAATTAAAAGAAAACATCAAAAGAATCCCCAGAAGATTGTTTCTTCGTGTGTAAGGGGACTATAAACAATTTTTGTGGCTCTTAAAGTTTGACAGTTCTAATACACAGTTCCATTTACACTATTCTATTTTGATCACAGTAAAATTCACACTAACAGAGAACCAAAGAGAAAAGAAATAACACAGGGCTACTATACACAGTTCAGAAAATGGCTGATAGTTTTTGACAGATCAATAGTCAATTGGACAATTTGAAAGATTCAATTATCAAGCAAGTCGATAGTTTTATCAGAACACTCGACTACAATCATTTGTATAAATTTATTTTAAAGAAAGAAAACTAAACATTGAAGTTGGCTACATCAAAGAAATTCGTATGCTAAACGTGCAAGAAGTTATATTGACAGTAGGTATGTCATAATTTCTGCTATTTTGTGTTCATATGCATAAATGTCAATTTAGACAATCTGTAACAGATCAAATCATCAAATAATTTAGTTCAATTTTGTGCACGCGATTTTCGAGTTGAGTCATTAAATTAAAAATGGTTTGGATATGTTG
Source organism: Epistrophella euchroma (assembly GCA_947049315.1). Taxonomy (NCBI): domain Eukaryota; kingdom Metazoa; phylum Arthropoda; class Insecta; order Diptera; family Syrphidae; genus Epistrophella; species Epistrophella euchroma. The sequence continues at coordinate 36,336,067 of OX346248.1, forward strand.
AGTTTCCAAGTTATCAGAAATAAAAATACTAGAAATTGGTTGATTGACGACTAGTTTGTGAGCGGATTTTAAAAGGATTAGAAAAAGCACTGTTTGGCAAGTTCGAATTCTTAACTTTATCGATTCTAATGTCATTGAAATTCCACTGAACGAAAAAAAATAACTATCCATTCGTAAAGTTTTTTGTTCGAGATTTTGTTGGATTTGAGCATGAGTTCGGGATAGTCAATCAACATTCTTTTGCACCAAGCAATGTTTTTTCTTGAAGTTTGACAATTTCGAATAACTCTCAAAACAATGAACATAGAAAACTGATGGAAATTCAAAAAAAAAAAAAAAAACTATATTTATTATAAAAGCATGAAAAAATAGTTCTGTTTTTTTTTATTCACAAAAATATCCATAATAATGAAATCCGATATAGTACCAACGACTCACCACAAATGGGTATGGGAGCATGAATGCTTGGTAATCCTCTTGGTATCCATTCCATCATTTAATCCAATTCAATAAATAATCTTATTAACAAATCACTATGAACAGGATTAGTTAAAGATATTTGCAGAATATTATTATATTCTTAATCAAACTTTTCTGCACAAAGTCTGTTTGTTTTTTTATAATTTTTAACAAAATAATTAAAAACACACAAAATTTGTATTAATGAGGTTTTTTTTTAAATTTTTTTTGTGACACCAATATCAATTCTTTTTGTCTTCAATTTTTTTTATTTGGTTTTAAGAAAAATCCCGAGAAAACTACCTATATTCTTAGAGATGTACATATGTGTTTTAAAATCGGATCAATGGCGCAAGGAGCACACACATAATACCCCCTGATAACCCCACACAACGACGAAATCAACGTCGTCGTTAACGACAAGGAGATGACAACGGCGGCGGCGAAAAGCGATACCAAGGAGAAAACGACACGACACCGGCGGCGACAACAACAAAAATAACAACAACAACAACAACGGACGAAGGATGCTGGATTGCTGATATACTGATGGTCCTGGCTGTTAGTGCGGTAGCGGTTGCATCTATCTGGAAAATGAAATATGTAAAACTATATTGCGACAACGACGACCGACGACGATGACACGAATACAAGGACGAAAAATTGCCGCGACGATGTCGAAAAACTCAACAACAGTAGGTACCTCTACACTCATCTCACCATCATCCTTCTTGGTGTAAGAATTTTTGGAAAGGGCTCGAAGGGGGGCTGAGTGAGTTTAGTTGGTTGCAATACGCGAAAAACTTTTCGTATCTACACCTTGACGAAAGCACACAAAAAAAAAATGATCAAGAAAAATTACATATATTTTTTTTCAAGATCCACAAAAACCACTTCCAGCAGAAAATACACAAAAATCCTGTCTTTTTTTTTTTTAATATTCTTATAGAAAAAAAAACCACCGGAACCGGATACACCAATCGATTTATTTTAAATTAATCTCAGACGGATGTTAAATAGGGGTTAAGATGGGTTTAATGATTTAAATCCTTTATGGCTTTGTCTATATCCTTTTTTATACACAAAAAGGTATCTCTCTTCTAAGAATATCCTTTTCCTTTTCTGTTTTTATTATTATTATTATTTATTTATTTTTTTTTTGTTTGCTTTTATTTTTGTTGAACAAAAAAGTTTGAAATTATCTGTGTGCAGACATTTAGTGGTGTTAACCGAAGACGACCACACTATAAACTGACTGACATCAATCTTGGGTTGTTTTTCCTTCAGATTTTCCTGCTACTGCCACCACTATCCATCCATCCATCTACTACCACATCATTCGTACATAGAGATTTTTCCACTTCCATAGAGGAGTGTGTTTTTCTTTAGGTATATGTTGTCGGAGCGGTATGAAGAATACAAAGGCAAGTTGCACCCACACTAGTATCTTGGAAGAGCACCAAAAACCGTACGACACATAACGGTGTGTCGTTCGTCGATGTTGAGTGTCGATGTCGATGCGAATCGACACGGAGCGCATGGAGATTGGTGCAGTGTAGAGTATGGTGTGCTTTGGAAGAAGCGCGACGTTATTTGTTCTCTGTTCGTTCGTTTGAGGCTATAATTATCGATACCCCATCAGAGCGAGAAGGGGTGTCTCTCGTCCCTGTTCCCTGCCTGCCAAGTGCATCTGTACTGTGCCTGCCATTTAACCATATAACGGTACCTCTACTATAAACTATACACAACACAGTGATACGCACCTTTGGTGCTGAGCTGCATATTAAATAAACTATACAGCACAGCACAGCACAGACGATGAGAATGAGGACGAGGACGAAGAGGCAACGATGTGTATTTCTCACGCAGCAGGGAAAGAAAGAAAACAACAAACACATCAACCAACTACGAAAGAGAGTGAGTTAAAGCAAGGAAACAGGATAACACGCAGTGAAACACAACAGATAAGAGGGCGAAAACAATAAACGATGACACGACACGAGGACGAAATGAAATACACCCCTTATATGAATGTGTCCTGTGTGTAAGTCCAATAAAGGATATATGAGGGTTATTGGATTTTATGTAGCGGAATATGAATTTTCCCATCCTCACCCCAAACTACTTTACCTCTTGATCGTCGTCATTTCATCGTCAACGCCATCATAGTATGTGAGAGAGCAAGATATAGTGTAAGTTTTAAATAACAATCTTTTTTCTCAGAGAGTCGATGTGGTTTTCTGAAATATGGCGGAGAACTTTTTCGTGAGATTTCCCAGGATATTTATGTAAACTGTCACACGATAGGTAGGTACACGAATACGATTACGATAAAACCTACAAAAAAGACACTCAAGTTTTGAATAATCTCGCAAAAAAAAAAAAAAAAAAATATCACACACAAGGGAAAGAGAGCGAATAAAGTGAGTGAGAGAGAGAGAGGAATTTAAGCTGAGAAAATCTCATTTCAACAAGAGAGACAATAATAATTATCTTCTTAAAAATAAACTACTTAAGGATATTATTTATAGCATTTAGTATAACTATAAGTGTAGTGGGTTTAACTGAGTGAGTAAAAGCGCATTGTTTTGTGTTTTTTATTCGTATGGCTATGATGACATGATTCCTGTCTACTGTGGTAGGTATCTACTTCTTTCACGAGGATACACTCTCTGCCTGACTCTTGGTTTTTTTTGCAATACAAGTGCTAAATGGGGGCTCGTTCCGGATGAGTATTGCCAAAGGAAAATCTTGTTAAAGAAACAATTTAAATACAAAAAGAACACAAATGAATGGAGGATGAGATTTTTAGAAAAGGAACAATAACAAAGTCAAAAGTAAGTTCAAGAGTTACTTTTACTGAAATTGTGTCGTTGCCAAATTTCACAAAGGAACAATAGAAATGCGTTCTTTTTAAAATACCTATGAGTTTTTTTTATAATTGCTACTGTTATTTGGATTTTTATTTACAGGCATTATTTTCTTCAAGTTTTTAGGATTTAAATTTTCCACGCGTCTAGAGCTTTAAAACTGTTATAAAGGATAAGACTTTACGATCATCGCGTTTTTTTTATGGAGAGTTCTATTTTTCCACAAAAACTTTAACTCAATTTTATTAGAAAAATATAAAATAATAATAAAATAAATAACCTAGAGCCGGATTAAAAGTTTCCTCTTTTTGTTCGTTTCGTTTTCGTCTTTTAGACAGATGGGGTGAGAGGTGTACATAGCTTAATTTCCTCTGCATTTCAACGCGTCTTACCCAATCCGTCAAAAACATGACAGACAATCAGGCTCTTATCTTAATTTTCTGTCAAACGATGAAAGTTCGTTTATATTGAATTCGTTCAGCGAAATAAGGTAAGTTCTATTCTGCAAAATTATAACACCCTATCAATAAACTCAAATCAGTACTGAATTATTTTTAATCAATGAGATAAGTGAGATATCTAGTGTTGACTAAAAAATACCCTTTGGCAACAAAAGTTTTAGTAAATTTTCCAAAAGATTTGCTAGTTAATGTTTCACGTTATTTGGCTACTGTCAAGCAAGAAAATAAAATACAAAAGCATATATGAGTTTGAGATCACCTGTCAACCATTTTGTGAAATCGTATTCAAGGAATTAATTTGCTCGCAAATTATTTGTAAGTTAAGAAAATTACCTTTTATCGACAAATCAGCTTATGCTTAAGAACGTTTGTGAATCGGATTAAAATTTCGATTAAATTAAATTTTGACATTTCCACTTACAGATTCACCTCATTAGTGTCAAAAATTAATCTTCGCATAAAATTTAACGCGATTCTAACCCAATTCGCACACGGCCTAAGAGTTCGCAAAATTAGATCACAACATTTTTTTGTTGACGTTTCTTGCGTGAGTTAATTTGACAGACAGGATCGATAATGTCAAATATCTATCAGCTAGAAGATCAACATTCAAATTAATCATTAACTAGAAGATCTTAAAAATAAAAACGAAATGGCAATACTGCTATTCAAAAGTCAAGTAAAACAACTTCTTTTCCGTCATTCACACCACCCAACAACCAATACTCTTGCACAAATTCTCAAATTATTCCAGTTATCTATCTCCTTTCTTCTTTTTAATTTTATCACTCTCGCTCTCTCTTTCTCTATGTCCCATAACTGAATGGATGTGCTTGTTTGTGTTTGTTAAAAAGGAAATTGCCTCTCAAGTTAAAGTCGAAGCACGCGCGTGAAATCCTTGTGATTTCAAAACCGTAAAAACCACTCTGTATATTGTGATATCCATTTCGATATGACAAGGGGGGTGTCAGTGATAGTGGTAGTATAATGGTTATGGAAGCTGTCTTTTTGTGAAAAAACAGTACCTACAGATATGTGGGTGTATAAAACCTCAAAAAATAAAACAATAAAAAAAAACATAAATGAAAGAAACTTCAAAACCATAACGGAAAATGTGGTGGGAAACAAAATGACTTGCTTGTCATCTCGTCCTGGTCATGGGTCGTAGTCGTTGACGTTGGTTCGTGGCGTAGCGGGGGAAAGGATAAGCACTCTAAAGAGAAGTTATTTATACCAATGTAAGAAGAAGAAGAAAAAGAAGAAGAACAACAACAACATATCAGCCCGCTACCACACGTCACACAAACACAACGCAGTGCTGCCAAAGTGTCTTTTACGAGGGTGGGGTTGGTGTTTTTGTGGTTTTTCTGTGTCCTGCAAGAATGAAAAAAAATAAGGAAAGGAAAGGAAACGGCAAAAAATACACTAAGCAAACACAAACAAGAAAATATGCTCCCCGAGCAAAAAGGCCGAAGAGCATATCATTTCCACTCCTCTTGCCGAGAAGAAGTTATAATATGAACCTCTTCTCCCTCCATCGACCAAACTGGTGCAGGGGTAAGCAGATGGCAAGAGGGTAGTGATTGCCAAGGATCGAGCAAGAGGCCGAGCGGGTGAGCAGGTCATCAGGATGATGGGGTGCCGCCAGAGGGATGCTGGGGTTTTTAACTAATATCAAGTAAATTGATACGTGACCCTGCATTTAAATACCTTCATTGGTTGGGCGGCTACAGCTACAGCTCGGCCTGGCTTCGTTTAGCTCGGGGGTTATATTTCTTTTATATCTCCTTGCGTCTCCTTATAGTCTCTATGAAGCTTCGAGGGTTGGTGCTGGTGCTGTGTTGCTGTTGTTGTTGTTGTTTAGTGTTATATTGGTGTACCGCTTGAGCTCTTTTGCACTTGTGTAAATTTTTCGGTTTCATATTTACAGTTTAACTTTAGTTTTACACACAAATAGAGCAGGGGGATTGACGAGGTAGGTATTTGGATGGCAGGTCCAAAGAGGAAGGGACATAGTGAATCCTCGGCATTTGTCGTCATGAAAATAAGTTCAGTTCACGAGGCAAGTATAAGGGGTGAGAGTGCCCTCTGCACTTTCGAGAAAATATACGGAGTGCCAAAACAAGGGTTAAGAATCGGTATTCCAGTATCCCCAGCACAGGAGGAAGATGTTTGTTCTTCTATATCGTCCTGTTTCATACCTAACTCTGATGTTGTCTCCTCTGTAAAACTTGTCGCCGCCGCTTGTGTGTTGTAATTCATTGTTTGTGGTAGTGATAAGGTTGTATGCGGTGAAGGGCTGGCGTGAAAATATGTAATAGAGACGACTTTGGTATTTGCAATAATTGTGCAAGGGTCGGTAGTTTGTCGGCTGTGTCATTTTGTTGCAGCTTTTTTTTTTAGTTTAGTTTTGGGTTGGTTTTGGGGGTGTTTTTTTTTTTTTTTTTTTTTTTTTGAGGCAGATTGATAGTGTTCTTCTGCTCTCTGTTTTAGTTAAGAGTACTTTCGGAGAAGCTGAGGGAAATTTATTTTGAGTGTAAGACTTAAATAAGGATATCCTGTGGTTAAATAGAGTTTGACCCAGTGATGGAAAACGACTTTTTTCGATAGTACTGAATGCTGAAAAAAAATAGTACTGAAAGTAACCAAATAGTACAGAATTTTTTTGCAATACTTTAGGATTCGTCCATTAGTTGCAGCTTAAACATAAAACACAGCTAAAAACTTGATACGCCGAGTGCATATCTATTTAATTTTTAGGGGATGGATTATGAATTTTAAATTCGTACTTTTGGTGTAAAATTTGAAATCAAAACGCACCGTTCTGCGCAGAAAATCCATTACACAATTATAATATACAAGATATAATATATTTTTCGTATTTGGAATATTTTATGAGTTAAGCCTAACTTAAAGATCTAAGTGAAATTTTCATACAAATAAAAAAATTGCTTTTTCCAGGCGTGAAAAATGTAATAAAATTAAGTGAAATTTTTTAAGCGACAAGGAGGAATAAATTTGTTTCGAAGTTCATAAAATCAACGGGCTTATTTAAACCAACATGAATCATAAACGAACATGAATCAAGATCTGTAACATCTGAAACACTTTTGAGAGAATCTGCAAAAAGTACAAAAGTGAAAAACTAAAACATTCGCACACAAGCATTTCTAGCGAATGTTTTAGTTTCTCACTTTTGTACTTTTTACAAAGAGTGTTGAATGTATTTAAGCTTTAAAACGTCAAGTTAAAAAAATTATTTCTTTCTTTGATATAACGGTTTTGGAATAACCCCAAAATAAGTAAATTTTCTCAAAAACCTTCTTACCTCTGTTTAGGTCATTGCATTTTGGAAAGATTATGGTATGGAAGTTAAATTTTTCCTTGGGAATCACATAGTATTTTGAAGCGAATCCGTTATTCTTATAAAAACCACGAGTTCAAACGAAGCTCAACACTTTCTTGAGTAATAACCTTATTTCAAGCGATTGAGGGTCTTTTAGGAATGCTTGCGGGTAAATTTTTTTTAATGAAGGGTAAATTGAATAAAGAATTAAGTTTGAAATCAACTCTAAAACAAAATTTTAAATAGTACTGAAAGTTGAAAAGTGGTACTTACGTACTGGGGAAATTAAATAGTACAAAATTCAGTACAATAGTAAGCCATTTTCCAACCGTGGTTTGACCCGTATGTCAAAGAGATGTTCATGCAGAACAAGCACCTACCTACACATACATACATCATCAAAGTAAAAAGGGTTGGTTAGTTTTTAATTGATTTAGATTTAGAAAGGTGCAAGATGTAGCTACTGACTTGTAGGTATTCACCTATGGCATCTTTAATTTGAAAAAGTATGTATTTTTGTTTATTCAATCGATTTATTATTTGAAGTGGAAGAGTAGGTACATTCAGTTTCTACATACACATCTAGCTAACTATCTAAGCACAACGTGTACGTCTGGCTTATAGTTGAAAGGAATTTTAAAAAACTACAGAACTTTATTTTTCAAAAGACTCATGTTGGGCGCCATTTAAAAATAACTTACTTTTTGTAGGAACAATAAAAATATTAAATATTTTCACATTTATAACACCATTAAGTATTTTTATTTCTTTTACACACTTACAAAATAAAAAAAATAACAGTGCTATAGTTTTAAAGAAGAGCAAACGTTGGGCGCCATTTTTACACTAAGTTGAAGATATCTAGAAAATGATTTTATTTTGTAAACTATCGTGAATAAAATTCCGTTAAAATATTTTTTGTGAATGATGATTGAACATCTCCTCCGAAAAAGGTATCGGAAAATCATTATCCTATTTCGCTGTCATTTTATTGGATTTTTTCGCGGGAAATTTAGCCAGCTAGAATCAAAATTTTAGAAATAAAATTTTTCGATAGGGTCCATTTAGAAAAGATATATCGTTCTTATATTTAGAATCACTCGGGCGGGAAGGCGTGTGGATCGTGCAATGGAAACAAATATTTACTTTTACTTCGATTTAATGCCAAATCTATACGAAAACTACTTTGTAAAATATTGTAGTAAGTGTCGATATGTAGGTATGCATTTTTTCTTAGGTACTGCCTCACGTTGGGCGCCATGTAAGAAAACAAAATACCAAATTTATTTTCTAATTGATTTATGTTCTATATCTAGGGAATACCTTCAGGATCTTAAGTTCCCAGTTAAAAGAATTTTGTTTTTATCAGACTAGGTCGCGGAACATGCTGACAGACAGAATGGCGGGACCCGCACTATTTCGTGTCCTATATCATTCATCGATATAGGACAGGTTACGCTCGCAGGAAGGGTACCTCAACCAACTTGGCGTATAAAACTGGAGTAAACTATAGCTTCTTGGTTGAGGCCTATATTCACAACGGAGGAGGGTAAAGCCATATTAATTAAATAAGCAAGCAAATAAGTTATTTAGTGGTGAGTTAAACCAATGTATTCCTGGTTTACAGTTACCTGAAGGAATTTTATGCACTGAATTCATACGAATCAACTAACCTTACACGGAGGATAAAGCATCAAAAGCATCATTTCAGTTATTCATAGTTAATTCACTAGATTTTCTGAGTTAACTAGAGTTTGACATAAATCTTTGTATTGGGCCTAAGTATATAAAATCGAAAAGTTTGATAACTTGCTCTTTTTTTGTTTCTAAATCCAATTAGATTTCATAGTTTACTTCAGGGGTATGTTTATCGATCTTTATTTTAATAGATTGTGTTTGCGTTGGGCGCCATTTTTGAACGTTTATCTTTTATTTGATTTTATGTTCGACTTATTGCTTTTCTGCTGTACAAGAAATTGGTATAGTGAAGACAATGAACCACAATTTGTTATTCACATGATCTGGTCTAGATCACAGTGACCACAATGTTGTACCTATTCAACTTAACGCTTGCTTGATTACATGTATTTGTTGTCGTTTTTCTTAACATTTGCATAATAAAATAGTCAACTCCAAAGCAAACAAAAATTTTTAGGTAATTGAAATAGATCCAGATAGAAATCAGTATTGCCCAAGTTGATAAATAATAATGGGTGAAAAAATCATTCTGATAAATAAAACGCGGCTATATGCTTCCACATAACCCTTAAAAAACGCTTATCTTCTTTGCTTTGTCATTTGATCCAACTTTTAGATTTTTCGCACCCTACATAACTAAGCTCGCATAACTTTCATAGTACCTATCTACCCTTTTAGTCGGGAAAAACGAAAAATAAAAACTACATATAACACCATTGTTAATCCCCTGTTTTCACATGAATGATTTATTTTGCAAAGCACATCAACACAACAACGCTTTGAGTAAATCCTGTTTATTACTCTGTCATGTGTACCATAACGAAGTCCTTAATTCTACATATAATCTGTCATATTTAAAATATTGTGCACACACATTTATTAAATTCCTTTTTGTGGTGTAGAAAAGTAACATATTGACAAATTATCCTCATTGTATGTCCTTAACCTAATACCTTTTTTGTATTTCAAATGGTTTATATTGTTGTTGTTGTTGTAGGGTATGTGTGTATTTTTATCTCATCATATCGTGTGGCGTTTTTGTGTCTTTTCAGGATTGTCCGGCTTTCATTGTTATTTTTTTTTTTTTAATTCCTGATCGTGTCCCTTTTTTTACGATGAAATGATTGTAAGAGAACCAAGGGAACTATAGAATGTATAACATCATTAAATTGCTAACACCTTAATTTGAAAGACTTAACAGTATTTTGTAGGTATGTATGTATATGTATGTGTTTGTATTGTTTGTATTGTTACTTTTATTAAAATTGTATCTTTCTATTTAGGAAAAACAAACACGTGTTTGAAAAACCACAGGGCATAATGCAAAATTAAGGTTGAAAAGCAAAAAGGATGTTGCGATTGAATTTATGCAAAATTTTACGGCCAAAAATAAATAATCCTTTCGATTTTCTTAAACAAAAAAAAAATAACAAATCATTTTAATGTTCCAATGTGCAAATTGTTCTAAAAATTCCGAGGAAGTGTGTGAACCACAAGGCCTGTCATGCGAAATTACAAGATACCTGCTAAGGATTCGGGTATAAATTAAAATTGGTGGCAAAACGGCTCATGAAGAACCAGGGCCTAGTGACTTTCAAACTCTCAACCATTCTTGTGTGCGTGTCTGCAGGAATGGAGGGGACCTACAGTTTATTGCCGAATCCGAACGGCTAAGGTGAGCGGCACTTTTCTATGACAAGAGATACTCTTGGAGGATTTGTCACTTCCTCGCAAGAGGCAGTAGCCCGAAAAAAAAACAAGCGGCTGGTAATGAACCCAGACCTCTGGCATGACAGTCCAACGCACTAACCATTACGCCACAGGCTACTACTAAGGTTTCGGGAAGTGCTCCATAATTTTGATGATCTGTTAGTCAGTCAGTCAGTTAGTTACTGTTTTCGGGATTTTTGTCATCCTATATCTCAAGAACCACAAATGCTAAGGAGTTGAAATTTTTGGTGAGGGGCCTGTCCTTGCCCAGCTTACCAAATATGACGAGTTTAAAGCTGCCCGCACATTTGATGTTCGTTATCGTACCGAATTGACTCGTGCGAATATGTAAAAACACACACAAACAGTCCCAACTTTCTATAAGTACTGTGGAAGTTGAAGTACGCTATCTGGGTGCGAGTAAGTCGTCGTACGTATACGTACGTTTACTTGCGACGCATGAAATAAATTCGAACTTGTTTGGGACTTTTAAACACTTTGAAACATTGAAATGTGTGGAAAAAGACTTCGCGAAAGCGATGAGTCACCTGGACGGACACTGCGTATTTGACGTAAAAAAATGTATTCCGTGTGCGCACTCGATTCGTACGACCAGTGTTAACACGTTTACGGCCTAAAATTTCTAAATTTATTGGTTCTGAAGTAAGAAGGGAGTCGAAAATCACTTCACTTTGTTCCTGTAAAAAAGCGGTAGTGTCGATAACTTGCCTGGATGCTACCGTGTCCTTTGATGTAAAACGTATATTGACTCGCTTTTGTAGTTCATGACTATAAAATTACTAGGCATTAAGTCAATGGATGTACAATACCTACTTAGGTGTGTTTAATTGGGAAATGTATAGCTAGCGCAATAAATTGACACCAACGCACCAGCCCGACGAGTCTTCGAATCTACCCCTGACAGTATGAGCAGCAAAGGAAGACCCCACCTTAGGTGGCGAACACAAGTCGAGAAAGACCTCAACCAACTTGAAGTGCCCAAATAGAGGCAGCTAGCTAGCGACCGAGCTGCCTGGAGGGTCTCGTTGGTTGAAGCCGTAGCCCATCCTGGGCTGTGGGTGCTGCCGCCGTCTAAAGTAAGTAATTACTTAGTCGTCGAATATTAACATGAGTACAAAAAGCGCGACGCGCACGTAATTGCTCCACCGCAACGCAAACGCGCGGTGCGCTCCCGACCAGTGACTCATGGCGACTAACAAATCCGCAAATCCTGCGCATTGAATGATACCCCTTCTACTTACATCAACCCGCTAGTATTTCAATAATCGCAATTTAGAGTTGAAAAATTCCCGCTGGCCACCCTTTAGATAATGTTTAACAAATTTTGAAATTATCTAGCAAAGGGGGTTTTTACTTCGACTCTTCGAGAAATTTCATTGCTACAAATGAAATTAACTTCTATACACACGAAAAGACCAAAAAACAACTAGGTACCTACCAACCTAAGAGGTAAATCTTTTTAAAACCAACAACCAAATAAACTGAAAAACAAAAACATCTCACTCAATCAAAACTTCACTTCCAAATGCAATTTCGGACATAGGTATCATAACAAACCGCACACTATTTACCCTTAATAATAAGTCCGTCCGTTTACGGGCAAATAATTCTTTACCACTATCACTTTCCCCCGCCCAAAAAAAAAAAAAGGAAAACACAACAAAAATAAAGTACAAACTATATAGGTAGTTGGCAAAACTACACTCAAACACACATCCTCCCCCCCCCCCCCCCCCCGCCAGCTAACTAACATGGTGTTCTAAGTGTGGACTTTTTGAAAATAAATTTCATTGCAAATACCAAAAACCAACAGGACCGACAAAAAAAAAAAATAATAATAAAAGAAGAAAACTCACAAATAAAGTGCCAAAATGTCAGCACTTATACACTCGTATAAAATGTGGTTTGGTCTTGTATACTAATAAAACTATATCCCATCAGGATGGAGGACAGAACAACAACGACTAACGACGGAACGGACCTGGCAAAAGGCTTCATCTTTCTCACTCTTTCTCTGGATTTTGTGTCTCGCCTTATGATGATGACCTCACCACCCCCGGCTCACTGTGGCGCGTCATCGACCATCTTCTACTTCTATACTTTAGATTTAACTTCATGCCATAGCATCCATCAGCTCCTTCTCACACCTAGCAAACACACAAGGCAAAAGTGATAAAAGTTGTGGAAAAGTTTGCGGAAAATTGCTGTGCATTTTTCATTGCATTAAAATTCCGTGCGGTCGACTATGAGGTTCTTCTTCTCAAGTATGGTGAGAGCACACTCAACCACCAAGGTTTTTTTTTTCTATTTTACCCACTCCATTCAATCTCCAATAACCCCACTCCACCCCAATAAACAATACAAAAAGCTCAGACTAACACATGTTTTTATAACAATTTTTCGGAAAAGAGGGGGGGGGGGGGGTTGGTTGGGAGAACTACTCTCTCTCTCTCTCTTTCCCTCTTTTTCTTTCACACTCTCTCGCTTTGATGATTTTCGTGCTTATATGTTTCTCCCAAAAATATGTTCACACAAATACATTGAAGCTGAAAGGACTCTGGAAAATCCTGCCTGATGTAGAGCAAGTCATTCAAAGATTTTCTATTTTCCCCACAACAAGATTAACTTGGGAAATCATTTTTCATACAACACAAGATGTTTTCGTATTTTTTTTTTTTGTGTCCCAAGAGAGTTTGTGGAGGGGGGCGGAGCGGGGTATTTTGTACATAAAAAAGAAATATTTGTGTGTGTTCGTAGGTACAAGTGGATACATTTGTTAAGGAAAATATTCCATTTTGCAACAAGAAAAAAAAAAAAAAAATAAAACCAAGTAAAATCGGTGGTGTTGAAAACAGTTTTCTGTTGCACTACAAAAAGTAGAATGAGAAGATTGTTTCTAATTAAATTAAACAAATACCCAAAATGAACTTTAAGGTTAAATAGCATTTTCAAGGGTCATCCTACTATCATTGCAGAATAAGTTATAGGTATAAGGTGTAGATACACATACAGGCACTTAACTTTTTGTACCAGGAAGAAGGCAGGGGAGGATAAGAATGCCAATGTTGGGAACGAAGTACAAACCAGGAAAATCACTTGGGAAAATATGTGGAAAATTTTATCCGCTTTTCTATATTGCAGCGCCATATTGACAGTAATTTATGAAATTATTGTTTCTTGTTTATCAGAATATTCTATAGAAAATGATGTATATAGATAACGAAAGAGATGTGTTGTGTATCAACATGTTTTTTGTTTTTTTTGGTTTCTCTTAGTTTGCGGAAAGATACCTTAAAAGAGGGATTGCATAAAGTACGGGCAATTTAAGTCCATAAAAATGTGTGTAAGTTAGAGATTAAAAAGTAAACGATTACTCTTTCACTAAACAGAGGGGAAGGGCTGAAATTTAAGTATAGGGGATTGGTGATGGTGGGTGAGAGCGATAGGATGCGAGTTGAAAATATGTGGCATTTGAACTGGGAAGGTAGGTAGTAAAGTAAAGGTACCTATTTTATTGATTTTGGCTACACGGTTGCATCCGGAAAATACCTATAAGTTATTTTATTTCATGCTAAATTGAAAGTATGCAGAAAAGTTAAACGACCTAAGAATTTATAGATGTTTAGTTAATGGTAAGAGTTTAAGATGTAATAAGGTTTAGAATAGTATCCAGTACGAAAAATAATAAGTAAAAGCTGGGATTAACGGCTAAGATGGTGTTTAAACATTACCGTTCGTCTGCGTCGTGCCATTAGTTCGAACTGTCAACCGAATTCTAACGGCAGTCCAACTCGATCTTTCTATCCAAATGTAACATGCAACACGTAACTTGCTACACGCAAGAGGGCCACGTTTTTAGTTTTTCCTATTACCGACGGCTAAATTATGATTCTTTTAACGAGGATATTTGTGTATGTTAAAGAAAAAAACAGTGAATTTACGTCAGTAACGAAAACGAAGTGGTAACGAAGATTGTCGTTGGGTATTAGTGCGTTGGACTGTCATGCCAGAGTTTTTTTCGGAGCTACTACCTCTTGGGAGGAAGTGACAAATCCTCCAAGACTATCTCTTGTCATAGAAAAGTGCCACTCATCTTAGCCGTTCGGATTCGGCAATAAACTGTAGGTCCCCTCCATTCCTGCAGACACGCACACAGGAATGGTTGAGAGTTGTAAGTCGCTAGGCCCTGGTTCTTCATGAGCCGTTTGTGCCATCAAATTTATTTATTTGTCGTTGGTGGTAGTCGGAACTATGGGAAATCACTGATTCGTGTCAATTTGGCGATGTCTTGTGATGAATTGTGCCTATTTTACCTCCAAGTGGTAATCTTGCGGTAAGTGTTCTGGGTCTCGTCCATTCGGACTGCACTTGCGAATCTTATAAGAGCGAGTGTTGAAGAGAAATAGCAACACTTTAACAAACTGTCAGAAATAAAAGGCTGAAAGTAGGCTAAAGTCTTGCACGAGCCCGTCCAAAAAGAGGGTGAACGCTGGCCGATGAACTCAATAGAGTGAATCAACGGTTTGAACAACAGTCGGAAAGACAGAAAATCTCTGCCAGAGACCTTTCGTAGGCTACTGAGATCAGTAAAGAGATTTTCAATATTAGTCAGGGTGTTGAAAAAGAAATGATAATCGCTTTATGGGCCAAAGGTAAGTTGCAAAATCTCCTTTTTACTGACATCTTGAGAGTAAATCAAGGTGTTTGGGGGGTTGTGTCATCATCGCGTCGGGTTAACTTCTCCACTACGTAAAATTAAAACCGAAAAGGTCACGAATTATAAGGCAGACATCACCGCAATACAAGAGCAACCGATAGGAACAGCTGTGATCTGCCACTTTTCCAGACATAAGCATAAGGACTTTAATGTTAAGGTCTAGTATGCTGCTGATGCGAAACGAAAAATCCCATACAAAAATGACACAACGAAATCACAAACGATGATCAAAATTGATAATTGTAGCAGATCATTTGTAGACACAGCTTCAAGAAATGACATCAGATAATGACTTTGCAGCTCGTTACATGGAAATAAGTACCACAAGGTTGCCAAATGAAAAGGCTTATAATCCACAAAAAGATCAGGCGCTCTCCAAAAGTCGATCTTTGTTAATCGTCGCTTATTAGGTAACAAACATCTTTAACGTGCGTTCATTTCAACAGCAAACGCCCACTCGGACCATTTTGTGGTAATATTCAGAGCTTTACTGTCGAACGAAAATAAATTGCGAACCACCCTGAAGAAGAAAAATTAACGTTGCACGTCATAGCACACCCAGAAGTCGAAAAATCAGTGGTCCCATTACCGCGACGTCATCAAAGAAGTCGCCGAAAACAGCGTAGACTAACTGTCACCCTTAAGAAAGAATTATTGTAATGGCGAAGAATCCATGGACCGGAAAAAGTTGACCAAATAAAACAAGAGCAGCCAAGGAAGAGTTCTGAGCTAGGAGAAGGGAGGAAAAGAAGATGCAGAAGACGGCACACGGCGGGTTCCAAGCTGAAGGAGATGGAAGAGTCTCGCGGTTAAATCCAAACTCCCGAAAGTTTTATTAAAGGTCCAAGCAGCTGGCTGATATTTTCAAATTAGTTCCATCAGTGGTACATATCCCTGCTCAATTTCGCATACAAGATTCTATCTAAAACACGCCTGAGACACTTTAATCGGCAAATACCCATTCGGGAGATCAATCGGGAGATATACCAAATTTGTCGTCAGGCCCTCTGGTGATTGCTAAATTCGGAACCCCGGAAAAACTGATCCAGTGTGTCGCGTGATAACAAACAGAGCAATTTAAAATTGGGGACTTTCGGGGACTTTCGTTCGGACTTCCGAACAAGGATTTAAATTGCTATTTTTCTCTTTCGAATGATTTGATTCTTTCGTTTTCTCTCTTCAAATTTAAATTTTTGAAAAAAAAACTATAACCTTTTGGTTTTGGTTGTTTTTTTGAAAATGTATATACCCTTTTATTAGCAGCATCATTTTTGTCTCGTACTTAACTGTCACATCTACTCTGAA
Organism: Epistrophella euchroma; assembly: GCA_947049315.1. Taxonomy (NCBI): domain Eukaryota; kingdom Metazoa; phylum Arthropoda; class Insecta; order Diptera; family Syrphidae; genus Epistrophella; species Epistrophella euchroma. Next base: position 36,352,654 of record OX346248.1, read on the forward strand.
ACACCCTGTAATTAAATTCACATGAAATATGATAATCTCACCAACCAAAGCAGTTAAATCTAATACCCTAACACTAACTTCTACATTCAAACTGCATTGTTAGTTTTTTAATTACGTCGTGGTGGCTACAATCTTTGAAAATTGTCGCCTCTGATACAAAGTCTTTATAAGTTCTCTTGATTATGGTATGTAGCTTAACCATTAATTTATTTTATATCACAGACACCAACCCAACTATACCCCCAGAGAGAGAGTAGCAGCCGAAGAAGATATAATGAAATGACCCGAGCTTGGTCATTCTCTTTCTTTAAATAACCATCAGCAAAAGAGAGTTAAAGAAAGGAAAAATCTTAACTAAAGACCATTAAAAAGATGCTAAAAAAAGTACTTTCAAGATATCGATTGCACGAGCAGAAATAAAAAAAAATGCAAAAAAAAAAAAAAACACGCGCAAAATGCAGAACATTTAAAAACAACAATCACACCCCACCCACCCTTATAGCTAAAAGGGGTGTCGTCTTAGTCCTCGTCGCGTCGTCGGTCGTGAAATAAAATAAAAAACAAACTTTTTTCTGTTTAGTTTTAAGAGGTGTTTTTATGAACCATAAAAAAGAAAACCTAATAAAAAATCTCTGAAGAAAACTTTTACGACATTTTGCACTTTTATCCGCCCCCACCACTCTACATTATACATATATATGTATATGTACGTACATGAAGAGTAAAGCGCCATAAGAAAGCTATATTTCTGATGAAAAACTGACAGAAATGACAAAGGAAGTTAAAGAGTAAAATAACCTCTGAGCTTAGACTTTAAGCTATAAACGCAAGCGATTTATGAAATAACATACTATGGATCGTTTTGACGAAAAACTGCTTAGGAAAATGTTTTTATTTTTAAAAGTGTATAATAATGTGATTGAAATCCATATTCGATAGTTAATATATTTAAGAAACCTTATTATAATTCCGTGTTCGTTAACTTAACAACATAATAAAAACATAAAATTCTTATATCATGCTTAAATCTTATACATAGTATGACATAACACTGTCAAGAAGATTTATAGAAGTAGGGGACTGCAGGGTACAGATTACCCGGTTTAACCCGAGTTATATGATCTCCCGAAACATATTTTTTAATCAATATAGGTGCCGAGTAAGCTACGAGTTAATTCAACACACTTCAATTTAAATATTTTTTTTGACAGCTAAAAGTTTATGCTAAGCAAACGTTATTTAATATAATCCGTGGTTCAGCAATTTTAACTCAAAGGCTTTGGCAGATTCAACCATGGTTCAAGATTTGATTCCATTTAATTTAGAATTAAAATTGCTAAGCCACGGATTAAGTATTAAAACATTTTACTAACACCAGTACAATAGGCAGCATCAATTTGACAGCTAACAGCTCCACAGGCACGCATTCTATAATAATACCTTAACAACAAAAAAAATAAATCTGAAATCATAATAATCCATCCGCCATGAAATAAAAAATCAAATTTCATATAAAAATCGATACTCGAATGAATGCATGCAGCGCGGATAGGTTAGTTCGATTTGTATTGTTTACTTATGAAGGTTTTGCAAGATTACTTTTAATTCTTATAGATTTAAATAAGATTAAGGGTAAATCTAAATAAAGGCTCTCCCAAACCAACGCGATTAATCGCCGCGACAATAGAAAACAATAACAACAACGTGTTGTTTTGTTTGACAACCACGTGTTGTTATTGTTGTTTTCTTTTGTCGCGGCGAATAATCGCGTTGGTTTGGGAGAGCCTTTAATCTCGTGATAACGTAACATAATATTGTAAAAGTAACTAAAATTGGGTTCAGAAAAAATAACTTTATTAATGCTATTTCATAGTGTTCTGTGTCTAATTTGCACGTTTTGGACGATCCGTTTTGATCCGTTCACGAGGCAGTCCCTGGTAATAAACACGCTGCCCTGCAGCGATAACAGGCGTTATTAATTAGTCAGTTTTAATTTCAGACTCAAAGATAGTCCAGGCAAAATGTACTTAACTTAATTTGGCATAAAGAATGCTGCTTAAAAAATAAGGGGTTATAAGTCAAAAATACTGGTTTTTCGTATATACCTAACACTACTTAACGGAAAAGGCAAGAGAAAAGTATTTCATAAAAAAACTAGCAGATCATGAGATTATCTACAAAATAGCTTTTGACATTTTTCTTCCTTCGACTTACCGTTTAGAAGATATGGATATTTAAAAAAAAAGTAAAATGACAAAGATGTCGATTTCCCGAATACAATTTCTAGAATTTTCAGAAAAAGTTAGTTCAATTTGAAACCTTTTAACATTTTTTTGGCCGTTTAAAAGACATCGTCATTTTGAAAATTTGGTCAAAAGTCAAAAATACTGTTTTTTTTTGTTTTTAACTCTCAAAACGCTAAGTTTTTGAAAACTAATCTATATAGCCAAATCGTAGGTCATATTATTTTTCAATACACTTTTTTCATACCATTTACAAGATAAACTGACAATTTCTAAAAATTCAGTTCAAAATTCTGTAAAATTCCATATAAAAAAAATTTGATTGCACTTAAATTCGCAGAAATTGTCAGTTTTTGGAATTTAAAGAACGCAGACTTATACATTGTAAACATTTTAAAAAAGTGCCACCTCAAAAATGTCAAGTTTCGGAAACATAGGTTTTTAACATAGAAAAATGTATCTACCTTACATAAAGTGCGGCAGAAAATCAAAGTTCAGATTTTTAAACGTATAATTAAATTATCTTTGTATTGGCTTACGAAATACTAGCTGAAAAAATTCCATTGCCAAATCTTGCTTGCATAAAAAGTTATTCAGGCCTACGTTTCGAAAATACTGATTTTTTGCAATATTTTCGACATGTCCCTCAATAACTTTTTATAGGTCCGTCAAGCTGGGTTCACCACAACGAAAATTCAAAAATCTAACTATGCAGGAATTAGGGGCTAATTTGGGGCTAATTTAGTGCTCCAATCCCGAAAGAGCCCCAAATTCCCTGCAGCGTTGACCCATAAGGGGCTAATTTGGGATTGGAGTACTAAATTAGCCCCATTCCGGCATAGTAAGATTTTTGAATTTCCGTTGTGGTGGACCCAGCTGGACCTACTTTTTACGCAAGTTAAGTTTTTTTTTTTTGTTTGAATAACACTTTCATAGTTTACCGACTTGAATGAAAATTTCACTTTTGTTTACTGAGCTGCTTATTTGGATTCTTAAAATTAAAATAGAAAAAGTTGAAAAAAATTGGGGGTTTTTTCTCTTAAAATGTGGTAATCTAGGGGGTTTTTTAATTTTTCGGGGGTTTTTTTTTTTTCATCTGGCAACACTGCTATGAGTGAAATCTGTAAATTTTTTTGTTTAAATAACTCTTTCATAACTTATCGCACTTGAATGAAAATGTCGCTTTTGTTTTTTGAGCTTTTTATTCGGATTTTTAAAATTAAAAATTGTTGGTGAAATCAAAAAATATCTCTTAAATCACTGCCAACTCACAATACAGTTAAGAGAAACTGGGTATAAGATTTATGATTTTTTGTTGCTTCAAAAGACCCACAGTGCGTCAAACAGACATGCAAGTGGGAAAAAAACAAGAGGCAAAATAGTTCAAAAACTATAAAGGACATTATTCTTGTATTTTTGTTCTTAACGTATCTTCTTACTATAAAAAGGAATTTCATTAAGGGTCTTATACTATTTAATACGCCATATTGCATTTTAAGTCGTGAGCCAGTTTTAAGGATGTAAAATAAAACTTATAATACACAAATTTTATTTCCAAAATAAAAATAAGAAAAAAAAAAACACATACAAAAGTGTGTAGCTGAAGAAGTAATGTTTTTTTTTTGTTTATTTTCATTTTTATTTTTCAAAAGTTCTTCCCTCGAAATCGGTTTAACCCTTGAAAACTTATGCAAAAGTCCTTATGCTCTCGATGACGACATTTTAATATGAGTATTCAATCTGCACACTCCATATACTTGTACACATTCACAATCAAAATCTAGACATCCTCTTTGGTCTCTTAAAACTCATAAATATGTGGCTCGCATTACTTGCAATTGAATGAGTTTCAAAAACTTTAAGGCTTAAATGGTGATTCGGTTGGATGAGTACCTACTTATCTTTTTATTGGGCTTTTGTCATATATGTACGTTGTATGCGGTTGGTAGCTTATATAGGTATGTATATATGGGTATACATTTTTTTTTTTTTATGTTGATTATATTCTTTTGAAGAGGGTCTATTTTTGGTTGATTGGTTTTGTAGTTGAAGCGTGTGTCAGGTTTTATGTAAAGGATGCATATTATGACAAATTTTTAGACCATGCGTAGTTTTTTTTTTTTTTCAATTTAGGACTTGGATTTCTTTTTAAATAATGCTTTCAGAATAGAAGTTGTACATGATTATTTAAAACCACTTTTCGTGAAAAAAACGCAACGCTACATATTTTAAAGAAAGTTTTGGAAAATTTTGAAATTAACACTTCTAAGGACTTTTGAAAGCAATTTAGAATATAAAGCTCAAATATTTCAACTCATAAGTTATTAGACATTTGGACACTTAAGGAAAAAGAAGAGGTGACATAGCTTTATTTATTGCAGACAAAAAAATACATACAAACCCGCTTAAGTGCAACCCACTTAACTAAAAAAAACCCGCTTATTTTAACTTTAAACTTAGCTAGCTCCCGCGTACTTTTCAACAAATTTTCCCGCAAATTAACCCGCTTTACAAAAACCTGCTTAAGAGGAAAACCCGTATATGTGAAAAAAATATTCCCTTTATTGTAAAAAACACGATGCAATGAAAAACAAAATATGGACACATCAATAAAAATCCAACAAAATCAAAAGTAATGAGCAGGCTTTGACTGCACCAGTTTTTTGTTTGTTTTTAAATTCACGTTCAACAAACGTTCAGATCCGCTTAACTAATTTCTTCGGTTTATCAGAGACTCGCTTAAGTGAAACTTTTTATCAGTTACCCGATATTTATATAAATAAAATAAATTTGGTGCCACACGGGTCATGAAGAACCAGGGCCTAGTGACTTACAACTCTCAACCATTCCTGTGTGCGTGTCTGCAGGAATGGAGGGGACCTACAGTTTACTGCCGAATCCGAACGGCTAAGGTGAACGGCACTTTTCTATGACAAGAGATACTCTTGGAGGAGAACATGTTTTGTTTTATTTTTTTAAGTAGAAGGGTCTGGGAATCGAACTGAGACCTCTGGCGTATGCTAGGGGACCTATAATTATAATTTACCGAGTCCGCAGTTGTGTATTTATATGCTTTTTCTAACGTCACTTCAGGATTTGTTCACGAAATCGGTTGAGTGACCGGAATTCTGGAAGAAAATCTGAGACAATCGCACGAGGTAGTTTTGATCTACCTAACTGTTGCACATGCACGTCAATGCGTTTTCAACTTTTCAAAAGACAACACGTCTTGTCTCTCTAAACTTTTGATAAAAAGCATTTAACTGGTAACATACCTATTCCTTCGTGAAGGCTTAATTCCAACCCATAACAAAGTCACAAAACACACAATAGAGAAAATATATTTAATACACCCCAATCAGTGTGCAAAACGCTTACAACACAAATTCCCCAAAACACAATGCTTTGCCCACAAAAGAGCACTCCAATATAACGAACCTACTAAGCCGCTGTCTACTAAAAGCCAATTTATATGCGAAAATCTTATTCAATTTCACCAAACATAAAATAAACGACGAACCCTTCTCTCCCTGGAGATAACCAACTCCCACCACAATCCCCATACCCTTCGATTCCATCATCATGGAGTTTTTCGTGCTTCTTTTAAAAGCAAATAAACTCTATCCATCATCGATCCCTCACGCACATGAAATCAAATATATACGAAATACCCCATCCATACCCATCATAACCTATAAATCTAAACACACTCAAATAACCACTCATTGCATAGTTGAGTTAACTTTTTGTTTGATTTCGTCGTAAAGTAAAGGCGGCTGCTGTCAAAAAAGGGCTACAAAAGTACAAATAAATAATAACCACCACCACCACCACCACATCACACACTGATGTGATCCTGTTCAACTTCACTTCACTTAACTTTATTTGGTTTAGTATTCGGTTGCGAAAAACACCACTTTCAGGTTCGTTGTTTTCGTCCTTGTTCTGTTTCGAAACGAGAATAAAGTGAACGGAACGTTGACGGTCGACAATGGCAAGCGGCAAGGACGATGACGATGACGACGACGACGCCCCATTATTCAACCACTTACCCATTCATTCATTTATTCAATTCATTCATTCAAATATATAAAGCAAATCACCTCATTAGATGATGTTTTTCCAAGGGTGTGGGGGTGTTAATGTTTCCTGAGGGGGCGTTAGATGCTGCTGGGCCTTTAGCTCTTTTCGCATATTTCTTTGGTGCAGGCAGAGTGGTTCACCACCCCCCAAACATATATACACACACACACACGCACACATATACAATTAATTTTATTTTGTTGTTCGTACTTTTTGGGTACTCTATTTTAACACCCCATTTGGGTTTGGTAGGGTTGCCGCTGATAAATTTGAAAGTTTTTTTTAGCAGAACTTTTGACTTGACACAGAAGGCAATGATAATTGTCAACCTACCAAGGATAGAAAGTAAGATAGGAAAAAAAATAAATTATTATTTATAAAAGGAACAAATGGGGTGGTGGGCGTGGTCAATTTTGAAAGTAAAGCACCAGCTTTTAGTTAATTACTACGCAGTTTAAAGATCACTAAGAAACAGCCGTGGCGTGATGGTTAGTGCAATGGACTGTCATGCCGGAGGTCTAAGGTTCGATCGATCCCCAGCCTCGCCACCTATTTATTTAAAAGAAAAAACGGCTACTGCCTCTTGCGAGGAATTGACAAATCCTCCAAGAGTATCTCCTGTCACAGAAAAGTGCCGCTCGTTAGCCGTTCGGATTCGGCAATAAACTGTAGGTCCCCTCCATTCCTGCAGACACGCACACAGGAATGGTTGAGAGTTGTAAGTCACTAGGCCCTAGTTCTTCATGAGCTGTTGTGCCATCAAATTTATTTAATTTATTTATATTTAAGAAACACAATTGCCCTTCAAGCAAATTCACTGACCCAACTTTCTCGGTCTTTCTTGGATCTTTGCTAAACTGAGTGTTTCACGCACACCTACAAAAATTCTTTATATCTACATGCATTTTCCCCACACCTTTGTTTAGTTCATCTCTGCAAGTGGAGTAGCGAAGGCATAGTTTTTTCATAAATAAAATATTACTGTTTTTCGTTAATTTCGTCTTTTTGTAGCGAAATAAAATATGCTTGTAAGTTGTATTTATATATAATTGATGAAAATAAATGTGTTTTGAAACGAAAAAAAAGCTTTGTTTGTTTGTTGTAGGTAAACACGATTGGAGATACTTGGAATGAAAAAAAACTTTGTTGTTGGTAATGTAGAACCCAAGTGGGGAAGTACATTGTTTGCGATTTGTTTTGTATCCGTTTTGGTTTTCGCTGAGCATGGTAAACTCTCACTCTTACAATACATGCGCAAGTGGGTCAGTGGTGATTCTAATTTCCATACTAATTTGAGCCGACAAACACAGTTTTGCGGATCCGTATTTAGATCCGTACGCGGAGTTCTCCATACGTTGTTTACTACGTGTGCGGATCTAAAACGGACTCTTTCGCTTAAAGGGTAGGTATTATTTTTGACTGCATGTTCCTGAATTATCTGATGCTTAAATTCTAAAGTTTGAAGTTTTCACAAAAAAAAAAAAAAAAAAAGTATAATATAAAAACTAAGAAACAAGCTCACTAATTTCTGAAACTGCCTGACCTTTTATAAGGATAAAGTAACCTTTCAGATGGTATATGCTTTTTTGAATATCCCATAAATGAGGTTCAAAAATAGCTGATGTTCTTGAAAAACTTCAACCCTGGATTAAAAACTTTTTAAGCCTGACCAATTTTTTAAAATAGCTGACCTTTAATGACCAATCACTGACCTTTTAGGTGGTATACTTTTTTGCGAGTATTCCATAGAAGTGCTAAGATCCCACAACCAGTATACTATGAATAACAAAAGCTACTGTTTTTTGTATATTGATTTATCGGTAAGGTTTTGTTTTCTGTCTCGCTCCCACTTTTACCTACCCAAACAGATGCACTGTGTTAAATTGTTTTTTAGTTGTTTTTTTAATTTTTCTCTTCTTTGAAGGTGCCTCGGACGATTCTCGACTCAAGCTCGTTTATGGACGATGATCAACCTCACCATTTTCGTTTGAAAATATTCTCTTTCTCGCTCGCTCTTAATACGAAATTTTCTTTTGTTAATTTAACTAATTTGGGATTAAATAAATTTATATTTTCTGCACTTCTGTGGCACAAAACCTTTCTAACGGTATATATTTTATATGCCTTCGGCTTTTGTAGAAATTGTAAATTGTACCACAAAATTCGTGTTTGCCGTTTTATTATATGATGATGATGATAATGATAATAGCTTTGTGGGGATTTTCATTTGCTGGGGTTTTCATTTTAAATTTAAGCAATTTTTTTTGTCTCTTGCATTTTACGGGGAGTGATTTAATTTGACAGAGGATGGCTAGTTAATGGGATATTTATGTGTCAATATGTATTTGTTTTTTTTTTTTATTTTTGTATTTATTGAGAAGCCAATTTCTCTAGTTTTCTAAGTTTTGGCTCAGTGAAATAAGTCACAGATGAAAGGTAACCTAAACAGAAAACAAAACAAAAAAAATACCCCAAGCCCATGAAGCTATTTTCTTCAAACTTGGAGCTTGTGATTTTTGGGTTATTCTCCAAAGGGGAAATCGATATTTTTTTTTAGCTCAAAAAATAGGGGTACTTGCCATAAAATCGTTTTGAAAAATATTATTTATTTCAAAAAACGGCTCTAACGATCTTTTTTTTCATTTTTGTATATACTAGCGGTGGTATGGTCTGCATTTTGGTTAAAAAAAAAATTACCAAAAACCGTTATTAATGGTACCTGCCTTAGAACCGTTTTTTTTTTTATTTTCTCAGTAACGACTCAACCGATTCTGATCGAAATTTTTACTTTGAAGCTCCTCTCAAGTGTGATTAAATATTGCATACAAATATTTTCAAAAAATTGTTTTTTGGATTTAAAAAAAAATAGTTCGAAATTTTGTTTTGAAAAATCATTTTTTGCAAAACAGGTTGATGAATTTTCTTAAAATTATGGTTTTAGCTGTATATTATTATATTCTTAAAAATACCATTTTTTTTTTCTAAAAAAAAATCCAAAATTTTGTATGTAAAAAAAGATTTTTGAAATTTTTTCAGCATAAATTCATATATTTTTAAGAATTGAGATGGCAAACTTCATTCTGAGATTAAAACATTTTAAGTACTTGTTTTATAAATTTAAATAACGTGTTTCATGCTTTTTTTCAATTTTGTTCTTAACGGATTTCACGCAGCCAAGTTTTTCACTTTATCGCAATTTAATTTTTACGGGATTATGCGATTTAGGGATATTCGTTTTTGGGATTTTGAATATTAAGTAGGTAAATACATATTTAAATTTTGATTGTTTTACATTTTGATTGTGAATACATATTTTCGAGAATACAATCTTTTTTTGAGATAGAGTTTTTGGGATACATTTAGGGATTTCGAAGATTATGCAGGTTTTCAAGTCAATTATATTTGAGGTATATTCATTTATTTTGGAATGCTTAAATTCTTAAAAATCGCCTATGGAAGACCAATACTACTGAACTTAGTTCAACTTTAAGTTGGTATTTATTTTTTTTTTTTTAAATCCCAAATATTAGGTGTTAATATCCCGCAGCAATAAAATAGTTGAGTATAACACTTGATATTTTTTTTTGTTGATATTCTTAATACTATGGCAGCCCGGTCACTTGTAGAGATGAAGTTGAAAAGTAGAAGAGGATTTTAGGGGATTGCGCTTGAAGCGAAAGAATTATGAGTGTAATTTTTCTGTTTTCCTTATTCTTTCTTCTTTTTTTTTTTGTTTAATTCATTTTAAGTATTTTTTTTTTCGCCATAATAAAGTTGGTTTGGACGAGTTTTTAAGGATTTAGCTGAGAATGGTTTTGTCTCTATAGATGGTTTGGTTGGCGATATGGTGTAGTTGAAGTGAAATTAAGTATTCTAAGGGATGAGAGTATTGGAGCAGCAGTGATGGTGATGGTGATGGTAGTGGTAGTGGTGGTGTGCCGTGTGCGATAGAATGGACTCTGCTTCGGTGGAGGGCTGTTAAAAGTTGCTAAACTTTTTATGATTATCTCATAAATTATATTGAGTTATAGGAGGATTATAAGAAGGAAAGATACGAATCAGTTTTAGTACTTGCTGCTACTTTGAATTACAAATTTTTGTTTGCGTTTTTGTTGTTTGGCACTCTGTGTGTGTATATAAAAGTGGTGGTCGTAATGATGATGGCAAAAATGAGGAAGGAAATGGGGCGGGAGAGAAGTGATATTTTTCGACAGTTAAGCTTGTTGGAGGGAATGGGTCTCCGACTGTTAAGGGGAAGAAAGATTTGTTTTTTTTTTTTTTTTTTTTTTATTTAACGATTATCGGATGATGAAGATTAAGATTAGTATATAAATGGCAAACAGTTAAATTGCAATTTTATTTGAAGTGTTTAGAGAGTAAGTATAAATATTTTGTTGTTTGCTTGTCTGATGGGTATGTATAAGGGATACTAGGGCGATAAAATATTTAATGACTGGTTGTTGTTTATTTTTATTTAATAGCAAATAGACATTAAGTCTGAGTAAGAAATGACGTTTTATTTGGACTGTTGTATTTTTTTTTGGCTTTATAGTTTGCAAATACAATAGATTTTGTGACAAGGACTCATTATTTGATTTGATTTTTATTTGGGTATTAAATGCTCCTTAAACGAATAATAATTTACTGACAAGTATAATATTGATAAAGAATATTATTATTATTGTAATAAATAATGGCACTTTTCATAAAAGAAAATGAGCCAGCTATAAAAAAGATGTTGTTTTTAATGATTGTTTTTGATGGGATATACTTTTGCCTCATTTACTGATAGATAATGAAGCGTATACCGGTTTGAGGAACGAAATTTAAGTCAAACTTTCGATCGTGGATGGAATGTATTAATTTTATATTTGAATATTAATGTCAATATTTAGGGAGTTTTTGATAACTTTTATGTGTCTTCATAATGAGTGATAGATTAAAATATATAAGCAGATATAAACCGTTAAAATAAGCGTATGAAAGATTGAGTTAGAATAACTGTAGTAATTTCAATGTTTAACAGAAAATTAGACCCGGTCAACTTAAGAGCCAAACCGTCTCGTCTCTATTCCAATTTTTATTGGCAAGTTTGAATGAACTCTTGAGTATTCTGGGTAAGCAAAAACATTTTCAGAGCCCGGTAATTATCAAATTGTCACTGTCCAAAAAAATATATAGCTTTAGAAATTTCAAAAAAGTGTGTTTAATGGGGGAAATTTAATTTTTAAAAGATTCTTCCATTCGAAGTAGTACGTCATTTGTAGCATCCCATGGCGTTAAAATTAGTGCGTTGGACTGTAACGACAGAATTCTGGGTTCAATTCCTAGTCTCTGCCACCTTAGGAAAAAAAATTTTTTCCTCCACGAGTACCTATCTGCTGTCATAGAAAAATCGTAGTCATAGAAAAATCGTATGTCGTCCCCTCCATTTCTGCAGCCACGCACACAGGAAAGTAACTAGCTCCTGGTTCTTTATTAGTTGTTGTGCCACCGAAATCTAATTTACTTATTTTAATTAATTTGAAGAAATTGGCTGCTGAAAGTTATACACCCCCCTCCCCCCCATTTATCAACTGATTTCAAATATGTTATTTACATATTATGTTTTGTTTTGCGTCTTTTAAACTCTATTGAATCGTTTTACTTCTTTGTACTTTTTTTACTTTGCCCAATATGCCCCTAATTATCCAGTGGATTTTTTTTAAATCAACAAAATAAAATAAAGTTTAAAATAACTTTAAATTTGTAATATGGTTAAGCTATTTATGCCAACAACATTATACATATTTACCATTCAGCGATATTTTTCTTAAGAAACATCCCTTTTCAAACTTTAACCCTTTCCACAAGAAACTTTTTATGAAATAAAAAAAAAAAAACATAAACTGTATGCAACAGCAATTTTTATCACTATCAATCGAACCGAGCAGCCTTTCAAATAATTCCATAAGCCTTACCAGGACTTAAGGATAACCCTCTTTTATGGCATTCAAGAACGAAAGGACGGACGAATACAAAAAATGAGGAAAAATTATTTCATCTCCATCGATTTGGAAATTTATGCCTCCAAAAAGTAACATAAAGAAAATCCATGTTTAAAAGTGAAGACAGGATGAAAAAGGACTACAATTTCGACGTCGATGACGATGAAGCCGAACACTTCGACAAACTCTCAAGAGATGTCGATTTTTTCACAACACGAGTGTGCCAATAAGAAGGATCATATACAAAACTGTTATTATTCGCATTGGTTGGGGTTTTGATAAAGAATCAAAAGAGGGTATAGTATAGCAGTAGGTATAGTATAAATTGGTTGGTTGAATCAGTCTTATGCAAGACAGGATAACCCAAGATTGCTTTGGGTAAAATAAGCATAAACTCAGTGGTTTTATGAATACTTCTCCTGTCAAGCGTTATGTGTGAGTTGAAAAAACGATGAGCAAGGGATTGGCAAGCACAAATATTTGGCAGTCAGTCGTCACCCATATATAAGTATAGGGGAAGGGAGAAAGAAATTGTAGTGGAAAGAGGCACAACGGTAAAGCAATTCAATTCGAAAATCTTTTTCCCTAAGGGGGATAAACGGCAAAATAAAGATGAACAAGCGCAAACACGCAGAATATAAGATGAACGCAAGTATAAGAAAAAGAATTTGAAGAAGGAAATGTTAAAAGGAAATTTAAAAAGACCTGAAATAATGAGAATTTCATCAGGTGTTTGCCAGGTTTTAAGATGAGAGAGTTCTCGCGTTCAGAAACCTATCCAAGGCGGTGTCAACCTATCCAAAAATTTTCAGATACGTTTAGTTGTTGTTGCATCAGCTGTTTTTTCACAAGGGATTACAACAACACAAAGCTCTGGATCTGGATCGCTTTGGATACAATCCTGAACGAGGCCAGTGATCAAAACCAATCAAAACATAGGTAATCCCAAAATGTACAAATGTCAAATTTATGCTCGTTCAACGGTCTTTTGACACTTCACAGCATATTTGACTTGACACAAGATATGCTGTATGGAGTTACGAAACAATTTCGTACTTTGATCATGAAATAATATATTTCAGTAGTAAACAGCAAATTGTAGGTCCCCTCTATTCTTGCACGCACTCTCAAACATTCCTGTGTGCGTGCCGGTAGGTAGAAATGGAGGGGATCTACAATTTTTAGTCGAATCAAACGGTTTGGTTGCAAGAACCTATGAAAGTTTTTTTTGAAGAAAACCACAACTATTGCAAATAAAATCCTCATGAATTCTTGAGAAATCCTAAAAATTGTATGTTTGGTGCATATAAGTTGTGGTCAGGCGTCTTTAAATCTTAATATTTTTGTTTAAACTATGAAGATCAAACTTTAATAGTGAAACCTAGCACGTTGCTGATGCGAAATGAAAAATTAAAAATTTTGTTCTACTTTTTGTTTTGCAGTTCCAACGTATACACTATTACAGTAAAACCCGCTTAAGAGAAGCAGCAAAATGTCACAGTCTTTCTTTCACTTAAGCGGATTTTTTTACTTAAACGATCCCCGCTCAATTGAAAAAAAATTGGATAAGTGAAAAAAAAAATTCATTTAAGTGGATCTAAAAATTCTATTAAGCGGAGAATTAATGCTAGAAACAATTGTAAATAAATAAAAAATAAATTTGATGGCACAACAGCTCATGAAGAACTAGGGCCTAGTGACTTACAACGTGCGTGTCTGCAGGAATGGAGGGGACCTTCAGTTTGTTGCCGAATCCGAACGGCTAACGAGCGGCACTTTTCTGTGACAGGAGATACTCTTGGAGGATTTGTCAATTCCTCGCAAGAGGCAGTAGCCGTTTTATCTTTTTAAATAAATAGGTGGCGAGGCTGGGGATCGAACCTTAGACCTCCGGCATGACAGTCCATCGCACTAACCATCACGCCACGGCTACAAACAATTGTAGTTGTCTTTTAATTATCTTTGACTTATGAAAATGTAGTTTTCTTTTTAATAAATGTCAAAATACGTATACCTCTTGAGCTAAGTATTTGAAATGTTGTTTTGGATTTATGTTTGAGAGGACAAAGCAATTTGTTTTTAAAATGTAAATTTACACGTTTGTTTAATAAGCAGAAATTCAATTGTCATTTTCGTGGTAAAAATGGTGTGAAAAATAAAGAAGAAACGAAAGCATTCAGCAAATTTTTCGTTCTGTGCGATTCAATTTTTTTGTTTTTTTTTTTACTTAAGAGAGTTTTTTTCAATGAAAAATATAAAATTGAACTGAAATTATGTTTCATGTATCCGGGTTTTTCACTTAAGCGAGTTTCGCTTAAGCGGAGTGTTTTAAAATTGGTCGAAAAATGCTCGGAATGAAAAAAGTGTTTAAGATAAGCGGGATTTTCTCTTAAGCGGGTTTTACTGTATAAGCAAAATTGATAAGCGTTGCAGATTATTAGGAGAAATCTTCGGTCTTTTTTCGCACAGAATAATAATCACCCGGATCATATATTGTTAGCTGAAAAGTTACATTTGAGCTTAAAGTGCTTTGCACATGAGCTGCTAAAGCTATTTCTACAGCTAATTTCAATTTTTTTGTTTTAACTTTGTGACGTAGTAAATAAATGTACCAATTAGGAAATTTAAATAGAAAAATAAAACGAAAGATTAGTTTAAATTAAAAAATTTTGTATTTTAATATTATTTACGCGAACAACAACTTATCTTCTGCAAATTGTTAAACTTCAATTCGTAATCCACAACAGCAGGACTCATTCCACAGACTGGAAAATAGAAAATTCGCTTTATTTGCATTTGTATTTGTTGTTTCTTTTAAAACATAGCTTTCTGTGCTTCGTATGCGTTTTGTGACAGCCACCAATTTGTGGCAGCTGACAGATGCCAAATTGTAAAACGAAAATAAAAGGTGGTTTATTATCTTTAAATCAGTTTTTTTTCTATTTATAGAGTATTTTTATTAACAATAATCTTAATATTTAGGTATGTACAGTACATAGAATAATATATTGCACGCAATACTAGGATTTGCGTTTAAAAATAGATAAATAAATGTCAGTTGCCACAAAGTGATGATTTTGAAGTTTGTGAATAAATGAGAGAGGGATATGTGTATTCGCTACTTGGTAAAGAGCTCTATTGGTAACACTTTGGGCGCGTTCGGGCGGTAATCCAAACCTAACGGGATAGGTTTGTGTTGTTGTAATCCAATAGGAAAATTCAGCTGATGAACCAAACAGCTGTTGTCAAAAAGAAATCTAAAGCTAACCTAAAATTTTCGTGATACTAAACTATCCGAACGCGGCCTTTGAATGGATATTTTATACGCAGTGGTTTTCGTAAGCGTTTCGCTGCCGTTTTGGAGACTATTAAAAAAATTCGTTTTGCATGGGTGAGCCCCATACTTATAGGAAAGCTTCATCGAAAGAAATCATTGCCACGGTTGCCACTTTGGTCATTTGTGACCAAATTTGGTCATTATTTTTTCACTTGGTCACATGGTCATTTTTTAGTCCATTTGGTCATTTTTTTTAAATATCGATTTTATTTACATAATGTATATTTGCTTTTATTAAGCTTCTACTTTGATCTCATTTTAAAATGCTCTGAAAAGTTATTATTTTTATGTTATTTTTTTATTTATGATTCGTTACTTTTATTTATTTATGTTAGTCTAAAATTTTAATTAAGTTCATTAGGTACCTACTTTGTGAAATTGTTGGTTTCTGTTTTTTATTGTTTTTGTTTATTATTAAAGCCTAGTTTATAGATCGAAGCGAAGCGAAGTTTTCATACAAAAAAATATCTTTTTCACAGGCGTGAAAAATACAATAAAATTAAATGAATTTATTTAAGCGAAAAGGGGGAAAAAAAATTGTTATGAAGTAAATACAATTCAGCGGACTTATCTAAACCAAATATAAAACTAAATTAATTTTTCTTTGAACACCTCTCGACGCGAGATTTATTGATATTTCATTTCGGTTTGAGTTTTACTTCGCATTGATATATAAACTAGACTTAATATATACAAAAATAATATGTCATCTGTGTAATATGAAGAATATGTTAAAATAAATGCGGACTCAAATTATTTTGGTCATTTTTAGCTACAGTTGGTCATTTATATTTATAATTTTGGACACAAACTTTATTTTCAAGTGGCAACCGTGATCATTGCGTGTACCTAATTTTTTTGAATTAAAATTTTGAAAACTAAATTCTAAAATCTTGGAGATTACCGGATTAGAATTGTTTAGTTTTTTTTTTTGCTAATTTTTCAATTTTTAAGGACCTATTAGAGGAAAATAAATTAAAAAGAAATATCTAGAAAAGATATATACCCCTTGTAAAATTCATCTTAAAAGAAAAAAAGGTTTCCCGAAAACAAAACATACTTCTTCCTTAGGGAAATGGTTATATGTATATCTAAGTAGGTACTTGTTTATTTATTTTTTCTTTCGTTTTATAAGTCAGGCATTAGTAAGTGGATATCCTTAAGCTTGCATTAGACCTTTCCCATTACTTATGTATAAAAAAAATAATAATAAAGCATGTTCCATGATTTTGGTTGTTTTTTTATTTTGTGTGTCTCAGTTACGTCTTTAGCTTTGTATTATATTTTCGATTCGATTTTGTTCAGTTTGTTCTTCTTCTTAATTCCATTTTCATCGTTTTTATTGCTATGTTGTCTTTGAGCAATAATATTATGTCTTATGTAGAATTTAAGGAGGGTATAGGTTGTGCTGGGTGTGGGGGGGGGGGGGGGGGGAGCTAGTGTTATACAATTGCCCCACACAACACACGTTTGATTCTGTTTCGTAACTTGGTGTTAAGTGGCATTTGTGCTAATGCTTTTTAGGGGAGTTTGAAGGAGGTCTCTTTCCACATACGGCTTTGCCAGATCATATTACAATTTTCTTTACAGGTTTTTCCATACGATTTGTTTTTAAAATGTGTTTTTTTTTTTTTTTTATTTTTAACCACAATATTTGTGTAGACACACAATTTTAAAAAAAACATCCACTTGTACAAAAAATTTCTATATCGGATTAAATAAAATAGAAAAGACAGCATGAAAAATTATACTTCTTAGTAAATTTATAATGCACAGCACACAGTAACTGAATGGCAAAGGATTTGGGTCGACACTACTTGAACTTTTGAGAATTTGACATTCTTTGTTGAATTTTGCATATGAACAGGAATTCGATATATTAAAAGGGAAATGCATTGTACAGTTTGAAATGACACACGTTAAGGTCATAGAAGTTGATATAAGACTTCTCATGTGTTTAATTTCATATAGTTTGGTTTTGAAAATCTTAAATATTTATGTTCAACTTAAACGCTTATATTTTACATTTTCCGCAGCATAAACTGTCACATAAGCTCTTATGTTGAGCTTAAATATTTAAATTTCATTTCAGCAAATAATGGCCCTAAACACCACAACTGAACAATATTACAAACAGAATTGGAAATTATTTTTAAGGGAAATTTGCTAGATTAGACATTGGAAACCATTTTTTCTGAGATAATTTAATACAATTTTTAAAAGTCACTACCAACTATGGTCTATCCAACATAAATAGGCAGTACACGTGTTATGGGAGTGCTTTTTTAAAATCAGTAGCGTACCATATTTTTGCACCATACTAAATTGAAAGAACTCCTTCATAAAAAGTGTTTGCCCACCCGTAAATTTCCGATGGCATCTGACGCAGCCCCGACGCACATCCGTCCTATCGAGCGCACATCTGAGTGCGCACTGAATTGCTGTGGCCTATGGCAAAGATACTGAATATAAAGATATGAATCCTTCGTACATTTCACCCTTTAAAACCCATTTGTTTACATTGTTGTTTATCTAATTTCGGTGCGTGTCCATGAATAGATGTGAATTTCAACAACAATTGAACGGGGTAGTGAACTGATGAGCTGCTTATATGTGTGCCTTTTACGTGGTTTTGCACACACATACTTTGAAAAGCTTATGAGTCAGCTGATTGCTGTAGCTTGTAGGCAAGCCGGAATGACAGCCGAGGATTCATATCTTTATAATTCAGTATCTTTGGCCTATGGCTGCTGCTGCTATTCCACTTCAGCCCCCATTAAATATTGATGTGCATTCAGGGTTACCCATGTCCATTTGGCAACTCGTTTAGATTTTTTTTCCTTGGATTTCTGTTGAGGTGCTTTTGATTTTAGAGCTTTTAAAAAAGTTTTTAATGATGAGGGTTATCGTAGAGTGGTTTCATCTTTTGCATTTCGTTTAATGTGTGGAAAATACGTTAAAATGCAGTTACAAAATTTTAAGCTGTTTTCTTTCAAGAAGAATATTATTTGCGTAGATTTAGTAGCGTGCGGTCAATTAACGTGAAGTAAAGAATTTGTATGTAATTTGTTTTTTTCTCTTTTTTTAAAGGTGTGGGATATGGACGTTTTCTCGGAAGCAGCTGTAGAAAGTCTTATTATAAACCTAGGTGAAGATAGTAGCAGCAGCAGTGACTTCTCGTTTGAATAAAATATTTTGTAAATACATATAGTTATTTAAAAGATGAATTTATATATATTTTTGTTAAACTTTTTTATTTAATTTGTTTTATTATTAATCTTAATGAATACATTTTTTTATTTTTGCTTGTTTTTTATTTAAAAGGAATTAGGCCTACTGGGGATACCCTTCAAAAACGTGCCTTTTATCTTACCTCATGGTGGTGTGGAAAAAGATAAATGTGTTTTAATTTTAATAAATAAAACATTTAAATGAAAATGTCTATCTAAAAAAAAGGCGGTAACCCTGCATACCATTCTTTCATATTTTGGTCCATTCAAAATAAACAATATGACAATCATGTGAGAGCTTTAATAAAGGACAGATTTATGAAATCCACTGTAGCCAGAATGAGAGGCTAACGTCCTATCTTGCCTACACTGCCTTTTTTAATTGGATAAGGTATAGATTTTATTTAATCTTGAAACTTTTGTATTTTAAATTCCGTTTTGGACCATAGTGAAATTATTTATCAAGGTTGGAATATTGTTGAACATGCCATTTACAAAATATTTATTCAATGTATTTATGAACAGAAAACCAAAAACCAAACTTGTACGCATTTTGCTTTTATGAACACAGTGTTGTTGTGAACTGATCTAATGCAATGATAAAGAATTTTATTTTTTGCATTTTTCAACGCAAATCTTGCAGAAATGCGTCATTTCTACATTTTTGAACTTGCCCATCATAACAAACGTAGATGCCTCTGAAAGCAAAAACTGTTCGATATCGATGAGGCGGCCTTCATTCCAGATAAATATCTTCGGATGATATTCCATTTAATTTTAAAAAAATAATTCAACCTACTGGCCTTAACAATTAACAAACTTTAAGCCAGAGCTGTAAAATAATTAAATATATTGTGACTTAAGTACAAGTTAAGTACAATTACCTTGTATTTTAAAATTTTAAGTACAAGTACAATTCCAAGTACCAGTACCGGTACTTGTACTTATAATTTCACAAAAGAATTGAAAATTTTGTACTCATTACTTCAGTACCTACTTAAAATTGTTGTACTTAAATACTCTTCAAATACTTTTAATTCCTTAATAACTTCTAATTCCTTCTGAAATAAAAATATGAATGAATCAAAAGTACTTAAGGAATTGAAAATTCCTAAAATGAATTTAATATTCAATATTTAAATATTTTTCAAGACCGTTAGTCAATATTGCTTTAAAATAAATGAAAAATGTATCAAAAACAAAAACAAACACAAATAAATTTGACGTTCAAATTCAAATAATAATACCCTTAAGATTGTTTTGTTGAGTTCCAAAATTCATCAAATGCGCATTTACTGCGCACCTAAAAAACTTTTTAGCTGCTTCGATTTAAATTTTGTTTTTGCATTCCGAAACGTCAGACTTATGCAATGAAATATTTCTATAAAGCATCAAGTTTGCGTTGCTGATACGTATGAAAAATCTAGGCATTGCTTCCGCATCAAAACATTCTCTACATTTTGGAACTCAGCCTTAATTAATTTTATTCCTGATTTTTTAGCTGACGATTGAAAAATCGGCTCTTAATCAATTTTGTTCAAATTAACTCCAGTTTGAGGTTTCGAGTACTTTTCATCCGAGCTCCTCTACATGGATTTTCAGTCTCAATTCAATTTTGGTAATCTTAGAAAGGTTTATTTTAAAATTCATATGTAACTGATCAACCCGCAATGCAAATTAATGAGTTAAGAAAACCCAAATATGTACATATTTCAGTCCTAACTAGGCAATCTGTTTGCAAGACGATGAATGCACTATCAAAATAAGCTGTATTGGAAAAGATTTGATACTGTAAAAGAATACCCAGAATGTGTAACACAACATGCTAATTATTATTTTTTAAAACTGTGTACAAGTACATATGTATGAATGTGATCTCTCAACATATTAGTTTTAATATTATTAGCTATCTCAGCTAAAAAGAGATAGCTCTTGAGTCGCGACCTTAAAATCTTTAACTAATTTATTTGTTTTACCAGCCTATTCGTGTTAGACGCGTGCGTCAGAAATTGCAAGGTTTGTTGCAAAAAACTGTTTTCTTTTAATCACACGATTAGCCATAACAAGTGCCCCTGGATTTGTTAGATCACGTTAAATATTGTTCTACACTCACGAAACGCTACATAATTGATTAAGAGAAATTCTCTATATATAAGAGTTTAGCATGCAAATAAATCAACAATCACCAAAATGGACGGTAAGACGAGCAGAAACCGAAAAATAAAAAAAAGTCGTGAAAGAAGCTGATAAGCCTACTCGAAAAATTGAAAAGCAAAAAAACTGGCTTTTTGTGTTACTTCTAATGGGGCCTACTGTAAAGAGCAAGAATAATTCCAGGTAGTCTCATGACATAATATTTGTTATAATATTTTCTATAATAATTGTAAATGTAATTTTATATTCTCATTCAATTTGTTTGTTTGTTTAATTTACGCCCAATTTTTTTGACAAAGTTCTAACCCCTAAAGCTCGGTTTATCGAAAAATTAGGACTTGATTGTGTTCTAACACATTTCTTCACCGAATTTTAACGTGTTAGAAGTTCGATTTAGATCTCAGCTTGAGATAGAACTTCGATAAATTTAGACCCTCAAATTCGGGGGTCTAGAGACTTAAAACTCAGTTTAACAAAATTTTTATTTCTTCAAAAAACTTATTTGGCTACAAATTTTTATTCGACTTTAAATAGGAATATAATTCAAATCAATTGGGGATACATTTTATTTTCACCTCCAGCCTTTTCGCGAATCCATACAACCAACCAGAAAGCTTGCTGCACATAACACAAATTTATGAGTATACCTACATGTACATGTGTATGTACATAATCAACAAGCTTTTAACCCCACTACATTTCCTTGGTATGGAAATGGAAGGAACAGAAATGCATTATTTTGCAGTTGTTAATTAAGCCAAAAAGTGCCTCTTAAGAATTAATTTCCATAAAATAAAACTCTTAGTGATATTCATTCGTATCTCGACACTGCAGAGTGCGAATATCAATCTGAGAGACGCTTTGAGTGAAGCTAACCCCGGATAGAAGCTACGAAAAACACGATTTTTGTGGCGTTTTTGGACTGACCTTTTCTTGCATTTATGTATATTTTTTTTTAAAGTTATCCTTTTTATTAACTTGAAAATTTATAATTGATAATGAATAATTTATAGTTTATTCCATGTCAAAAGTCTGCTGCGAGCTATCGGACTAATAACAATATCTAACAAATTGGATATTCGTCCCGACGATCTCACTTGGACTCATCAGTTGACTAGTGAGGGCCTTGTCAATACGCAATTGTGCACAGGCACAACACAAAAACTTCTAGGAATTCTAATCTGGTTAGATATAGTTCACACTAGGCATTCATCATGAAATCTATCAAAAGATGAACTGTTCTTAATAGAAATTGCATATTGACAAAGTCCTCACTAGTCTAATCATAATGAAGAAATGATTACGATCAATGTTTTTAAAACTAAGTTCCAAATATAAACCGAGAATTACTGGATCGAGTTTTAAATTGATTTTAGAACTTTGTGAAGAAATTGGCCGTTAGTTTCCTTAAATTTTTCCTTAGAATACGAAGAATAAAGTTATTTGACCATTTCAGAGCGAGATAACAATAATTCCTAGGAAAGAGTATTTCCATAGTGTCGAAAAATACCTTTCTTAAATATTGAAATGTTCGATACTAAAAAATGAGAAAATATGAAACGAAAATACAAACGTACATAGTAGATAAAATGGACGTCCACATTATAATATTCTGTAGATTGACAAGGCCCTTCATTGAAAATTTCGATGCTGTTAGCTGATTAAAAGTCATAAAACTTTCTGTGTGGTACTGACCATTTAGTCTATTTATCAATCAATTCTTACAATTATTATTATTTATAAATTATAATCATACATTACAATCAGAATACTAGAAATCGAAAATATTGTAACGAAAGATCGCACTTGAAACCGATTGATTTTATGTTACGTATACGCCACAGTGTACAACATGGTTGAATTACTACTTCTTTCGATGCGAATGTTTTTCAAAATTGCGGATTTAATCCAGTGATTTTGTTTAATCGAAAAAAAACATGAAAAAAACCGCATGATTGCCTAGTATTCGCTTGGTTTCGTACTTTTTGTACGTAAGAAATCGTAAAAATCGACTTAAAATAGAAAAAAATATATTAAAAAACAACGGCAAAACCTACAATGTCATGCTATACTTTTTTTAAAAGTCAGAAGCTCGTTCTTTTATTTTATTTTTAATTCAAATTATTTGAGAGAATAGTTTTTGAAAAATTTATTTTCAAACTCAAAATTTTGAAAAAAATAATGAAAAATTTTGTTTTTTTAATATTCGATGCTCCTATTAATTTCCAGTCAAACACTAAAAACCGGAAGCCTAAATGTTTTCTAGTTTTTAAGAAATTGAAAAATAACGATATCTACTTTACTAGTTAATTAGTAGAAAACTTACTTTTGTTATTTTCAATTTTGTCAAAATCCGAAATGCATTTTAACATCTAGTGTTTGGCTGAGAATTGATGGGAGAACATACAATTTCGAAAACAGAATTAGTTTGAACACAATTTTTTTATTTTCAAAAAATTAAGTTTGAAAATTATTTTTTGAAAAACTGTTCACTAAAATAACTTATTTTAAAAGGAAAATAAAAGAAAAGGTTTCTGGCCTTACAAAAAGGTATAACATGCCATTGTAGTATGGACCGTTGTTTTTTAATGTTTTTTTTTTTGTCTTAAGTCATTTTTTGTAGAAAATGTTCCCTTCCGTTATTTTTAATTTTCTCAAAAACAAAAAGACACTTGAGTTTTTTCTTTTCCGTATTTAACTAGAAATTTACAGGAGCATCGAAAATTGAAAAATTTTGAAAAAAAATTAGTTTGAACACAATTATTTTCATTATTTTTTCAAAATTTTGAGTTTGAAAATTAATTTTTCAAAAACTATTCTCTCAAATAATTTGAATTAAAAATAAAATAAAAGAACGAGCTTTTGGCTTTATAGCATAACATTGTAAGTGTTGCCGTTGTTTTTTAATAATTTTGTTTCTATTTCAAATCGATTTTTTTTAGAAAATTGCCCCTCCCACCTAAACGGGGGAAAACAGACCCCTCCCCCTCCCATACGATTTTTTTCTTGTCTTAACCCAACCTACTCGCTCTAGCCCTTTGGTGCACCTTATACCGAACACCCTGCATATATATTTTAATTTGGCATTACTGCTTAAGATATCGACCTTGGTATTTAGTACGGAATTCAATTTTTGACATTTCCCTCTCCTTGATAGTGAAAGTGTGTGTCGTTTTTCATGCGATAGATGCTAGGCAAACGAGAAGTGGCATACAAAGTGTAATTTGGCCAAAATAATTTTCAAATTCAAACGCAAACAAAACACATGCAACAACTGTGATAAATTTTATACATAGAATGTCAACTTACGCAATTATGTTTTTTTTTTTTTTTTTAATTTACTGGGTGGTATATCGTAGTCAAGTCTAAGCCTTAGAACTGTCAGTTTGATAGTACCGAGTAATAGTCAGGACTCGGTTTTATCTAGCGCCTTCAAATCAGTTAGTACCTGGTTATTACACCATAATTAAGTGATTTCTGCACAGAAGTACTAAGACTTGATGCTGTCAAATTGGTACCGAGTATTAGTTACGACTCAGTGTTACTTAAAGGCCTTCCACACTATCCCACTGAGTATTAACACATGGCAAAAAAGTGGAAAGTAAATCAGGTATAATAGTGTGGAAACAAAATATAAAATTTCATCCCACAGGACTTGACATCCCATCTCACAAAATTTGACATGTGTTAATACATAAAAATTTTTAGGATTGATTCTAAAACCATCACACATTCTATCCCACTTAGGGGTTTGAGGTTATGGTGATTTGTTTGGACGCAAGTGTGTAAGTAAAATATGAAAATATTTTCCTAACAAAAATTTGGCAGTCGTAAGTGATTCTATCACACTTTTTTTTTGACATGTATTAATACTCGATGGAATAGTGTGGAATGGCTATTAGGACTTCAAAATCGACAGTAAGTGTTTTGTTACCGAAAACTTTGTTATGTAATGCCATTCAATCCTACTTAGAATATCGTAAAATTTTTGACGCAGAGGAGCAAGAAGTCTTAAGATTTAATAGTCTTACTTTGCACTTCCTGGAAAAAATAGTACACCCATCAAAGATCAAGATGAAGCATTAATACAACGATCGTCAACACAATTTATTCAAAATTTTAAATGTTAATAATTGACAGTGTGCTTTCGCATTCTGTACTGCAGGCATGGTTTTCAAACAAAATTCTCTTTCCTTTCAATAAACTCAGAAGCGTTTGCAGGGATAACATTGCGAACTGTACTTTAAATAAAGTTATATTCATACCTCTGTGCGTTTTATGCCCAAATCTGTCCATTTTAGTCCAAAGTTCTACCAATGTTTTTATAAAACTAATAAAATTGGACCAAATCTAGCTGTTTTAGGAACTAAACGAGTAGACACCATATATAAATCTATTTCTGAAGGTATAAATCAATATACTGACTTACTACAATTACGAAAATTACGCTACAGAACAACAAGAATAACAAAAATACCCTAACTTGGTCGCAGCATTGCTTTGGACAGCGGACCATTTTAGAAATAAAATAAAAAGAGTTTTTTTTTTTTTTAAAGGAATAGAATGCTTATTTGGTCGCAGCCTATCATAAGACAGCGGGAAAATAATTAAATAAACAAAAAAAAAAAATCTTTCCTTAATTCTAATTTTGTCCGCATAACTTGCTCTTTTCCGTGAGGAAAGCAAGGCAAGTTGTGCGTTACAACATTTTGAACACAAGGCTCATTATGAAAACTATCTCATTCGTTTTTCTAAAAACAATTGTAGGCACAGTAATGGGTGTCTCATTTTGTTAGAATAATAAGACGAGTTAAGCTTCTGGTATAAGCTCCAAGCCAAACTTTTTTATATTATTTACTTTTGAATTATTTATATGATACCAATATTAGGTGTGCGAATGCGTTTTCGAAGTTTGTATTTTCATTTTGGAATAAAAAAAAAAAAATGTTTTAGGCTTTAAAAAATCACGTAAATTTGTTTGTACTTATTTTAACTAAAATTCTTAAAACGATAGATTTCTTGATAAAATACATAATACGGATTTACCTAATATACAAATAATTGAAACTCATGTCATGAACTTTTTTCTATACCTAACTTTTTTTTTTTTAAATTTAGTTACATGTGCAGTTGTACATTAAAATAATCAAATAGGTGTACTTACCAACATCTCTTGGTTTTTCGTGTACATATTGTTTTGGTGAGCTGTTCTTTTTATTTGGTATTGGTCTTAAAGTTGCATTAATTTGCTGAAAAACAAAATTAAATAAAATATATATTACTAAATTCTTTGAATCGAGTTATAATTGAAAATAGTTTACTATTTTATCAGATCTTTCGCCACAAGGCAGCCGAGCTACAGAAACATCAGGACTATCTTCGGGCGGTGGAGGTTGTGGCACCCAATTGTACCCTCTTCTTGATATTGGAACACCAACTCGATCATGTTGAGTAGCTTGTTGTCTTAAAAATATAATTAAAAAAAAAAAAATTAGAGTCTCAGTTAAAATAATATAATGAGAGAATTTTTATTCGTCATATCTAGTAGATCTCAAACTTCGATTTATTCTGAACGCAATATCTTTAATCTTACTTAGGGCCACTTGCACAAAACGAACGGATAAATACATAAAACTGAAAACTATACCAGTTTAAACAAATAACACATTGAAAAATAAACAAACTCGTAACACTTTGACTTGCTTTCTCTTAAGAAATTCTAAAATTTGACGTCGGAGCTATTCAGAGTTTAAATATTTATCCAGAGTACGAGGAGAAGATAAATTTTTAAACTTAGATAGAGAAAAAATATTTTGCTACAACATGATTTGATTCAAATCAGTCAGATAGCAGGAGTTACTGCTGTCAAAAAAACTTTGTGCAAGTGGCCCTTAAATATGTATGTATATAATTTATTTTTATAATTTTCTTATTTTCAACTATTGACAAATAGAATAAATGAATGATACATTTTTTTCAGTAAAAATTATAAACAGTGAAAGTATATATTTTAAAACTCAGTTCGAATATTTAAAAGATTCGTTTGTTAATAGTAAAGAAAGGTTTTCAAACTCCACAAATATTTTATTTTAATAGTCTAAGATCCCGCCATAGGATGACCTACTTTCATAGAGTTACCAGGTAAGAGGTATGCAGTTTTTCAGGGTAGTGTCTAAACAAACATTTTGCGCACGGTTTGCCTAACGAAAAGTGGTCAAGGCATACGACTCCCCGGCTTTAAAGATCAATTTTTGAGTTTATTTAATTAGCTGATTCAGTTATTAATTTTTTTTTAAATCAATTTTTAGTGACTTTCAACCTCATTGTTATTATTAAGAACAGCATCAGCACAAGGATAAATTTGTTACGAGTACGATTGTTTTATACTTTCTCCCAAAAAGTTTTCCAAAAATCAGATTTTATGAACTTTAAACTCGTAAACTATTAATATGAAGTGATATGTCAAATTTGTGTCCTTTGGCGCAAGTTATAGCTATCATTGAAAATTTTAATGATTTATTTTAAGACGATTATAAAGCGAAATCTGTAATTATTTTAATGCCAAAATAAAGCTTATGGCTTAGTTAATATGTCTGGCCAACAAAAAAAAAATTTCATTTCGGCCCCACCGTTCTTGTAAAATGTCTTATATTTTTTCAATGATCATTGATAAGGTAGTACAATCATTGAAATAATTAAAGTCAATTTATATGGAAGATTGGGCTAAAATTAAAATTTTTTTTTGACAATAAATATTAAAAGAGTCATCAGCTTCATAGTGTTATCAAAATGCCTCAAAACTTAAATTAAAAATTTTCAATGATGAGTTTCAATGAAAACTATAACTGACACCTAACTTGAAAAATTCAATTAAATAAATTTTGTTTTCGAAAGTAAAGATATTGGTTCATTTGTTTGTTTGCACCTGCATGATATTTTTCATAGAGTTTCCATATTTTTTTAACAAAATTTAATCCTGGCGATATGTTCTATCGAGTGTAGAGTTTTTAAGTTTTTTATGCTGCCACTTCTGGCGATACAATCGAGAACACTCGATTGAATCAAAGTATTGTATCGACTAAACTCGATTGTTTCAAGTGACACGCTTGTACCCATGATTTCATGTCAAAATGTTAAATACTTGAATAAAAAGCGACATTTGATTGCCGTGTTTGAAGTTGGCAAAAACATATTTTAATATTGGATTAGATCCACACTAAATAAATAAATTTGATGGCACAACAGCTCATGAAGAACTAGGGCCTAGTGACTTACAACTCTCAACCATTCCTGTGTGCGTGTGTCTGCAGGAATGGAGGGGACCTACAGTTTATTGCCGAATCCGAACGGCTAACGAGCGGCACTTTTCTGTGACAGGAGATACTCTTGGAGGATTTGTCAATTCCTCGCAAGAGGCAGTAGCCGTTTTTTCTTTTAAATAAACAGGTGGCGAGGCTGGGGATCGAACCTTAGACCTCCGGCATGACAGTCCATCGCACTAACCATCACGCCACGGCTACTACAATTAGATCTACACTAAATTCAGTAAATACTTGATCGGTAAATACTTGATCTTTGAAATGGTTTTTTGAGTGATAACACACTCACAGTAAAGGATGCAAAACTTTCGCACCAACATATTAATATTGAAGGTTTTGAATAAAACAGCAACCACTTGGGTGAGTTCCCACCAAGTTTTTATGCCAGTTTATGCTTTTTATGCTTAGTCTATTACATTACGTTCATTTGTAATTTGAAAAACTTTTTTTTTCGACATCAGGACCTGCCCCATACATCCAAACGTAGGTTTTGTTAAGTTCTTTACTGAAAGAGCAAAAACTATTTTTTAGATATCTTGTGGTCAAAGAAGTGTGTTTCGTTGAATGTGCAGACATTTTGCGCAATCAACGCCATCGCCACTGTTGTCGTCTCGGATTGACCGAGGCTTTAAAAATAACATGAACTATGTATTTATCAACAATTATTGTTAATGTCAGCTGATATATGTACGATTCGTAGTGTAACATGGGTTTAAAAATAATGTTTTATTTATCGAGTAAAGTGATGCTCTTAAAGTGTTACTCCTTTACAAGAAAAGAAAAAAAACCCTAGCCAGCTGCGCAATTCTAAGATTGAAAATTTAAAAAAGAATTATCCCAGTAAGGATAGAATTTCACTTTGTTTTATTTTAATTTTTCTTATTTCCTTCCCTGTAACGCACACTTCCTTTTTTTTTTTTTTTTGTTCTTTTTGCTTTGAGTGCACTTTTTGTTTTATTTTTAATTGGTCAACATTTCCGTGAATGTTTGGGCGTTTAATTTTGAAAGTGATCTTAGGATTCTTTAATTGTCAATGTGACATTTGGAGTTAGTATGATAATAAAAAGATAAAACAGGCATTTGTCGATTTTAACTTTAGTAAAATGTTAAAAAGATAATACGGTGCTAACTCGTTTAGAATTTGGAAAATTCTTTTATTTTTAAGGTAGCATCATACTAACTACAAATGAGGTCGTGAGAAGCAAACTGGCCTAACTGACTTTTTCTCTTTTTTTAGTGGAACGAAAACAAAAATCAGCTCTTTTCGTAACAGTTATACATATCTATTAATTGACTTCCGATAAAAATGTTTTTCTTTTTGAAGTATATCTAGAAATAAATACACCATTTTTTGGAATTAATATTTTTCTTCAAAGTACCCTTTAAACTTATTTTTAAGTAGTTAGGCCACATATGGCACTGAGAAAAAAAAAATAAATTCAATAAAGTAGAAATATAGGCAAAAAGAGTTAGTTAGTGAGTTAAAAAGGCGATTTTTATTTAAATTGTGAAGTTTTTAATTTTAAATGAAGAAATTAAAGTAACTTATTCACTTCCTCATTTTTCAGAAACGCAAATAGCTCTATATCAGTTAAAATCCCTGAATGTAAAACTGGTGTTATATTGGAGTTATGAATTCAAGGACCTCTGTTAGACCTTTTTCTTCCCGGCTCTTATAAGTCTTGCATCAGGACATACTACAATAATGTTTTCTTTTGAATTGTTATAGATCATTTTGTTTTACACTAAAATAATTAGTTTTCTTTTGTCATTTTTATGGCGTAAAATGAATGGCAACAAAAACTTTCCAGGACTTGCACTCTTTAATAGCTTATCTCAAAGCTTTGGTAACTCAGTGGGTAGATAATCGGGTTCTGAGGCGCTTGGTCTAGGTTCAAGTCAAACTAGTGACTGAAAAAGTATTTCAATTTGGAATTAATATTAGACTAAGCACAGGTTTTTTAAGGCGCAAAACGTTTTTCAGGAAATTAAGATACGTATGATTTATGAGAAAAAACCCCTTTTCCATGCCTTTCTATTTCATATAATAAAAAAAATATATTTTGACCCCTATTGAAGTTATTTATACATACATACATATTTAGCTGCATTGCATTATTAAGTTTTGCTGCTAATTATGAAAGGATTTATGAGGAAGCTATCGGTCTAATCAATCAAACTTGACATGTAAGCTTAAAAAAATTGGGCTAATCTAGTATTAAAAAAAAAAACTCAACATTTTGAATTTTTTGTGTCTGGCCTAAGTTTAAAATGTGTTCAATTTATATTGCTTGACCGTTTACTCCAAATTTTCTTTATGCAGGCATAAAGACAAAGTTTTGTGAAAAACTGAATTTCGATAAAAAGGCAGTTAGGCCAATATTGTTCTGAAGGCCTGAAATTTATCATACTAAATCCTCTAAAATTTTACGCCTAAGCGTTTAATCTAAAACAAACATCTTTTAGAGGATGATATTAAGTATGTATATGGGAGGACGAATGTCCCTGCACAATTTAAATTGTTGCTAGGTAGCCTTGGTGTTAGGTAGGAATTGAATTTGTTACTATTCAATTTTAGAATAACTACATACAATAAATTATATTCAAAACTGATATGAACAAATACCGGAAATAATGTTAAACATTTACAATCAATTAAGTTAGAAAATTAAGTACCTAATACATAAAATCCTTGTCAAAGGTTGCGCTTACAATAAAAATTATTCTAAATCTAGGAATTTTTAACAAATTGAGCTTAAGGTTTAATTTAAGTTATCTTTTTAAAAACATATGAATACTTAAGCTTAATTTCGATCGACTTTAAACTATTTTATCATTTACTTTTAGATGCAATTTTTAAAGATTACATCCGCTTTTCTCACAATCTATAATAATCACCTTAAACTCTCATAACAATCCAAACAAACGACCGCATATTCTCCATTTTCCAACAAAAGACCATCGTCGGTCTTTCGAGTTTTCACAAATGGAAATTCGTTAACGGGCAACGCTCTAACACGTTTCCGATATGTTGTTATCTCGCACAAATGGCAAATGTAATCGTGCCAATTGTATTTACGTTCAGCTGGATTCACACTTGCATTTTGTGCTTCATATCTGAAAATTTGCAAAAAAAAAATGAATGAGGATTACAGATTCACGAAGAACAAAATAAATAATACAAAGAAGCTTACTTCCTCCATTGATTCAGCAACGAATGATAACAGAATGTACAAACTAAAGCTGAATAATCGGAGCGTAATTGCTCAGCATTTGGTGGTGATTTATGTTTAAGTAAATGCGGGAAATATGGTCGATTGCCCTAGAAAAACCCAAAGAATCTCAATTAATGTCTATTCGATTGGAAATAGGTTTAAACTTTAAAACCTCCTTGCTGGTGTACAGAACTCGAGCTAGAGTCAAATCTGAATGCAAACCACAAAGGAAACAATAGATTGAGGTGCTAGCTGGTGTTGTTGAAACCGATGGTGTTGATGGTGGTGTGTTTATGCTCATGCCACCGTGTCTTGAGCCATTTGGTGAACTAGATGCCATCATTGGTGATGGAATGTTATACCTATTTAAGGAAAATACAAAAGTAACGAGGTTATAATGGTAAACTATCTTATTTCATTATACACTTACCTTCTGTGTTCCAATGGAACACGTTCCGCATCCATTGTATCCCATTGACGGGCTAAATGATTAACACAGTCCTTGCATGCTAATACCCGATTTGAAGTACCAGCTGAATCACTACTGCTGCTGCCCTTTAAACATGGAAAATGCATTGCATGGGAGTTCATGTGCTCGGCACTGGTCGACAGCCATTCCATTTTGTTTGTTGCACAAAGTGTTTTACAAATGTAGCAACTGCAATTTCAAAAAAGAAGACGAAAAAAAAAAATCAGAAAAAAATCAGTTGGATGTACAAGAAAATAAGTTTGAGATTATAATGTAACTTACGGATACTGCCCATGACCATTTTCAATGGTACCTTGGGACGATGGAGGTGTATTTGGTCTGGAATCACGTCTGTATGGTTTAAGATCACGATTTGCCGATGAGGAGTTATTGGAATTGGACTCATAGGGCTGAAATATTAATAAAATTAGATTGTTATTAATTTTGAAAGTTAGAGAGATAAGTAAGTTTGTAGTTTATAAAAAAAAAATAAATTGGGAGCAATTTATACACTTGATTTGGCAAGACTTTTAGTGCCACAATAATAGAACACGTAGTTCAACCAGTATGACACTCCAAATTGGGCTGCGAATTAATAACAAAACAAAAAACTGGTTTGCAGATAGCAATGTCTGTGATGTTTTATCAAAAAATTGTTCTTATCTCAAAAGATTAAATTATGTACTTGTGAAAAAGTTCATCAATTTCAAAAGAAAAACCAATATTAAAGAATATAAACAAAATTCAATCAAAGGCTTAGAAAATTATTATCTGTATAAACAAAAATAATTGCTTTAAATTGAAAGGGAGACATTCAAAAAGAAGAGATGTTGGGATCTTGGGATCAAATAGAAAATAATAACGGGTCAAATGTTTCAAACTATAGCTATAGGTGATCTGCTATTCTTCTGCCGCAGCATACCATACCAGCAGTGGGTGAAAAAATCACTTTAATAGGACGGAATTTTAGAGGGTTTTATCATAGTTAATTATGCCTGTGAATTGGCTACCTCGATGTGTAATTTGAATTCATTTGTGGGGTACGTCAAGTCATCTGTATATTGTTGCCTTCGAAGCTTGAAAAAGTTTTTGTAAATAAAATGAAAGAACTTGAAGTCTGATTATTAAATATTGTATTTAAAAATGGACAGCAAAATAGCATTATGCTATATTAGAACTGGCACACTCGAGTTTATTCCTCTTTTCACAAAGGGTACCTACGTTCAAAGCAAACAAAATCTGAAATTTCAGTCAAAAGCCACTGTGTCAAATTCCCGTCTTCAATTATTGAATTTGCATAGAATCGAAATAAAAGAGAGCTTTAATATTCGTAGATGGGATTGAACGCACGGAAATACATTGGCCGCGTTCATCAGCACATTTGACAGTTCTGAACTGTCATTTTTTGAGCTTCTGATTGGCCAGCAGTCATAAAAATTCAGTTGACGTCGATTGACATTTAGTTACGTTTCTTACGTTTTTTTCTGAATTCTCAGATGAAAAATTCTATCTGAAAATTCAGATGACAGCTAAAAGCAACAAAAAAACATTTCTTGCTCCAGTTTTTTTTTGGTGTGTGGTCTGATCATCTGGGTCTCGTATCGCTTTTCGGATTTTGATTTTAAAGTGCAAAAAATAATAAAAACAGAATAAATAATTTCAGACTTTTTTGTGCGTTCAGTGTTACGTTTTTTAGAACTGAATTTTTAGATTTGTCAAAAACGTGCTGTAGAACGTGGCCATTCTGGGAAAGTCTTTTGCCAATTCATTGGCCGCGTTCACCTGCACGTTTTTGACAGATCTGGAAATTCAGTTCTGAAAAACATTACGTTGAACGCACAAAAACGTCTGCAATTAGGTCTGTTCGTTTACTTTCTGCACTAAATTTGTAATGTCTGTCAAATTTTGAAGAGTGGGTATAAAATTCTCTCTAAGACAACTGGCCGGTTTATATTTCAGAGATCTCAGAAGAATCCGTATTCTCAGAAGTATAAACACAATTCCTCATAAAAAATTCCTCATATTTGCTGTCAAAAAACTGAGGAAGATTTTTTTTGGATTCGTTGGTCAATTATTTTCTGTCGCAGTAAATCAAATAGAAAGAAAGGAAAAGCAAGTGTTTTTGAGGAATCTTGTTTACATTTAATGCTCCTGTGACGGAGGGAAATTACCGAGCGCTCTGAAATATAAACTGACCAAGTAGATTTGCATAAAAGTAGGAGAACGCTTTTTGGACAAAAAAAATGTTTTGAACGTTAAAAAAATAAACAAGACCCTACATATCAAAAATGTAAACAAAGCAACAACACAAGAATTTTTATTGTCACTGTTATATTCTTTATGAAATTTCACTATAGAAACATTTAAAAATTACAACAAAACTTTATTAAAAAGTCTTATCACTAAATAACATGAAAAAATAATAAAAAACAAACCGAACTAAAAATAAAACAAAAAGTAAATAACAGCCATTTTGTATTTTTGTTGTTGTTGTTTACTTCCTTAGACAGATCTCACATTTCTGCCCGAAGAAATTTGTCAGGAAGGGTTTGGATTTGGGAGAAATTTGTCTACAATTTCTGACAGTTCTGGTGTTTTAAGGAACAGACCTATTCTTTTTTTTTATTATTATTTTTTGCACTCCGAAATAAAAATCCGGAAAGCGATACGAGACCCAGGCGATCAGACTACGCACCAAAAAAAAATTGGATCTAGAACAATTTTCTGTGTTGTTTTTAGCTGTCATCTAAATGTTCAGATATAAATTTTCATCTGAAAATTCGGAAAGAAAACGTAAGCAACGCAATTAAATGTCAATCGAGGTGAACTGAATTTTTATGACTGCTGGCCAATCAGAATGACAGTTCACAAATGTTAAATGTGGTGATGAACGCGGCCATTGGCAGCTATTTTTACTTTCGAACTGACGCTTATTAGGTATGTTTGAATAATTCTCAAAAATGTTAATTTTAGTCTCATTTTATTTTTTATATGAACTTTGACAAAACTTTAAACTAAAACTGTTTGAAATTTACTGCTTTTATTATCAGAGTAAAGAACTTCTTGTTTACTTTAGATACTAGAAACATAATTGAAACTCCTTAGGTGTTTTTTGAGAACCGTAGAACACAGTTTTATTTTTTTTTTACAATTCTTGGAGCTGTCAAGAAAACTTGGGTCAATACTGGATAAAGTTCAACGAACAAAGCTATTGTCTCATCTACATGGTCCCCTCTAGAGTTGATTTTTTTGTATCCCTTTCTTTTTGTTCAGGTTTCTCCTCCTGATCTAGTAGTAGCCCGTGGCGTAATGGTTACTGCGTTGGACTGTCACGCCAGAGGTCTGAATTCGATTCCAAGCCTCTTCCACCTAACAAAAATGTTTTTCAGGGCTACTGCCTCTTGCAAGGTAGTGAAAAATCTTAGCCGTTCGGATTCAGCAATAAACTGTAGGTCCCCTCCATTCCTGCAGACATGCACACAGGAATGGTTGAGAGTTGTAAGTTATAAGGCCCTAGTTCTTCATAAGCTATTGTGCTACCAAATTTATTTATTTTTACTCTCCTCCTGCTTAGTGAGATCTCCGAAACGTGAACTGGCTAATTGACGTTTTCGATTGTTCTATTCAAAAGCAATTTCTGTTTTTCTAATTTCGACCAATCGTAACGTCATACATTTGATTCTGAGCCCACTCGAATTTTTGTCAAAAATGCTAAACTGAGACCGAACAATAAAATTTCAAAATTAATATACTTCTGGAAAGCATTCGTTTAGCACTAGATGACACATGACATCTGGATTTAAAGAAAGAATCAAACCCAGGAGCTAGCGCATGTGGATATGTGCACACTTAAAACGTCAAAATCATTAAATATAATTCTTTTATTTTATTTTATAATTGCGGTTATGAATTTGTGATTTAAGTGTGATTTATTTACTCAGGCAGGCACGTACTACAATCTACACATGTAAAATGTAATCTCTCCAAAAATGAAAACAACTTTAATTTAAAATTTGCATTATTTGACGTTTCACAATTAAATACAACGAGACAAAAACTTCACATTAAAAACAAAAAGTGTTGCTGTTTTGTTCGCTTGGCATTCTGGATCGGTGAGTTTCAGAGAGTTCTACCGGATAAACAAACGAAAACCATATTAATAGACATACAGCCAGGCGCACAAATGCATAAACGCAGACATGTAAACAAACAGACCGAGAGACGTCATTTGGCGAACCATTGTTTTTTAAGATTTTCATTCATCGCTTTGTTTTACACGAAACCAATATTAATTGAGAGCAAGAAAACAGCACGAAGTAAGAACGTGTTTTTGATTTAACTAAAAATTCAATTTTTGGACTATACCGATTCACATTTATTAATCACCATTTTTGTCCCACAAAACAGTTGAAAAATATATAGTCAGCAATACCGTTAACTGTTGACTCCTGAGCGAGTCAATTACTTCGTTTGTCTTTAATCAAAAAAAAAAAAACTTTAAATACACAATTCGCTGTGAAAAGTAAACAGTGTTTTAATATTATGCCGGTTATACACAACTGAATCGCTCTTCCAATCTCTCCATGGCACATTTTATAAAAATTCTTATCTATTTTTTTTTTTTTTTAACAAATAAATTTGAAGTTCATTTTATTCTAGAACTTGATTTAACTGAATATTTCTGGTAAATTCAAGCAAGATTGTCAAAATTCGTCTTATCTGAAGAGGGAATGGATTTGAAAAGTTTTGCATTTTTGTTGTTCCTGTTATTTCAAACGTAACCAATTACACTTTTATTTAAAATAGACAATAAATTATCTGTTATTAAAATTTCCCTAATGGTGTTGATAACGTTAAGTACTTAGTTCAAAACCATTTTCAGTGTGTACGTTCCTTTTTTGTTTTCTTTTAGAAAAAACAAACAATCAATAGGCGTTTTTCTTTTTTTTAGTTCAGAGCAGTTCAGAACTGAGCCCGAACTGTCAAACAAAAATTGTGTTTCTTTTTTAGATCAGAGTGGTCAGAGCTTAAAATTTGTGTTGCTTTTTCGTTCAGAGTGCGTTCAGAGCTAGCTGCATCTGCTCAGAATAAAATAACCGAGTAGTACAGTTTCCATGTAATTTAACAGGACAATTCAGTGTTCAGTTGTGTTTAGAGTTTACTTAATTTGCAAACGCTCCACTCAGTGCTCAACTCTGAACTAAAAAAGAAAAAACGCCTATGATGCGTAGTATAGCTCTTAATACCCCGTGTACTACCCGGTTACCCGATTTCCGGGTATTACCCGGGTACGAGACGAAGCCAAGGGCAATATAATGCCTACGATGCGTTGGTAGCAAGACAACACAGTCCATTACAGTTACAGATCAACCATCAGGACAACACTTATTTAAAAATGTTTGTTTTTGCAAACGGTGACAATTTCAAGGGGTAAATTCTCGTTGTGATTTTCGCAGGTATTTCCTTGTCATGTTTCTAAAAGAATTGACTTTTTCTGTTCTAAGTAATTTTTTTAGAAAATTGTTCCTCCCAGCTAAAGGGGGAAAAGACCCCCTCTCCCACGTTTTTTTTTTCTTATCTCGACCCAACCCTGTGTATGTATGTGACATTCGGTTGCGATTAAAAACACCGCTACTAAAAATCACAAATTCGTGCATAGCAATAATTTTTTTCGATCGCGATTTTTTAATCGCAACGACTCAAAATCGCAAGTGCCATCTAAGCCTTACTCTCTCGCGAGCACTCTCTTCTACTTAAAACTATACAAAATGTGTATACGCGAACAGGATTGGACTAAATCTGTTAGAAAATGGCAGTTTTGGTTAGTTTCGGATTAGTATGCGAACTCACCTAATTAGAAACGACAGCTGTCAGATTACGCAAAAGCTAGGTGTGTTCGATTTAAATTTTTGGATGGTTAAATCAAAATGTAATAAATGAGAGTAAGAAATGTTTCGATTGGATATTTGTTTGTTAATTTTGGTCAAAACGCAAAAAAAAATGTGTGTTGAATTTGTTTTTGAAATACGCGAAAGTAGAAAGAAGAAAAGCAACAAAATGGAATTAATGAAATGCAAATTTAGAGAGAAGTAAAAGTCAAATAAACAAATGGATTGAATTTTCCTTCTATAGGGAATTACACAAACATGATCTGTATATTAAATTTGAATCGATGAACCCGTCTGGGCTCGATCGATCACAATTTACAAATTAAAATAGACGTAAAGGCGGAGAGTATGAAGAAATCCTCTTTTTGGACTTCTTAATTCATCGCGTTTTTAGCTTTGATTACAAAAAGTACTGCACATGAGGGCGCGATATTAAGCCTTATTCTGCTAAATGTTGGCCAAGTAGCTCTTTCGCAATATCACGTAAAATTTCACTTTTTTTTTCTCAGACACTTCATGAAAATTCTTCAACAAAATATTTAATCACTTCATAATAGCAAACTCAATTATCGAATAAACAAAATAAATGCAATCCAGTTCTTTCTTATCAGTTTTCGACAAAAAACTATTACTACGCCTCTACCTCAAACAAGAAGAAACAATATGTTTTCCTTACAAATATGTAAATACAGTGGATCACAGCTTATCTGATACAGTGCCTAGTGTAAAATTTAAGTTGCAATAACTTGTAAACTTAAAAAGATTATCGGAAAATTTCAATTCTATTTATAAGGAAAACAAATTAACTTCAACAAAGAACAATAATTTATTAAAAAATATTGGTATAAAAAACTAAAAACACTGTTAAATTCAAAGTCACAGCTTATTTGATACACGATGATCAGTCTTAGAAATATCTACAAGTTATTAAGTTTTGGTGGTATTTTAATATTTTATGTGGTAACCTTTGGCTTTTTCGAGAGCCTGGTGTCGTTTCGACATGGACTCAACAAGCTTCTTTGTTGTTTCTGGTGTAATTTTTTGCCATTCTTTTATCAGTGCGTTTTTCAGGTAATTTTTGTTGGAGATTTTGTGTTTTCGAATGTTATTGTCCAAAAAACCCCACAAATTTTCAATTGCATTCAAGTCAGGTGACCGTGCTGGAGGTGTCATCAAATAAGGGCAATTCTGGACAATTCCCGACTTGTGCTTTGGGTCATTATCCTGGTAAACTTGTCGGCACTTTGAAGCAAATTATTTTTTCAAAATATTAAAGTATATGTTTTTGTCCATCGTTCCCTCAATGAACTCCAAATTTCCCACCCCGGCTGCAGACATACAGGCCCATACCATAACCCTTCCTCCTCCATGCTTTACAGTAGCTTTCAAGTTCTCTGTTATAAGCTCTGTATTTGGCTTCCGCCAGACGTAAGACATCCCGTAGACCCAAAAATTTTTAATTTGGATTCGTCCGCAAAGATAACACTATCCCCGAACTCGGAGTCTCTGAGAAAATGCTCCTCAGCAAAGGCAGTTCGGCTTCATTGGTTTTTCCTGCTGATAAAGGGCTTTTTACCGGCCATAAACGAGAAGCACACGGCGAATGGTCTCAACACTGCAAGTCTTCCCTAATTCTAGCTGAACCTCAGTAGCAAGTTTCGGGGCCGATAAATTAGGATTAATTTTAATTTTCCGAACAATATATCGTTCATCGGACGGGCTAAAATATTTTTTCGGTTCTCTGGTTTCTAACACGATTTTCATGAAAAAACCGCTCCACGATATGCTGTACTGTAGAGGCACTTAAACCAACACATTTTGCAATTTGCCGAACAGATTGTGCATTTTAATAGTGGTGAATAACCAGTTTCCGAACTTCTATTTTTGTGCGACGATCCATTTCTCAAAATAGACGCGAATTGGTATTTTCGATTACGAAATTACACTTGAAATTATGAAAAATAGATCGCAAAAAAACCTAAAGTGACAGAAAAACAATATATAACAATCAACTGCCTGAAAATTTGGAGTACTGATGCACTAAGTTAGCTTTATCAAAAGCTGTGAGGTGAGTTTTTGGCTCAAAAATACTATTTCTCATTAATAGCGTGAATAGGTTAATTTTTAAATACTCAAATTACAGTATACTCTTTGCACATAGGACTACAAACCCACATTAAAATTTCGGACATATGCTTTTTACCTTTAAAGACACTTACACTGTTTTTATTTTGCAAATAAACACTGTATCAAATAAGCTGGGAGCCACTGTACATATTTGCTTAGTAAAATATAAAAACAAGTTCAAACCCAGATTGCTCTAACGACTATAATTCAAGATGCTGATTCCAATGAATTCATTTGAAAAAAAAGTCATTACAAAAATATATAATAATAATAATAATTTCAAATGTGCTTATCAGTAGGATTAAATTTTTTGACTTTACGGTCAGAAAAGTTCAAATAAATGATAACTCAAGGTCAGGAAGAAATTTTCAAAATTGCATACTCCATAAATAAAAAAAATCAAGAAAAATCCGAATGAAACGAGTGAGATAGGTAAATAAAAGATTAACTTTTCAACAATTTTGCACTGTTTTGAAAAATTGAATTGCAGAAAGTGTATATACAACATGTTTATCAACATTTCTCATACAGGAAGTCTTTTTTTTTTGTGAGTGATTTTGTTAGAAATAACTGCCCCTTGTATTTTTAGTAATTGAAATATTAAACTGTTTAAACTGACACTTTACAGACACGATAATGTTTCTGTACAAGTTTGACAATTTGCCAAGGCTTTTTGAATTTTATCATGTATTCTTGTGATTTACAAAGCCTGGCAGGGAAACACATTTTTGACAGGGAGGGGAGGGTGGAGGGTTAGTAGGTGTTGAAAATCTTAAACTTTCATTTTTTTTTTTTTGAAAAATGTAAACGGCATTCAGGGCTACATGTCAAATATATTGTTTTTTTTTTTGCAAGATTTTTAATATGTTGTATTCCTAAATATGTTTGTATGCAAGCAAGATCTGGCAAGGGACTTGAATGTCAAACCAAATAAATCACATCTAAACATCTTCACTTTGATTTTTTTTACGTATTGTAGGCTGTACATTTGTCTGTGGTAAGAATATGTACGAATTTTGAAATTTGACATTTTTAAGTAGCATTAAAAATCTTGTAAATGTTCGCTAATATGCAAAAAAAAGTGTGATAATATATATAGGTATCACAATGCAATAATTAATTCGAATTAGAGAGACATTACTGTATATCGAGCCATTATATGATTTAAGTATGAATACTTTTTCAGAAATTTCGCTATTTGAGAGTTAAAAGATAAAATAATGATATTTTTCAAATTAAAAGATTTATTGATACTTTCGATAAAAATTGGCGTTTCGTCCCGGCGGCGGCCGGCGGCGCGGCGCACAGTGGAACGAAAAGCTGAAAAAGTGGTCATCGCGCTGTAACTTTTGAATCAATGGATGGATTTCGATGATTTTTTCGCCATTTTGTTTGTAATATGTTCCAGATGGTCAGGAGTTAAGATAAGGAATAGATATATGTATATATAGACGAGAGTTAAAAATTGTAACATATTTTAATTCCAAACAGATAAATTAAAAATAAAGTTATTGAAAATAATAATAATTTGGCTATCCTTGAATTAAAGCGGAAAGCATTGAGTGGTTAAGTTAAATG
Source organism: Epistrophella euchroma (assembly GCA_947049315.1). NCBI lineage: Eukaryota > Metazoa > Arthropoda > Insecta > Diptera > Syrphidae > Epistrophella > Epistrophella euchroma. Next base: position 36,394,284 of record OX346248.1, read on the forward strand.
AACTATTTTTATTTTTATATGCATATGTTCAGAGCTACTTAATAATCTAATAATTCCATCATTCGAAAAATTATGACTTTCCTTAAAAAAAAAAATAAAACAATTTTTCAATTACAAAAAGAATTCTTTATTTTTTAATATACCTACATATGTTTATTTATTATGAACTATTAACGGTTCCGGTTTCGAGCTCTTTTTGGACAAAATTTTTATAAATAATCTGAAAGAATTTAATCAAATATTTACGAATATTTCTGAAAATAATTTTTTCAATACTTTACTTTCCAGCTTAGAAAGCCAAATTTATTTAGAAAAAAATTAGTTTTCTGTATAACTGATTATGTTTTTTTTATTTTTTTTAATAAAATACTTATCAATTATACAGAAAACTTATTTAGCTACAAGATTAGAGAATAACATTTTTCTCTAGCACAAACCGTTTTTGAGATATTTGCCAAAAAATCCCATTTTCAAGAATGTTTGCCCCCTAGCGGACATCGCATCGATGAGGAACTCTTTCAGTTTTAAAAGAGTCCCATTACCAACTTCCATGCCAAATTTCAGCCCCTAACTAATTATTTCCTTTCTTTGGCATTTTTTCGTTTATTCTTACTGGACTATAATGCCAAAATAAATATTATTGCAATTAAAAATCTTCACTTACATTTCTTTCGCAGTAAAAGTATATTTTGCCTGCGCCATTATTATCTAGCAAAAGAGCTCATTCTACCTGAGTGCAAAATACCCAAAAACTTTACACGAGCTTTCGATTTTTAAGGGGTGAAAGGGTCAAAATTAAGTATTTAATTTTTTCCAATCCTTTAAAAACTGTAAGTTTTTTTTTTCGCAAAAAAAAAAAAAAAATGTCAAAGCAGAACATTTTTTGCACAGAATAAATAAAACAGTTTTTTCGTAAAAACAACAAATTTTAAGAAAAACGTGCGTAAACGGTGTTTGATTTAATGTAAGAAACTGGATGAAATTGAGGATATTTCTTAGGAATTTTTTTTTTTAGCCACCACTTAGAAATAAAACTTTCTACCGAAATTCAACTTTGTCTGAATTTTTTCTAAGTAGGAATATAATTTTCCTTGGCTATTAGTACATATCTAATTAATTAAAAAAAAAATAAATTTGGTGGCACATACGGCTTATGAAGAACCAGGGCCTAGCGACTTATAACTCTCAACCATTCCTGTGTGCGTGTCTGCAGGAATGGAGGGGACCTACAGTTTATTGCCGAATCTGAACGGCTAAGCTGAGCGGCACTTTTCTATGACAAGAGATACTCTTGGAGGATTTGTCACTTCCTCGCAAGAGGTAGTAGCGCTGAAAAAAAACTTAAGGTGGAAGCGGCTGGTATTGAACCCATACCTCTGGCTACTCTGGCATGACAGTCAAACGCACTTAACATTACGCCACGAGCTACTACCTAAATAATACAAAATCTAAAATTAACGACCTGACAAATGGACATATCGATCTTTCGTCGCATAAACGTGTCGACGGGACGGGATGTTATCTTATCCCGTCCCGTCGACACCAAACCAAAATTTTAATTTACAAAAAAAAAAAAAAAAACAAATACAAATTACAAGTTGATAACTTGAATTAAACATCGCAGTAAAAGAACGAGTATCATATCCTGTTAAAAGTACGAGTAGTTATACGAGTATATCGAACGTGTGTTGTTCATACAAACTTCTGTAGGCAGATAATGATAAGAGCCACTACTAAATTTTGATAAGAATTTAATTTTTGTTAACCTAAAATGTATACTTTTTTAGAAACTAAACAAAAAAAAAAAAATAGATTGCGAGTTCAAACCAAACGACGACGCAACCGAATTTGTCTTCATCTGTCAACCAGAAAATACCAGTATTTTCTTTTTAACACGTTGAGCATGCTCCCTCAAACAATATTGACATATTGTATAGCTATATGATTCGTAAGTTACCACTTACATAAAAAAGTATTTGGGCTTATCTTAAGTTTGTACGAACATACAAAATATACGCCACGTTATCAGTTGAAATTTTTAGTTTTTGGATAATTCCAGTTAAATATAAGAAACAAAAAAAAAAAAAAAAACAAACAACGGTTATCTAACCTTAAGGCAAAAAGATAGCGTGTTATTTCGGAAAACAATTTGAACAGGTGATCGACATGCATAGTGACGGATTAGAACATAAATGACGCTCGAAAATGTTTAAATATTACTTGCTCTTTAGGGTAAGTATTGGTTTTGTGTGAAAAAATAGTTTTAGAGTCGGAATAAAAATTGACATTGAAGTCCGAAAAAGTGCTGACAACCACCTTTCGGACTTCATCTTTCATATTCTAATTACAGCTAGAGCCTAAACGGGTGCCAATTTGCTTCAAATTTGGTAAATAGCATTTTTATGCGAGGGGGAAATTCGATTTTTTTATTTAAACCATTTAAAACAAATATTATAATAATATTGCGTTTCATGTTTTGCCAAAAAATTTGCATTGCAAATTTTTAATCTGGTGCATTTGAAAATTTTGAAAATGACTTTTTTTTTTTTAAATATAAAATAAAATCATAAATAAACTTAAAATTTTTAGTACTTTCGACTTTGTTAACATTTTTTTTGTTAAATGTATCACATGAGGTATAAGGTATTGTTTTAAAATCCAAAAGCAAGTTCGTGCGATCTAGTTGTGCGTATTTTATTTATTAGATATTGAATTAACGCCCACACATAGCAACCATGTAGGAAAGTAAGTACATATTTGATATTAAAAAAAAAAAATAAAACCTAAAGCACCTGTTATATTTGCACAAATGTTTGAATTTCGAGGGTTGTTATTCAAAACATGTTTTTTAAGTTATACGCAGCATCTAAGCGTATTATTTTATTCTAAAGTGGTAGGGGAATAGTGCGAAAACTGAAAAAAAAAAATTGAATTTTATAAATTGCTTTAAAGTAATCTCAAAAGATTTTTTTTATTAAATATCAAAAGACATACATATTTCAATAATGAATGTTGTATTACTAACGTGATGTTAATTGATTTTTTTTTCTCTATTTTAAGTTATTTTTTTTTCAGATAATTCCCCCTCCCGCCAAAACGGGGGGAAAAAGACCCCCTCCTCCGACCATACGATTTTTTTTTTCTCTGGACTCATAGATGCTATTGTTTTATGCAAGATGATGATTCGCCTAAGGTGTCATAAAAAGCTAGAGCGTGTAGGTTGAGTCGAGACAAGAAAAAAAATCGTATGGGGGGAGCGTCTATTTCCCCCGTTTAGGCGGGAGGGGCAATTTTTTAAAAAAATCGACTTAAAATAGAAAAAAAAACATTAAAAAACAACGGCAACACTTACAATGACATGCTATAATTTTTTTAAAGCCAAAAGTCCATTATTTTATTATGTTTTTGATTAAAAATATTTGAAAAAACAGTTTTTGAAAAATTAATTTTAAAAGTCAAAATTTCGCCAAAATTTATGAAAATAAAACGCACGACTGGGTCGGTATTATAAGTAAATAATTTTTTTATGGGAGTTTTAAGTTTAAACTAGCATATTGATTTTTTTTTATAATGAAATTTTGTAAACATTTTTAAGGAAAAAAATTGGTACACTATTTTTTAGTATTTATTAATGTTAAATTAAAAATTAAATTTCGAAAAAAATCATCTACCCGTACATTGAATTTTCAAAAAAAAAAAAAATCAAAATTTTTTTAAAAATCCAAACTTTATTTTTTGAAAATTTTGATATGCAGTATGATTTCGACCTTTTAGAAGCTTTTGTATGAAAAATTGAATTTAAATCGGTTATACAAATAAGGAGATTATTCAAAATGAAAAAAATTAAGCTTAAAAGTTAAATTTAATTTTAAATAGAAATATAAAATGCTATTTCTTATTTGAAAGTTTATCCCAAAAAAAAAAAGGGACTCGTAATCAGTCTTTTGGCTTGGCCCTTGTATGCAACGGCATTTTGTGGGATGGCTAGGCTACAAAATCTCGCAAATTTATATCTCGCATTCGAAATCTTGCAATACAAAATCTCGCAAATACAAAATCTCTCATAATTTCGCAATTACCAAAACCCGCAAACTAAAGTCCCGAAAACTCAAATTTAGCATTACAAAAAAAAAAAAAAAAAAAAACAATTACCTACAAGCATAGATTGTACAATGTGGTGCCATAAAACAAAGACAAATTTTGGACTTTATTGCAATTTAATGTAATGTCAACAGATTTCTGGACAACAGTACTTTGGGGGCCAGCTCTGCGAGTTCCAAGAATTTTAACTCCTATCTTGGGTACTCTGTTCTGCTCACATAACTTTGTTCTTCCACTTAGGGTATTTTTAGAGCCTTATGTCAACAGTTTACTTCAACAACAGTTTGCACGATTAAATTTTGCAAGATTTTGATTGATATTTTCGAGATTTTTGCGACATGTAAATGCGAGATTATTTTGTAATTGTGAGATAATGAAATGTGGGTTTATGATTTTGCGAGATTTCGTTCTTCGGTGTTTAGCTGTATTTGGTTGCCGGCATACCCCGAGTTCGTAAAAGTAAACATGCTCAATCACTGCTAAAAATAAATGCAAAATAATGGCAGTAGTTATATAGATTTTGGGCAAAATTTGAATTGCAAAAAATGGTAGTAGTTATGTACATTTTGGGTAAAATTTCATTGCAATACTAAGAGCAAACATCAGTGCTTCTAAAACATTGAATAAAATTTGAAAAAGACTGAATATGGATGCAGAAATGCGACTTGAATGTGGCAGTGTTGCCGAAGTTTTACTTTTACGAACTCAACATTACTCATAGTCAAACCATAGGTTCCTTTGTGTGGGCCATGTTAAGCCCAGCACGCCAGAGACTGGTTTCAATACTCGATGCCGTCAGCAAAGGACTTCTTAAGAGGTCATTAAATACCAGCATTCAAAAGTACTCTAACCTTAAAAAGTTTTTTTTTTTCTTAAAAAAAAAAAAAAGTTAAAAAAAAAAAAACAAAATATTTCTATGGCAGTTACATAAAACTCACATCAAAATGGTACCAAATTAATTCGGCTCACCCATTTAGGCCCAATATCAAATCACAGTGGACGTAGGTGCGGACGCGCAGACGCACAAGCTGATGGCCGGTATGACGAAATCCACTTTTTTCAGACTTCTCTACTATCGTGGTGTCAGTTTTGTTCACAATCTGGAGTTTTTTTTCACACGAAACCAATACTTGCCAAACAAACAAACTCATAAGTTATCCTCCACGCGGCAGCTTTATCGCAGCTACGAGTTTAAACAAAAATTCGCGAATTTCTCCTCTGATGAGGGATTATGGATAGAATGTTCTATACCAAATTTTAAGCAAATCTGTCCAACCGTTTTGGCTCTAGCTCGATGTACATAGATAGACTTACGGCCATATTATTCACTCAATACATCCAGATTAAAACTTAAATCTGGATGTAAATCATACAAATTCAATGTAAATTCATCTGGATTTAAGTTTACATCTGGATATATCGCGTGAATTATATGGCGGTTACAGATCAACGCAAGGTTTAGTTTGATAAAAATCCAAATTTTTGTTTGTCCCCATAGAAGAGCAAGAAGTAAAAAAAAAAAATGGCAGAACATTTAAGACGATTTAGAATGATGTTAAATCATTTTTAGTATAATGTTAGGTTAAAATCAGGATTTTCAAAATTTTAAACGCGTTAGAATCTTATTATTTAAAGTTAAAATCGTCAAATGCCTCTTTTGTTTTTTTGGTTCTATCTTCAAATGTCAATTATACAAATGTGAAGATGGTGTGAACTGTCACTGTTTTAGGTGTGTTTAGCTGGAGTTTTAATTATTACGGCATTAGGTTTAGGCTAAGCACGCACTTGCGATTTCGATCACGCGACTAGTTAGTCGAAAGAAATAAAACAAATGAGTTTCAATGTGAGTGACAGCACTTGCGACCGAAAAATCGCGTTGTTTCATTTTTCGAGCGAAGCGATTGTCGCAAAATAAAATGAAACAAATGCAATTACATGTTTTTGACCGCACTTGCGATTTAAATATCTGCGATTTAAAAATCGTAGTCGCGGAAAGAAATAAACATGCACGCACTTGCGATTCTTGTTGCGATCGCGATTTTTTAATCGCAACGACTTTAAATCGCAAATGCGTGCTCAGTCTTAGTATGATACTTGTTAAAAAATATTTTAAACTAAGAACATTTTAGTTAAGAGCCTTAAAGTTAAAAAATTGTTAAGTAGTATCATGCTAATACCTTAACACCGGTCTGTTTAAAATTTGGCATCAATGTTTTTTTAAACAAAAAAATTTCACTTGTATAAATATTGGCAAAATATTGCATAAATTCCCCGTCTTTATTTAGTTTATAACTTCTGTGCAAATAGCAGACACTTAAATCTTTGATCGATTTGGTGTTAGTTAAGATCTTTGTTTTTTTTTTTTTTTGTATAAAAGCCCCAAGTTTTTGTTCGGAATCATCAGTTAGTCTGTTCTTCTCTTCAAAGTATCAACAGCAAAAAGAAAATTCTATCAAAATGTTTAAAAGTTTGTCCCTAATTGCTTTTGTGGCTATCATTGGCGCGAACGCTTTGCCGAAGCCTTATTGGCAAAACGGCATCGATTACCCAGGCTCCAACGATGTGGCGCAGCCCGATTCGGACTACGGTAACGTCAACTCTGGCTCCTCCAATGGAGTCCAAACAGTCCAAACTTTTAGTACCAATCCTGTACCTGTTGTAGTACCAGATCAGGGAGTATCAGTCTTCAAATCAGAGACTGTAACAAATAACGTGCAACAAAATCCTCAGCAAAATGTCGGTATTGGTAGTGGTATTGGTAGTGCAGTGGGTGGTGTAGCAGGTGCGGCCAATGACTTAGCTGGTGGAGCAGCCGGTATAATCGATAGCGCAGCGAATGGCTTAGCTGGTGCGGCCCAAAGTTTAGTAAATGGTGCAGCTGGTGTTTTTGGTGGCTTAACAGGAGGAATATTGGGTTAATCTGACATTGATTATCAAGCAGAATCAATTGTATTCAATTCCTTGACGCCTATATTTTTGTTAACCAATTGTTTCAAAATAAAAGAAATACTTTTTTTAAATCGAGTTTTGTTTATTGCATAGAAAAATAAAATACTATGCCAGACCAAAAGGTGAAATAAAAAAATTAAGCGAATTTGATTGGTTCCTACATATATAAGGGAATAATTAGTACCTATATTCTGTTTATTAACACACCCCCTCCTGTGCCTCGTGCTTGTCAGACAAAAAGGCGACGATAGATTTCGCAAAGCGAGCGAAAATTCAAATTCGCAATGTTGTCGAATACAAAAAGGATTTCTTTAGAAAACATAAAATTATAGTCGAAGTTGTGTTATGTGTAATGTTTCTTATCGCCGGCTGATTTAAGCCTTACCTACATAAGCCAAAAAAGTGAGAAAGTACAAAAGTGAAAATTTTCAAACTCATTTTGGGATAGTGTTGCTCACTGGAAAACGTATAAAAATGATGCAGAAAGCTTAGATTTTGGTTTAAAAAGAATTGTGTACATTCTTTTTCCCTAAAAATTTGCGCTAGCGGGAAAAAAAATATTTTTACTTATGTAATTTTGCAAAAAGTGGCCAATGTAGTTAAGGCTTTATACGGCGAGTTTGGGTTTCATTTTTGTTTCGACTTCTGCATTGTGTTTTCTTGTATTTGTTACACCCAATCGATGAAATACAATCTTTTAAGTCATTACAATTGTGGAAACTTTTTCGTTTGGATTTTTTTTTTTTTTAGTGTTCCGGAAAGTTCTTCCCGATTTCAAAAAATTCAAAACTTGTAGTTTCCACAGGTTTTTAAGTCATAAATAAATGAATTTCACGTGTGCGTGATGTCTACAGAGATAGAGGGGATCTATGATTTATAGCCAAATCCGATCGGCACTTCTTCATGACAACAGAAACATTTAGCTCAATTCAAAATATTCTCCGGGAAAAATCTGCCCGGGAGACGTATTCTTTTTGTAGTAAAGTAATCCTATTCCGAATATCATGGTAGAACAGTTTTACATTAAATGGCGGGAATGAGAGTTTGGTACTTCTTTTTTGCAGTGTTTTACATATGTATAATCAAACTGTAGAAATGTTTCCCTGGGAATTTTGATTTGGAATTGGGCAGATTATGTGATCCATTTTGAAATAAATGGTCAAAAGCTAAATATACTTTTTTTTTTTCTTTATAATGGTGTAGTAGTCGTGGCATAACTGGCTGAACAGAATGGTGACGCAGACGGAACCGGAGACGGAGCTGGAATAGCTGTCAAAATATTAAATACACGCAAATTCAATGTTGCGAACACAACGGAACGTAGACGCATACGGAGCTGCAGACGCAGACGGAAGAGTTCACCAACTTTTAACTTTTCACATACGGCAGTTTTGACGTTTCAATTTGTATGAAGAAAAAAAACAACTTTTTGGGTCGGAAAAAAATATTGTGGTTATTTGTATCGCGAAAAAAATTATTTATTAAAAGGAAAATTATTGGAAACAAAAAATGTGAATTCTGAGCTTGTACACAATAATATTCTTTTGTTTTTCTTCAAAATACTTTCAAAGCTGTACAGCTCTATTGTGGACATGTAAAAAAAATGACGTACGACACTTTTTGACAGCTCTTCCAGTTCCGTCTGCGGCTTCAGTTCCGTCATTCTATTCTGTTCAGCCAGATGATTAGTGCGTAGGACTGTCACGCCGCGCCGGAAGTATGGGTTTAAATTCAAACTTCTTCCCCCTAAAAACCCAAAAAAAACATTTTTTATTTCATGGCTACTGCCTCTGCCGATGAATTTACAAATCCTCCTGTCATGAATATAAGAAGCGCTTTTCACCTTAGCCGTTCGGATTCGGCTGTAAAGTGTATGTCCCCTGCAATAACACGCACACAGGAATAGTTGAAAGTTGTTGTAAGTCACTAGGCCCTAGTTCTACAAAAACTGTCACGCCCACAAAATCTAAGGCAAGGCGTTCACTGAAGTGGAGTGGTAGTGGAGTAGCGAATGGCAGTGGAATGGTGAACACATGGTGGATTGGCGATGGAGAGGTGGCTAAGTGGTATGAAAGTGATCTAACGCGCACTAAGGTAGCAAAGTACGTATGGTACCACTGATTACCTCCAATGTCCTTCGCAATTTTGGCCCAGGCCCGCACTCTTGCACATGGCTTATATGATGATCCTCCAGGGATTATCATCTAACCAGGGATATGTCTGTACAAGGGATACAAATTTAATATTGAAATCCTGATTGTCTCAACAACATTAGATAATACACTTGCGAGAAAAAAAAATATAGAATAACTCCCTTTCGCCTTTTAAAGGCAACAATCTCCATTATGCTAATGGGTGCTGTTAACAGTGAACTGTTACATAATTTCCATTTTTTAGGGAAATTAATGGATACTACGTTAGCAGATCTTGCTCAAGTTGTTACACTACTGCGACAAGGAATAAACCAACGTGCTGTGATTGTCAGCTCCACCTAAGCCAATGCTGTATATCAAAGATCTACAAAACGTTCAGGGAACTTAACAGTTTTTTGCGAACGACAAAATATGAATGTGCCGCCGCCGGTCGCCGGTGTACCACTTAGAGATATAAAAGATTCTTCGCCTTGACTTCTAACAACATCTCAAACAGATACGAGGAAGAATTTCTAGTGAATTTCTCCTTACCCCCGACACGATCTGCCACGGGACCGAAATTGACTGCAAATCGACGACAAGGTTGACTACGATTTTCTCTAGTGTACTACGATTGAAAATTTGAGCAATGGAGGCGAGTTATGTTCTCGGATGAGTGCAGAATGAGTCTGCATAGAAGTGTGATCGTAAGGGCAGAATAAACAGACGACCTGGCGAGCGATTTGAACAGTGCTGTTTTTTTTTTTTTCAAAACCGTGACTTACGGGGGAGGGTTTTGTATGATACAGGCAGGCATTTCAATTGAAGGAAAAGTGATTTTTTGTTTTTTGTGACTGGTGATGGTAGTCGAGGGGAGGTTTAACTTTGGATCGGTACATCTCCGATATTCTGCTGCATCACGTCGGTCTTTATGTTGGATGTATTGCCATAGATTTCGCATAACGCTCGATTAAACACTGCGCGATGAATAATCGGATTCCTTAGGCAAGTTGATATTGCCGCAATGGACTGTCTGACACTAAGCCAAGACTTAAACCCTATCGAGCATTTGTGAGACGAGCTTAAACGACGGGTTAGAGCCAGAAATCCAGCTCCATTGGTAGAGGAATGGAAAAGAATACCTAAAGAGACAGTCAAGAGCCTAATCACGTCAATCAAAAATCGTTAAGAAGATGCAATCAGAGCTAAGGTGGTGGCAATACAAGATACCGAAACAGTAAATTACGCTTGAATTTGTTGTTAATGTTCAATTTTCGAGCTACTGCCTATTTTAATTTCAATAATGGCCAAAGCTATTTAGAGTTTCTCCAAATTAGCCTGCCAAGCTTATTAGAGCAAATACCTGAACAGTTACGCCAATCCTTTTTGCTTCAAAATGATGGATGCCCTGCAGATAGCCAGGCAGATAAATAGGCCGCCTTGGACCAATTTTGTAGCCTCCACGTTCGCCAGACCTAAATTCACTAGATTTTTTTTATTGGGGCTGCATAAAAGAAAAGTGTACAGCCAGCCGATAAGACACCTAGAAGAGCTCCGAAGTCGTATCGAGGAAGCTGCGAGTAAGGAGATCAGATTGTGCATAAGAGTGGGTGGAAAGCAATTTGAACATTTGCTTTGAAAATTGAAATAAATAAAAAATTTAAACAATTATCTAATGTTGTTGTTTTTTTTTTTTATAATTTATGGTCCGTAAAATAATTTTTCTTACAAATTTTGTGCTTTGGCTCAATATATTTTTACAAAAAAAAAAAAACAAAAAACGATCGAATTCTTTAATTTTTAGTCATAATATTCAAAAACATAAAACAATGTAAAGAAGTAAATTATTTTATTAAATTTGCTCTTTTTGCATATTAGCACTAAAAAATAACCGATTTATCCTAGATATTGTAAAAAAAATTATAGCATTTTGAAATTGACATTTGCTGCGCAAATTTTTTTTATAGTAGAGATGCTTAATTTTTTTAAATTTTTTTTATTTTTTCAATTTTTGGAATTAAAAAAAAAATTAATTTTTTTTAATACAAAAAGTCCCTAAGTTATAAAAAATTTCTACCGATTTTGTTTTGACACTAATAATGTAGAAAATTACTGCAAAAAAAAAAATCAATGGAATTCATCCATTTGTAGCCGTGGTCAAAATCGTAAAGTAAAAAAAATAAAATATACCTACTGAACGAAAAAATGCACATATTTTGAGTACCCTTTTAGATAGCCCCTTTTTATTTCGAGGGCATGCTGCCCCCCTACAAACCCCCTGCTTAAACCCAGAATACAATTTGGGGTAGGTGCGAGGTTGGGTGTGTGCAAAGTTTCTTTTGAAGAATCTGGATTTAAGGAAACTTTGAATCTATCCTATATATCCAAGGTCAACAGCGGTTTTCTAAATATAAATTATACGTGGCCCAAAGTTGCACATTTAAAATTTTCAGACATGAAAATGTAATGCATCATAAAAAATTCACATTACCTATAGGTACCACTGTACGACTGCGGCAAATTTATATAAAAATAAAATAAAATAAGGGAGGCTCATTGCTCTAACTAAATTTATGCGACACGAAAAATTTCAACAATTTTTAGCTTTTTTTTTTTGCACTTTTTTTGGCCTAGAAAAAAAAACCGTCGATTGATTTTTTTTTTACTAACTCTAACTTTAACTTTGTGTATTAAATTTTATCAACCCAAAGTTAATATCTTTGTGTGTTTTCAAAATATTCGATATTTTTTAACAATTTTTAATGGTGTTAAAAAAAAACTGTGTATTGTTTTTTTTTTTTTAAGTCCTACCAATTTTTCACTACGTAATTATGCATAGAATGAAACCAGGCCGAAGTCGATAGCATTATTTTTTCTAGAGATATTGATATTGGAGAAACAAGCCATTTTACATCTTTTTTTTTTTTTAATTACTGTAATGAGAAAACCGCTAATTGAATTTTTCTGAAAATCCTTTCTGCACGTTATGGCCTCATTATCTGTAAAATAAAATTTATTTTAAGTCGATATCTTTATTCGTTCTCGAGATATCGTCGGCGAAAAGAAGCCAACGTACGAATGTACGAACATACGAACGTACGTACACATTCCAGGGACCTCGAAACGTCGAGAAATGTCAAAATTTTCAATTTCACAAATCGGACCGATTACGGGCTATACGCGCCGTTTCGGGATTATCCAATGCTTACCGGACACCCTGTATTATGTACGCCACGTTATATGTTGAAATTTTCATTTTTTGGTTAATTCCAGTTCAATATCACAAAAAAAAAAAAAAAAAAAAACAAACAAACAACGGTTATCAAAAATTTAGACAATAAGATAAGCGCGTGCGTTATTTCGGCATACAATTTGAACAGGTGATCGACATGCATAATGGCGAATTAGAACATAAATTACGCCAGAACATTTGTAAATATTGAAAGCTAATATTTTTACTTGCTCTATGGGGCAAGTATTGGTTTCGTGTGAAAACAAAAAAAGTTTCGGGGTTGTAATCAAAGTTGACACTACAATGATGGAGAAGTCCGAAAAAGTGATTTTCGCCGCCATATCGTCCGTCATCGTGCCGGTCGGCCTGTCCGTCCATTGTAATTTGAGGTAGAGCCTAAACGGGTGGGCCAATTTGCTTCAAATTTGGTACACAGCATTTTTATGTGATTCCCTTGATTCCCTTCAAATTTTCTTAAAAACGTCTCTAACGAATTTGATGAAACTTCGTGCCTGTTTTAACCAAAATAGTTGTAATAAAACTTGCCAAACAATTCGCATTGCGGAAATAGAGCTTTAGATATTTTTTTTTCTTTTGAGAAAAAACCTTATTTTCGAAATATTGCGTATGAATGAGTCGAACGATTTTGTTTTAATTTTTCAATCTGCGGTACTTCTAAGTAGTTCAAACAATACTGCATTAAAAAAGTTTTGTATATATTCTTTTTAAGCATACAAAAATCATATATAAAAATAATATTTTCGGTACTTTCAACTTTTTTAACATTTTTTTTTGTTAAAGATATCACAACGTTAGCTATAGTTTAAATCTACAAGAACAAGTTCGTGCGATCCAGGTTTGCATATTTTTTTTAAAATTTAAATAATGCCCACACATGGCAAGCATGCAGGAAGTAAGTACATATTTGATATTAAAAAGAAAACAAAGACAAGAAACCTAAGTATTATATTTGCAAAGATGTTGGAATAATTTAGAAATTTTGAAGGTTGTTATTAAAAACATGTTTTTAAATTAGGTACATATATGCGGTATCGAAGCGTGTTGTTTTCTTCTAAAGTGGTAGGGGAATGGTCCAAAAATTTAGAAATTTTTTTTTTTAATTTTTTAAAATTGGTTTTAAGTAATCTTAAAGATTTTTTTAATACATACATATATCATAACGCAAGGCGCTCAGTGAAGTGGTGACGAAGTGGAGTGGTAGTGGCATGGAATTTGTAAAATCAATGTAATTAAATGAAGATGCGCTTATCAAAGTGGAGTGGATGGCGGTGGCATGATATTTTGCAGGTGGTGTGGTGCCAGTCTGCTGCCACATATCTCGGGGTGCCAGTATGCTGCCACATCTCTGGGTTGGGTACGAAATCCCGAATGTCAAAATCTCGAAGGTGGTCGGTACTTTTTTTGGTATTATCACGCGAGCGTTTTAAATAGCTACCAAAAAAACTATTGAGCCATTCGAAATTCTAGCCTTCCAAATACACTTTTTTCATTGTTAATGTTTGTTTTTCTGCTTATTGGTAGATAATGGGTTGAAGAACTTCGTGTCTATAAAGACTCATTTTTTCTTAAATAATTTTTGTCATAAAATGATTGACATTTTGATACAGAAAAAATTGAGTTTTTGAAAAATATAGCTTATTGCACTGTTCTTTCGTAAAAAAAACATTTTTTTTTTAAATTTGAATTAAATTTTTAATTTTTTGGCATTCGGGATTTTGGTATTCGGGATTTTGTCCATTCGGGATTATGGGATTCGGGATTTTTGATGTTTAATTTTCAAGTAGCAAGTGAGTAAGGCAACGAAATTGACTTATAGACCGAGAGGTGGTAAATTTTCTTTTTCGGTTTTTCGGTTTTTCGTTTTTATCTTAGAAACTGTTTGTCCTCCAAAAAAATAATCCGAGTCAAAAAAATAGCTTAGAAAATTTCCTACAAAATAGATTATGACCAAATTTTTAATATCTGTTTATTTTAGTGAAGATTTTTTGAAAAGATAAAATTTCAAACTCAAAATTAAAAAAATGTATTCAAACTGATTTTGTTCAAAAATTTACGTAAATAAGTTGTTTGTTTGTGTTTAATATTAATGCTCCTATAAAAATTTAGTCAAATACTAAAAACCAGATGTCACAATGTCTTCTAGTTTTTGAGAAAATTGAAAATAATAAAAGTAAGTTCTCCTTAAATTCGACTTCAATCCTTTATTTTGATGCTTCAAAGATCATATTTCCACTAAAACAACTTTATTTACAAACAATGTAAAAAAAGAAATTTTGGGCTCTACAAAAATGTATAGCATGACATTGTAAGAGTTACCGTTGTTTTTGTATAAGCTTTTTTTTGTTTTTAGTCAATTTTTAAAAAAAATTGCCCTTCCTGGGTAAACAGGGGGGAATATACTCCCATCCATACGATTTTTATTGTCTCGACCCAACCTGTATCTAAGCTACAGTGTTTTGTCACACCTTATGCGAATCACCCTGTATATAAAAAAAGAGGATTGTGCACTGATTAAAAATACTAGACGTTTTCGAACGCCCACCCCCACCAACGGCTGAAAAAAAAAACCTGCCAGACGATTGAATTTGGTAAAATAACGTCTTTACCTAAACACACATGTTAGTATATAAATTTGGGTTATACCTCCACTCTCAAAATTTGCTACCGGCTTTAGACTATATAAAATGTAGCTGTTCTTAGGAAATTTAAGAAATACCAATTTTAGGCGCCAAATAACTTTATAACTATGGCAGATATGAAAAATTTGGTTATAATCATTTTTGTAGAGAATTTTGTAAGCTATTTTTTTGTCTCAGGTTATTTTTTGAAAGAACAAACAATTTTTAAGTTAAAACACGAAAAACCGAAAAAGGCGACATGTTACACTTTCCTGCCGCTAGAGCTCGTCCCGGATTCATGGGGACTTTTATACACTTCATCATGAGGCCTCTCTTAATACGTGTGCCAAGTTTCAAAACTGTTGGATTTATTTCCAGGTGAAGGCATATTTTGTCCTCTGTTGACTGGACTATTGAGTCGTTTTCGAAAGAAAGCAACACAAAAAATATGCATGACAAGTGCCTACGTTCTGTAATTCTCACATGCATAAAATTGGTCGAGAAACGATGACAACTGAAATAAAATACATGAGTTTTGTTCCATTTTCAAGCGTTTCTCGACTGATTTTTTCGATGTGAGAGTTACAGAACGTAGGCACAGATCGCACAAACTTTACAACAAAATCGGTCGACCCATTCAGAAGATATACGCGAATAATTCTAAAATAAGACATTTTTATATGAAGGTTTTTTTTTTTTAATAATAATATAAATTCTATATACTACTGAAATAAATCAGCCAAGTACAAGACTTAACAATATTTAATTAGACTTGGCATTTTTCTCAAAAAACATCAAATTCCTATTTTCGTAATGCGAATTTTTTTTTGGCTCGATGTGCTGTTCATGGATGGCCGTACAAACTAACGTCAAAATTTAGTTCGTGATAATTTTTTTGGCCCCATAGAGCAACAAGTAAAAAAATGTTTTTTTTTTTGAACAGAAAACCACTTGTGTAAATATTTTAATATAAGCAAAATACTGCATATATTTTCCCGTCATTGTTCAGTTTTACATTGCTGTGCAAATAATATGCAGAAACTCAAATATTTGATCGATCGTTTTTTTTTTTTTTGTATAAAAGCCCCAAGTTTTTGTTCGGAATCATCAGTAAGTCTGTTCTTCTCTTCAAAGTATCAACAGCATAAAATTCTATCAAAATGTTTAAAAGTTTGTCCCTAATTGCTTTTGTGGCTATCATTGGCGCGAACGCTTTGCCGAAGCCTTATTGGCAAAACAACATCGATTACCAAGGCTCCAACGACTACGGTAACGTCAAATCTGGCTACTCCAATGGAGTCCAAACAGTCCAAACTTTTAGAACCAATGGTGCACCTGTTGTAGTACCAGATCAGGGAGTATCAGTCTTCAAATCAGAGACTGTAACAAATAACGTGCAACAAAATCCTCAGCAAACTGTCAGTAATGGTGGTGGTTTGGTTAATGCAGCCACGAATGCAGCGGATGGCTTAATTGGTGCGGTCGGTAGTATAGTGAAAGGTAAAGCCTGTTTGATCGATAGCGCACTGGGTGGCGTAGCTAATGCAGCCAATGCGGGTAACTTAGCTGGTGCGGCCGGTAATATAGTGAACGGTGCAGCCAATATGATCGGTTGCGAAGTCGGTAGCTTAGCTGGTGCGGCCAATAATTTAGTTAAAGGTGCATTGGGAGTGTTCGATAGTGTGTTAGGTTAATCTGACATTGATTATTAAGCAGAATCATTTTTATTAAAATTCTCAAAGCTTATATTTTTTTAACCAATAATTTCAAAATAAAAGAAAAAATTTTTAAAATCTAGTTTTGTTGTTTATTGCAGTGGCGAAAATAGTATGCCACACCCAAAGGTGAAATCCAAAAATAAAGGAATTTGATTGGTTCCCTTATTAAAGATTAATTAATGTAGGTTGATAAAAAGGCGACGATAGATTTCGCAAAACGAGCGAAAACTCAAATGTGTAATGTTTTTTTTATCACTGCTGGCTGATTTATGCTTTGACTTCTGCATTTGGTGGGGTATAAGAAATACAAGAAAACACAAACTTAATTGAATAATAAAAAAATAAAATAAAAATTATACCAACTTCTTCGATTGGATTCCCTTTTGGAGTGTTCCGGAGAGTTCTTCTGGATTTCCAAAAATTAAAAACTTGAAGTTTTTACAGGTTTTTAAGTCATAAATAAATGAATTTCACGTGTGCGTGATGTCTTTACAGAAATGGATGATTTATTGCTAAATCCGAACGGCACTTTTTCATGACAAGATACATATTTAGCAAAAGTACAAATATTCTCCGGGAAAAAAACTACCCCGGGGGACGTATCCTTTTTGGAGTAAAGTACTCCCACTTCGAATTTCCCGGTAGAATAGTTTTACCTTAGATGACGTAATTTATAGTTCTGAATGTTCGGTATTTGACATAATACCTAAATCAAATTAGAGAAATGTTTCTTCGGGAATTTACATTTAGAATTGGGCTGATTAAGACCCATTCAAACAAAACGCTCGAAAGTTACGAATATTTTTTTTTATATTTCAAATGGTGTAGTCGTAGCATAATGGTTAGTGCATATCGTCGTCGTTCTTTGAAAACTCCCTAAGTCCATTTTTTTAAATTTTGTAACATTGACATTTGTTATGGAATTTTACTAACAATAACTTGAAAATTTTTGAGTTTGATAAATTTTATATTTAGAATAAATATAGCAAAAGAGTTGGGTACTTTTTACAAAAGTTAAATTTTGGTATTTAATTAACTATGCCGTGTTTATGAAAGGTTCTTCAGTTTCTAAAAAAATGGACTTAGGGAGTTTTCATAGAACGACAACGATATGACTGCCGCGACGCCTGCGGTGTGGGTTTAATTTCCACATTGTTACATCTAAAAACAAAAAAAAAAAAACGATGAAATGTGTAGTGCATACGACCTCTATGACTGAGCAAATCTGATATGCGTGGGTTCGACTCCTAAGGAGTGCATGTACAAAGTTTTTCATAATAAAATTGGATTAAAGCTCAACACCACTAAAAAGAAGATTGATGATGTTCAAAGGGTAGATAAGTGTCTTCAATAACCTCTGTCTATCAACTCCTACTCTCACCTCCAATTGTGAATATCGGGTGCCTATAGTATACCTTTAACTGAAGATGGGGTTTTAACCCCTGTTTACGGTTTTAGGTGGCAACAAACGAGAGAGGGGGAAAGGAGTGTTCCCACTAAGGCACTTCTCTTTAATCCAGGCGGCCGGCAGCAGAGGATTTCTCCAGATGGAATCAACGGTGGCGTCTACAGTTCCAGTCAAGTTGATCTACTCAGTGAACACCTTATATAGGTATGTGCTAATACGACATATTCATAGCTCAGGCCTTTAAGAAGCGGTTTATCCGGCTCCCCACCCTTGGAGTTATAATAAGGATCTGATCCTCCAGGCTAGGGGTTGTGCATCGGGGTCCACGAAAAAATGTCGGTTCCGAAACGACAACAAGCCTCGAATATGGATGATTTAAATGTTGACGACCCCAGCAAACAAAACAAAGACAGTAAATTTCGGATTTGCACGTGGAATGTCCGGACCTTAAACAGGCCACGTGCAGCCGAACAATTAGTGGAGAACCTGGATAGGCTAAAGGCTGATGTAACAGCCATCCAGGAAGTGCGATGGGATGGAGAGGGCATACGAAGGATGAAATCGTATGACATCTACTTCGGCAAGTGCTGCAAGGAGCAGGGTCAGCGGCTCTTTGGTTGTGGTTTTGTGGTAAGGGAAACACTCAGGCGAGAAGTCTTGGGCTTCAGAAATGTAGGCGAGCGCCTTGTCACAATCCGCATCAAAGCAAAGTTTAAAAACATCACGTTGATCTGTGCCCATGCCCCAACGCAAAGGAAGAAAAAGATGACTCAACCAAAAAGGAATTCTACGATCTCCTCGAGGATACGTATGATAGGTGCCCCAAGTACTATGTCAAGATTATTCCTGGCGACTTCAACGCCAAGATTGAAAAGGGAGGCATCTTTGGCTCGATAGTCGGAGGACAAAGCCTGCACGACATCACTTCCCGCAACGGACTCAGGCTGATTGATTTCGCGGCGGGGTGAAATGTCATCATAGCAGGCACTCAATTCCCACACCTCAATATACACAAAGGGAATTGGCGGTCTCCGGGTGAACGAACCGTCAACCGGGCAGACATGCTTCCAGTATCTGTATGCTGGATGTCCGAACTTTCCGAGGTGCCAACATGGACTCGGATCACTACTTGGTGGTAGCTCAAGTACGTATGCGGGTATCCGTGACGCCACAACGACGAGCGGATGCTGTAAAACGATTTAACGTCGCAAATCTAAAATCGCAAGAGATAGCCAGGACTTTTGCAGATCTCTTAAACTCTCAGCCCGCCACAAGCATCATCTGCAGAGGACCAGTGGGAACAGTGCCAAAATTGCATCAGAAGTGCCGCTTCTGATATGATGGGTTTCACTAGGCCACCACAACGAAACCCATGGTTCGATGAAGATTGCAAGCTGGCGCATGCAGCAAAGAAGTAGGCCTACCAAGCAATGCTGCAGACTACAACCAGAGCTGCTGAGAGAGCAGCCCGGGAGCTCTTCGGGCAAAAACTAAGAGAGGAACGCCGACTTATCAGGAGGAAAAAGAGAGAGCATGCGAAGCGAGCGGTCGAGTCTATTGAGGACTGTAGCGGCAGGGGGGGTGTTCGGAAGTTCTACCGAAAGGTGAGGCAAACTACCCAGGGTTACAAGACCAGAACGGAAGCCTGCCGAGATGAGAGTGGAAATATGGTGGTAGACACACAGTCAGTGCTGAGGATCTGGAAACAACACTTTTCTAGACTGCTAAACGGCGAAGATGGCAAAAATTCCGCTGTAAGACAGAACACTCCATTCAACCTGGACGACGATGGTCAAAATTTCCTTCCACCCGACCTAAATGACGTGCGGTTAGCGATAGCCAAGCTTAAAACGTACAAGGCTGCTGGTGCGGATAGCCTGCCAGCCGAGCTATTCAAAGCAGGGGAAGATGACATGGTAGGGAGTATACACCGGCTTATCTCCAAAATTTGGTCGGAAGGAAGTATGCCCGATGAATGGAACCTCGGTATAGTGTGCCCTATCTACAAGAAAGGAGATGCTCTGACCTGTTCCAACTACAGAGGTATAAGTCTCCTCAACATCGTATACAAAATCTCGTCATCTGTATACCGTGTGATCACTTAAAACCGTTTGCTAACGATCTGAACGGCCCCTATAAGTGTGGTTTCAGGCCCAACAAATCAACCGTCGATCAAATTTTCACACTCCGACAGATTTTGGAAAAAACCCAGGAGTTTCAAATCGATACACACCACCTCTTTATCGATTTTAAAGTCGCATATGATAGCGTAGACAGAGACGAGCTATACAGAGCCATGGCGCATCTCGGCATCCCTGCCAAACTCGCCCGCTTGTGCAGGATGACGATGGACAAATCTCGCTGCTCCGTCCAAAGTCGGCAAGAACACCACCGATCCCTTTGATGTCGAGAAAGATTTGAGACAAGGCGACGCGTTATCATGTGACCTAACATCGTCCTTGAAGCAATTGTACGCATCTCGCAAGTTAACAACACATGTACAGTTTTTCAAAATTCCGTTCAACTAATTGCTTATGCAGATGATATTGAAATCATTGGGAGAACAAAGCGAGCTGTTACCGACCTGTTTGCAAGTATTGAATTGGAGGCATCGAAAATTGGTTTGGCTGTTAATGACGGCAAGACGTCAACTTAGCAGGACATCCATTTTTCCACAAACCAACAGAGCAAATAATTTTTTTTTTTGCGTAACTATGTAGCAATTAAGTGGTTCTCAATATATATCCGCTCCCGGACCATTTATCTATAGTTTTGAGAAAGTTGACCAGCTAAGTTGACGTCAACTTAGCAGGACACCCATTTTCTCTCAAACCAAAATAGCAATACATTTTTTTTTTTGCGTAACTAATTAGCAATTAAGTAGTTCTCAATAAATATCCACTCTCAGATCGTTTGTTTCTATTTTTGAGAAAGTTGCCCTGCTAAGTTGACGTCAACTTAGCAGGACACCCATTTTTCCACAAACCAACAGAGCAATTAATTTATTTTTTTTTTGCGTAACTAATTAGCAATTAAATAGTAACTAATAACTATATAATTTTTAATCTGCAACGGAAAAAGTGACCTGCTAAGTTGATACACGCATTATTTTCTTCGATCGAAGCTCCCAATCGTCGGCCGTTGCAATATTTCAGTAAAAATGAATAACATCCTTTTATATGTACATATATGAAATTGTATGCAAGATTCGAAGATATTATTGAATAGAGTTACTATAGAATTTCACAGTTAGAGTAGCCGTGGCATGATGTTTAGTGCGTAGGACTTCCATTGTGAAGGTCTGGGTTCCAAAAAATTAAAAAAAAAAAAAATCTAAAATTACCGGATTATTTAAAGAACTCGACTCGGCTGTTATTCTATTTGATCCATCTGCTTTTCCAACTTTGGGACCACACAAACCCAGTTTTACCTCATTTTCGGTTATAAGCTGATCTAGGACTTGATTTTCGACACCTGGTGCAGCATATTGAATGGATGCTCGGTAAACTACTGGTTAAGCAGGCTCTTAAAATGATCAGATGAAACATTTGAGTTAAGATGACCACTAATTGTGGTCAGCTTGCTAATCTAAATACGCTCCTTTAAAGTACTATTTCTTTTTTCTTATTGTTTGCTCTTAATGAAAATTAAAATTCGTAAACACGAAAAGGAATGTTGTCTTCTTGCATTTTGAAATTTTGAAAATTCGAATTTCTCCTTTGGGAATTATAGATACGATTGTTATGTACCAAATTTATTTAACAATTTTGCTTCTAACTCGATTAACATCAATGAACTTACAAACCAACGCAAAATTTAGTTCTTAATCGAAATACCAATTTTTGTTTTCTCAATAAAAAATAAAAAATATTTCTTTTTTAATCCGAAAAAATACTTATTGTTCTCTTTTCAAACAGAAAACCTTCACTTGTATAAATATTTTTTATGTTAGCAAAATACAGCTTAAAGTTTCCTGCGTACGTTCAGTTCAAAATTTCTGTGCAAATAACAGAAAATCAAATATTTGATCAATTTTATTTAAAATTTACGATTTTTTTTGTATAAAAGCCCCAATTTTTTGTTCGAAATCGTCAGTTAGTCTGTTCTTCTCTTTAAAGTAGGTATCAACAGCAAAAAAAAAATCCTTACGAAATGTTCAAAATAAGTTTGTCCCTAATTGCTTTTGTCGCTATCATTGGCGCGAACGCTTTGCCGAAGCCTTATATTAGGAACGATTACAACGACTACAACGCTGTGGCGCAGCCCTCGGACTACGACTCCTCCAATGGAGTCCAAACTGTCCAAACTTTTAGAACCAATGGTGTACCTGTTGATTTACCAGCGGGCGGAGTAACAGTCATCGAGTCAAAGACTGTAACAAAGAACGAGCCAGCAAAGCAGCAGCACCAGCCTTTCAATTTGTTTGGTAATATTTTAAATGCAGCTAGCAGCGCAGTAAATGGTGTTGTAGGTGCGGGCGCTCAGCTAATTGGTGGAGCAGCTAATATGGCCGGTAACGCAGTGGCAGGTGTAGCTAATGCGGCCGGTAGCTTAGCGAATGGTGCAGCTGGAACGGCCTTTAACTTATTTGGTTAATCTGACATTGATTACTAAGCAGAATCAATTGCATTTAAATTCTTAAAGCCTATATTTTTTTTAAACTATTATTTCAAAGTAAAAGAAATTATTTTTAAAATCTAGTTTTGTTTATTGCAGTAAAAAAAAAATAGTATGCCATACCGAAATTTGAAATCCAAAAATAAAGCGAATGTGTAATTGGTCCCTATATTATTTATTTATTAATTTTTTTTACTACTGTGGCTCGTGCTTGTCGGACAACAAAAAGGCGCCAGATATCAAACTTAACTTCGCCATGTTGTGGAAGGTTACCCCATAGTCGTTGTGGAATGTTAACCGCAAAGCACCCCCCCCCCCCCCCCTCTCCTGGTTCTGTCCTTGGATATATGTATATTCTATAATCGTTAGTGCGTTAGGACTGTCACGCCAAAGGAAAATTTTCGCGAATTTGACTCGGTAGGTTTTGAGTCTTAAGGTTATGGAGGGTGTGCCTGTCATAAGTTGTTGGTAAATTGATAGATCGATTTTGACCAAACATACTAAAGTAACCTAAGATTTCCTGAACTTTTGAGCTCAGAATGGACTGGAGAATTTTATTGTGTTGTACCTGGCGGTCATCCACACCACTTAAAACTACATACATGATTTTTTGCATTTATTTTTCCTTCAATGACTGGACAACAGGACCAAGTTTTTATAAAAAAAAAATACTCTGACACTTCTATTTTTCTTAGCACAAAAAATGTTTCTATGGCAAAAAAAGACAAAATCAAACTTATCGATAGTTATGATAACGCATTAGAAAATTGGAACTTCCAAACAAACATCCCATAGATGAGTTTGAAATTGATTTCGATGTTTTTTTTTTTTTTTTTTAATTCGATCACAAATCACGATAATTTCCAAAAAACCTTATAAATACTTTTGAATTGTCCCTTGTGATAGCAATGATATCATCAAATAGGCTTATTAAAGCTGCCTTTTTTGTTTACTTTGAAGGCTACTTACTTCAGTGTACCCTATAGTTAACACACATAGATAAATCGAAGAAGAAATATCTAAAGATTGATTGATTTGATTATTTTTCTTTATTATTTTTATAATGATTTAATAGTCTGAAATGTGGCGTTGCAATATGAACACCAAGTTTTAAAAAAAATAATCATGTTAACGAATTTGAGAATTGATGGATTCGAAAAACACTTGAGCTTGAATAGCTGATTTTGACATTAGGGCCCATTTTATTCTACACATAATTATACGTATTCAACAACTAATAGGATTTGTAAGTATATTCAATAGTTTTTTTTTTTTTTTTTTTTTTGATGCCAAAAAAACACAAAAGAAAAAATGAGAGAAAATGTCTTTCATCTCGTATAATCAAGAGCAAACGGCCCAACTTTTTTGTCTTCACTTGATTGGTTATTGAACATTTAATAAAGTTTTCGAAGATCTTCAATTGGTGATTTTCAAACATCGGGTCTCTTGTTCCAAAGGGCATCAATGGGTCGCACCCAGAGGCTTTTTTTTTAATTTTTTGTTTGGAGAGTTTGCCGTTTGTATGCAAATTTCGTGCCAAAATTAAAATGACCTTTAAAAACAAGGGTACTTCTTTTAGGAGTTATAGAAATTGAGACCGACACTTTTTTTATTAGTTAGAGCTACAAAAAAAAGACCCGCTGATTCCCGCTAAAAAATTACAAGAATATATTAGCCTAACTATTTGTGAAACCAAATGCAAAATTTCAGCTGGCAACTTTTTGCAATATTTTGAGATAATGTAATTTTTTTAAAAAAAAGCATGTTTCCGGTACTGACATTTCGGTTTTAAAAACAAATTTTCTTTTGGAATGTTTGAGTCATTTCGTTTCTAAAAAGAGCCGAAAACGTGAATTTTTTTTCTTATTTCAACTAGAATACCTTTATCTATTATTCTGATCGCAAAAAAATTCGGCCACTTCCACGTCCTTTTTTTTATATCAATTTAAAAAAAAAAAAGTGTACCTACAATCTAGTTAGCAGGTTACTGATTTTTATATTAAATATTAAATTTTTGTATTCCACCCACTTCCACGCCCTTTTTTAATAAATACCTCCCAAACTAAAAGAAGAAAAACGGATACGCGAAAGGAATTTAGGGAGCAACTCGGCTTAATTATGTTACGCCAAGCAAGAATTTGGCAATACAAATGATGGAAACACGTCACGAAGATTTTTTGAAAATCGAGAAGTAACGTTAGCTATAACTGGAGTAAATGAAGAATTTATAAAGAAACTTTAAGTAATTTTTAATGCACTGTCATCTAAGGAATCCATTAGTGTGGATAGATTCAACGAGTACACTAAAACACTTCCGATCTACTTAATGCCAAATTCAGTCACAAGCTTCGAACTCCCAACACTTTTGGGCCATGGTGGAGAACTCATTAAGCATAAAATTTTGCCAATAGGAGAGCTTTCAGAAGAAGCACAAAAATCAAGGAATAAAGACTACAAGAAATATCGATACCAAAATTCCTGCAAAGTTTCA
This sequence comes from Epistrophella euchroma, assembly GCA_947049315.1. NCBI lineage: Eukaryota > Metazoa > Arthropoda > Insecta > Diptera > Syrphidae > Epistrophella > Epistrophella euchroma. The sequence continues at coordinate 36,419,571 of OX346248.1, forward strand.
GGGAAACGTCAAAATTAAGATATAATATGTTGGCTATATCATCGGATTAGTAAGAAATGTTTAAGTGACCTTTCTTTTTAACTGAATTGTATAGTTTAGGTGACCTACAGAACACTTCAACTATATAATTCGTATATCATCGGATCCTCTTATTTCATCTTTAAGACACGTGAGATCTCAAAAAGAGTTACTGCCCAGAACTAATAAGTCTATTAAATATAGAGAATGATGATAATTCCAATAATTTTTTTTTCTGAAAATTAAAATCTATAAATAATAATTTTTTAAAAAGACGTATTATGTATTCTATTTTATTTTATAAAAAAAATTTGGTCCGTTAACTTTTTTCCTAAACTGTTTAACATAAAAGTGGTCACTTAAACAGTTAATACGATATGTCTATTAGACACAAAATGAAAAATATGCTGTTTTAATACTTGCTAAGAACATACAAAATTTGTTCGTTATCTTTATGCATCCACTGTTGTGAACAAATATGTTTTGTAACACCCTGTCAACACTTAAATAACCATAGACTTGTTTTTTTTACAAAATTCGCAAGAATTTAACTGTACTTAAGGTTTTGCTTTGATTCCTTTCTCTGTTAATTCCTCTTTCTAAGAAAATTCTACTTCAGCCTATAATTTAGAAACACCCTGTACAGCAATTTTCTTAAAAATCACTATTTTTATAGCCTTGGAAATTTCCTTTAAGAAGAAAAAAAAAATTATAGCCTTCAAAAGTTCTGATTTTTGCAACGAAAAAAGTCATTTTGGACCACAGTGCGTTTTCATGGTAAAAAACGTAAAATTCACGATCCGGTAAAAATTAATCGTGGTGACATGAATCTTAGGAAGGTAATTTCCTCTCCAAGCAGCATCTTCGCAGCTCCATGTACTAGATTAACTAAAACAAAAATTCGAATATTTCCTCCGAGGAATTATGCATAGAATGTTCTGTAACAAATTTGAAGCAAATCTGTTCAATCTATCTCGATGTAGTACATAATGTAGATACGACTTACAGACCACCGCAAAGTTTAGTTTATCAAAAATTCCGTTTTTTTTTTTGCCTCGATTGAGCAAAGGGTAAAAAAATATTCTTTTGTAATGCGAAAAAACGTTTTGTTCTATTTCCGAACAGAATACTTTCATTTGTATAAATATTTGCTAAATATTTTTAATGTTAGCAAAATACTGTACTTATATAAAGTTTCCTGTATTTGTTCAGTTTATGTTTCTGTGCAAATGACATACATAAACTCAAATATTAGATCGATTTGGTAGTTTAAGATCTTTGGTTTTTTTTTTTTTTGTATAAAAGCCCAAAGTTTTTGTTCGAAATCATCAGTTACTTTTATCTCTCCCCAAAGTATTAGCAGCAAAAAAATCTTAAAAAATGTTTAAAATAATTTTGTGTCTAATTGTGGCTGTCATCGGAGTTTCGAACACTGTCCACTCAAAGAGGTACTCTGCGAATCTTCCTCAAGATACGAACGATATTCAACAGGCTTTCTACTCGGATAGCTACTCTGTGGATCAAGCTCCAGATTCAAACGCTATTCCGAAGACTTTCTACGGGGAGAACTACTCTGATGCGAGTCAGTCTAAAATCGTTGATGTTGATGTTCAACCTGAAACAGTATATGTCATCCAGAATACTGTAGTAAACAACGAAAAAAAGCCTCGGCGTCGGCATCATACCGATTTCTTAGGTGGTCTTTTCAATAGAGCCGCGAACGCAGTGGGTGGTGTTGTTGGAACGGCTAATAGTATAGCTACAGGAATGCTTGGTTGATCTTGATTGTTTTCAACTCAAAGCCTATATTTTTTTTTTTTTTAAATATTTCGAAATAAAAGAAACTATTTTTAAAATCTATAGTTTTGTTGTTTATTGCAGTGGAGAAAATAGTATGCCACACCCAAAGGTGAAATCCAAAAATAAAGCGTATTTGATTGGTCCCTTTATAAGGGATTTATTTGTATATTGTTTGTTAACACGCCTACTGTGCTTCGTGCTCGTCAGCAAAAGAAAGGCAACGACAGAGCCATATTTCGCAAAAAAGGAGTTCTGTAGAAAAAACGAAGTTGCTATGTGTAGTGTTTCTCATCGAGGTAGTTTTTGTTTCGACTTCTGCATTTGAGGCAGTGTTGGGGGGCATTTTTAACAAAATTCCCTTCACGCAGTCGGTAATTTCCCTTTTTGTCTCACTAATCATTTAAAAATCCCCCCCACAAAAAAAAATTCCACTCACCCTAAAAACTTCGTCTTAAAAAAGACCCCCTCCTTAGAAAAAACCCTACCCAAAAAATATCCCCCCCCCCTCTCGACAGTCAAACTTGACATTTCGTTAGTCAAGATATTAGCTGATGGTGGCAGTTTTTTAAGTTTTTGTAAGTTCATCATCCTATGACTTGTATTAAACTGAGAAAAAATAAAATTGCGCTATAGAACAAAATCGCTATGTAAGTTGTGTAAGTTTATCAGCGAAATATTTTTATCTGAGTTTGCTCATCTCTATTTTAAGAGTATTTAAATTAAAATGAAAAGAAATCATCGCAGCATTCTTAGATACATTTTTTCATAAATTTGAAATTTCGAACCTTTTGGTTTTCGAACCTTTGTCTTTCGAAACTTTGTCTTTCGATACTTTGTCCTTTCAAAACTTTATTTTTCAAACATTTGTCTTTTGAACCTTTGACTTTCGATATTCTGTTACTATTTCCGTACGGTGTATCCTACCTACATTTATAAATTAAAATTGAAATTTCAAGCATTAGTCCATTTATCGACATAATCATCAAAGGTTAAAATTATTTGATAATAAAAAAAAAACAAATCTTTCCTCCGAAACGAAATAAGTATTAACATCGCCCGCCCCTGATCAACATCTATCTGATTCGACATCAAAATTATTATAAAAAAAAGCGAACAAGCGAAATGACTATGAGGAGAGGTTAATTAGGTATTAGCGATAACCTCTTGAGCTAGCTTTGTTTCATGGACATGAATGTCTAATGTGCTTGAAAATTTCTCTTCCCTGGGCGTTTTTATGTTCGCATAAGTAAAAATGTTCATACCGCACCCTCTTCTTTCAATAAGAAGCTAATATAATTAACGTGTCGTAATCTAGGGACTAAATTTTTGATGATACGATTTGTGTGCTTTTGAATTTAAGGACCAAGAGATTAGTTGCTATTCAGCAAAGAAACAAAAATTTAGGTTATGAATTTCAATTGAATGAAGTTTAAGCGAGTATTTCGCAATTAAAAAGTGTGGATAAATAAGTCATTCGAAATGCTGGTTTCTTGAAAGGAATAATCTTAATTTTATTATTTTTGTACCAAGGTCAAAATTGTTTCCATCTCTGTCGAATCTATAGATAAAAAATGTTTCTCTCTCAATCATCTGTCTTTACTCTCTAAAAAAAATTTAAAAAATAAGAGAATTGTGCTGACTGCACATACCTACGCTTCAGGGGAAATGGTAAGGTGGTTTGGTAATACAGTTCGTTTGATGGTTTCACAGAACCAGAAACGGTTTTTTGTATACCGAAAACAGATGTGCAGCTTTTTCCCATACATCGAAATTGAAAATAGAGACATCGTGCAGCGAATGCTGCATGCAGAGCCTGGAATATGTCAGCCCTCATAAGAACATGTGTAAATTTTTTTCGATGCATTGGAATTGGAAAAAGCTGCAAATCTGTTTTCGGCATGAATCTAAAAAGTGGAAACAATGATTGAGAGGGAATGTGAAAACTATTCATTCTATTTACTTTTTCACAGAAGCAGAAACTCCTGCTGGACGTGAAAGAAAGAACAATCGGAAAGTGTTAATAAAGTTCAAGTAAAATGGATTCCACTTAAGCTAAGTACAGACGATATTAGTAGATCTTGCAATGTTGCCAGATCTGTCAATGTTCTGACAATAGCTGCCAATTAGCTTTCAAATACTTAACAATGCTGTTCACACGGTTGGCAGATTTTGTCCCAAAAACTTAGGATTTCACTGTCACATGGTTTGCTGATAATTGCTTGGCAATAACGTTTCTTAAAAAATATTGTCAGGGTGAAAATAGTGAAGATGATGGATTGCCGATTTCAATTTGTGTTTGCTTTTTGTTTGCGATGTGATATACTGGTGCATTGTTTTCCGTGAGACACTTTTTCCCAATTATATTTTATATTCCCTAAAAAAAAAAACACATAATACGAAATCAATAAAAAAATAGCAGCACGGCTTCGATTTTAAACTCGTCTAATAAAAAAATTGTCAGCAATTGTAAGATATTTTAAGCAACGTCATCTGACAATTACAAATGGGTCTGACTATGTCCTGATTTTCTGAAAATATATATCTGATATCTGACAATTTATTATCAGATGGTCGCCTGGATGGACTTCTTCATCGTCAACGTGGTAGTGTCTATTTTGATTACAACCTCGATTTTATTTTTTTTTACGAAACCAATACATAGTATTTGCCCTATTGAAAAAGTAAAAAACAATCAGCCCTATTGACAAAAAGTCACTGTCCGCTCCTTAACACACGTGTTAAAGTTCGTCCAATTATTCTTGTCAGTACAGGGAAGATAGGACGTATGCATCTCAGTTTGGTTGCAGCGTATTGTATAAGTCTATCGCATGTAAAAGCTCTAATCGCGATGCCGTAGTATGCATAATAAATTATTTCAAGTTTAATTGAAATTGATCAGCGTTGCCATCATAGGTAAAATTGCACAAATACAATTATGAAAACTAAAAAAAAATTAAATTAAATTAGGTGCGTTTTTCTAAGGGTATCCCCAGTAGGCCTAATCCATTAAAAATAAAGAAGAAACAAATAACAAAAAATACCACTTCATTTATTTATTTATAAATAGTTCATTGAGCAATTAAAAAACAGAATCATTTTAACAATAAAAAATAATATTTGCATTGAGTTATAAATTGACCAAAAAGCCTACTTAAATAATTTAAAATATAAAATAACAAAATATTTAATACATGAATACCTTACATAAAAATGTGCTTACAAATTTTGTGCAGGTACCATGAGCCGTTCTCAAGATATTGGTTGCGTCTTTTTTTTAAGATAGCCGACGCACAACACCTACAGCCGCGCCATTTTATTTTTATACTAAAAAACAACACACACACTAATTTGAATCATAAAATTTGACCATTATATTTTTGAAAAAAAAAAAACTTCTGCCGGCTGACTGGCCTAAACAGTTTAAAACAACGACGAACGACCACACTTAGTGTTTTTTTGATCCTAAGAGCTTTAAAAAAAGCTTTAATTCTGAAAGCTCTTGCACATAAGCAATAGGAAAAGGAGTCTTTTATGTGAGTTAGCTTACCAATGGTCACACTATATTTTGTGAATACTTTTAATAACACAAACAGCAAGAGATCATGTTTGGTTATTCATTGTGCCTACGGCTGTGGGCGAGATAGGTCGTGGGGGATGTATGTCGCTTGAAAAAGAAATTACAAAAACAATGCCGTGGGAAGTCAGTGGCTATTGTGTATATTTAAGTGGCATTTTGTTTCGTGGAGTGCCTTATGATATCAGTAAGTCCCACTGATTTGAAAAAAGCTTTCCCGTAAGGCCTGTACTGACAAGAATAGTTGGACGAACTATAGGTGTTAGCTAGCACATGGATAGAGAACTTGTCCGTTGGATAACTTTTACTATTAATAAAAATATTATAATAGTTCCGGTCTGTACCACTGAAAGTGCGGCAACCCTTCATCAAATCGTGGAAGTATACTCTTATACATGTGTCACACGCATGCACAGATTGATGCAAAATATGCTTGTACTTGAACCGGTTATTATTAAATGTAAGTATATGTGTGTTAGGAATTTTTACGTTTTCACCAAAAAAATCATCTTTGGATAAAAAAAATCATAAAAACGTGTATACACGTGTTCATACACGGATAATTTAATTACACGTGTAACACGGGTACACGTGTACACGTGCAATAGGGGGCTCTAGTTAGTATCTCTCCATTGTTTTTCGTTTATTAATACGGGGGAATGGAATTCAGTGATGAACTAATTAGAAACAATTTTGAGTTTTCAAAAATTCGAGATTCCATTCGCATGTACATAAATATGTCATTTTTATGTAAAAGGATGCTAATAAAAACTTAAGTTTATTAAATTTAACGTTTTCTTCCACGAAAATTGCTTTTTCGTTAGGGATACTTATCGTTACTTTATTCATCCATTTCACCATAAATTTTTGATATTAAATTCTAAATTCTAGTTTTTAAATACAAGATCAAGTTCAAGCCAGTCAGACCCAGTCGTATGCATATTTTTTATTGTTCGAAAAAGTTCAAATCAAATTAGATTTCCTTCCCATATACAATTAAAAATTAACCGACTTATAATAAAAAAAAAATTCTATTTATCTTCACAATTCAATCATTCATCTCTGACCTCGTTTCTAATTTTGTTTGACCCATAAGATTATTGTAACCATTAAACACGACGTCAAATAAAATACAGACAAGGCGCCACAGCGACAACATTAAGGAATACTTACTCGGCGGCGTAGGAACAAAAAAAAAAAAAAACAATCTTTTTTTTTTAATAATTATTATTAATCCCCAACCGTGGTTGTCATATAAGGTATATCTGTCTCCAAACAGCTTACTCTCTAAAGGCAGTCAAAGTCCGCCCATAAACCAAAAAACAAACAAAGATAAAAAAAATGATGAACAATTACGAAAAAAGATATTTTTTTTTCTATAATTAACGATGTTTCATATTTGGATGGATTTCACCGCACAATCCTCACATGCGAAAACATGTAGGCGATGACCTAATAAATAAAAACACTCACGACTCATGAACCAATGACTTCTATTTAAAGGCATGCCCCAGGTTAAAATGTTTGTAAAACTGACTACTAATTGATTAAAAAAAAAATTAAACCAAAAAAAGAAAATATAAAAGAATATAAATAAATTTAGCAATCGTAAGAGGTGACATATAACGAAGCTATAGTACATTTGATACAGTATCTTATAAACTACATATTTATGCCAGAAAGCCAGAACTGTATCACGAAAGTGAGTGAGTGAGTGAGTGAGTGAGTGAGTGACATTAAATTTAGTTAAAATTTGACTATTTTGAAAGAAAAAAAGTTGTCAATTTGCATCTTTGAAATGTAGTGATTGACAAATAAAACAGAGCAATGATTGTTTACGCAAAAATCAACAAATAAGGGGATTTTTTTGCTTTAAAAATAAAATTAAATTTATTGTGAATTCTTTTCTTTTAAATTTAAAAAAAAATTACACAAAAGATTGATTTAACTTGTCTATTATTTACTCCAATTACATATATTGCTCTTGTGGTTTTCGCGATGATAAAATGGCTGATTTTGCGATATTTTTTCTTAAATTTCGCGATATAACTTTATGAAAATCTGGCAAGATTCTGCATCGTCTCATCGTCGTAACAGAAAAAAAAGCTTGATTAGCTTGAATAAATAAGTACCCGCGTGGAAAAATGTCAAAAGTTTTTGGCAAGGTCCTGGCAAGTTTTCGGTAAGGTTAACCTAGACGAGGAAAACAGCACAGATCCCTATTAGTGCTTCGCTGAGAACATTTATTAAATAAAGTACTGGTGAGGCTCTTGCTAGTAACTAACTATAGTAAAATCAGAATCTTATTATATCGGAATAAAATTCTATGCGCCGCGCCGGTATTAATTAACTGTGCAAATTTCAAATAAATTGAATGGTTGTGTTAAGTAGTAAAATCGCAACTGCATGCCAAATATAAAAATCGTCTTTTAAGTTGTAGTTTTTTATTTGCGATCCAAATCAAATCCGTTCCATATCATATCATAGGGCTATGGTTTCAGTGGCAATGATTTTGAAATTCACGTATATTTCTTATGTTTTGATTTCGGTACAGATTCGCATACAGTTTTTATATGAAAAACTTGTCAGGGCCTCATTAAAAAATAGATTCTTTTTCCAGGCGGGTAGACAATTTAATATTTTGAGATTGCAGCTACATTAATTTTCACTGCGTCAATGAATGGCTTTTGACAATTGCAATTTTGTTTACTTTTGTCGTCAAAATTGTCAATTTTAAACTCAATTTTAGTTTTCTTCTAACGTCCACTGTTTATTGAAACACCCTCCAGAATCTAAAAGAACTTCTTAGCCATAATATTTCTCTTTGTCAACAAATTATTACGTGATACAAAAATATATCCTAGATAAAGTAAAAGAAGTTCAAAGCAATTTGTCCCAGTTGGTCGGTGTCAAATGTCAACTTGACTCTTGTCACAGAAAACCACACGCTCTCACCTTATAGCTCACAAATTACCCCCATTGTCTGCGGCGATTCCATTTTCTGTTTGTTTTCATTTCAATCATTGTGTTTACTTGGGCAAACATAAAATACAGAATGCCACAAACAGCACTAGCTCACTTAAAAGGAGGAAACAAATTAACATAATTAAGTCGACACCAAAAATGCAATAGTAAAAGAGAGATAGAAGGAGAGAGAGAGAGGAACGGAGCGTGAATGTGAGCAAGAGGAAGGAAATTAAATCATTGTGAATGGTGTCCATTATAGAAGCAAGAGAATTGCAGTCAAGTTAGGTTAAGGTCAAACGAAAAATATAAATTGCTTTTGGCTGCCATTAGTTCCTTTTTGGTCTTTGGTTTCACTTTGTTATGAAATTATATCAATTAATATAGCGCAGACTTACCTTAAATCTAACATTACTCGTTGAATCAGAATTGGCTATTGATTTCTCCGAGGGTGTGTAGCGACCGCCATTTCCGCCGCCGCCATTGCCACTACTGCCACCTGTTGGTGTGATGATTTGTTGACTACCAACACCAATACCACCACCACCACCACCACCGCTACAAACGCTGGTAACATTTGGATTGCCACTGCTGATGCCGCCACTTACAACGGCACCAGTTGAACTGAACATCAAGCCGCTACCGCTACTATTGCTGTTGTTTAGACCGTCTATGCTGCTTATAGCTGGTGTACCACCTTCGGCTAAATGTGAGTGCTTATCATAGCACGAGGAACATATTTGCACCATGCCTGCAAATAAATTTAATATTGAACACATAGAGAAGCACAAAAATGAACGGTTTTAATGTAAAATTCTAAAGTTTAAAAAACATAAAGGTCCAGTTTTGTATTAAAAAAAAAAAAAAAAAATATTTTTATCAATTTATAAGTATGTAGGTAAAATTTGATAAATAAAAAATATTATTATTTACAAAATAAAACATACTAGGTAAATGAATTGACTCCTCACAATAAAAAAAAAATAAAATTTAAAGAGCCTTAAATATTTTTTGACAATCTTTCTTAAAACATTAATTTATGTATAAAATTTTAAAAAATGTAAGACAAAACAAAAAATAACTTTGTGTTCGACTTACCCTGCGGACTTATGGGACTAGCATTTTTAAATGGTTTCATTGTTTTAATAAAAGGATAATAAGGCTCTCGTTCACCATTTTGACAACAATAGACTAAGCGTAATTGAGATGATGGCGTATCGCCGCCACATGTATAACAAACAAACGTTGTACGTTCTGCCACTGGTGCTGGTCGCTTGCGCAGCGAATAGAAACGTTCATTTTCTGCTGCACGAGTTGCCTGTAAAAAAAACAAAATAAAAATAAATTAGTAAAATACATAAAATATTTTATTTTAATCATCAAATCATCAAAATTAAAATATAAAGATTTAATTAATTAATGTTTGGTTTCACAAATATTTAAAATAAATTTCAAAGTCAAAATTAAAAAAAAAAAATAGTTTCTTCAAAATTTTGCGTAATTCAACTATCAATTCGAAGTCAAATACTGAAAACCAGGTGTATCTTACTTAGTTTTTGAGAAATTAAAAACAAAAAACGAAAGGTATTTTTTCCTTTTACTTATGATATGGGAAAATCTGCAAAGGGTACAGAAGGGCTCTTATGATTTTGTTCCTGTAAAAAAAGAGTTACCAATCAAAAATGGTATCGGTACATACCTACTTGTGATGGGTGTTTTTTTTTTTTTTAGAGTTATAGAATTTTAAATTGGCAGCACCGTTTTCACTGACAGCCATTTTGTAATCGGCTATGTGATTTATTTTTTTGATAAATCGACTGACGCCAGAACAACGCATGCAAACTGGGTAGATTTATTTCGAAACGAGATTGCTGTTAATCCCGATTTTCACAAGAAAATTTTCGTTCAGCGATGAAGCTTATTTTTGGTTGAATGGCTACGTCAATAAGCAAAACTGCTGCATTTGGAGTTTAGATAATCCTAAAACCATTGTTGAGACGCGCCGCCGCCGCCGTTATAAAAAAATAAATAAATTTGATGGCACAACAGCTCATGAAGAACTAGGGCCTAGTGACTTACAACTCTCAACCATTCCTGTGTGCGTGTCTGCAGGAATGGAGGGGACCTACAGTTTATTGCCGAATCCGAACGGCTAACGAGCGGCACTTTTCTGTGACAGGAGATACTCTTGGAGGATTTGTCAATTCCTCGCAAGAGGCAGTAGCCGTTTTTTCTTTCAAATAAATAGGTGGCGAGGCTTGGGATCGAACCTTAGACCTCCGGCATGACAGTCCATCGCACTAACCATCACGCCACGGCTACTACGCCGCCGCCGTTACATCCAGAAAAATTGACAGTTTGGTGTGCTTTATGGGCTGGTGAAATCATTGGTCTTTATTTCTTTAAAAGCGATGCCGGCCAGAGGGTTATAAACAATGACCGTTATAGAGCCATTATCAATGACTTTTTCGTTCCTGAATTGAATCGCCTTGATGTGGCAGAGCTGTGGTTTGAACAAGACGGCGGCGGCGCAACATGTCACACAGCGCGTGTCACAATTGATCTGTTGAAGAATACGTTTGGTGAGCGCATAATTCCGCGTTTTAGACCTGTTAGTTGGCATCCAAGATCGTGCAATTTAAGACCTCTGTGGGGGTATCGGAAGTCGCTAGTCTACACCGATAAGCCAGAGAAGACTTGGAAAACAACAGTCGCTGCTTTATTACCGATATATACGACCCCAAATGCTGCAAGGAGTGATCAAAAATTGGACCTCAAGATTGGACTACATCCGAGCCAGCCGCGGTGGCCATATGCCAGAAATCATATTCAAATAAAAATTGCAAAGAATTATCTTTCAAATAAAGTCAATTTTATGGCAAATAATACAATAATTTATTTGTGTTTAATTTCATTTCTTTTTATACATAAAAAAAACACAACCCTTAATATTGGCCTAGTCAGTGTAATATTTATTTCTGTTACTGGCTGAACAGAACTGAAGTCGCAGACGGAACTGGAAGAGCTGTCAAAAAGTGTCGTACGTTATTTTTTTTACATGTCCACAATGGAGCTGTACAGCTTTGAAAGTATTTTGAAGAAAAACAAAAGAATATTCTTGTGTACAAGCTCAGAATTCACATTTTTTGTTTCCAATAATTTTCCTTTTAATAAATATTTTTTTTCGCCATACAAATAACAACAATATTTTTTTACGACCCAAAAAGTTGTTTTTATTCTCTATACAATTTGAAACGTCAAAAGTGCCGTACGTGAAAAGTTAAAAGTTGGTGAACTCTTCCGTCTGCGTCTGCAGTTCCGTATGCGTCTACGTTCCGTTGTGTTCGCAACATTGAATTTGCGTGTATTCAATATTTTGACAGCTATTCCAGCTCCAGCTCCATCTCCGTCTGCGTCACCATTCTGTTCAGCCAGTTAGTTGGTAGATCATACCTACTAAAATTTCTATAGTAATCCTTACCAGCCCTTTTTTAATATATATTTGTTAAACTTTTATTAAGTAACCAGAACTTAAGGTAACTCCGTAGAAATTTAACGATGTTTAAATGAAAAAACCGGGATTTTTTTTTTAAACTTAAATATTTCGTACTTATTAATGTGTAAGTTTTTTTTTGCAAACATCTGACTTTGCATATAGGTATTCCTCCTGAAATATTATTCATTTATTTGAGTTCTATATAGCTACTCCCGTGATTTAAATGCATTAGTTCCAATAAAATAAAATTCCTTATCGATTTCCGACACTCTTTCACAATAAATAGTATACATAAATACCTACATACATTGTACATATAAGATTTCTATCGTACAACACATCAATCCTTCAGTCAAGTTCAATAATCCCATACCTATTTTATGATAAATTCAAGCAAACCATACATCAACATTAGCCCGTCTGGGTCCGACCAATGAAAACTATTTTTCATAAATACATACATATACATATATATAAAAATAAATATTTTGTACCTATAGTAGCGACATAACACGCGATACGTTAGATTTTTGAAACATGAAGTAAGCTCAGCTGCCAAGTGTTTATTGTTTAACCTTGTTTGCTTCACTCTACTGGTCCTACTGCTTGTTAAAACAAATCATCGCCCCTGACACTCCGCCGCGCCACCCCTACCTCCACCAACACCTCCGCCACCAACGCACGCGAACAAAATCATTCGCTGTCATCAACTATAAATCTCCAGCTGTCATTCGAAAATTGGCTTATAATGCTTGTTTTCTTTTTTGGATTTTTTTTTTTTATTTTTTGTTGCATTTTCTGTTGACATTCGCGTGATTAAATTAACAATTATTTGGCATTTTTCTATCGCTATATTACATTTGTAAGACGAAGCAAAAAAGGTGATACAAGCCGACCACCACCGCATCGCCTCGACTCTCGATATTGCCTGTACTATAACATTTCACAGCTATATAGAATTCGAATCACGTCTACGATATATGAAATCGACACTTAATGCATTCTAATCATTTTGTTTCTAATGTTTCATACATTTTATAATGAATGACCAATTATTCGTTTAGCAATTGGTGTTTATAATAATATATAGTTCGGGGTAGAAAAATGCAAACGATTTTGTCATCAATACAAAATGGCGGTCATTTTGAATTTAACTTAAAAAAAACCTCAGGTCCTTTAAATCATATACAATATAATTTGAAGCTTTAACGGAAATTTTTATAATAGTGTCTCGGAATTCCTTTTCACTACATGGATGCCTTTTTTAATTCTAAAGCATCGAAGGAGGCTAATCTCTTATTAAATGACAAAAACTGAGCAAAAAAAAGTTTTTGAGAGCTTTGAACTTAAAAAGTATGTATAAATTTCCGAAAAAAAAAGATTGTTGATTTAATAAAAACAAATTATCTCTCTTTCTTCAAAAAAATATGTAGGTATACAGGGTGCTAGAGCGAGTAGGTTGGGTTAAGACAAAAAAAAAATCGTATGGGAGGGAAGGGTCTATTTCCCCCCGTTTAGGCGGGAGGGGCAATTTTCTAAAAAAAAATCGACTTGAAATAGAAAAAAAAAAATTATTAAAAAACAACGGTAACACTTACAATGTCATGTTATACTTTTTTTAAAGCCAGAAATCCATTCCTTTATTTTGTTTTTAATTCGAGTTACTAGAGAGAATAATTTTTGAAAAATTTATTTTCAAAACTCAAAATTTTGAAAAAAATAATGACAAAAATTGTATTCAAACTAATTATTTTTTATAATTTTACGTATTTAAGTAATAATTTTGTTTTTAATATTCGATGCTCCTGTAAATTTTTGGTCAAATACGGAAAAGAAAATACTCAAGTGTCTTTTTGTTTTTGAGAAATTTTCTAAAAAAAATGACCTAAGACAGAAAAAAAATTATTAAAAAAACAACGGTCGCTACAACAATGGCATGTTATATTTTTATAAGGCCAGAAACCTCTTCTTTTTATTTCTCTTTAAAATAAGTTGTTTTAGTGAATAGTTTTTAAAAAATTAAATTTCAAACTTAAATTTTTGAAACAAAAAAAAAAAAAATCAAAAAATTGTGTTTAAACTAATATTTTCAAAATTGTATGTCATTAAGTAATATTTTCGTGTTTAATATCAATTCTCAGCCAAACACTAAAAGCCAGATGTCAAAATGTATTCCAATTTTTGAGAAAATTGAAAATCAAAAATAGGAAAATTTCCTTGAATTTGACGTCCATCGGTTATATTTTGTTGTTCCAAAGATTCTGTTTCTACTAATTAAGGAGTAAAGTAGATATCGTTATTTTCAATTTTTTCAAAAACTAAATTTTGAAAAAAATTAGTTTGAACACAGTTATCTTCATTATTTTTTCAAAATTTTGAGTTTGAAAATAAATTTTTCAAAAACTATTCCCTCAAATAATTTGAATTAAAAAAAAAAAAAAGAACGAGTTTCTGGCTTTTAAAAAAAGTATAGCATGACATTGTAGGCGTTGCCGTTGTTTTTTATTAATTTTTTTCTATTTCAAGTTCGAAGAAAAAGAAGAAATTTGTAATTGAGGCAGACAAAAAATAGTTAGAAAATGATGAATTGGTAAAGAGAACATTTTTCAAAGAAATCTGAAAATCTGGTGAGGTAAACTGAGGAAATTGCTTTCCTTTTATGAGATGAGGAAATTGCCAGTAACGGGATTTTGAAAAGCTAAGTATTCATTTCATTTAGGTCATTGAATTTGGCGTTAGTTTTCTATCATCACCTATAGGATAATTTTTGAGTTATTAAACTAATTTCGAAATTCTGAGAAAAAGACTGAACCCTGACTGACTGAAAAACTGTTGGGGAGCGTGCGATAACGGTCCATTTTACTAAATTTCAAAGTCTTTGTTCTTTATTGTACGAACAAATTTTGGGTATTAATTTTTTGATTCTTGAGCAACGATGAAATTTGGTAAGGCTCAGTGAATGTAAAATTTTTATTTTTACCACTTAATTACTCACAGTTTGAAAGGCCTTGAAAGCTTAACCTATTAAATATCTTATAATTTGGAGTTATTTCGATATAACTCTGATTAAATCATTTGATATTTGATAGTTTTAGATCTTATTACTTTCACGGCAGACTTGTTACGCACAAGTTTTTAAATTGCAGGAGAATTTGGCACTTTTTATTTTTTTGGTGTGATTAAATTTACAAATTAATTGCGTAGCACGACACACGTACTATGTCTAATCTTATACCGAAAGCATTTTGAAGCCTTTTCCAACTCTCATACAAAAATTCTCATAAAAAATATAAGTATTGGATGGTGTCCATATCTAACTAAGTAATTTTGTATTCCAATCATGCCAAATTATTGCCATAGGTAGTTGCAACCTTACATTCTGGACTATAGTTTTTTTTTATCGTTGAAAAAAACTTGGATATAGTAGTATGCGGTTTTTGCAATTTTAAAACCGCAGCCAGTTCGACAATTATGGAAGTAATAGGTTACTGTTGATATTTTATTTTTGTGTCGACTTAAGTTACTTTCATGTAAGTTTGAGGTGTGTGTACGATTAAAGATATAGGTACACACTCTAGACACGTTTTATTTGCAATTAAATTCGATTCAATTTACAAGACGAGTTATTCATTTTAAATACAAAATTATAATTGTATCTTTGAGCTCAAGTGTTCGATACATATCTAATTAGCTGATTGTTTTGTTGGATCTATCGTTTGGCGGAACGTGAACTGGTTCGAGATGGTTGTGATAAAAAATATATCACATAGTCATTATTATTGTTGCAGTTTGATTTTATTAATAACTAAGTAAGTATTTCTATAGGCTGTTTTGAAAAAAAAAAAAAAATTGAGTGGAGTGTGGAGGGTGGTAGTTGTGAGTCAGTTTTGTAGGTGTGGGGTATGAAGTGTGAATTTTGAACTCACGTTTTCTAATCGCATTATTATAGGATGCAAAATATGGTTTTCATTATAGTGTTCGCCATTTGATTTTCATTGAAAGAAGTTTTTTTTTTTTAATAATATAATAATAATATAATATAATAATATATGCGAAAGCTTTCACTGTTTAGTTAAATATGAGTTAGGATATACATACCTAATTATTCGGTATATTGATGGAAAGATTCTTATTTATGCATGCATTATTTTCTTTTAATCGAACGAAATTAAACTATATATCATTGATTTAAAAAGAAGTTTCAATAAAATAAATAAGTAGTGAACAGACTACTTTAGAAGGAGGGAGCAGAAAAATGAGAATACTTAGTTTGAAAGTTTGAAACTAGAGACAATTATCGATTGCTATCATTTTTTCATTATTAACTATTTGGGCAAGCATTTGAACAATCTAAAAAAAAAAATATTGAAAAAAACTTGACGATCAATGAAAAATAAAATAAAATTTTATCAAAGAAGAGAATTAACAAAAACAAAAGAAAATTATTTTTGTTATTATTTTAGTGGACTGCATTGAATTAAATTCAAATGGAAGATTCTTTGCGACCTTTAGTCCAATGCGTTTCGCCCAGGTACGACAGTTGGGCTCATCAGTAAGATGCTGTCATACCTTTCTAAGACGCAATTTTTTGGTCGATGACTATCGACTCCTAATAAAATCTACAGCGCATACGCACTGTAAATTATATTCTTCTAGAGGGGAACATGGTTACATTCTTGCACCTAGAAATATATGTTGTTGTTGTAAACCCGTTTTTGTTTTTGTTAATTCTCTTCTTCGTACATTAACCAGACCACGGGTTTACAATAACAATATATATTTCTAGGTGCAAGAACTATTAAGAAGGTGCACCAGATGGTAAAATTATAATAAAAAAACGGCCACACAATTAAAAACCGTTACGAGAATTACTCAGTTTATTCAAAAAAATCAAAGTCAAAATCGTATTTCCATAATTTGAATTATTTGGTTAAAACCTAAAACGCAGTTTTCTTATAGTCAATTTTGTCATTAAAGGTGCAAAGTTTAATCAAAATCGTTATAGCTGTTTATGATAAAACTTATAAAATCCAAAATCATTGTATGACAGCTATACCCGTTCTAGACATCACATATAAAAATGATCTTAACAAAATTTATACCCGTTTAGGCTCTAGCTCAAATTACAGTGGATGCACGAATGCCTGGACGCACAGCGGCATAAGCGACCGAAAGACGGTACGGTACTTTGTTGGAATTCTCCATTATCATAGGATCAATTTTTATTACAATTTTTCAGTGCAATACTGAAAACTTATATTTCAAATTAATTGCATATATCAAATTTAAATCTACAAATGAAACTGACATATCATCTGTCGCAAATATCCCAGGGATTTTTTGAAAAACCAAAGTTTGCCAACTTTTAAATTTCAACTCTTGAGTTGATTATTTAAGTAATGAAGAAAAGCAACTTTCAACTTGCCGATCAAATCTTGATTAGTTATCAACTCTAGAGTTGGCCAACTTCGGAGTTTTCTGCAAGTTGAACAATAGTGAAGAAAACCGACCTTAAGCATCTATGTAGTTTTTAGTTATATTTAAATTTCTTTTCACAATTACACTGAACAAAAAAAAAAAAAAAAAAAAAAAACAAATATAACGTAACGTAGCGTTAATTTTTGAGGACAATTTAAAAAAAAAATAAAAATTTTAATTTAGTTTTATATTCAAAATTTTAAGTTACCTAATAATTTTTCGAAAACTATTCACTAAAATCATTTGTTTAAAAAAAAAATCATTTAATTAAAAAAATTAATTTCTGATTTTAGTCAGTGTTTTTAAATATTTGTATTTATATTTTAAGTCAATTTTTTTTTGATAGAATCCCCTCCCGTATAATGTTTTTCTTGTTTCAGTCCAACCTGTGTACATAGTCTAGCTCTTTGTAGAATCTTATCTAAAAAATACCCAAATTCAAAATACTTAAACAGATAGAAACTAACAAAAATGTAATATTTATTATTTGTTCATATGTACATATGTATTTTTTGTATTCGTTTAAAAAGTCTGGAATGATCATATTTCTTATTCTAATATTTGTTTCTATTAGCTTTAAAATGTAGACATAACATACTAATATTCGTAGGTATACTTACTTGAAAACATTTGAGTTTCAATATTTATCATTTTGGTTAAGAATTTATTAGAAACACATGTATTTACCACCAAAAAGATCAGACACAGTAGTACCTCTCTAATTCGAACTAGTAGATACCTAATTTTATTCGAACCAAAGAGGTTTTCGAACTAATCGATACTTGCTATACTTGCTCTATTGGAAAATTATTCATTCGATCTAGAGCCTGAACGGGTTGTCTGATTTGTTTCAAATTTGGCACAGAGCATTTTTCGAATTCGAATTTTTAATTTAAGTCACCTAAAACAGGTAGCTGCCATACACAAACATATTTTGGCTTTTTTCAAATTATCTCAAAAACGGCTTTAACGATTTTGCTTAAACTTCCTACCTTTAATGACTATAGTACGAGTAATAAAACTGAGTTTGACGAAAAAAAACTCGCATTACAAAAATCGGATTTTGATGTTTTTTGAAAAAAAAAAAGCCTTATCTTCGTGTTATTCGCCTATAGCTTTTTAACAGCTCAGTCGTTTTTGTTATTATTTTGAAATGTGGTGCTTATGAGCAGATCAAAAACGACATTTAAATATTTAAGTTCAACGTAAGAGCTTATGTGACAGTTTACGTTGAGGAAATATTGAAACATATGCGTTTAAGTTGAACATAAATATTTAAGTTTCATTTCAGCAAATGGGCCTTAAAAATATTTTTTTCTAAGCAAAAAAAGCATAATGAAGCATATTGAAGTATCTAATATAGTTTTTCACAAAAAGAGCAAGAGTTCATGCGATCGAGGCTTGCATATTTATTACTCTGAAATTATAAAAACACTCAGCGATAATTGGAAAAATTCGAGTAGCAACAATTTTGGCAACTGTTCGAATTTAAAGAAATATTAGAAAATAAGTTTTCGAATTAGTAGAACATTCGAATCACAGTACACATATAGAAGGTAATATCTTCCGAGTTTTCATTTTTGTTCAGTTCTGCGCATGTCTTGTATTTTGTTTTTGTAAATTGTGGACGAGGGTCACTGCGATTCGGAAACACTTGTTTTGTTTTTGTAAATTCTGTCAGGCAGGTCACTGTATTTTCGAAGATGCACAATATATTACCTTCAATATGTGTACTGTGCATTCGAATTACCTACCAATAGTGTTCGAATTAGCAAGGTTGTACTGTAGAATTGAAATAATTTTAGATATTCAAAAAAAAAGTTCATTGTTAGGAGTGATTGCGTCTCGCCTGTTGTATATAATTTAAATTTAAAAAAAAAAAAAAAACAAAGCCTAAAAATTGTAAAATATAGCAATAAGCAAATTGCATATTTTTAGGTATTTGGTTTGGTATTGGGAGTTTATAATTATAAAAAGCATTCGTCTGATGTTTTGAATTTTCGAAATCTAACGATTTTTAGCAACTAATTTTTGGAATGTTTAAAAAAAGTATTCCATATTGAAGGTTAGTAATGTCAACTAATTTCAGTAATTGGGTAATGGATAGATTTTTTAATGATTTTGTTAAATTGAACAAAAAAATTAAAAATTCTAAAACTATGACTGACCATTTAATGAAATTAGTTGACATTTTATGAGTATTTGGTATATCTTTTCAGATGGTATTTACTTTTTCAAATATACAGTGGGTTGCCAAATTAATAGGGACATCATTATTTTTCATGATTTTAAAGTTTATGAATTTAAGAATTTTAGATAATTTTGATGGATTTATCCTTCAGGAATGCAGTCAGACTCTTGGCTTTGTAACAGGCTTCTAATTCCCGCATAAAAATGTATAGGGTTCGCCAATCGGAAAAATTCTGTCGCCTGGGGTAGAAGCCGACTTTAAAGTTCTTGCCTTTTCAGGCCATTTCTCATGGTCCCTCGACAATATAAGGGCTTACCGAAACTTTAACCTATAATGGTGTTGGCCGCCATATTGCTGCCAAGAATTTAAGACGCATTTACCTGGTTGAGGTGGGACCAGATTTTGCGAGGCAAGAGGAGAGGAAGCTGTCGGTAAAGTGGAAGGGTAGGAATAGGAAGGAAAGAGAGAAAGGAAGTTTTTGGAAAGGAAAGTGGAATGTCAAGTCCCGGGGCTCGGCCTGCTTGTGGTTTCATGGCGTCAGCTCGTCGGACGGGAGGGGATCTTCCCCCCGGAAACCTAAACTCGCCAGCAAACAAAAACACTTATCAGGCCTGGGGAAACTAGGGAAAAAATGGAAACGGATTAGTGACACGAACGGACTATTGCCACATCAGGGCACTGCAGATGCTGTTGCAGTGAGGCCATTACCCACCCTACCATAGGAATCCTTGGCCATTTTCGGAATTCCCCAATTTCTTCAAACAACCTCCCATGTTTTTGCTTGGTTCAAAAACATTGGCGATGGAGTGGGTTTCTGGGAATTTCAACAACAAGGTAAGATGATTTGATTTGTACGAATGTTATGCTTTATTAATCTGTTTAAACTTCTTCCAGGTGTTCATAACACAGAACAAGGATTTACTGGAAAGTCGGCTTCAACCCCAGGCTCAACAATTTTTTTCAAAATGGAGAACCCTATATTTGTATGTGTGAATTGGCACCTTATCGCAAAGCCAAGAGTGTGACTCCATTACTGAAGGAAAAAGACATCCAAATTCACTTAAAATTCAAAATCATGAAAAATAAATATGACCCTATTAATATGGCAACCCACTGTATCTTAAATGTGGTGAAAAGTATCATCATAATTTTGTAAAGATTTTTCAAGGCTATAGAAAAATCTTTACAAAATTATTAAAAAAGTTCTATCCTTGATGACTAATTAATGAAAACTTGACTTATTTTTACCAATTACTGACCTTTTCGATTGCATATTTTTTTGCAAGTAGCCCACATATGTGGTGCTATAAGTTCCCTGCACTTTGACTTTTTCCCAAACTTCAAAAACAACTCTCAATTCTAAAAAATATATTTGTTTTTATTTAAGTATGAAAAATATAATACCTATAACTCAATTTTCTGCTATTTAGTGTATATTATGTCAATTCTAAAATTCTAAAACATCAACCTTCAATAAAATTTTCACTCTACCTACATTATCTATCTAAATAATTCACATCACAAATTTCATATTAAACCAATAAATTCTGATTTTAATTGCTAGAATTGATATCCTATATGTTTGTGGGTATGCATATGCATGTGTTGCATAATTCATATAATGTAGCTGATATATTGCTATTATGCATTGCATGCATGCATGCATGCATATTTTAATAGCAATATATGTAAATTATGCGTCATTTTACACAAAAATCACATAAATAAATAATTAGAAAAAGAAAAAAATAAATATCACTTTCATGAATTTGCACAAAACTATAACATTGAAATTAATTTACAAGAATAAATGTTTTGCGTGGCATGTTTTTGGAGAGGTACATATTCCCGTATATGTTTTTTTTTTTTAATAAAAAGTTATAGAACAAAACAGGTTATTTGTTGAGACGGGAGGGGATGCAATTCCTTTTCTATTAATTACATTATATTTAAGGGACAACATGGACATTTATAATCGGAAAAAAATCGAACCGATACATATGTACATAAATATAGGTTAAGGGTGTTTTTTTAAGTCCGTATTAACAGATAAAATGTCATTAAAAAGCTTTTTATTGTGTTTTATTTTTAAACAAAAAGCAAAATTTCGGGCATGCGGGCCAACCGAATCACGACTGAATCTGATGAGTTTCATTTCGATAAATAAAGTTTAAATACACGCTTGAAATCGGGACCTCTAGTGGTTACCCTGATATTGGGTGAGAGTGCGAGGTTTACAGCTAAATCTGGATGTCAGGTTATTCGATAATCTTGTATTCTGATTTTCAAAGATGCCGTTCATCTGGTCCTTTTGCCTTCGCCTTGAAATAAATTCAACAGTTATTAAAATTGGCACACTTACTAAGGTATGTCTAGTTTTTCATACCTTAGTAGTTTTGTAGTTTTTCACGTTTTTCTTGGAAAATATTTGTTGTTTTTGCATCTTCAGTAATTTACAAAGTATGAACACATATTTATCATATCAATAAATTAAATTTATTTACAATTTTCTTAATTTTTTTTTTTTTTTCAAAATTTTGAGTTTGAAAACGCTGTTTTTTTAATAATTTTTTAATTCAATTTTTATAGATAATTGCCCATCATGGCTAACCGGTGTGGGGGGGGGAGGGGTAAGCCCCTCTCTTCAATTATTTTCTTGTATCGACCCAACTCATACGCTCTAGGTTTTTGTCAACCATTATGAGAATCACCTTCTATAACTCAGTTTTTAGATTTCTGAAATGGGACATGGAATATAGACGATTTCGGCGAGGTCATCAGGTATTCGCCCAACAGAAGGCTTAAAACAGTAGCGTTAAAATAGTAGCGTTACGTTTTTGCAAGCGTAAAAAAACTCATAAAAAAAGTAAAGAAGAGGTAAATAAAGTAAAATACTGAGAAAAAAGAGAAAAAATGAAAGGCATTGACATTAGCTTTCGAAATCTAAATAAATAAAGAAAATTTTGCAGTCACTCAAGTGCCAAAATTAATACTATTAGAGCTACTTCCTCTAAGAAAAGTATTTTTTTTTAACTTTTACATGGCTGAATAATAATATAATGAATAATTAATACAGAATAGGCAAAATCCTTTTATTGAAATCAAAACAACAAATAAATAAAAGAAAATATAAGCCCATTAGTTTGCTTAGATACTACACAGAATAATCAGCTCCAACTCTCATCTTCAATTTTGAAGCTAACCAGTTTGGATTATTGTTCACTTTTTGTTTACTTTTTTTTTTTGCATTTTTGACGTTTTTTACCTAAGCATCGTAAAAATACACCAGGGGCCTATTACACCAAACACTTTTCACTTTTATTTTTGCAAATTTTCACTTTTGCATTTGGTGAAACGAAATTTGCAAAGAGGAAATTATTGAAATGAAAAGCTAAAAAGTTTTTGCAAAAAAAGTGAAAAGTTTTGTTGATTTGAAAAAATATTGAATTTTTCGTTTTACTAAACAAATAAACTTTGCAAATTATATTTAGAATTTTGAAAAGTTTTTCACTAATATGCAAAGAGAATTTTTTATTTGCAAATAATTTGTTATGAAAAGTTGTCGGAAAATAATAATAAAAAAAAATTAACCGTTTTGAGAACCAAGAAGTAAATAATAGATAGTCATCAAAGTGTAGTAAAGTTAAGAATTATATTTGATATCGGAAATAATTGTTTGACACTTCCAACAACTTTTATGTGCATAACATTGGGCCGGTAATGGAGCCCAATATCACGGTGTTGCATCTATGCACGGAATAATAAAAGAATTAGATTCTTTTATTACATAAAAAAGAATCTAATCTAAAAAATCTAATCTAATAAAAGAATTCGTCTGCAGAGTAGTTCATCAAGAGTCGAATGAAATCATTGATGAATTTCTCCTTAAGCACCGTTTGCTGGACGAAAAATTCTCTTGAAGGATTTCTTTGTGTAGCGGGATGTGTTGACGGTACAATTTACCCATTATGAAAACAACATTTTGTCAGCAGGCATAGCAAATTATCCGCAAATTTATCCGCTGCATATGACGATTTTTAAGGTCTAATGAGGATATCAACCATTCTCTGAGAGCATTGTTAATCACACCACTAACGTCAATAATTTTTATTTTTTTTTGAATGCATAATTGATCCAAGTGTATCAATTCGGATCAAGTTTTACCTTGCAACTTCGCAAAATACGAATTTAAATCCAAATTGGTGAAACACTTTTACTTTTCACTTTTCAAAAACATGAAAGGAAAAAGAGAAAATCCCACAAGTTACAAGTGTTTGCCGCTACGCTAGAGTCACCTTTTGTATATTTCAACACTGGGCCTCTCTTAATAAGTGTGCCAAGTTGTTGAATTTTTTTTTATGTCGAAAACAGAGTTTTCGGTGTTCTTATTTAATTTTCATTTAAAGCCTCAATTTTAAAAAAATGTATTTGAACAGTTTTATAAATTTTATACTTTTTTCCGTTTTTTTTTTAAATTTTAATTTAAAAATAAATGTGGAAATATCTTTTGAATAAAATATTAATTTCGATTAATTTATCAAACCAATATTTGCTACATATATACACTGAGATGGGTATATAATTTTTTGTATGTATATGCAGACATCTTTCGAATGTTTAATTAAATACAAAGAAAATGTTTTAAAGGGAAAACATTTCTTTTTTCTGCATAAATGAAAATGAATGAAAAAATGTCGTAATGGGTGTAAATATAATTTCCTCACGCCTCGATGCCCTTCTTTGAGTTTTTATTCAAGCACCAGTTTTAAGTGGATGCAATAAAAAAATAAAAATAAAAATAACTAAATGAGTGCCTGTATATATATATTTTTTTTTTTTTAATTTTATTAACAACATCAAGTATACATGCACTCACTTGAACTCTAAATGAATTTGTTGCGTGATTATGATTGGGGAAGTAAATTGTCATTAAATTACTTCTTTGAATTTACAACATGCCGTTAATATATTTATGAAGTAGGAGGATTAATATTGAAGGAGGAACGACAAGGATTTAGTATATTTTAATGAAATATTTTTTGTTCTGTTTTTGTATGGTTTTGTGTTTTTGTGGAATGCATGTCAGAATGTTTTGACTTTTGTTTACAAAATTTAATACTAAGGAATTCGAATTGTTTATAAGAAGGAATTTTTGAAGTTTGATAGCTTGATATTTGTGGTTCTAACAGAGGATACCTATCGTAATTTTATTGAAACAAATGTAGCCGTTGTTTGATTTGATTTTGAAATTAAGATAAGAATAAGATGGGATGGGGTTTCATGAGCACGACTTGATGGATTTAGTTCAAATTTATTTCGAATAGACCCCTTTATAAATTTTACAAATAAATTAGGTAAATAATAAGTTTGAAATAAACTAAATAAATTTGTTGAAAGAATTCTTGAAAAGGCATGAATTTTAATTAAATTCTGAAAAGAACTACTTTTTATTTGTTCGAATAGGGACAAATAATTACATCGTGCGCACCCTTGTGGAATTCTAATGTACTCAATTGTCCCAAGTCGCACAAATAAATAAAAGTGGGACGTATTATTGTGTCCCACGATTGAAATGTGGTTATTTTGTTGTATCTAAGTCCGACAACACTATCAATGGAAATATAGTTCTTTTTTATACATCGTTGGAAAAAAAATTAAAAACAGTTTGTATTATTCGTCCGCCACGCCAGTCACCGGATATCACTGCCATAAGACACATAAATATAAAAACATTTTTAATGAGTTTTTCTGCATTTTTATAATTCACACATACTCCTTCCCACAAATATGATTAGAGAATGTTAATTGTAGGTATGGAAATTCGTCACCAAAATGACAACCGGACTTGAAGAATCCGAGAAGAGAAGCCGCCAATATATTTAGAAGTAATCAACAATGACTATTAATTATTAATTATTTAAAAACCTAATCAATGTACAAAAAAGTAAGGCCCCTTTTGTGCCAACGTATCATTAAGTAACTAACATTGTATTATTTTTAAGATATCTAGCATTAAGGAAATTATAAATATTTAACTGCTCAATAAAAGAAATCTGCATCATTCTCAAATACAAAGGAGTACCTGCTAAGTGCGTGTTGCACTAGTTTCAAAGTTTGTTTATGCGTTCAGTTTCGACCAGCGTTGCCGAAGTGGCACGATCGTGCTTTTTTGATACGATAATTTCCTCGGGGCACGGTGCGGTGGTGGCACGAAAAATTTCAATATGGCACTTTTTTTTATTTCCATTATTTTACTCAAAATGCAGCAAATTTCAACAAAATCTAATGAAAATTGGTCCAAATTCCGTAAAAAGTGGTCAGAAGCACATAATTTTTGACAATGCACAAAGAGAGCAATTGATTTCCATTGAGTTTTGTTATTGTATTACACCCTGTTATAAAATTGATTACAGGCTGTTCACGAAAATAGAAAAATGTGTGGTTTTTTTATGTGGCACGAAAAAGGCACGTTTTTCCAGAAAATATGGCACGTTAATTTTATTTTGGGCGGCAACGCTGGTTTCGACTGAGACCAGAGACTTTTCCCGTGGTAGCAAGTTGTAGTGTTTGCGCCTACAGATTCGCATAGGGTCGGGAACTGATCTCGAAAGCAAAAATAAAGAACTTATCTATCTAGCTACACGAATAACGGTGTAAGTTTATTTATAATTCTCAGCCGTTCCTGTGTGCCTGCTGTTGGTCAGCAGGAATGCAGAGGACTTACAATTTTATGCCGAATACGAATGTCTAAGATGAGAAGCATTTATGAAAAAAAAAAAATACTCTTGGGGGATTTTTCGCTTCGCCGCAAGGAGCAGTAGCCGCGAAAAATAAGTTTTTTTTTGTAAGAAGCACGAGTTTTGCTACCTGTAAGGTAAGGACAAAATGAACATTCAAAACACCGATAGCAATAGTTGTTGAACAGCTGTCTTCTGTGCATGAAATCTTCAACAACTTTCAATTTGTTTCTTGGTATATTTTGATTTAGATTTAATGATCTTAAACTTGTTGGACGAAGTTTTTTTTTGTTAAGGTATCTAGCTTATTATTATGCGTTCGAAAGACAGAGTCTTTCAGATACTGTCAAGACGTTTGCAACATTTTGAAATGCAAACACCCTGGGAAAGTCATAGTTTCAAGATTATAGGTATAGATAGTTAGTTACAGGCCAAATGATGTACCATTTACTTTTTTTTTTTAATTAAAAATTCAAGTTCTAATTTAAAAACAGATATGTATGAGGTACAAAGTTGTGCTTCCCACAACATGACCTATATTCTCATCAATTTAACAATATTTTTTTCATCTTCTTTTTTTTTCTTTTTGAATTCAAATTCACTTATCAACGGTGAAGTTGCTGCCAAATAGGGTTCCCTCCATAAATCATGTCAAATTACAAAACAAAAAACATTTTTCAATCCCAAAAAAAAAAAAAAATTGCAAATGCGGCAAAGAAAAATATAAAAAAAAAATGAATAATAAAACATCATTGTTCGCTACTTAAAATGTCAAAGAACTCCTTAGGCGTTGTTTCGTGTCAGTCAATCTCGGCGCTTTATTCATACCCTTGCCTATATTCATATACCAACATTATAATACCCACACGAAAAAAAAAACTCACGTCACACAACTCCACCAGTACGTCAAACTCTTGCTACTCTTTTTTTTTTTGGTTGTTGGTTTCGTTTGTGCCTTCTTTTCGTCTTTCAATTACATTTATGTTCTTTTCCTTTGTGTATCTTTTTGTGTTATTACTGTAAATGTATAATATTCATACGTTATGCTGTCCTCGGTTTTATTGTACTTAACCGGCACAATTAAAACAGCCACAAAAATGAAGAAAAAAAAAAAAAAAAAACAGCAATAAAAACAACGTTGTGGTTGGTGTTTTTTATGAACTCTAATCATAGCTGCTCGCCCACAACTTACTTCTTTCCCACTCAATTCTTACAAAATGAAGTTTAGTTTTGACGAATTTCTTTAAGCAATTGTCACGATGTTTTTATGATCATTTAGGCTAAGTCATAAGAGCTAGAGTCAAAAGCCATGTATAGAGCCAAAGGCGTATATGTATTTACGATAGAAGACGGTAGGTACAAATCCAAAGAATAACGGTTGTTTAGATTGCGTGGTGACATAAACAAAAAAAAAAAAAAGTTTTTTTTTCATTTTTAGTTTTAAGCAGATCTTTTTTTTGTACTTGTTGTTGGAGCTTAGATCTTTAAAGAGTTAGGTACCTACATATAATAATTTGTCAAGATTTATTTTGTGGACCTTTAAAAAATAGTAGGTATTTTTTGTATATGTCGTTAAGACTTACCATCTAAGCTGTGTCAGATAGTTGTAAAAACCTAAATATTGGCCTTTAAAGTGTGGCAACCCTATGTCTTGACCACTTTACGCTAGGCAACCTTTGCGAAATATGTTTGGTTAGACACTACTTAAAAAACTGTTTACTTATTATCTGGTACCTCGGTGAGGGTAGGTCATTCTATGGTGTGATCTTCCTCTATCGACTTCTAAAATCTTATAGAATGCATGCTTAAAACTAAATAAGGATTTCTCAAAGAAGGCAAAAGATATCGAAGAGATTTAAATAGAATTTAAAAAAAAGAAAACTGGTGCTTCCAGAAACCGTTACAAATTATGTTGAAACAAATTACCCCACGGTTTTTAAGGTAACCTCGAAAACCCGATTTTTTTTAAATTTCAAACGGGAATATCTCAAAAACATGATGTAATAGAATATTTCTGACTTCAGATTCGAATTCAGCACACCAAAAGTGCAGTTTGGTGTTTGTACCCAACAAAAAAATAATTTAATTTTGTCGACCAGTGTAATTAAAAACTAAAAATATAGCTGATATGCATAGGTCCAAATGTAATGTATGTTGATGGTTCGATAATCTTATGATATTTTTAACAAAATAAATGTTAAATAAGGTAATAGTACCTACCTAATAAAAAAAATAATTTATGTTCGATGTTTTTGTTTAAAAACAAAATTATTTTAAAATGTTAAAACGGCATATTGCTTGAACTACTCAGAAGCAGTGCTGTTGTTTTCCAAATTCCGAGGGTAACACTTGCCAGAAAATTTGGGGAGCATTTTTAAAAGTTGAGGAGCCTACATTCAAAATAATTCATTTAATAATATGATTCCATATTTCTATCGAAACATAACCGTTTTTAGTATTAATTTTTGGAAATGAGTTTGCACAATCAAAAGAAACAGCACGAGCCAATTTTTTTTTTTTTTAAGAATATAATTTTCTTATATTTTTTTGTTAACCAATTAAAAATATTGGTCCGATAACTTGTTCCTCTAGTTTTAATGTCATCATATTTTGTTGTTCTATAAATTTTTCTGAGTAGGTATTGCTCTTAGAAAAAATTTGAATAAGAAGACAAGACAACTTTAAATTTGGTAACCAAGTTTTGGAAACCTGAATTAATTTTCTACAAGAACTTTTCAAACATTTATAGCCGATATGTTTTTTTTGTGCACTTCAACTTTAGTTAAAAAAAAAAAGTACAAAAAACGGCTTTTTATTGAATTAACAAAAATAATCGTAGAATATAATTTGGTAAAACATTTTGAAGACCTATTAGACCACCAAATTTTTTTTTTAGATTTCAAATTGATCGATCGAATTGTTTTTCTTTAACGAATGATCAAGTCGTACAGATAAATTAAAGAAACAAATTGTAAACATTGTAAGAATAACAATTTTTGCCCACAATTTTTTTCACAGTAAAGTACGTCCACTTTCCACAAAGAAACAGATACAGCTCTTCAAAAAAAAAAAAAAAAAAAACACTAAAAAAAATTTATAATATTATGTTCCCTTAATTTTTTTTACTAGTAGTGTATAATAAATAAATATAATAGAAAACGAAAGACTTTTTTTGGGCATTATTTTAATAAATAAATACATAACATCACTTCGTTAAATACTTTCATTAAGAGTTTGACATTAATGTGGTGACTTGGGGACTGGGGAGCCTTTTTTAGATAAGGGCAACACAGTAGCCTTTTCCGCAGCAAAGTAGCGAAAACGATAGCAGTGCTCAGAAGCACCAGACTGCAAAGAAGATAACAAAATAGGTCTACCCATTAAGAGGTTATACGTAATTAACTCGAAAATAATGTAATTTTCTTTAAAAAAAAAGTATTTAAACTGTATTTTTTGGAAAAAAACTGAACTGCAGTTTTCTTACAACCACTTAATGGTCATTGTACGAAATTTAATCAAAATCGTTAAAGCAATTTTTGAGAAGAATTAAAAAAAAAACGAAATATTTTTATGGCACCTATAGCTGTTCTAAATGAGCTTAATCAACAATTTAAGTTTCCCCTCCAGTGAATAAATCGGCCAAAACGTTTAGGCTCTAGTTCAAATTTTAGTGGACACACATACCGACACGGACGGTTTGGCAAAACCCACTTTTTCCGACTTCTCTATCATCGTTTTGTCAAAAGTGCCTTAACATAAATTAAAGAGAGTTAAGTTTTTCACACAAATATGATAAAATTTTGTTTGTAAAACGTATGGTTCTCAAGATATAATGAAAAACTTTTTAAACCCCCTTTTCCGAAATAGCGGCTAAATGGGGGAGGGCGGCTTTCAACTCCAAAAACTCGTTTTTTACACTCAAACTGATCCCTCATACACATCAATCAAATAAAACTTTGTCCTGTACAAAATGCAAGGTGAATTTAACTTTAAATGGACTATTAATGAATTAGGAAACCACTATCTTACTCAGACAGTGTGCGAAATCAAAAAAAAAAAAAACACAAATTACAATTCTCTATGAAATTATTTAAAATCAGTCATATAAAAAAAAAGCACTCATACGCCACCGTGACCAATACAAATAATTTCGACAATTTTTTTTACTGACCATTAAAATTTTAAGCGGAATTCTACCAACGACCAATAACAAACCATCATCAACCTCTAAGTACCATTTCCTTGACCCATAAGATTACAACGAGTTCTAGATTCGATCCAAAAATCAAATTAAAAAAATTCAATAAAAAAAAAAAAAAACATAACAACAATGCCATTCCATCGACGAGATTTATAAAAACTTTAAAAGAGATATGCAAATACCATCACAGAAAGATAACAAAACACAACAAGAAGGAATAAATACCATATTCTACGTCAGCTGGAATTAAATTGCATGCGATTATAACTGATTCTTCCTTTTTTTTTGCTGCCCTCCTTCGTTTTCGGTATGGATGTAAGTATTTGCACATTGATGATATCTTTTTTTGCTATATACTTGTGCATTTGTTGGCATTGCTTTGCTTCACACGAAACAATTGAGAATCGTTAACCTTAACCCTGTTTTGATAGGTTGTTGTTGTTTTTTTTTCTTTTTAATTTAATTTAACTCTTATTTTCCTCGTTTTATTTTGTATCTCTTTTTCGCTTACATTAGTTTCAATAAAATATCCCCTTGAAGGCAAACTTATGGAGAAGTGGGGGGATTGTGTAAAACAAAACATCAACATCATCATCGCTACAGATTCGACTGCAGAATTCTGCTGTTCTGCAATGTGCAAATTGTTTATTGCATTGTGTCTATCCCCAAAGCGTTCTACATAATTCAATTCGTCCCGCATTCTCTTCTCAATAAAAACAGAGAAAAAAAAAAAACATTGAAAAAAGAATAAAATGCCTGCAGAAAACAAATAACAAAAAAACTGCCACATTGTTCTCAAAATATCAAAAAAATGAGGACATAAAGTAAAATTAAAAAAAAAAAAAAAACAAACAAAAAAATAAATAAATAAAACAAACAAAATTCAAGAGAAAAATTAAATTGTGTTTTAAAAGGACAGAGATACCTACCACCATCAGAAGTGGGATTTTTTAATTTTTGAAATACTTTTGAAATGAAATGTGTGCTACAGTGATTTTGAACTTCTGAACTGACCTAGTAGAGGTTGTAGACCTATTCGAGTACATCACTTGAAAACTTTCCTATACCCTCAAAATCTGAATTTATTGTTAAAAACCATTTTCGAGTGATCTCCCACACTCACCGATTTTTAACTCGGCCATATTTTGTGCGATTTATAATTTATTAACGGCTTTAAAAAGAGGATCAATAGCTCTTTCTAACGATATATATAAATATGTAGTACGGACAATAGTATCTGTAGATTTTTTAAAGGTTATCCGAAACTAACACAATTTTTTCAAGTTTTTTAAGGTTTGAACACCGTTTTTGGCAACAGTTTGCATTATTAATTTTTTCTTTCGTATTTATATTTCAAGTGCTTTCTATAATGAGTCAAACAAGCTATCGTTCTTAAAAATCGGTAAAAAATTGTTGAAGTTATGAATTTTGCATGATCACTTTGATCATACAATTTAGTACGAGGTATTTATATTTCATTATATGATGCTATGGGAAATAATTCCAAGACGCATTTTTCCTTTGATATTTTAAAGAACATCAGTTCACAAGCCAAAAGCCACATTTTTCACAATTTCACCTGGTGTTGTTTGGCCGCCATTTTGTTTTTAAAGATTAATTTCATTTTCGCAAGTAACTGAAGTATTTTTGATCCCAGAAAAAAGATTTGTACTACAAATTTGCAGCAAATTTAATTTCCTACAAAATATTTTAACTAACTTTTTTCGAAAATCGGTTTTGTTCAAAAGCTACAGTGAATTTCGTTGTCAAAAAAAGCGTTTGACTTTTTACATTCGTCATATTTTTTTCCAACAAAATGCACTGTAGCTTTTGAACAAAAGCGATTATCGAAAAAAGTAAGTTAGCACAACGATTTTAAATAACACTTGATAAACATTAAAGAAATAATGAAAAGGGATTTAAAAAAAAATTTTTTTTTCGAACAAAAAATTTGGTATTGTAGGTATAGTTTTTCTGAATTGAGTGCTCATCAGAAACTGAACCATCGCGCAATCAAAGTATATTGTCGTTCAAAAAATTGAACGTTATCAAAAATTTGAATGGAAATATGAAAGACCTACAATTGAGTCGGTTTTTTTTTTATAACAAATAAAGTGGCAACACTATTAAATGTACCCATTTAATTTCATGGAAAGAAATCGACAACCACAGCAATGATTATTGAAGACAAACTTTTGGCACGCAAATAATCCATTAAAAAAGCATCTTTTCTCGCCGCAATAATAATAAAAAATGCAATTCCTCGAGGTCGGTGACGACTAAGACGACAACGACGACCGACGACGTGACGAGGCAGCGACGGATGAATTCATTCGATTTCGATGTCGATGCCAATAAAAGCCTGTTTTTTTTTTTTTTTTTTTTTTTTTTCGGTACAATGATGGCATTCACGCCAAGTGCATCTTCTTCATCTCCATCGCACGATGTATGTACGTCAAAAGTATCGTGCTGAGGCTGCTGCTTTGTGTACAAACACAACTACAACACCCTCTTGTGGCAATCTTTTCGCTAAATACAAATTAAATTATGCATATTTTGAGTTTTTTTTTTTTTTTTTGTGCAAACGAGAATATTATGTCCAAAGCTGAAGCAACAACAGCAGGGGAGGTTGTTGTTTTTTTTTTTTTGTTTTTTTGTGTTTAATGTTTATGATGAAAAGATATTTTATAACCCAATATAGGTTTTTATAAAAAAAAAAAAAAAAAAAAAAAAGAAGAATATGAAAATGGGTGGCGGTGGTGGAGGTTATGCGAAGAAGAACAATAAATTGCAACGCATATGAACTGTGTTGCATTAAATAATCATTATGAGGGAAATTGTGCTTGCAGCTGCTAATTTATGACAAGAGAAAGGATTTTTTTGTTTCTTTTTTTTGTTTGACGTCAGCCTTCTCATCTCTTTACCGCGGGCAAATATGGCGGAACATCCCAGCATTACTATCATGGGAAGCCAACTCGATATTATAGATACATTTAGCAAACGTACACGCATATCACATCACATAAAGCGAATAAGATGCATTAAAATGTAAATATATTATCCATGTATGAATATACGAATAAAAAGACTGCAATAAAATGTAATTAATGGATAAAAATAAAAAATATAGTTTTGGAATTTAATATGGTTTGCAGGTAGGGTAGAGGTGGTAGAAACTGAGGCGATAGAAAAAAATGAGAATTATTGTTGAAGGTCGTTACATGAGTTTCTTTTATATGGATCTTAGAGTGATTTTAAAGGGGTTTCTTTGACTCTATTGCCTTGCAGTTTTTAACGACCCCAAAGTTTTTGTATTTATTCGAAAGTTAGTTCATCGAAAATCATAACTTTGATTTTTCCCCACTCTTGACATTTATCTTTTGGCTGCCATCTTGGATTTTGGTTTCTGTTGATTTTATAAAAAAGTTTGTAAGGGAAAAAGTGTGAAAAATTAAATTTCCAATTTTTTGTGTTAGGAACATTTTTACAATATTATCAATTTTGAAAAAGTTACACTCCAATAAAGATATGTGCGTAAAGTTA
Source organism: Epistrophella euchroma (assembly GCA_947049315.1). Lineage (NCBI taxonomy): Eukaryota > Metazoa > Arthropoda > Insecta > Diptera > Syrphidae > Epistrophella > Epistrophella euchroma. Next base: position 36,453,573 of record OX346248.1, read on the forward strand.
GCACCGCCAATTTAGATTTTCGTAAAAAAAACAATGGTTGTGCTGCGATGTGCCCAACTTGTGTTCCCATGTGCCGTAGGTATTTAAACAAAAAATGGATATGGATTTTAGAGGCTATTCTATTTTTTAGCGTGAAGTTAGCACCGATTTTCTGCGTTGCCGTAAATATTTTCTTCAAATTCGCAGGTTTTATGGATGATTTTTTGTTTTAAAATTACGACTTCCATAAAAAAATTAAACAAGTTGAGTACAAAATACAGCACAACTGTTTTTTTTGAAAATCCAAAATGGCGGTGCTAACTTCAAGCTAAAAAAAAAATCGGTAGCCTCCAAAATCCATATAATTGGTATGTTTTTTTTTTTTTTAAAAACCGCACATGGCAGCACAATTTAAGCAAATCGCAGCACAACTATTTTGTTTAAATAAATAAATAAATAAATTTGATGGCACGACAGCTTATGAAGGGCCTAGTGACTTACAACTCTCAACCATTTATGTGTGCGTGTCAGCAGGAATGGAAGGGACCTACAGTTTAATGCAGAATCCGAACGGCTAATGTGAGCGGCACTTTTCTGTGACAAGAGATACTCTTGGAAGTTTTGTAAATTCCTCGCAAGAGGCAGTAGCCGTTTTATTTAAAAAATTATTAGGTGACGAGTCTGGGGATCGAACCTAGACCTCTGGCATGACAGTCCATCGCACTAACCATCACGCGACGGCTACTACCATTTTGTTTACGAAAATCAAAAATGCCGGTGCTAATTTCAAGCACATCAATAAAATTTTTCATGTATTTTTGAAAATTTAGCACATAAACTATCCAATTTAAAAAAAAAACGTAGGTATTTAATATTCTATGTAATATTTCATGGTTCGATTATACGGAAGATGCTGCACGATTTCCTTCATACAGACTTATCATGGATCTACAAGTTAGATGCTGGAAACATGACGAAAACTTTTTTCTTCTCAGTAAAGTATAACGGAGCAGCCAGCACCTAACAAATTATTAAATTCAATACTTAACATTTAGGCATAACATTTTTTATAATTTTTGTACATTTTTATTTTTATTTTTATTAAATTTATCAAAATAATTATTCGTTTTTAGTTTTTGTCCACTTTTCGTTTTTAGTAGTGTTATATTCCAATGGCGTTTGGGTTGTGGTATTTGTAGGATTCAAATAGAAGGTTTGTGCACTTGATAGATTGTGATATTAGATAAATTTGCTCGTAACGTAATATGCTGAATTGTCTTTTATAATATTCAGCCATCATCATCACTCCGAAATTTGTTTTCAGCTTTCAGGTGGCACACATGTAAAGGTGTTCTTTGTGCATGAGAAAGAGATTATAATATCGATTGTGCTTTATTTGCAGAAAATTTGTATTAATTTAAACTCATCGCGAAAAGATTAGACGAATTATTTTGTTTTGTTGTGTTGAAATTACTTAATATTTAAAATAAATGTAGAATTTTTTATTTTCTTAATTTAATTTCACTGATTTATTAATAATTTAAGAAAATCAAAAATTTCAATTGCGCTAGTTACTTAATATCGAAAATTGTTTTAGGATACAATTTAAGTAACATTTTAGCTTTAATAGCGAATATTTTATTTAAAAAAAAATTATAAACTTCTTAAAGGTACACGAAAACACAAGCACCTGTTATAAAAATAACCAAATTTAATATGCTTCATTAATAAAAAGAAAAAAACATAGAAATTGTTCTAGTCTTTCACAGAAAAAAGAATATTACAAAAACCATTTATGGGGATGGGTCGTAAACTAATGTTTAAGCTTATGCACATGCAAACACCTTAGATTTGTATTGAACCAGATGAACACACAACGGAGCTGAAAATTGAAAAATTTGAACGATAATTAGCAAATTTGACAGACGAAGTCAGAAAAACGTAAAAACATTGAAATTTCAAACTTTCTGTATTAGTTTTTTGTTCGTAAGCGCATAACTGGAGTGAACGTCATCTAAATTGGATGAATATTTTTTTGTTGGATTAATATTAAGGCCGTGTGCGAATTGGCTTAAAATTTCGATTAAATTCTATCCGAGATTAATTTTTGACGTTTCCACATACTATATACTCACTCACATACTACATACTCACTAGTGTCAAAAATTATTCTTCGGATAAAATTTAACGCGATTTAAACCCAATTCACACACGGCCTAAATCAGATAAACACACTACGGTGATAAAAACTTGATAATTAGGACGGAAAAGTCGGGATAACAATTGGAGCTTGCTCGACTTTCGAAAGGAACATTATTAATTTATTCAATTATAGGTGGAACAAAGTTCGCCGGGTCAACTAGTATATTCTAAAAAAAAAAAACAAAAAATAGAGAACACGAACCTCTTGAAATTCCGTCTGTATGTCTTGTGTGTCTATCTGCCTCTGCATTATGTCTGTCCGTGCCTCGATTTACAGCGATTTTCTTCAAACTAGAAACTTAAGATTTTAACAATAATTTTGACTGCCATACAACTGTTCGAAAAAGTTTATTTATTTCGGAAATGGCTCTAACGATTTTGATGCAAGTTTTTTGTTTGTCACTTTGAAGGCGAGGTCTGCATTATTCTTAAAAAAAAAATTCGCAAAAACTGTTTTTATCTAATGGCAACTGTTATAGAACCGCTTTTTTGTTTTCACTTTGCTTGTTAACGGCTTAACTGATTTTGATAAAAGAAAATTATTCAGGTAGCCTTTTTAAGTTTAAACAACATTACATATAAAGATTTTCAAAGAAATATTTTATAATAATTTTTTTTTTTAATCAATACATAATTTGAAAACGGTTAATAATTTTGTTTTAATAACGGAATTAAATTTTTATTATTAAATGCTTAAAAACCTCACATTTTTTGTTTAATGTGAAAGAGAAAAATTTTAAGAAAAATCGCAGCAATAATTTTTTTTTTTGCATAAATTTACGTTTTGTAGAAGCCCGTGGCGTAATGGTTAGTGCGTTGGACTGTCATGCCAGATGTCTAGGTTCAATACCGGCCGCTTCCATCTTAAGTTTTTTTCAGGGCTACTACCTCTTGCGAGGAAGTGACAAATCCTCCAAGAGTATCTCCTGTCATAGAAAAGCGCCGTTCACCAGCCGTTCGGATTCGGCATTAAACTGTAGGGTCCCTTCCATTCCTGCAGACACACACACATGCTTCATGAGCCGTTGTGCCACCAAATTTATTTTTTATTTATTTCTTTATAAATTTACGTTTTGAAACGGCATTGTTTTATTAGTTTTTGAACACTGTCCATACGATTTATAAAAACGATTTTTAATAACGGTACTCCCCTTACAAATGTCAAAAAAACCGAGGAGGAAAAGTTTGTTTTTCTCAAAAACAACTCCACCGGTTTGGTTAATAAAAAATTAACTTTTTTTTTTGATATTTTGAAAAGGAAAAGGAAAAGGAAAACTGTTAAGCACAGTTTTAGGAAAAATTCAGTTTAAAATTTTCCAAAAAAATACTTCTGAACTGTTTATATTGTTTTTATTGGAAATTCTATATTTCCAAAACGGTTAACGAGGTTTACTCCGCATCGACTCAAAATGGAATGTCAAAAAAAAAACTAAGCTAAGCGCTTTTGTTTTTTAACCTAAAAACTATTTTTTCCAAAAACATGTTCAAGAACCACTTTCCAAAGTACCAACTATTTACATGCCAGGAATACCTTGAGATAAAAAAAAACCCAGATGAATACGAAAATGGGCGTTTTAGTGTGAGTGCAGAGGTGGGTGGGTAAGTAAGTTGTGGTTTGTGTGATTTTGGTAAATTGTTAATATTAATCTAAGAAGCAACTATATCATTTTTTTTGACATTCTGCCCCACTGTGCAACGGACGGTATGACGAAAGTAACTTTTTTGACTTCTTCATCAACGTTATATTAAGTTTGGTTAAATTCTCGAAATATTTGGTTGACCCATAGAACGAGTACAATTAATTAAATTCTCGTAGAACAAGGCCTCAGATTAGTGAGTTAAACAAGAGTTTAGTAAACTCTGAACATACAATCATGTTTTTTAATAAAAAGTTCATGCGGATCGACCTAACAAACTCGGACGATAGAACATCACTTATCCAGTTAATTTAATGAGTTAACTCAAGTTTTAACTTTAATCTTGCTGTGAAAAGCTGGGCCTATGTAACGTAGGTAATTTAACAATTCCACCACGTATTTTTTACGTTTCATCAACAAATAAAAATATATAAATATTTTTTTTTTCTTTAATTCGAAAAATAAGTACATTTTTCTTCACTTTCCAAACAGAAAAAATGTCACTTGTGAAAATATTTGGTAAATATATTTACTTTTACCAAAATACCCATACCATACATATAATTTTCTTTGTTCTAGAGTTCAAGGATTAAATTTGTTCAGGTTTAGTATATTTGTGCAAATAATATCAGAAATTCAAACATTGAAAATGATATTGACATAATATTTGATGCAATTGGTATGGTAAATATCTTCGGTTTTTTTTCTGTATAAAAGGCCCAAATTTTTTATTCGAAATCATCAGTTACTTTTTACTCTTCTTAAAGTGTTAACATACAACAATTAAAAAACGAAAATCCTTTCAAAATGTTCAAAACAAGTTTGTCCCTAATTGCATTTGTGGCTGTCATGGGTGCCTTGAATGCTATGCCGCAGACTTACTATCCCGACTACAGTTACGGCGGCTCCGATAATACAGTCCAAACTGTCCACACTTATGGTGTACCTGTTGGTGTACCTGTTCAAGTACCATCATCGAGCGGAGTAACAGTCTACCATTCAAAAACTGTAACACAACAACAGCCCCAACAGAATACTGGTAGTATGGGTGGTGGTTTGTTTGATCTCGCCGGTAACTTACTTGGAAGTGCTGCGGGAACCATTATGGGTGCTGCTGGCGGACTTCTTGGTACAGCAATGGGTGGACCCCAGGCAGGTATTAATATGGCAAAAACTGGCGCAGGATTAGGAATCGGTTTGGGTAAAAACATTGGTTAATCTATCAAACCGATGTTAGTTCATAAGCGAAATTGTTTCGATTCAATTTATTAAAGCTTATTTTTTTTTTTTTTTTACCAATATAGTTGCGAAATAAAAGAATTTTTTTTTTTTTTTCAAAACCTTGTTTTATTTGACATACTTAATTGAGTCAGATGGCCTTTGACAAAAAACTTTAAAAATTGCAATTTTAATATTTACGGTCTAAACGCGTTTTATTTTTTCAAGACTTTTTGTAAGTAGGTATCTTTTGTTCTGAAAAAGTGCCTTGTAGGTCCCTTCCAATCCTGATAACTTACAAACACAAACACAGGATTGGTTCAAAATTTTAAGTCCCTATGCTTTGGCTCTTCAAGAGCTGTCGCACCAGCAATTAATCTTAAACCTGTCTAAAAAAACAAGATGGTGGAAGCAAAAACTTTCCAATATTTTTTTTTTTTTTTAATTATTTTAAAATTCTGAAATTTGCATCATTTTATGAATTGAGATTTTGTTTTCACCCTTAAAGTATACAAATTTTTGGCAGCCATAATAATTTGTATATCAAAATGTAGGCTATTATTTGTCCTTAATTTGTATACCTTAACCTTTAAGATCCGATTATTGAAACTTAAGTTTAGTATAAACACAAAATTTTTAGTTTGTGATCAAAATTAACACTACGATAATGTTATTCATATTAATCGTAATTTATACATCTTGTAAAAAATTATTAAAGAAATAGAATTTAATAAATAAATATCAAAAAGTCTCCAAAAAGATTGTTCCTTCATACCGTGCGTCGCGTCGGTCGGTCTGTGCGTCTGTGGGCCCACTAGCACTAGAGCCTAAACGTATGCATCGATTTGCTCCAAATCTGGTACAAATACTACTATATAATTCCCTATAGTTTATCCAACATAAATAGGCAGCTCACGTCTTATGGGAAAGCTTTTCCAAAATCAGTAGCGTGCCATATTTTTGCACTATACTAAATTGAAAGAACTCCTCCATAAAAAAGTGTTTGCCCGACCGTGAATTTCTGATGCATCTGACGCAGATCCAACGTCCTATTGAGCGCACACTGAATTGCTGTGGATATTCAACTGCTATTCAACTTCAACCCCCATCAAATACTGATGTGCATTCAGAGTTTCCCGGAAAAAAATACTAAAGGAGTTACTAACCTTTAGTATTTTTTTCCTTGGGTTTCTGTTGAGTTGCTTTTGATTTTAGAGCTTTAAAAAAAGTTTTTAATGGTAAGTGTTTTTGTCGTGGAGAGTTTTCATCTTTTGCATTTCTTTTAATGTGTGGAAAATACGTTAATGAAGTTACAAAAATTTAAGCTGAACATTATTTGCGTAGAATTAATTGAAAGGGTTTTATTGTGATAGTACACGCGCAGTGTAGGCTGCAAAGCTTTCGCATCATCAATATTGAAGGTTTGAGTGAAAGAACAGCAACTTGAGTGAGCTACCACTAAGTTTTTTGGGTAGATTTTCAAAGCGCGCGGTCAATTATTGTGAAGTAAAGTATTTTTATGTAAATTGTATTTTTAAAAGATGTGTTTTTTTAAGTTTTGTGCAATTTGTATTTTTAACTCGTGTATTTTTGAAGAGGCGCGTTTTATCTTACTTCATGGTGGCGTGGAAAAAGATAATTGTGTTTAAATTTTAATAAATAAAACAATTAAATGAAAATTTCTATCTAAAAAAAGGGCAGTAACCCTACATAATATTCTTTCATAATTGGGTCAATTTAAAATAAACAAAACGACAACCCTGTGAGAGCTTTAATGAAGAACAGATTTATGCAATCCACTGTAGCCAGAATAAGAGGCAATAACGTCCTATCTTGCCTACACTGCCTATGCAAATGTAAGCAAATAAAAGTACTCTAATAACTCATGAGCACCTTGATAGAAATTACCAGTTAATATTGTTTGATTAACAACAATGGCGCAAAATTTTAGACGATTTAGTATGACGTTAAATCATTTTTATTATGATGCTTCGTTAAAAACAGGCTTTTTCAAATATTAAACGAGTTAGCATCATATTATGTGTTTAACATTTTACTAAAGTTGAAATCGCCAAATGCCTTTTTTTTATCTTTTTAGTATCATTTTAAATCCAAGTGTCACTTTGGCAGCTATAATTGCAAAAATGGGTTGAACTTTCACTGTTTTAGGTGTGTTCAGCTGGAAAAATAAGTTTAGTATGATACTAGTTAAAAAATGTTTAAAACGAACAATATTTTAGTAAAGAGTTTTAAAGTTAGAAAATTGTTAAGTAGTTTCATGCTAATACCTTAACATCAGGCTATTTAAAATTTGCGCCAATAACTTTGCAGTTTTAAACAGATGCATTTATGAAATTTAAATTAAACAAACACAATTTAACTGTCACTCATTTAAAAACAAACAAAATGTGTTGTCATATTAAAACCAAATAGCTCGGATTTCATTAACCGATTTTTTTTATTAATATTTAAACAAATAAAAGTTTGTTGAAATAACATAAGCAAACTGCTCAAAACAAACAACAAGAGTTGTTTTATTACTGATAATTGCTTGGGTAAAACAATCGAATTTCTCCATGAGAAATGAACAAATACATTTTTGCTAATAGATCACAACCACTCGGTTAAAAACAAACAATATGTTGTTTTCTATTAGCTTGGTTTTTAATAACTGATTTACTTATGAGTAATAAGTAATACGAAATAAAACCAAATTTCAAATTTGGCGCTATTTTACTTTTAAAATAGAAATAAGGCCAAATTGGCTATTTAGTGGGGCGGCTTAGCTGAAGAATTGTGAACTTTGTGATAAAAGCATCAATTTTTTTTCGTCTTTGGTACATTATATAAAAATGATTTTAAGATATTGGGCCACTTAAAATTCCCGCCCCTTTGGGTGAAAGGGGCAAATTTCTAAAAAAATACATACAATAGAAAAAAAAATATTAAAAAACAACGGCAACACCTAAACAAAGCAACACTCAGACAAAATAGGCGCTACAAAGTTATCCCTACCCAACTAACAAAAATAAGTATTATTCGCTGCTATAGCACTTTTATAGCCCTTCCAGAGCGGAGTTAAGTCAATATAGGAGTTAATGTTGGTATAATTCATCGCTTAGTTATTCTCTGGAGAACATTATATCAGCCTTACAGACACAATGAGTCAATTTTTTCATAATCATACTATAGTCACACTATAAAATGACCATAGAGTTTTTGCTCCCGAAATGATCCTATAGAAAAGTTAAAAAACCCTTATACTAGTAGCTGGTCGCTTCGTTCCGATATCAATTGTATAAGAAAATGTTGCAAAGCTTTAATTTAGGGATTAATATTTGGTTATATACACGACATTTTTATAGAAAGTTTACCGGAGTCCCTTTGGCCAAGACATACTTTTATCACGCTATAATTTTTCTGTTGGGTGTTATAGTTTGCAAATTCTAGAATAAACTAAGAGCTTACGCAGCCATTTTAAATCATTAATATACACCTGAAAACCTATTCATATCTAAATTTATAAATAAATAATAATGAAATCGTGGCAAAAAGTAAAAAGTCGGGCAACTACTATAAAAGTATAAACAAGGGCCACCAACAAATTAAAAAAAATTGACAAAAAGAGGAACGGTAAGCAACAAACTCAAACGATTTTAGATCATCGCTATAGAAAAACTATAGGCCTATTCTGTTTTCTATAGTGATTATATAAGTATGCATACCTGTTTACATTATTGTGCAGCATCTTTGATGAATGACTATATGAAGCTTATAGGTTAAAATTTTGTATGAAAGAGAACCCGATTTAATGCAATGCACTGCATAATACAGATTGGCCGAGCGGTTAGCGTGCTAGACTATTGGTGCAAGGGGACTCCGGTTCGATTCCAAGGAGTGTAAGTAATTTTTAATTTGAATAGAAATATTTACAATATTAATAATAATAATAATTATCTCTAAAGACCCTTTCAGCCTTTCAGGTAATCATACGGAAGAATATAGACAATATGCAGTTCAAATATAAAATTAAAATACAAAATAAATACAAAAGTTTTTTTTTTTATATAAAATACATTCCTTCTATAGCACTTCTTACAAATCTTATAAGAGTATTCTTTGGAGTAAAACGATTTTACTTCATAAAGTAAAGGTGAAATAGGAGTGAAAAAAGGTCGCCTTTTTATCTCTTTGGAGTATAATACAAAACTAATAGAAGTAGGTTAAGGAGTAATAAGAAACTTCTTTGGATGAATATAGGACTAAAATTGTTAGTTGGTAAGAAAACATGAACCTACTCAACTTTTCCTCCGCGTAACTGCTTTTAAAAAGGAAACTTAGTAAAATTTATTGACACCATTTTCAAAGTTTTTGATAAAAAAAAATTATTTTTAAGGAATTAATGGCTCTTCAATAAGTTTGACTGCAGGATAAAATATTTACCGGTTAATGGCTGACATTGCACGTGTGTTCCTCGCCTCCTGAGTTTCTTCATTTCCATAGATAAGGATTTTGTGAAGACTTGTGATCAGTTCAGTAGAATTCGAAGAATACATTTTTCAATAGAAAAATATCTCACTTCTGAATTTATTGGGTATTCTTCTCCCAAAACGCCTATGAACATCGTATAATTCAAGGAAATGAATTTGTTACTCAGATTAATTAAGTATATTTGTGCAAATAATATTAGATAATATCTTTCTATTTTTTGTATAAAAGGCCCAAATTTTACTTTTCTACTATTCTCAAAGTATTCACAGCAAAAAGAAAATCCTTTCAAAATGGTCAAAATAAGTTTGTGCCTAATTGCTTTTGTGGCTATCATGGGTGCCTTGAATGCCACAGACTGACTATTCGGACTATAGTTACGTCGGCTGTGGGGAGTCAGATACAGACTCCCTTGGGGTAGGGAGGACTCAAGCAGACAAGGACTTTAACACAAAAAGAGCAACCGCAGCCCCAAACAGAATACTAGCTTTTTTGGTAAAGCCATAAATACCGCCGGGTCGGTAACTTACTTGGAACTGGTCTTGCAGCCATTTTGGGAATTGTGGGATCAGTGTTGGTATATGGAAATGACAAAAGCTGGCACAGGATTAGGACTGGAAAAAAATATTAGTTTTACTGAGATAAATTGATTATTAAAGCAATTTTCGAAATTAAAGAAATATTTTTTTTTTTTAATTTTTTGTCGTTTTTTTTTTTTGAATTCTAAAATTTTCATCATTTTCTGAATTCACATGGAAAATTGCCATTTACTTTCTCTAAAAAAGTATAAACATTTTTTGGCAACCCTATTATAGACATACCAAAATGTAGGCTATTATCTTTTCTCAATTTGTATACCTTAACCTTGAAGATCCGATTATTAAAACTTAAGTTATGTGCTTCTAAAGATAACTATTGATCGCTGATGTATTTTAGAGCAAGTATTCCGGTTTCGTGTAAAAACAAAATTTTTAGGTTGTAATAAAAACTGCGATAACGGAGAAGTCCAAATCAAAAGGGGCCTGGGGCAATTTTTGATAAAATTTTTCGCTCGCCTATAATTTTTATATCAAAAACACAAATGCAACCCTAAATATGATACTTACACCTATTAAATCTCTTAAATGAAAAAAAGCTAATATGATACTTAAACGCATTCACGCTGCTCTGCTACACACAAAATGTAACATGATCTTTCACAAGAAAAAAAAAAATAAATGTTAAAATCCAAGAGAAAAAGAAAATACACGATTTTTATTGGCAACTTTTCCAGAGGTATGGATTTCTATGACAAGAAAAAAAATTAGATAATTAAAAATAATAATTTATATTTAATATATTTTTTTTTTGTTCTCATATAAATGCTTCCTCGTTGGTTTGATGCAGTTTACATGTATCTGATCGCAATTGAGGCGATAAAAGGCGTGGCAAAAAGATACATCATACTTGTAACATATTACGGTTAAACAAAACAACCAAACCCGAGTCTAATTACTTGAAAAAAAAAAAGGCGTGAGATTGACTTTGGTGTTGTGGATAAATCATTTTTATTTATAAAACCAAGTTGTCGATATTATAGACACTTAACAAAACTGGTATCTCGAAATTGTGTTAATCACAATATAAAGTTTCCATTATTTATTATAATCAGATAAATTAACCATTGACATCAGTTTAATTCATATCTCAAGTGTGTGTTTTTTATGTTTGTATAATTTAATAATCATTGAGAGAGGGTTTTATTGCGGCACTTTATTTAATTTTTTAATTAAAAAACAAAATGAATAAATTTATTGTGAGGTTTTTGTTGTATTATTGGATTATTATTATTATGAAAGTAAGCATTACCAAGAGCTATAAAGACTGGTTTATTGATTAATTTCAATTAGCATACACTTAACCCAGAGGATCGGATTTAATAATTTAAAGCGCAAAAGCCATTTAAACCGGTTCATCTTGATTAAAATGAAATTTATAAATGTAGGTATTCAAATTTAATGAAGTTTTAATTATGGCAAGATTTTTTTTTTGTTGTTCTGCGAATAAATAAGATGACAAACATTCGAGAATTCAAAGTCAAAATTATAAATTTCAAAACTTTAAACTGTAACTACAACAAAGTATGTAAGTGCGCTGCAACCTAGTTTATGGGTTAAGCTATTGCACGTAGTAGTAGCTCATTTTGACTTTATTGGCTGCACAAATCATAAATTTGGTTTTGCTTCTTTAAGAAAATTTTGTAAGACTTTATATCTCTTGACAAATGTTTTACATGTTTTTTTTTTTTTTTTTTAGAATCTCTAAGCGTTTTTTGTTTGCTAAGGGTTTAAAATAATTTTTGGCTTGAAAAAAAAAAAAAAACTGAAAAGATTGATTCAAGAAGTAACAACAGTTTGTCTTAGAACTAACTGGAGCGTCACAGTGACAAAAAAAGTTAATGGACCATTTGTTTAAATGTTGTTTTGGTTTGTGTATTAAAAAGTTTTATTTTGTAGAATTTGGTGGTTCATTACAATACAAAATAAACAACAAAAATTAAGGGAACAAAAAAAATTTCACTTTTTGTTTAGTTTTTTTTGAAGACCGTATATCTCTTTGAAAAGTGGTCGCATTGAGATGAAACAAAAAACATTCTAAAGCTTATCACAAAACCAATACCTGCCCTTAATAAAAATTAAAATAAACTCAAGCTTATTATTAGTTGTAAGTGAATAAACTTATAAAGTTTAAATGGAAACATAATAAATAATAAATTGACAACATTTTTGCTTGTTTGTTTTTTTATTTTCAATCTTTGATGAATATTTTTTCAGACTTATTTAAAGAATTTATTTTGTGAGCAAACATCATCATTTGTATTTTTGTTTACCATATTTTTTGTCAATAAACTTTAATTGGATAAAAAGTACCTGTATGTGAAGAGTATTTAGAAATGTTAATTAATATTCGAAGAAGAAGTAAGAGAGAGAGAGAAAATATTAGAGTTCAAGGAAAAAATTTGCTATATTTTTTTTTTTTCAGAATCCAGTCGCATTGCATTGGTGAAAAAAAATTACCCGAACATTTTTCAATATTTTCCGGCAGTTTTTTTTTTTTTTTTGTTTCCTAGCTGTCCCTGGAATTTTTGATTTGCCAGTGAACATACTTAACATAATACGAAAAACCGTAAGTGTTAGAAATTTAAATATAAAAATTTATTGAAATACTTATCATTTGTTATCCTGTGAGTAAAAATATGTAGTTACCCAAATTGTATTTACCTAGAACGAAAAATAAAATAAAAAATTAATTAATTAAAAATGCTTGAAATAAGAATGAAATGTCATTTAATTGAAAAAAGCAAAATTTTATATTTGTCATACACATATAAAGCTACTATACAGGGTGTTCGGTATAAGGTGCACCAAAAAGCTAGAGCGAGTAGGTTTTTGGTTAAGACAAGAAAATTTTTTAATTTTATCAAAAAATAAAAGACATTTTACCATCGGGTTTTGTGTTTTTGACTTAAAACGAATAAGAGCATTGAATTTTGAAAACAAAATCAGTACTTAATTACGTAAAATTTTGAAAAAAATGAGTTTGAAATTTTGTTTTATTTATTTTTTTTTTTTAATTTCGAGTTTGAAAATTAATTTTTCAAAAACTATTTACTAACACAACTTAATTTAAAATGAAAATTAAAAAAGAGATTTCTGGCTTTCCTAAAAGGTATAGAATTGTAGATGTTTTAAGTTTTACCGTTGTTTTTAAATAATTTTTTTTCTATTTTAAGTCAATTTTTTAGAAAAAATAGAAAATTGCCCCTACCGCTTAAACGGGGGGAAATAGACCTCCCTCCACATCCCAAATACGATTTTTTTCATGTCTTAAGCCAACCTACTCGCTTTATACCGAACACCCTGTATAGTTAATTTTTGCATTTACAATGATAATGTTGAAGTGAAAATTCTAACAATCGGACACTCATGGGTCCTTTTCCTTTTACATTTTTATTGTTTATGAGAACTTTTCGGTTAAAGGAAAGGAATTAGAAAAGGATTTTGCTAAAGCGGGATTAGATAAATATTCTTTGTCAAAAATATTGACAGTTTTCATTTTTTTTTCTTTTGAAGAAAAAAAATCCTTTTTCTGTTGCCATGAAATAGAAAATACATTTGGTAGCACAAGAGGTCCTAAAGAACCGGGGCCAGGGCCTAGTGGCTTACAACCTTTGTGTGTGTCTGCAGAAATGGAGAGGACAAACAGTTTAGGCTTAGGGGAGCGGCACTTTTCTATATGATAAGATATACTCTTGGAGGATTTTTGTCACTTCCTTGCAAGAGGCAATAGCACTGAAAACCTTTTTTTGTTTTTAGTTGGACGAGGCTGGGAATAGAACGGAGACTTCTGGTGTGACACTCAAACGTACTAACTATTACGTCACGGCATACTACATACCATGAAATTACTGCTAAAATTAAAATGACTGCCTACTAAGGTCTCAATGGTTTGTCCAGCTATTAAACGGACGAAAAATTGTCCGCGTCGAAATTCGCCGTCACAAAATCATATACACCCGCCCGTACTATTCAGAATCGAGGTTGCACATCGGACCTATAATGCAATTGTACATATCGACGAACAACGTGGCTTTACACACTTTCGCCCTAATGTTTTAGGTCTTGAGCTATCGCATTTTATACAAATTTCAGCTCAATTTTATGAAAAAAAATGTGTTAAAATAAGTTCATCGCATAAACTGATCCAAAGGTTTTTTTTGTTTTTTTTGAGAATATTTGAATGATTTTTTGTTTCTATAAATAATGAAAATCGACAGAGGTTTTGAAGCGTTGTTCTTTAGCCACCATTTTAAAAATCATGTTTTTATTTTTTTATTTACATCTCGAGAACGATTCATTGTACACAAATTTTGTATTCATCTTTTTGATTATTATTTAATTATTTTTAGAGTTAAAGCGCCGAAAAATATGTTTTTTTTTTTTTTTTAAGTTTTCGCCTCTAGCTAATGGTTGCTAATCTGGAAAAAAAAACATACTTTTCGGCGCTTTAACTCTAAAAATAATTAAATAATAATCAAAAAGATGAATACAAAATTTGTGTACAATGAATCGTTCTAGAGTTAGTTAATTCTGGATAATAAGGTTATTTACAGTTAAGTTATTGAGAAATCATTTGTATAGAGCAACCAAACTCCGAGGATGAAAGATCAGTAAATCTTGAGTATGGGTTTTAATTTTAATCTCGCACTGAAAAATTAGGTGTGAGAGTATAAAAATCTATACATTTATGTAGTGTGAATAGAAGAATGTTAATAAAATTTCCTATCAGAAAGCTTCTAACAAATTTTTTTGTACGAAGACTCATTTCCAAGATATTGGTTAAAAAGGGTTTTTCAAAGTGGCGACTGAAGCACATGTATTCAGAGACGATTTGTCTACCGATTTTCTATTACATCTAAGTACTTTTGAATTTCGATAGCAAGAAAGCAAAATTTGTTGGAAATAAATGTCAAGGGTAAAATTGTAGCAGAAACTTTTTTTTCGGAAAAGCTTGAGAAAAATGTTCGCATACAAAACACTTTAAGGCCAGTTTTTCAGGGCTGGAGCTATTTCTGTGTTAAATCAGATTTAATAAGGTCCATTTTCAGCGCGAGACGCTTCGGTCATAATCATAAGTGAACTCCTGAAATATTTTTTTCAGTCAAGTAAAGTTCCGAGTTAACTCAACGAATTTGGTGCGTTTACTATAGATTAACTGTATAAATATTTCTGACTGACAAAAACACTGTATCTTCAAAGGTAAGAAGTATGCAATGTATTTCCAAGTTATTGACCAATACTTTGTGAAATAGTTTAAAGAGGGAGGGGGTCAAAGTCAAAATATTTACGAAATAGTTCAAAATGGGACCTTTACCCCCCCCCCCTCCTGTCAAAAGCTCGCGGGCCTGGGCTGGGGACTTTTAGTATGTTGTACCTGGGGGTCACCCCTACCACTTAAAAAAATAAACCAGACTACATGATTTATTTCATTTATTTTTCCTTCGTTGACTGGACAATAGTTTTTTAGTAAAACTATAGCTTTAAAGACAGTCAATAATACACCCAGAGAAAAATACTGTGTAATATTACCTTAAACGTCTTAGGTAAATATTTTTCTATGGAATTTGTTTGACAAGCATAATTCTACCTAAGAACTAAGACAGTTTATGTACGACTTAGGTAGTGCAGTTTAGGTGAATTTACCTTAAATTTCTTAGGTAACTATTTTTCTATAGATTTTGTTTGAAAAGCTAAGAACTATTACAATTTATGCATGGCTTAGGTAGTGCAATTAAGGTAAATTTGCCTTAAAATTCATAGGTGTTTTATTTTTCTTAGAATTGTCAAAAGCTCTGTAACTTTACCTCAGAACTAAGGTAATTCTGCCTTAAATATAACGTGATTTTCCCTTCAATTATATAAATCTGGTGCGAACAGGGAGAGAATTAGTAAATCACCGATTACAAATTTCTCGGGACCAATTCACGAACTTTACTTTTTTTTATAATTACCTATATAACAGATTTAGGTATCAGACAGGCAAAATTGTAAGGTATAGGTAAAGTGATGAAGTTTCAACATTGCCTCTCCGTATTGCGAATTGGCCCAATGGAAGCGCATTCGGCTGGCATGTGGAAGGTCTCAGGTTCAAACCTCCAGGTAAGCAAAAGTTCTTTTTCAAATAAAATAAAATTGTATACATTTCAGAATAAAAAGAAGCAGCTCGCTTGGTAGGATACCTTAGATAGGGTAAAAACTGCCTTAGTGTAGGGTAAAATTGCCCAAGGGAACTGACATAAATTACCCTAGGGTTAAGGCAAACATTTCGTAGACTACCTTAGATACTAGGGCAGTTTAACAACTTGCTAGGATACAAAATTGGTAAAAAGTGCCCTAGTGTCGGGTAAAATTACCTTAGGTATCTGACACAAATTAATTTTTGTTTAGGTCAAACATAATTCTACCACACCACACACTATAAGGTAATTTTACGCTGTTATAAGGTAAATGGATTGGTTAAAACTACCCTAGTTAAAGGTAAAATTACCTAAGGCAATATTACACAAAATAACATATTTTTAAGGCATGTGTAACATTCAGACTATCTCTAAATTTACGTAAGCAATTTAGGTTGGATTACCTTAAAACTAAGTAAAACGGGCCTAAGAGCATAGGTAATCTAACACGCGATTTTGGTTAATTTTACACCAGTTTTTCTTTGGGTGTATGGCCGTAAGGGGATGTTCTTCAAAGTGTCAATCTGTCCGTGTAAATATAAAAGTTGAAACTTAATTTTTCATACTTAAGCTAATTATTTGTTTAAGAGAACCTAAAGTAGAACAAGTTCTTTACAAAACTTGGTACAAATTCACGACGTATAGAAGGCTAAAACTAAAACGACATAATTCAGACAATCACACTGTGCTACGAAATGAAAAAATAGAAATGTCCTAGTAGAGCTTGTACGCTTATTTGAGTCCATTTCGAACCTATGTTTAAAACCTTTCCTATAACCTCAAAATCACTTAACTTTATTAGTATTGGCTCGTGATGTAGGACTAGGTCACTTCAGAAGTTCAGAATCACTGTGAATTGGTGTTTTTACCACAGTGAATTGGTGTTTTCCATTCAGTTGATAGCGAGGGAACCTTTTAATTTTAAATTTTTATTAAATCCGTCCTATTAATTATACATGCTGAGAATTTAAAAACCAATAAATCGATATCTCAACTTCGCATACATAAATGCCAACTCATTTATTCCAATATAATTAAAATGCAACATTAAAACCCATTTTTCATGCTTCACTCAGCATTGCACTATTGTCTCATAGCCATATGAGTTGAGTATACAATTATTGATCAATTTAAATAAATTAACACGAGGTGCTACAATGCATATATGTATGTATGTACTAGAAAATCCCCATCAGGTATCGCACGGCATGCAATGAAAATTCAATTCCATTCCACGCTACCATCATCATAATCAACATAATATTAATTGTAATTGTATCTCTGAGGTATAAGCTAAATTGACTCACCCCATCAGTGGATAGCTGATGTTGGCTGTCTCTGCTCCCGTCTGTCCTCATAAAATAAAAAAAATAAATACCAGTCACTCACCTCTTTAGGTACGCTGAACTCACACACAACGTTCATTCAACGAAACCGTTCCGCAATTTATTATTAAGTAGAAAATTAGTATGAACTACTGTCAAAGTGGGTAATTGCCCCCACCAGACATGTCAAACAAACTGTCAACTATGTATCTAAGCGTGTCTATTCTAACGAGATTGTTGCTTACGCCGCTTTTAAATGTATGTTAATCATATAAATGTATATAAAAGAGGTTCAAAGATACAGTTGTTATAAATTTAAATACAAATATATGAAAGACCGACAAAGATAGACGGATTTCAATGCAGTTCTTCGAAAAATGATTCAGTTATGGATGACAGTGGCACATTTTAGAGAGAGAAACTCTGTCAGAGGTAAAATGAAGCAAAGCTTAGTGACAGATATTATGACACATCTCACATTTTCTACATAGTGGCGCGATAAAATTAAAATAAAAAAAAAATAAAATTTACCCACGACTAGGTCGTACATATTGGTTTTGCGGGTGCTATACTGACAGCAAATGATACATCCAAAGTCATAATTGATAATCGTAATCTAAGTTTGTAGAGAAGTTAATGAAAACTTTGCCATTATTTTTTTAAAATATTATTCAACACTTAATAATTGTTTAGTAAATTTTTCACCACAAAGGTTAAATACTGGTTATTAATAAGAATTTATGAACGCCTTATAATGTAGAAGGTTCTATTAGACAAACATTTGTTTTAAAAAAGTCACTACAAATGTTCCATACTTATAAAATACTAAACAATTTCATGACGTGCACTAAGTCCGTTTAAGACAATTTATCAGATGAAGAGGTTCGTTCTCTGGGAAATATTTCATTTAGAATTGAGCTGATTGTGTAAATAGTCTGAATATATTTTTGTAGATATTAAAAACATATCATATTTATTTAGAATAAAGAAGATGTTCCAAAAAAAAAAAAAAAATGAAATTCATTTAATTATAATACTGGTGCACTTGGGCGTATACGTACTTTTATTATCTTATTGAATCTTTAACCTTATTTTGTTTACAATTTTGTTATGCACAAGAAGTTTCTTTATGTCGATACAAAAAGCTATTCTAATGGACAATTTTACTATATTTAAAAAAAAAGGTAGCCGCGGTAACGAGTCAGCAGGCAAACGCTTATTTAATGTATAAAGTTCTTCTTTCAAGATAATGTATGTGACCAATGAAAATTACTATCCCTCTGCATAACCATCATTTAGTTTCTACCATTATGGTGTTTAATGTTCAAAAAAGTGTAAATTTAAATTCCAAAGGGTTGGGTAAGGTTTAAGTGATAATTTTCAATAAAAAAAAGTCAAATACAGAATAGTTTTTTGATAGATACGTTTCAGGAAAGAACCCCTATTCGAAAACAAAAATAGGTTTTGAATGAGGCTTCAGCAAGTTAAAAAAAGATACTTAACAGGTGCTTTGATACTTGATATCTGATCTTATTTTTTTATAAAAAAAAACTGTCAATTTTAGACCTTCGAAAACGGTGTGTAACCGTAGGCGTGTAATCAAGTGAAGTCCAAAGTTGGGCCGTTTGTTCCCTGCCAGAAGGGAAATATACCCTATGGACAATTTTAAGTATAGGTACTTTCTTTTGCAGTTGTTTTTGCTTAGAAAAAAAAAAAACTGCCAATTGAATTTTTTTCCAAACTCTATCGATTATCAGTTACGGCATTATGTGTAGAATAAAATTACCTTAAGGTCAATTTCTTGTTTGTTCTAAAGGTAGTCCAGTTACTATAGTCATCAGACCTTGCATTTGAACAAATCTGTTTCCTGTGTTCAGGGCATTTAAGACACGCAATACTGCTTTTGCGGTCTTGTTTTCTTGGACAAATTGCACATCGCGATTGCTTTTGCTGTTTCGGAGGGGGCTTACCTTCATTGGCCCTCATACTCAAAAAATATAACCTATAGCGGGGACTACTCACCATAGGGCTGTGTCAATCAGGAACGATTCGATTTTTTTGATCCGATCATCGAAAAGTATTGATGATTGATGAAATCACAAATTTTCATTTCAATCGATCTCAATCTCGATTTTCCATCCCAATCTCAATCATTTCAATACATCTCAATTTAAAACATCAATCTCTAGTACAGCAAGAAAAAATTCAAAAGAAAGAAAAGATTAGGCTGGTCAGTATAAGGGGTCAAAAGTAATAAAAACTAGTTTTTTGCAAATATCTCAGGAACGGTTTGTGCTAGAGAAAAATTGTATTCTACCATATACCATATATATATGTAATTTTTTCGTAGCATTAACCGTTTAAAAGTCACAGCACATTTTCATGACCTTTGGCTCCTTTTATGAGACTTTTTTACTTTTCGATCAGCTGTAACTTTTTAACGGTTAATGCTAGGAAAAAATATTTTGTACCATTTTTGTGGGAAATTACGTCAGCTACAAGATTGTAGACTAAAATTTTTCTCTAGCAGAAACCATTCCTGAGATATTTGCAAAAAACTCGTTTTTATTACTTTTGACCCCTTTTACTAACCTAGCGGTCATCGAATCGGTGAGGACTGAGGATTGAGGAACTCTCTCATTATTGGATTCGATAAAAATCGGTACATTATTGAATTGTATTCGTTAGATTCGGAGATTGAATATCATCGAAATCTTAATGAAAAATCGAATCGGAACAGTATTAAATACTGAATTGAGTTAAATAAAATGAATCGAATGATCGATTGATTTAATGTTCGAATCATTTTGGTAATCGATTCATAAACGATTCGATCATTTGAAATGATCGATTTACACAGCCTTAACTCATCAGCAACTGACACCTAGATTTTAAATGACAAATACATAGAACGTCAGAAAGGGGAATAAAGCAAAATTAAAATTACCCCTGTTGTGATCATAAGGTTAAAATTGCCAACAACTGAAAAAAGCAGCCAAATTTCGCGGTTCTTCTCGGTTCCTGATATCTTTTGTTTTCCTTCTTGCAATTCCTATTACTAAATTTCATTTATAATTTTTGACAATCTTAAACCGAAAAAAAGAGATTTTTCCATAATATCTTTACGTAACCAATAATTGCCCTTTAAAGAAAACAAAACCAACAAAATTCAAAAAAAAAAGAAGTTTAAATTAATTATAAATGTGGGTTGAAGTTGTAAAATTTAAAGTTTACAGAATACGTCTACAATCATTTGAATCAGAGGTCGAAGATAATTAAATTTAGATTGACAGATGTGGATTTTTGTATGTGCTTAAATTATTTTTGTTCTCTTTTCATTATTATAGCTACTCTAAAATGATTATCCACATATAGCAAATTAGATAAGATTATTGTGATAGATTTTAATAAACGTGTAGGTTGTCATAATATTTTGTGCGACTATCGCAGAGTGGATTTTATATAATTTATCTGATGACATTTTGAGTGACATTATAGTATCTTATCAATGTTGTTGTTATGTTTGTTTCGTTTATTATGGTGATATACAAATTTAGCATAATTATCTTAAAGATATAATTAGAAACAAAGACATACTGTACAGTAGAATATACATACATAAGTACCTACTAAATATGCTTATAAAAGTGCCCCAATTTAGAATTGTAGAATAAATTAATCTATTTAATGGAAATTTTTTCAAAGTCTATTGCTTTTATTGGAAAGAAAAATGTAATCGAGCGAATTTAAAATCTAAATTAAAATTTTCGACTCAATTTCGAAAAAAATAAAGTTTTTGAGAAATTTACAGAAACACTGAATTTCGTCTTCTTTTTTCCTTCCTAAAATCAAAAGCAGATGTTAAAATTTAGGATACATCTTATGATACATTTAAAAGTGTTTAACAGTAAAAGTATAATTTCACTGGAGTTATATAGCGAACCAAAAGAAGTCTTAATTTTTGTCATTATTAAAAAAAAAATCATTTTAACCCATGTGTCGCGGCATAAAAAAAAAGCAAAAATATAAAAGTTATTTAATACAAAATTCTATATTTTACTAAAATAAATCAGCCAAGCAGAAGACTTAACACTATTTATTTGTAAAAAAAAAAAAAAAACAAATAGTCATTCATAATTTGAATTCCTAAAAACAACCTACACCAACTTATGTAATAAATCATCTGTCAAAATTCTCCGAACAAAGAAAACAAAATGAGACTTCGCCCCCAAAAATAACTAATTTATTTTTTCTTTAAAATTCCACTTACTCAATTATATATGAATGAAAGCCGACTTATCTTATAATAAATAATTGTCGGTGGAATATTTCGATAAATGAATTCCAGTGAAAAAAAAAAAAAATTATGAAAAGCTTTTTAAACATTTATCTTTGACTGATTTCACATAATTTAAGCAATCAATCCTCTTTTCAAAAATAGACTTTTCATAGAAAAATATAAATAATAAAAATGATTCTTGGAGAAAATTCACATGTCTCTTAAGAACAAAAAAGAAAAAAATTAAATAAATCTTCTTTCAATATTTCAAATTTGGAAATATTTGAATTAAATAACAAACTCATAAACTTTTGTAAGCTTCTTGGAAATTTATTTTTGTATTTTTATAAATCCCTTATTGTATATATATTTCAGTTTGTGTATACAGTGAACTCTCTCATAACCGGCCACTGATGGTAACAAAAAATGTGTCCGGTTATGAGAGGTGTCCGCTTAAGAGAAAAAAAAAACAACAAACAATTAAATAGCATAGTTTTCGAGTTTTCTTATTTAGTGGAAGCTCGTTCCGGGATGGACCTGATTTAAATAGGAAAAATGGTACTTTAACCGCTTAAGAGAGAGAGAGAGCCAAATCGTGTTGCGGTTATTAAAATAGGTGTCCGCGTCCGGTTAAGAGAGAGTATGCATGTAGGAGAATTTTTGCTATGAAAAATCAAAGTTTTTATTCCGTTCTCTAAAATATGTACGATTATGAGAGGTGTCTGCTTATGGGAGGTGTCCGTAAGTATAGAGTACACTGTAATTCATAAATGGATTTTTTTTTCTTTACATTAAAATGTGAATAGATCGATGTATTCATATTTGAATTAAGTGAAGTCTTTTTTACACACTCAATTAATAAATTATATTTATTTAACTTGCAGTGTCATAGCGTTAAGCACAGTGTTGTGCAAAAATATGCTTGGAAAGACTTTCCTAAAAAAAAATTCGGTGGAAAAAGTCTTCGAATATTAATGACATAATGAGAAATAAAACATTGTAAATTCAATCGGTAGTTGGTTTGTGTTTTGGATTTGTTGTTACAAGAGATCAGAAGTGTAAAATACTAAGTTGAAATTTTCCTTTCGGAAGTAGAAAAAACTTGCAGTCCAACACTTTGTTTTTTTCCCTGGATAAAAAGTCTAAACATTTTGGACTCCTGGACGTCAACAAAAATGTGGTCAATAAACAGTTAAAGTAGACAGTGTCAATGGATGACAAGTAAACGATCACGTGAATGACGCTAGTCGGTCAATGTTGTCTCAAAATACATACATCGATGTGTTATCTATGCAAAATATTTAAGTTTCAGTTTAGAAAATGCACCCTAGAGGAATATAAATTTCATTAGAAAGGAGAGCATTTATAGAGGTGAAATAAACAGAATCGAAGATAAAACGGAACCCTGTAGTCCACTAGAACATTTTGTGAATTTCTGACTCAGAGGTATTTTTCGCACACAAATTATAAAAAATGGAAATTTATAAATACCATTTCGATAAGAAATTTTGATGTCAAAATCTTGCAAAATCGTTTGAAAAGGGTATCAAGAGTAATGCTCTGGATTTTGTTCGTCAATATGTTAAAAAAAAATTTTTATTCATTTATTTATCAATCCATCGAAATAAACAACAATAGGTTTATAAAATAAATATTATCAAATCTTATCAAATCTCCAGTAAACCTATTGCTGCTGCTGATATAGTTTTTGGTCATTAAGAAAATTTAATGCTTGAGAATTATTCATTAGGAGTTGATAAATTATTCATAGTTTCCCAGTTCATCGAAAGAATGAATAAACGTATGCAGAAATCGGTCAAAAGGGCTTGGACGATGAGGATAATTTGTTTTTTTTTTTTTTTTCAGGCAACTTTTTTGTGTTGTAAAGATCACTATGGAGTCCAATGCCCTGCCAAAGAATAATTTATCAATAGTCTATAGCAATCTTATGAAAATATAGTCGATTATAAAATGCGTTTTTTTGAAGTCAGTTAAACATTCTTCGAAATTACTAAGGACAACAGATTTTTTTTTTTCGAAACACCTTTATGTTTTGAAACAAAAAGCTTCAGCGTGTAGGTTAGGTCGTAAGGAAGGTGGGTCTATTTCCTTTAGTTTAAGAAAATATCTTAAAATAAAAGAATTAATAATCAAATTTTTTTTACTTGCTCTAAATGGCAAGTATTAGTTTCGTGTGAAAAAAGTTTCAGGATTGTAATAAAAATTGACACTACGATGATGGAGAAGTCCAAAAGAAAGGGTTTTGTCATACCGTCAATCGCGATGCATCGCTTTGTGCGTCTGGGCGTCCTTGCGTCCAATGTAATTTAAGGTAGAGCCTAAACTGGTTAGCCGATTTTGTTTCAAATTTGGTACATAGCATTTTTATGTGATTAGATGGGAAATTCGAATTTTTGATTTGGCTCATCTAGAACAGGTACCTAGCTGTAGCTGCCATACAAATATTTCAGTTTTTTTTTTTTTTTAATTTTCTCAAATATGGCTCTAATGATCAAGTCGTTCATATATTTTAAATAGTGAAATAGTTTTTACAAGCCGATTATTGTTATTAAGTAATATTCTTGTTTTTAATATTCAATGTAGCGAAAAGTTCTGGTAGCTAGCGCTATATTTATTTAATTATTGTTAATATAATTTATTTATGTTTTCAATAAAGTTTTAATAATAATAATAATAATAATAATATGCTCGTTAAAGTACTTTTTTAGTCGTTTTAAGTCAAGTTTTTTAATAAATAGCTAAAACATGACAACCCTGGCGTAATAGAATACAAGATTTCAAAATATTTTCTAACAGCACTATATGAATTTTCCGTATCTTAAACCAGAGAACAACATTATACGTGCATTATGTATGTGTTTAGATGTAAATGCATACAGCTTCATGTTACCATTGCGTAGACTAAAGATTAAAATTACTATCCGAATCGAATGCTTTTCTTTTCTAATGTTCTTTGTTTCTCTTGTTCCTAAAAATAGCTCAATTAGTTTCGCCGGCTTTTTTTATGACCGCGCATACTCTTGTTTTCCCCAATATTTTTTTTATGAGTAGGTACTTAAATAAATAATACGTTTTAAGATAATTTTTTTTTATTTTGTATTTGATTGTATTTATTGCGAAGCTTATACATAAATAATTTATTGATATTTTAATTGTATGTCGTAGATAAATCAAAGTGAAATAATGGGGGAGTCATTAATATTTTATTTTTTTTTTACAAGTGAGAAGGGTGTAGCGAGAAATGTTTTAATTTATTAGTGAATACATAATATAGCTGTGTATGTACGTACATATATATTTTTTGATTAGAAATTACGGTAACTGATTTAATCAGAATGGAAAATATAGATACTTCATTGATATTTAATGAAATATTGTATGATTGAGAAAATTTCAAGTGGCATTTAACTTTTATATAACTTTCAATTCATAAAGAGATATCATGTTGATTTCTATATTAATAATTTGTGTTGATATATTTTCGTGGGGAAACCGTCAGAGTTTCGAAGGACAAAGTATCAAAAGGCAAAGGTTCGAAGGACAAAGGTTCGAAAAATAAAGTAACGAAAAGACAAAGTATTGGAAGATAAAGTATCGAAAGAAAAAGGTTCGAAAGACAAAGGTTCGAATAACAAAAGGTTCGAAATTTCAAATTTTAGAAAAAAAAAAATAAATCTTAGAATGCTGCGGACGATTTATTTTCGTTTGAATTAGTATAAAATAGAGATGAGCGAAATGATATAAAAATATTACGCTTACTCAAGCGTAATGCACTGGCGTTTTGGGGGTTTTTGATCCCCTTTAAAATTGCAAGCACGGCTCATATCAATTAATTACGATTTCCTGAAAACATATCAAGGGGAAGATATATACCAGAATTAGGCTATATTCATGAGAAACATTTTTGGGGGCCTTTGCCCTCATAAAAAATTTGCAGTAACAATAATTTACGGTGTGGGTTCTCAACCCGCTAAAATTATAAGATTTTTGTCCGCATATTTATGATCTTCTTCTGACTTCCATTAAACGGAGATAAAATAAAATTGCGCTATAGCGTAAAATCGCTATATAATTTGTTTAAGTGTATTAGCGCAATATTTTTATCTGAGTTTGCTCATCTTTATTTTACGAGTATACTAATTTAAACAAAAAGAAATCTTCCGCGGCATTCGTATCACTATTTAATTGGACTTGATAAATTATTGATTCAAAATAGCTTTTAACGGGCTTTGGTCCATACAAATTGCGGTTTCGTCCCGGCGATCTCACTTAGACTCATCACTTGACTAGTAAGGTTTTATATAGTTCACACTAGGTATTCATCATGAAATCTATGTAAGATGAACTGAACTTGATAGAAATTACGTATTGACAAGGACCTCACCGTTTATGGAGTCTAAGTGAAATCGCCGGTACAAAAAGTAAATATAATTCTGTTTTTCAAATTATTCTAATTATGTTATGTGTTGGTTCTCAATTAAGTAAAACCATATTGCATAACGAGTTTCTACTACATCTTCTCACTTGCAATGATTTGAATTTAATATTTACAAACACTATGTCCGGTTATACTTTACCTAACATTATATCCACAAAACACAATAAAATAATTGGATTTTGTATCTTAAGTTCAGCGAAAGAAAGTATTAAAAATTAGAATAAAAGAAGTGGACCAATGTGGCTACCTTGCGGCACTCCTGAATATTTTGAAAACAATTCACAATAAGGTCAAGATGTGATAAAAAGGTCGAGACAGGAAAAGAAAATTGTATGGGAGGGGTAAGTCCATTTCCCCTGGTTTTGTTGGGAGAGACAAATTACTAATAAATCGTTTTGAAATGAAAAAAAAATCATTAAAAACAACGGCAATACCTACTTACAATGTCATGCTATACTTTTTTTTTAAGCCAATAGTGTGTTTTTTTTTATTTTGTTTTTCATTCAAATTATTTGAGAAAATGGTTTTTGTAAAATTTACTATGTATCGATGTTTGAATGCTTCGAACAAAGTTTTTAAATCATTTTTATGGCAAATCACTTCAGCAAGTAATCGGACAGATCAATGATTTTTGTGAACGCTCTTTATTTTTCAGAGCCCAGAAATCTCTCCTCATCTGTTAGAACAGTACTGATACGTAATAGTAAATAGTAATCACGCACACAACCTATACACCACAGACATTTCGGTAAAAACGATGGATTCTTTTCTGATTCTATGAACCTCGAAACGTGGAGACATTATGTACATATAAAAAATTTCTATTTGATAAAACGGATCAATTATAAAATTGATCCGTTTAGTTTATTAAAGCTCAATAAAAATTGAAGATGTTGAAGAAGGGGTTAAGTGTCAACTGAAAAATTTTGAGAAACTAGTCATAAAGTAGGTACTTTTATTAGAACTTTTGGGTTGGAATTACTTACTTTACTATTTCTTGTCAAGCTCAATTGAAAACCAGAGATCGTAGAAGACCACCAATTACATAGGAATTAAAATTTTTATTAGTCTTTTCTTTGTTAAAAATTGAGTTCATACGGGACTACTTAAACAGGACCAAAACCTTTACCGACATAATACATGAATTATTCTTAATTTGATGAAAACGAGACGAGCCATATTATTCTAACAAGACTTACAACAAGTCTCGTATCGTAACCAGCTAGGTATTTTTATTCCACCCACCCTTATGTTGGTGCATAGGTACTTGTACCTACTAACTACTCAAGATAAGTACTTGGCTTAAGTAGGTACCTACAATACCTACATATTTGTATAAATAACATCACATTTATATTACCTAGAACCTTATGCAAATATGTAATCAAAATGCAAAACTTTCCATCAAAGCGAACAGCTTGCTGTCATACAAGCAAAAGAGGAGCGAGATAGAGAAAAGAGGTCAAGGTTATCACATCACAGAGCAATATCAATATTCGAAATCATCATAAAACATACCAATATAAACTACAATCAAAAACAACACAAATATCCAACACTGCATAAAGAAAATCAATACAAGCTAAAACTATGTACAACTTAATCGTATACCTTTTCATTTTGTTTATCCTTTAAAATCAAATAAGTTTTGAGTTTTGTGTAATCCTTCCATACATTATGTAAATCCTTGTTATTTGTAGCTGGTCTATTAGCAGCTGGAGGTTGAGTTGTTTGTGTTTGTGTAGCCGGTGTAATTAATCCATCAATTCCGGCCATTGTTGCAAAACTCTTGATCTACCGGTATCACTACCTTCAACTACTATTTGTAAATAATTCCCAAATTTTCACACAAACACACACACACACACACCAATTTCGCTATTTATTCACAAAACCAATTAAAAACAATTATTATTAGATATTAAAATATGGATTTAATTAATTTAATATTTATCGATGTTATTTTTCAAATTTTCCCACTTTGCAATTATCTACATGAACACCTTGTATAAAAATTAATGGCTATTTATATACAACAGCGAAAAAAAATAAAATTTTAATTGAAGTAGGTAATTAACATTTGTATTTTTTTTTTTATTTTTTTTTTCGAATTACTGACACGAACAATTTAACACACTAAAATCTCCCCTCTCGAATGATATGGGGAACAACGACGAGCGAAGACCGTCGGACACGGTGATGAGGAGAAGGGTGTAGTAGGAGAAAATTAATAATAAATCTCTCGACATGGAACGAGAACACGAACTCATTAAGCAAATTAATTATTCAAATGATTTATGCTTTTTTTTTGTTTTACATTTTTATCCGTCGAAATTATAATTTAAATAAACGAAATACCATTGATGCTGACACAAAGATGATGAATAAATTTAAATTAATTTTATATCAACCAACCAACCGACTGGGTTGATTGTAATTTGTTTAGGGGCAGATCAAAGGACATTAAAAAGAAAAAACTCAATAAAACACCCACGTATAACACAATGTGCTATAAAAAAACACACTTGTTAAAATAAATTTCAAAATTGTTTGCACATAAATTAATTTTTTTTCTTTTAATAACAATTAAAGCGAAAAAAATCGCCGTATTTTTTTTTTGTTGTATTTAATCAAGATAGCACAAGCTATCTATTTTCTAACCCTCCGTGTTATCACTGTGTATCTTGAAGATATCGTGATTTTTTTTTTCCTAATTGACACACACACAAGCGGGAGAACCTATTTCCGAAGACGATTTAATATTGTTTATTTTTTTTTTGCTATTTGTTTCATATATAATTATGTGAACGAAAAAAAATATAACAAGAAATAAAGTTTGCGCACATAGAGAGTCGGATCGCAAGGCGCGTTCACAGCCTACAGCAGTTCGTAACTCACTGCTCTCAAGAGCGACTGAATACACTAGAAGCGATAAAGTCACCACTGCCTGCCCCTGCCTCGCTGCGTCCTCCGACAAAAAGTGCTTTGCTTTGTCCCACACTTGGTCGGTGTGGTGGCGCACACACCATCCTAAAACATGAGTTTTTCCAATCGACGACACGAGTACGATGACGACGACGACGACGATGAAAACGATGAAGACGACAACGACGACAAAGACGACGGACGGTAGCTTGCTCGCTATGACAACAAATAGAATAATAACCTATGAGATACAAAAGTATCTATAAAAATATCTCTCTATCTATCTTTATACATATGTGTGTTTTGGAAAAGATAAAGCTTATTTGGTGCTTCGTATTATAGTCTTCGTTGCCGTAGTCATTGGCTTTTTGTGTCGTTACGTTACGATGCGGTAGCGGCGTCTTCATTTCGGGATGTACATGTTCTACTAAATAACAGCTTTAACTAGGGTGAGCTATTCACCCCAAAAAAATATTTTTATTTTTTCTATGATTTGATTTTTTTTTTATTTACAAGTACCTACATAGAAAAAAATTCAAATGAAACACGAAATTTTATACTAGTTGAAGTGCGCGGCGCTAGTTATTTAATGTAATGACTTTGAAAGCAAAAAAAAAAAGTTTCTACCGTCTCTCTTATTGTGAAGAAAATAGGTAAATTAAAAGTCTATGAAAGTCTCAAATTATACCAGACGACGACGATGACGACCGACAACGAACGACGACGACGACGTTGTATGTTTATGTGTCGAGATGAAGTTTTATTTTAATGCAAGACAGGCAAGATATAACATTGAATGATGGATTTTGTTTAGAGTTGCCATTGGGATATTTTAAGAATTGGCATATTTGTAATGAATTATGATTTTTTTTTTATTGTAGTGACACATTCTTTGACGTTAGACTTACACTAAGAGGATTTAAGTTATTTCCTTCCTGAAAAAAACATATTAAGTTTGAGTAATACTTGTGACTTGTTACTTTTTAGCCAGTTTGTTTTCAATTTCAAGCGTTATGCCCAAAACAGATGTGCAGCTTTTTTCAATGCAGCGAATATAAATTTACACAGGTTCTTATGAGAGCTGACATATTCCAGGCTCTGCATGTAGCCTTTGCAGCACGATATCTCTATTTATAATTTCGCTGCATGGGAAAAAGCTGCACATCTGTTTTGGGCTCAAGTGTAACTACACGTTACATGTGCACGTATAGTAAAATCATTTTTACTCGTGTATACGTGTAGGTTCTAAATTCAAGTGTAAATAAAAATACATGTGTCATTATAAATGCGGCGCTTCTTTTTAAATTTGACATTACGATGATAGAAGACTCTTAGAAAATGGTTCCCGCAAATCTGTCGATATATTTTTTTGCATGTCTGTTTGTACATCTTTCTGTATGTCTGTCTATAAGTTTATTTATCTCGAAAACGGCTCTAGCGATTTTGATTAAAAGTTTTGTACCTATGTACTATTACAGCTATGTTCTGCATTTTCGGTGAAAAAAAGTCTGCATAGTATTTCATATGCAATTTTCAAAAAAAAACTCACATTTTTTTTTTTGAAAAATCATTATGAAAGTATGGTTCAAAGTATGACTCAACAAATTTTTTTTCTAAATAAAATTTTAAATAGATATATTTTTTGAATTTTGTCTGCATGAATTCATATTTTTTCTAAGAATTCAAACGGCGCACAACGTTCTTTATTTTTAGATTAACACATTTTAAGTTCTTGTTTTAGCAATGTAAAGAATGTGTTTCATGCTTTATTCCATATTCTCCAATTTATTATATGAAATAAATACCTATTAAATTATTATTAGTTGAATGAGTATTTACTATTTGTTATATGTAAAATGTATACCTACCTACTTATAATCAGGGATCGGATTTTTAGACATGCCGATCATCAGACTCTTTTAGTGGTGCTTAGTCTATGCATTGTATATTCAATTTTACTGGACAAACTTTTTGCCGTCACTGGGGCTCGAACCATAGACCAAGCATCTTCGGCCCAAGTGCACTACCTACTACGCTACCGAAGGTCACGTGATCATGTCGATCAACTAGCATTTTTACTAGCCACAAAAAAATTTGTTGTTTTTCATTCAAGTTATTTCTTTTTCTCCATACTTGTTTCATAAGCGAACAAAAGGGAGATTGTATGAAAGATTTGACGCTGGCAAAGAATTAAATTAGAATAAATTGAAAAAAAAAAAACAAGTTAGTGCGATGGACTGTCATGCCGGAGGTCTAAGGTTCGATCCCCAGCCTCGCCACCTATTTATTCAAAAAAAAAAAGAAAAAAAGGAATTCACAAATCCTCCAAGAGTATCTCCTGTCACAGAAAAGTGTCGCTCGTTAGCCCGTCGGATTCGGCAATAAACTGTAGTTCCCCACCATTCCTGCAGACACGCACACAGGAATAGTTGAGAGTTGTAAGTCACTAGGCCCTAGTTCTTCATGAGCTGTTGTGCCATCAAATTTATTTTTTTTTTATTCCTTTTAATGTATTCTGTTAAGATACAAAATTCTCCTATAAACGTTCACTGTTCAACCTTTGACTATGTGCTTTTATGGCCGGCCATAAAGTCTAAAAATAGAATTTTTGAATTTTTTTTTTCGATTTTGGGATGATAAATTTTTCCCCCACTTACTTGTATTATAAAAGTCGTACTCATCCAAATATAAAAAAAATAATAATATTGAAATAAAATTAATTTTTGTTCCACATACGCCCAAGTGACCCATTCTAATAAAAATTGACAAATCAATTTAAACGCAAATTCACAGCTTCTCTGTATTACATAAAAGGAATGATATATACATATGTATGTTTGTATTTTATTCTTTCACTATCTTTTCTGAACTGTGAATGCCTGCAGAAATTTTTTTTACATACCAATTTCTTTCTCCCTCGCAGAAACTTTTTCTGCGAAAAATGATGAGTGTTTTGAGCACATAAAAGATTTTGTAACTGAATTTAAAACAATTTCAAAAAAAAAATTCACATACCGGGAACGGAGGTATTTTTATTTTATTTCAGAAAAACAAATTAACTTTATTAAAATTTGTAAATGTCTAGCAAGTGCTCATGTCGACATTTTGTAATTTGCTTAGAAGAAGTACGTTTGGATGTATGCAAATAACAATTCTGTGAATGCTCAATAATATTTCATCTTTGAAAAAAAAAACAAAACATGTTTATGTTTTGACTGCGGGTAGAACAAAGATGAAGAAATTTAGAAAGAATTTTATTCTGTTTAGTTGGAGCTGAGGTTACTTCAACTTTTTAATTGAATTTACTATGGATATTCAAATTATGTTAAGGCATTTGAATTCCACTCAAAATATCAAATAATTTTTAAATCATCATAAGGGCTTAAAATTATAAGGTAATTTATGTACTTTCTTCTACAAAAACATTGGTATTTAATTTGAGTGTTTTTCCTTTAAGGCATCAATTGATCAAGTAGGTATGCAATAAGAGTTTTGTTTATCATTTAAACGATTTCTAAATAAGTAAGTCCAGACGATAATCTCCTTACTAATAAATTGGCTTAAATACTTAAAACCTAACACCACGGCAACTTTGTCCTTACTTAGCTTGAAAAACATCATACAATATTTTTTTTGTTTATTTTTATTTACTAAAGGACAAACCCAAGAACAACAACAACAAAACAAAAATAAAAAGAAGAAAATATCTTGTTATTGTTAACAGAATGTGAATGAAAGGAATGCAACAAAACAAAATGAAAATCATGCGAACAACTATAGACGAAGAAGAAAACAAATCTAAAGGCTAATACATATACCTACACAACATAACCATAATAAAAGGAAATGCAGTGCAGATGGCTGGAGAAGGGGGCATTGGTGTTGGTAAAATAGAGGGGGGGGGGGGTGGCTTCCATTAGAGAGGCACAGTTGGGAATAAGAAGCAAAATGAAGACGAGACACAATATTTTTTCTTTATTATTCCAAAGATGAAAAATTGGAAAAAAAAATAAAAAAAAAAATTAAAACAAAAATGCATGCACGGATGTGGTTCTGTGACATAAAAAAACATGAAATAAAAACGAAAAGTAAGAAGGTAAAGAGAGACTGGGGCAATGGCATGGATAAGCAAAAGACGGGAAAAAAGCAGAAAAATAGAACAAGAAGGAGATAAATTAAAACAGGGAACATGACACTCGTTTATTTATTTGTGTAGTGCACTGCTTCTGAATGACGTTGGTTTGCTTGTTTTAAGTTTTTTTTGTTATTGGAGCAGGTGAAAGATGTTGCCAGGTGATAATAAAAAAAAGTCGTATATAAGGATTTTTTAAATAAAGACACAAATTCATAAGGAAATCATAAGAAAAAAACAAAATTAAATTAAGATTTTAATTTTGAAAAATACTAAAATCAAATTAAAACTTTAGAAACTATTGATTTTTCGTTTAACATATTTACAACTTGAGCATTTCTTCATTCCTAAGATACTCACAGTCTAAAATTCTGGAGTTTTAAGTACCTACCTACCTACTTTATATCCTTATTTCGTGATCTTTCCTTTTTATAATATTTTAAAGTTTTACCAAGGGTTCGATAATAAAACTTATTTATTTTTAATTATCAACCGTCACTTATTTCCTTTATAAATCAAACACACTTTACTTCACTTCAAATTATTTTAATAGTCTTCAATCTCAATAGTTTGCAACTTAAATTTACTTCCGGATACTTTTCAATTCGAACTTTACACTTCCGCTTTCAAAAATAAACTGTTCTGTGTGCTGAAGAGCTTCTCCTTATATAGTGAGCTGAATGGTTCGAGGCTTTACTCCAAAGCTATAGAATAAAAGCCTTCTAGAAGGTTCCATTACAGAGAGATGGCGTTGTATTCCATTCAGTGCATATCCCTCTTTCTCAAAAGCTACACAAAATTACACAAGATGGCGCTGTTGTCACATGCGAGCATATTAGGGGGTGATTAGACCGCGGCAGTTGTAAGGCAGTGATTACACCACTGCAGCTAGTAAAGTAGTGGTTATATCGTTACAATATGTAACTTTAGATCTTGGTTTATTAAAACGAAGTTCCATCTTATAATTTAATACCTAAGTACATACTCAGTTTCGTTTTTAAGCCAGTCGCCAGAGGCACGAGATTTTCCAGAATGCAAAAAAAAAAATACCTACTGATCAAATTTTATATAGGTATGTAGTAGCTTGAACCAATTCACTTGGCCAACGGTCGGTTGCGCAGATAGAGGATTTAAGAGAACAAAAATGTTTTTTTTACTGTGAGCGAAGCTACATATAAACAAAATTCACCCTCCTTAGTGCTTCAGTATGTTCGCAGGAGCGATAATGACAACAACCAACGCTAGCATGTACATCTTTTTTCAGTGATTTTTGTGTACCTTTCAAAATTAAAGAGATGAGAAGAGCAATTTGAAGAGACCTGCGCAGTAGAATGGCCAACTAATTTGGTTCAAGCTATACCTAATTGGAATTAGTAGGTGGGTTGTTTATAAGTACCTAAGTATAGTAAGAAAATGGCGCGCCTGTAAGGGTTGTGCGTCAGCCGCCATTTTGAAAAAAAAAAAACTGTTTTAGCCAATATCTCCAGAACGGCTCATAGCACAAAAACTTTTTTTATAGGAAATTTAATTAAACATTAAACATTTTTTTGTGGGATTTATACTTTCAGAGTTAAGGAGCCATAAATTATGCTTTTTGTAGTTTTTGCCCAAATATCTCCTAAACGGTTGTAATAAGTCCTACAATTTTTAAGACAAATAAAATTTTCTATAATTTTTTAAAAATAAAAAAAAAAAAAACAAATTATGAAACAAATTTCGGAACACAAAATTTTAAAAACGAATTCTTTAGTGAATTTGCAAAATTTTTCAATTTTTAGTACCTATACAGATTATAATTTTAATTTACTGAATTTTTGAATTCGTATAGGTACCTACAATCCATACATCTTGCTTCAGAAAAAACATTTCCATCTGGCAATGCTCTTGCATCCCAAATTATAGTTTGCATATTTAATATCTGCATGCCATTGTTTTGCTCTGAAGGTAAAGGTATTTGTTTTATTTTTTATTCAAATTACTCTGAAAGATAGAGATAGAGATGATAACAATGAGAATATATTAATTTGTTCTACCTATACCTACTTTTTTTACTTAACTGCCACTAGTGCAGCGCATGAGCTGCAGCGAAAAAGACAAAAAGAAGAATTCATAGATGGACCCATGGAATGCGTGGTACTTATAGAATTGACAAAAAAACAAGCTTTACCTAACCAATCAAGAAAAAATAAATTAAAAAAAATAAAAATAATACACGATATGAAGCGCGAGAGGACAACAAATATGACACACACAACAACAAATAAAACTAAAGACAACAACACAAAAAAAAAATATTTAATATAAAGTGAAAGAGGATGAATCGAAAAACAAGTCATCGCACTATCGCATAAAATCAGCAAACATAAATTATTTATGGGTATTAAGCATGTTGTACACGTTTTCCCTCCCTTCTCTTTCCACACCACATCAAACTATATCTGTCATCTTTCTTGGTCTCCTTTAAAACCGGAGTTCTGTGACTAAGAGCCAAGCAACATTAACAATTTGCTTTACTATAATACATTGTCGAGATAAATACACACATAAATGATTCAAGTATGAGTTAAGCCTTTAGTCATAGGTTTAACAAGGGGCAATCAATCCATCCATCCATCCATCGATTTATTATTACTTAATGTGTGCGGCCATTGAACACAAAACACAAGCAAATGAAAACATGATACATAAAAGGGGCGCACAAACAGGGGGAAATTGATATCCAAATTGAAAACAGAAAAAAAGTACAAAGTGTACAACTTGGTCGCATGGAATTGTTAGCATATTATAATTTTTTATTAAAATAAAAAAAAGTATAAAGTACCTAGGTACGTCAAAAAATAATATTTTTGTTTAATGGATATACCTATCTACACACCACGTTTTTAAAACGGGATACAAAATTTAAAAGAATTTCATCTAACCCATTCATCTAAAAAGAAGAACGTGGGGCGCATGCAATACATACATATCTAATAATCATTGATGCATGTAAGGTTTAACTTAATTTAATTTAAATTTTTTTTATTAAGGCTACCAGATTCGTTGTTTCCGGAGTGAAATAAAATACTTATTTCAATCCCGACAACGCGAACGTTTTTTTTTTTTTTTTATTTAGGGCCACTTGCACGAAACAATACATAGAACTAAGGATAACTATCCAAGTTTAGATAAATAAATAAATGATTCTCGTTTTTTAATTGCAAGAACGGAAAATACTTAACAAGCGGATAAAAATATTTTTTCAGAATCAACAACACAACAAACACAATGTGTTGAAAAATAAGCAAATACTAACGATTTGACTTGCTTTCTCGTAAGAAATTATAAAATTAGACGTGAGAACTATTCAGATTTTAAGTATTTATCCGGAAAACGAGGTGAAGATTACGTTTTGAACGTAAATAAAAAAAGAAAATGTTTTGCTAAAATGTGGTTTGGTTGAAATCAGTCAGGTAGCTCTAAATTATTTATAAATAAGAGGTTACTGCTGTCAGAAAACGTTCGTAGAAGTGGACCTTAGTTTACAAGATGACATGAACAGCTAACCTAAGTACAGTGAATTATCCTACTGCGGATAGCTCCCTTAGGCGGACAATCCCCGTAAGCGGATAAATTCTCACGACCGTGGATCTTGGAACTAAATTCCATATACATTTTATTATTCCTTAAGCGTCCTTACCCTGACACGGACAAGAGTATTAGCCGTGATTTGTTAAATTAATCCCATTAAGGGGACAAAAGCTTTTTTTTAGTATGTAAATTTCAACCTTTTTTTTCAGAAATACATTAAAATATATTTTGTTGCACTAAAAACGTTCCCCCTGGTTTGTATATAAAAACTATAGTACTCTCATGGAACAGAAAAAAGTGCTGAACATTCGCAGCAACTGGGGGCGCTGTAGTCGACATTAATTTATATACAAAGTTCACAGTGACAATAGATGTGATGTCACCAAATCACTGTCTGTTATCAAATACCTAACGGAGTGTTGAGTGTTGTCTGTTTTCGTATCTTTTTTCTTGTATCTTCATGTTTATTTTAAGTTTGAATGAATTTCATGGCCTGTAGGTGCAAACATTTTTCATGATGCCACTATATACTATACGTTTCCTTATATAACAATTTTTTTTCCCTTGGACGGACAACTCCCTTAGACGGACAAAAGTGTTGCGACCAATGAAATGTATTGATTCGATAACTTGTTTTATTTAGCTTAAATGTGGTCTTTTTCCGTTGTTCTACATTTTTTTTTTAGAAAAATATCTGGCTATGAAAAAAAGAGACTTTTGAATCTGGTTTTACAGTTTTAAATGAGTTACAATACTTTTAAGATTAAAATTTTCTACAAAATTATTCAATTTTTTCTTTAAAGTTTTTTTTTTCAAAGAAATTTTTTTTTTCTTTTCAACTCTTATTTTATAAGTATTGTAACTAACGCAAGACTGAGAAAATTTGGTTGACTATATACAATTTCTAATTGGATGTTGAAGAATAATTTCTATCTTATTGCAATTAATTGTTTTCAATTTTAAGAACTCTTGTTTTTAGAAGGTTTTCTTAAGATTCTATACTCAACTTAAAATTCATGGACTTTTGGCACCTGCAGATTGAAATCTGGAATAAATTTTTGGTACTCTTACCAGAATTTCTAATTTGATATTTCGATTTTTTTTTTTTAAACACAATACATTTGCTTACAGCATCTTTTATTATTCCAATAAAAGTAAATAAAAAATGACAGCAGGAGACCCGCGGGCAAAGAATTTAACTTAATATGACAGACAAGTGGAAAGAGGTATAAAGAATTAAAAAAATAATAGTTAGTACCTACATATATAGATTTTTATCGCATATTAATCAAATCAACGAGCATTTTGATTAAACAGTGCGACACAAAAAACACTTCAGTATGTATATCGCTAGCCTTAATCGAAATCAAGTATAATATAAGCACATAGTTGATAGTTAGGGAGCTATTGGCAGTAAAGGTGATTTACGATTCAATCGATTTGGAAAAAATACATTGCATAAAGAAAAAGATTCCCCATCACATCACCACTTTTTCGATTGTCAATTATTTTACTATCAACTAGCTGACCCGGCGAACTTCGTTCCACTTAAGATTGGTTAAATTATAAATGTCCCTTTCGAAAGTCGAGCCTCTCTATTGAAATAATAAAACATTTTTGGAGTTAAATTTAATTCAATATAATATAATAATTTATTTAAGTAGGAAGGTACATAGGTACATGGAAAATATATAAAATTAGATTTTGTTGACAAAATAAAAAAAAAAATCGTGAAAACCTGAAATTGCATATTTTTAGGTGAAGTTCGCCTGATAAAATTTTCCAATTATCAGTTCCGTTGTATATGTACCTGGTTCAATACGAATCCAAAAGAGGAATTCCCCTAAAAATCGGATGATGTTCACCCGACTTATGTGCGTACGAACACAAAAACGGACTCATTTTAATTTATATAGGTATAGATTGATAAATAATATTGAATTTGGTATTTTAAAAATCAGCGTATTAAAGAAAAACTGACCAAATATTTATCATCATTCATGCATTAATTTCAAATAAAATAATTTAAATTGATAAATATTGAATTTTAATAATTTTATCAATTGATAAATAAAAAATGTTTCTTTTGCTATAATATACCTTCCATTTGAATTTAATTCAATACAGTCCACTAAAACAATAACAAAAATAATTTTTTTTATTTTCGTTTATTCCCTTCTTCGTATAATATACCTATACATATATCAATTTCCACGAATCGAACAAACATTAAATATAAATAAAATTAGAGGCTCAGGGATCTTATCATTTTAATAAATATATGTGGAATATTTGCAACAAAAATATGTGGCTAGCCAAAAACTGAAAAAAAGCTGACCATTGTATCTTTTTTTCGAAAATCCCAAAAATTACGTGCTTAAAATCTCCAATGATCTTGAAAAACTTAAACCATTGATTATAAATTTTTAAATTTAGAAATTGATCAATTACTGACTTTAAGGTGGCATACTTTTTTTCGAATAAGTATCCCACAAATGAGGTGTTAACAATCTACATATATACAAACATGAAAATCTTTAAAAAATTCATAAACAAAAAATCTATGGCTCAAAAACTGCTGAAACTAGCAAGCCTTTTATGAGGACTAAATTTCCTTTTCCTAGTGAAAGCTCCTATTGCGGCGAACAGCTCCCTTAAGCGGACAATCCCATCAGGCGGACAAATTTTCACGACCGTGGATCTTGGATCTAAATTCCATACATTTTATAATACCTTAAGCGGACACTCCCTTACCCGGATGCGGACAGGAATATTAGCCGTGATTTGTTAAGTTTAATTCCTTTAGGCGGATAGAATTATTTTTTGCATGGAAATTTCAACTAAAAATAACTTAATAAAACTTTAAAAACTCATTTAAAAAAAATCTATAGATTACCAGTTTACCTTTTACTGGGCTTTTTAAATGGCAAACTTTTTTACGAATATCCCACATTTTAATCTCAGAGCCAAAATTAGAAAGCCTATTAAATTCTCTTTAAAATGTGTCTTTCTCGTTCTTCATGTCCAAACGTTTGAAAGGAAATCACCCCTAAAACTTTTTAACTAAAAATATTAAATGTGAATTCATAAACAGTCACTAGCTCCCTAATTTGAAAGTCAAGTGAAGTGTAATCATTAATATGTAGGTATACTACATAATGTAGCTGCTATACGATCAACGATATACGATGCAACGAAGAGTTCAGTATAGGGTAGTTGCCAAGCAGTTAAAACAGTCTACGCTAAAATGGTTGGATATTGTGGGTTATGGTTTGAAACGACATCGGAATGTGGGATCTATATGGGAGCAGAGAACATTAAGTTAAGTTGAGGTTCTTTTGAAATTTCAACATCGCATCGGACGTCACCCAACATCGTGGTAATATATGTAATTCTTTTTGCAGACAGAAATCACATTTTAATTAATAATGCGGTGTGGGTGCCAGGCTATAATAGCCCAGCCCAGGCAAAGCCAGGACTATTATTATTATCATTGGCAGACTATTAATTACTTATTTATGTATAAGTTAAAAAAAAAAAAACGAGTTGTAGAAGGTTCATGTTATGGACTGGTCTAAGCCACATTAAGTTTTGTCTATGTCTTTTGATATGCAAATATTTTTATGTAGCACAAAACCAGCGCCTGGGATTAATTTCTCTTGAGGGTAGGTAGTTAAGAAAAAAAGAATTCGGTGAAGCTCAGGGGGAGGAGATAAACTTAATTTGAATGCACTTCAAGGAAATGAATTAATTTCTTTTGTGTCATTAAAATTAAACGAACTGTACAACAAAAAAATGTAAAACTGAAAAAAGAAATACACATTGAATACAAATGATGATAATCACGACTTCTTTCGTTTACACAGAATAAAAAAATTCTACAAGCTATACGAGGTCTCAAGCAAGCAAGCAGCAGAACGTGCAACTTAAATGGAAAATTGTGAATTTTTATGTGATGGGTATTATGCAAGAAAATTTCCCACATAATCTTTTAAGAAAGGTAACCTACGTTTTTTAACTTTTTGCCCCAGAATGTCACAAACTATATCAAATTTTAAAGATTCAAAATTATTAAAAATTAACTCATTATATTTGGTGGCATTTAATTTGAATAACATGCACGAAACTATGTTTGTCTTGGGTTGGGGTCAGAATCCCGGTATCCAAACTCCGGAAAACCCGAAATTTCGAAATACCAAAATCACAAAATCCCGAAAACCCTAAAACCAAAAATACAAAATATAGAAAATCCAAAAGAAAAATAACCCACAATTCATAAAACCCAAGATCCTGAAAACCCAAAATCCCGAAGATCCAAAATCTTTAAACAGCAAATTTTGGCGAAATTTAAAAAAATCTTATCGGAACCCAAAGAACGTTGCAAAAGAAATTTTTGATTCAATTTATTCCGGAATTTTGGATTTCTGAATTTTGTATTTTTTGGATTTTGGGTTTCGGGATTTTGGATTTTATAGATTTTGGGCCATAGAAATTTTGAATTTTCTAGATTTTAGGATTTTTGACCTTCTTGACTTTGGGTTTTCAAGATTTTGCATTTTCTGGATTTTGGAATTTAAGATTTTCTGGATGTTGGGTTTTCTGAATTTTAAATTCTGTCTAACTCTTGTTTGGGTTTCATTCTCATACTGACAATTTGCTGAGCTGAGAGTGTACTGACTTATTTAACCCGTACACTTCGGTGATTAAAAATTTTGATCTGTTGATGAGCCACGTTTGTACAACTTGCCATATTATACTCTCTGTAAAAATGTGTTTAAAGCTTCAAACTTTTCAGCAACAGTATAATTTTTGAGTTCGATGGCTCTAAAAAATTCACTTAAATCATTAAACAAAAAAAGGGGTATGTATTGTATACATACTTGAAGAATATTTGAGGGATGTATTGGATTGTTTTTGTATTACTAATTTATTATTATTTTTTTTTTTTTCAAGTCGTCACGTTTTCGAATTTTAAATAATTCCATCAACATCATTCAAAACAAAATTCAAGCTTTATCAAAATAAACCAAGGAAAATGTAACAAATCAAAATATGTACATAGGTATGCATATATTTTGTTTTTAAATACATACCAAACAGCTCCATAATGTCGTGTTAAAATAAAATTCAAATTTTTCTCCCCAAATTGCCTATTTAGCTGCGAATACCTATATTACCTATCTATCCTAACTATTTTCTCATCGACCTTAAAATGTTGTAGAAGTATTTATTTTCAGATAACTCGTTATTTATTTATCAGATACACGCAACTTAAACATTTATAACCTAAATAACGTGCCAAACAAAATGGTGTATAAAAGTTTTTTTATTTATTTATGTTTTTCTTTGTTGGCCGGAAATTAAAACTTTTGTCACATGGCGCACGGAAGTTGTCCTTTTTTTGGCCTTTTTTTTTTTTTGTTTTTCTTTGTGAAAAGTTTTTTATCGCAAAAGTTATTTACAAAACGAAGAGAAAAAATATAGTTAAATAAAACAATAAACAAAATGGTTCAAAAAACAACCTTGACCCTGAAACCATATGCAGGTGTTTCATCAAAAGTTTTGATATATTTCTGTATGAGCGAACAAAATGATGAAGCCTTTTACAAAAGGGAAATGGAGGGATTCGTGTAAATAAAAATACCTTTTTCCTGAAGTAGAAAATGAATATTTAAATTGATTTCTTGAGACTTAAAAAATAAAGTGTGTTTTGTTTGTAGTCCAAAAAAAAAAAAAAAAAAAAAAAAAACAATTTAAAACTTTATAAAACAAATGATGGAACCTAAGATCTTTGTCATAATCATGTGAATTTGGGCCTTTTGCAGGAATCAATTATTTCTAAGGTTTAAGAGAAAATCTTCGAGAGTTTGTCAATTCTCCCAAAAGGCAGTACCTAACGTGAAAACAAAAATTCCTTTTTTTGGATGATATAGACTGTGATTCGATCCAAAGACTAATCGTCAACTGAAACTCCCAATGAAATTAACCATCCAGGTAAACTTCATGATTTATTGTAAAAACTTTCAAGTCATTTTTACTTGATTTATAGGCGTTGCAGAGGGTGGGTTTTATTAAATCAATTTAGAAACCTTCTCCCCGTTAATAGGAGCAAACTCTGAAATTTTAAATTCAATAGGATTTGTGATACGCAAAAGCATACAAGACAAACACACGGAAGATTCAGTTTTGTAAAATTAATATCACTATTACCTGCAGTCAAACTATTTAAATTGTGAAATCATAATAATTTTTAACAGCCTGGATTTTACATTTTAATATTCTTTAAAGTCTATAACATTCAGCAACATTTTGGCGTACTACCCCTATCAGCGTTTCCTACCTTTTTGAATTACTTTTTACACAGAGAAGAATCGGAAAACAAACAAAAAAGGGCTATCTAGATAGTTTTCATACACATAATTTTGGAGCAAGAAATTTAAATAAACAATTTTAAAATTGAGGAGGGGGGAGGTTGGAGAGACACCGGGGGCGGGAATACCCCCAAAATTTGTTTTATGCTAAAGACTTGAAGAGAACAATAAAATGCGAAATCCAGCCTGTTACAACTCATTGTGATGTTGCCGCCCCCCATTTTGCTTTTCTAGATTGTCAGAACTCTTCTATAGGAAAATAATAAGTGGGTTTTAACCTGCCTACAAAAACACTGTCGTCATAGTAGCAGATAGCTAATTTAATATTT
This sequence comes from Epistrophella euchroma, assembly GCA_947049315.1. Lineage (NCBI taxonomy): Eukaryota > Metazoa > Arthropoda > Insecta > Diptera > Syrphidae > Epistrophella > Epistrophella euchroma. The sequence continues at coordinate 36,497,262 of OX346248.1, forward strand.
TCTTTATTCCTAAAATAAACATCGTCTATGCATTCTTTTTTTTTTTTTCAATTTTAAAATCACCCAAAAAAAAAGATCACATTTCTTCGAAAAAACATCTGTTAATTAACTGTGATTGATGATCAAACATTGTGGTAGATCAAAATTGTTGCTAATTTCTTTTGATTGTAAATTAACAACAACAACAAGAAAAACAATAAAAATCTTCATTGCATTCCATTCTCAGTTTAGTCGTTTATCATTATTATTTTGTCAAATTAAAAATAAAATCTGCTTTTATCCAGTTGTTGAAGTGATTTAATTTGTTGTGTGGGCAGCATTATGATTTAAGACACGACACAACCACAATAAAAACGTGATCAGAGAATGAGCAAAAATAAATTACCGGGTCCCCTCATATAATGTATTATGGATTGTGAGGTCATTGTATTTTGAATTTGTTTTGAAATGAGATGAGATACAAGAATTTATTATTAGTTCTTTGTGTTTATTATGTTGTTATAGTGATTAAGGGGTCTTTCACATTCTAAATGTAGAAGATATTTTTGATATTATTTTAAAAAGGAACTGCACAAACGGTATTTCTTTATTCATATTTCTATTGACCTTCAAAATATCAGCCTGACAAAATAAGAACGAAACAAGTTTATACTCATGACCTTGGATCGTCCTTGACTGATTTTTTTTTTTGTGTTTTGATATTGAAAATGTTATAGCAACGTTTTCAGAAAATCATAGTGTTACCAAAATAATTAAAATGAGCTTATAAATTTAAGCTAGAGCAAAGCATCTATGTAGATATACGGGAGAGGTACTATTTCCATATAGGTATTGTGTACTACAGCTTCCTACTGAAGGTATACAAAAATAAAATTTCAAGAATTTGTAAATTTTATGTATGTGTGCACTTTACTTCTATTGTAAAAAGGGTCAAAGCTTCTATTGTAAAAAGGGTCAAATAGGGTTTAATTGATAAATTGCGATTGCATAAAGCCCTTTTAAATATTAAAGAAGCTTATCTTTCAATGACGATTGTTCAGTACAAAATACCTCATTTCAAAATTTGAAAGCCTGTTAAATATTTGTGAAATCGGAGATTGAAAAAAAAATTATTTATATAATCAATATATTAAAAAAATAAGAAAGATATTGGATTAAGTGCCATTTGTGCAATCGTGGGTTAAATGTTGATCCGTGGTTCACGATTTTTAATTCACCGATTTCGGCAGATTAACTGAGGTTTAGCGAAGGTTTAGGCATGTACTTAGCAGAAATAGGCGAGTTAAAATTGTTGAACCACGGGTTAAACATTAAACCACATTTGTACAACGAAGACAACTTAACAAATTTGCATTAAAACCGACATTTTTGTTCAAAGTGGATATGACAAGTCTTGATTCTAATCTACTCAACTATAATCGTATAAAAAAATATGCTTCAATAATGCAATGATTATTTTAACAAATTTTTTAGGGGTCAAAAGTACTAAGAAGATTTTGTTTGTTTTTTTTTTTTCTGTTAAAAAAAAAATCAAAATTTTTAAATGCAATATTGTTTGACCTAATCACAAGCGCCGGATTGCAAAATTTTAACAATAGGAAGCTATACGTAAATAAATCGAGATTAGTACAATTTTCTCAAAATATCATCAATACATCAATGCGAAATTTGTTGCTAAGAACCTGGCGGCTACACGGGTTGTCAAAAATAAATGAATAAAGTGTCTAATTTGCAGGGAATTCAATGTAGTTTTAGCAAAATTCAAGTATTTTGTAAATTTAGAAATAAATTTTGAGTTAAAATTGAAAAAGTAACGAAAAATCTGGGTTTTCGAGAAAGTATGCAATTTTTGACTTTTTTTCAACGCGCTTTAGCCGCCAAGTAGTAGCCCGTGGCGTAATGGTTAGTGCTTTGGACTGTCATTCCAGAGGTCTGGGTTCAATACCAGTCGCATCCACCTTAAGTTTTCTTCTGAGCTACTACCTCTTTGTTGCTTTAAACTCTGAAATGTCGAAGTTTTCAAAAATAATTTATGCTTATTTTAAAGGATATAAGATTTCTAACAAAAAATATTATGGCACTTTTTTCGAAACGAGTTGTCAGTTACAAGATAGTACTCCTTAAAAAATTGGTCAAAAGTCAAAATTACCGGTTATTTGCTTTTAACACTCAAAAGGCGAAGGTTTTGAAAAATAATTTATGCCCAAATCATAGGTCATAATATCTTCATAGAACTTAATAAGACACTATTTTTGTACGAGCCAACGTTAACAAGATATTGTCACATCAAAAATATCTAATTTCGAAAGGTTTTAAACACAGAATAATAAGCCTACAATGCAGAAAAAAAGTCCAATTAAAGATTTTTAAACGTAATTAATTATCTTTGTTTTGTCATACATACGAAGAGCAGACTAAAAAGTTTCCAAATCTCGCTTACATAAAAAGTTATACAGGGTTACATGTCGAAAATATTGGTTTTTCGAAAGTATTTTCGACATTTATAACCCCTGATAACTTTTTATGCAAGCCAGTTTCGACAATGATTTTTTTAGGCTCTTTACTTACATTAATTCCGCAGTAAAACAATTATTTGCCTGAGGTTCTATAATGTTTCGGAGTTTTAAGAAAACTGACGACACGCAAAAATCATGTAAAAAAAATTTCGCAATTTTCATAAATGAAGTTTCAAAAGCCTGGACTTAAGCTTTTCTTTAATGAATATACATAATTTATTTCGTTCAAAAAATGGTTTCACTTTAATAGGTGGTTCTGATCTGATTTGAATCCGATGAAGAACAAGCAAGGTTCGCATACAGTTATACTTTAAATCTCAAAAACTTCCAGTTAAATTTTATTTACAAATTTTATGGCAAGTTCACTCCCTTCATTAACAACTTAATCTTGATTAACTTAATTTTTCAGGTAAACCTTTATATACCTACACATATTATATTGATATCCGGTAAGATAAATAAATATAATCGTAACTTTATTATTCAGCTTTATATTAATACCAATTACATCATTTTAAAAGGATAAAGGTGCAATTTTAGCGAGAAAACAAAAAAACATAAAAAAAAAAATTCTCTTTAACTACGATGATGAAGCTTCATTTAAAGAAAAAAAATAAAAACAAAGGATTTTATAACGATCGTCGAATTTTAAAAATAAAACCAAAAACATTTTTTTTTCCGGCGGTACCACAATAAAGCACCGCGGGATATCCATTCTCGGTAGTTTAGGTATATAAAGCTATAAATAATGTTTCTTTTTTCTTTTCTTTTCTGTTCTTTCTTTTAATGTATCAAGTTCGTTTTATTTGCGGTTAAATTCTAGGGTTAATCGAATTTTAATTTCACAGCAGAATTTATACGATTTGGTATACATTTCTATATACCTACTTCTTTTGACTGCTTGTTGTTATGGTTGTTCATCTCTATAGATTAACCTAAATAAGAAAATCCCGTCAAAGCAAAGAAGGGATTGCGAATTTGCATATTTTAAAAGATATTAATAGGTCGTAATAAAAATGTATGAATAAAAGTAGGTATGCAAAAAAGACTTCAAACGAAAAATATATAAATATTTAATTAAAATAATACAAAAGAAAACACTATTTCATTGGCATCATAATAAATTAAAATATTCTTTTCGAAAAAATATTTGCCAAATAAGGTCAATATGTTTTAAAATTTAAAACAAATATTTTTTTTTCTAAAACAGCATGGGAAAAAAGTGTTAGATTTTATTAATTGTTTCCGAACGAACAATTTATCATAAATGAATTCACGGAAAACAATTCTTTGGAAATGACACATACAAAAATATGCAAAATGGATTTTAAACCGCGATGTATCAGTAAGTTTGGACCCAGACCGAAAAAAAACAAAACTGATCGAAGCAGACAAAACTGCTATTTATTGCGATAGGGGTCTACTATATGACAAGTTATGAATTCCTAAAAATATCAAACTCAAGATTTTGATATTAAAATCTTTCTGACTATATGATCTACAGCCTAAACAAATGGTTCAATTTTCTTTAAACTTGGTACCTAACATTTTATGGACATTACCCCACCACTGGTTTCTTTTTTCTAGGATCTAAAATAACGGTACCTGCTATATAACATACTTTTGTAAAGGATTTGAAAAAAAAAAATCTTGTTTTTATCAACTATAAATTTAGTTAATTTTAATTTAATAAAAGGCAAATTTTGGATAAAAAAAAAAAAACTATTTTTTTTGATTCGATATCTTCAAAATGGGCAAATGATTTTTTTTTTAAACTCATTTCTTAAATCAAAATCAATAATACTAAAAAATAGCATACTAATTTTTCATAAAACATAAAATTTGATTTATAAAAAAAAATCTATAAATAAATAGCATTAAATAAATTTTGTGTAACCATTTTCTCAAAAACTATTTGACCGATGTCGATAAATTTTATATGGTTGGAAAGCCACAATTGCGGAGATGTGCAGAATATACTTGAGACACGCATTTACACCCTGGGGGTCATTTTTGTTTTTATACTGTCATACACTGTGCATATTAAAAAAAAAATTAAAAAAATGTTTTTTTTCCTTTAATATTTTCAAACACCTGGAAAAAATAATCTAGTTTTTAATAAGGCTCTAAAAAGTTTTACATATGTAGATCCTAACAAGGGACTGGCAGAGGTTTCTATATTAGAAAATAAGCTAGGTCCTCGCCAGTTATCTACCATTTTCACTAGGAAAAAAAAAATAAAAAAAAAATTGGTTCATTTGTATTGTTTTTGATATAAGGTGATTATTTCTGCTGGGATATCCAAAACTTGACCGATAGGTTCCTTGCTAGCAAGGACCTTACCAACAATTTGACCATTTTACTTCGATCTAGATGTTTTATACTGGAAACTATCAGGGGCCTTGACCAAAATCGGCAAAAATCTGCCAGGTCTGAAGGTATTGTCATTGTGTTGCCGGGGAGATAAACCCCTTTCCCATAATAAAAAAATGCTTTAAGTAGTTATATACATAAATATTCTACTAAATAAAATTTAATTTTTGGTCACCTAAGGTATTGTATTTATGCCAAATTGCAAGTTCTCCATGGTTATCTCTCATCCTACCCATTCGTATTTTTCAGAAAATTGTAGAACAATCCATTCATAAAAACTTACTAAATTTTGTATTTTAAATTAATACAAAATTCGAAGCAAATAACTTTTGTTATTTATTTCCAGCTTTTTTTAATTTCTAAACTCTTCCAAGAACAGTTTCATTAAAAATTTCAATGGGCCTTACTAATAATCAAATTTAGTTATGACTTAAATATTGCAGTGAAATTAACCATAACGGGATAAATAATTAACCATACATTATATTTTCAATTTTTATATGGTTCATTAATTATAGTCCACGTAAATATTTAGGTAATACCTATCATTAACGGTTTATTTTGTAGAGTCCATTCCATTATGGTCAATTTTACTGAAATATTTAATTCGTAACTAAATTTGATTATTGGTAGGGCCCAATCAGTCGTCTGCCACTGCCTTTTAGTTGAGTTGCAATAAAACATATTTAAATTACGGTTGAATCCACTCATGTCGTATATATACCTACGAAATGCAAAAGGATTAAAAAATGATTAAATACAAAATATATAATTTCGTTCTCAATAATTTGTTTCATACATATGTAGAGTTCACGCGTCCTCGGTTTTCTCTCTTCCTTTTATATATAAAATACACTTTTATCTTTTAATGCCATTTAATCGTAATGAAACGAGTCGTTTAATTTGTTCAGTTTCAGCCCAAGGATAAGGAAAACAAAAACAACAACACCGACTAAAGTATGTATTGGCAAAGAGAATTACACATACCTACTCATGCTCCAAATAAAATAAATTAAATTTTTTACTTTAAAAGTAAAAAAAAAAAACACCCAACAAACTCACACATCTGCGATAATTCTTTTATTTATGTACATGCTCTAAGTTGAATCTGTTAAACGTTTTTTGTATCTTTAAATAGTTTTATGTATATATCTTTGACCCTGTGACCTCATCTCTCTAGATCGCATCTCGTACACACGCAGTTAGTGCACCATGGCGAATCTCATAAATAAATCTTCACTCTGATTGAATGATAGACAATCGTTTTTGGTTTTGTTTTTATTTGTTTAAATTAAAAGAGTGTTTTTCTTTTTATTTGAAGTCAGAGTCAGAACTACTAGATTATAGTCAAGGATGATAGTGTTACATTTCGGGTTTGATTCGGATGTGATGGTAGGGATTTCAAATCGATAGATTTGTAATTTAAAAAAACAAGAACTTGTCTTTAAAAATTGGAAGCGATTTAAAAAAAACTTAAGTTGCTTTTGAAAAAAAAAGAAAAAAAATATTTCTGCACCAAATTTTCAAAAAGGGTTTTTCAATTACAAAATTACGGTTTTCATAATTTCGCATTTACAAAATCCCGATTATGTCCATGTGGTAGGTTAATCAAACAGGTATCTCCTAAAATCTGGAAGACACAGTCTCATTTGAAAAAAAAAAAAAAAAAAAAAAAAAATTAAAAGAAAACAACGTAGTGTCATTGAATTTAAAGTCCAATTTAAAAATTTTAAAACTTTCAGCAAACTTTGTCAGTTTTCTTGAACAAGGGTAGGTATGCAAGGTTTTTATTTCCGAGATTATTGAATGGGAAATTGTTAAAAGCGGCATTTTATAATAAAGATTATCAGTTCTTATTATTTTTATACCGATATTTTTTTTTTAAATAATCACGAGCATGCATTTCATTTTGATAGCAATTTTTACACGTTTCATTTTATTTTAGAACAATTTTTATCATTCGGCGGATAGGGGTGTATAAACGTGTAAAAATAGCGCTGTATGAAAAGTTCGGGAATATTTATGTTCGAGATTTTGATTTGCGGAATATCGAAGCGCTTCTGTTGTCAGCAGGACCTAGAATTTTCTGTCTAATCCAAACGGATAATTGCCTTAATTCAGGCACAGTATCTTGCTGCATTGTCAATTAATATTTATAACCATAATGGGGGGGTAACCTGGGAATCGAATTTATAAATGGCAACATTTATTTTTAAGCACGAATTTAGAAAAACACTTTTATTTCTTTTGTTCGTTTTTTTTTTTTTTTTTTTTTTTTTTTTATAAATAAATCCTAAAGCAACCTGGAAAAGAAAACTTTCGGACATTTTCAAAGAAGAACCTTATCCGGCGATATCACTGAATATGAACTCGCATTAGGAAAACGGTATAGGGAGTTCCTATTGAAACCCTTTATCCCTAGGGAACGAAACACTCGGAACCAGTTAAAGCAGAACCTTGTCTTCTGAACTTCTACAAAGAGAAACAAATCGGTGGGAATCCATAAAGAAAACCACTAGCCCCTAATATCATCTAGGGACTTTTTGCAGTGAGCTTCGAATTGATGGCAAGCTCAGAGGAACAAAAAGAAAAAGTACAAAATTGTATTAAATTGCATTCAAGATTTCGTCCGTGTTAAGCCATAGCCCAGAAAATAAGACAAAAAAGGCTTGAATTCTAAAAATCTCCGATAAAGCTGAATTCTAGTGAAGAACTGTAAGCGCACATTCTTAAAATTGGTACCTTATGACTAATGAAAAAGGCTGAATTCAGTTTTTTTTTTTCTTTTTTGAATACCTTCCTCGAAAGCAAAATTTGTATCCTTTCTTTGTAAGAGCGATAGATTTTGAGAAAAAAACCCGTAAAAGTAACAATTAAAGTTTACACTGAAAGCATGTAAGTTGTTTTATTTAATGTAGGTACTTTTTTTCACAGGTAGATAGGTATATTGATTGCGTTTGGTCTTATGAAAAAAGTTTAATAATTTTTTTTTGCAGAATTTTCTAAGCTTAAATTTTTAACTTGAAATTTCGTCAAATAAAATAAATTTTGTTCTTTTTTCCACATCAAAATAATATTTATTTGCAACCCGAATTCCTAGACTATATAAAAGTATTTCCATTTTTAGTTCATGCTTCAAAATCAGTTTGTGTTCTGTTTTTTTTGTGTATTCACGTTCCAGTTTTCATTTTTTTTTTTGTAACTACAAAGTTAAATCGTCACGATTAAGTATTCTTCGTACATCGATCGTTTAGCAATCAGATAAGTGAAAATGCACACATTGCAACCACATACACACACACTCACAAAAACGAGAAAATGTTGCAAAACTAACTTCTGGAATTGAAATTGCTTTGTTTTTTTTTTTCGTTGAATGAAATGAACATCTAGATAGGACAATTTTCAAAAATAAACAATTTTAAATTATTTCTGTGTAAACTTTCGAGAACAAATTATTAATTATTGTTTTGAAATAGAACAAAATTAAAAAAATTAAACTTTGCTTATGGCTTTAACAAATATTTTTTTCTTAGAAATATATTCGAGTCTGAGAATGTAGGGTATGCTTTTATATTGACACTGGCCTCAACCAAAAAAAGAATAAATAACATGCTTATTTATCATTGAAACAAAATTTCGATAAATTATTTAAACAGTGCAATGTTTAATTGTCATTGAAGTAATTTGTAATTGTCATTACATTAATAATATTTCGCAGTCAGAACTAATAACATATTATGTACATATGTAGTTAATACATTATGTATCTGATGTATACCTACTACTCTAGACTAGATGTCATTTTTTGTTATCATAAGTTGGAATGCCTGTGTTTACAATTTTGATGTTTGTCAATTTGAGAGCCCTTAACTATTTTCGATTGTTTACACTCGAAGCACGTTTTCGTTTTCAGTTTTGTAAATACAAACTCAGTTTATGGGCAGTTGTTGATTAATAAATTGATAAGTGTCAAACTCGTAACAAAAATTATGTACGCTTTATTACAAAACAAAATTCTTATACATATGTATGTGTCAATCTGATAATTTGGGGAACTAAGATCAATCGTCAGTTGAACAGCCAGTCAGAGGAATAAAGTTAATTGACTTTTAAACAATCACCAATCACAATCACAAAAAAAAAAAAACAATCTATAGAATATTTTAATTTGAACGTCAATCTACATAATGTATACCTACGTTTTTGATATTTTTATGTTTTATATGTAATGGCTACATGAAATTTGGCCCCAGTGGAAAATGGCCACAAACAAAACATGAAAAAATGACCACAAAAATTTATCTAAAAAGCAACAACAAAAAATTGATTTAATTTTGTGAATTGGGGTCATTTTTCATTTTTTTGGGGCCTCTTTTAATTTTTCATTTTGGAGTTAAATTTCATTATGAAAAATGGATCAACTTTCATATGTTGTTGCTGCTGCTTACGTTTATATTTTTAGGGCCCTTTTTCGATTTGGTTTGAGTAGTTCTTACTTTTTTGGGACCTTTTTTCATTAAATTTGCGGTCATTTTCAGTTTTTAAAATGGGTCCATTTTTTGTTTTTTGTTTGGGGTCATTTTCTATTGGGGCCATATTTCATATAGCCATATCGAATATTTCAAAGAATTGAATTTTTATTTAATGTTTATTTCAAAGCCATTTTTATGAAAAGTGTTTTTTGATAATTAAAATACGTTTTCGTAAGAATAATTTTATCTCCCTCTGAAAGAAGTTAGCTTTATTCTTTAATAAATAACTTAGGTATATCTGATTCTTATTATTGAAAAAATTAAATTTGCTTTATCTGAAGATCAAATAAATACAGTGATATCTCCTATTCTGCCCATAATTTCGTAATGGCCTTAACTACAAAAATTTCGATTTTGAGCCTTTGGCATTTTTGGACCTCCCATCTCCAAAAATGCCATAAACTCAAAATCGGAAATTTTGTAGTTAGGGCCATTACGAAATTATGCGCAGTATTGTGGACAATTTCCGTAAGCGGACAATCCCCTTAAGTCGAAAGCCAAAATTGATGTCGTAAATGAGTTAAATTTACCATTGAACCAATTGCAATCTTTGACGCAGAAATCATAAATATTATCAAAAACAAAAAAAAAAAAAAAAAAAAAAAACCAACAAAAATCCAAAGAAAAACACAAATAAAGTCCACACGTGTTTTTTTTTTGATAGTAAAGATAAATTACCTTAAAAAATAACACTTAAATATTTACTCTTAATTTAAAAGAAATAATAAAAAAGATAAACAAAATATTTGAAGGCGGAAATAATAAAATTAACACATTTTGAATTTTTATAACATGTTACATTCACATTACGATAATTCTTCATCAGACATTGATGAAAACATACAAGGAGGCCAGACCAGGGGGCAGCACAGTAGGATAGAGGAAGAAGGCAAAGAACAAAATATACATATGTATATATACAAATTTCATTCATACGAAGGCGATTTTTCGGAGTTGTTTGGCCATTGCCATGTCAATTTGCACCTCTGACTAACAAATGAACATCAGGTAAGATGTAAAAAAAGCAACAACAAAAAAAATAATGTAAAAAAAGAAAAACCCAAGAGGAATTCTTTCGATACACACAACACACGTCAAGGAATGTTGAATAAATTCTAAGCCGCTTGCCAGAAAACAGTTTTTTTTTTTTTTTTTTTAATTTGTATTTAAGATCGTGTCCGACAGAGCTTGTTGTAGTTTTTTTTCTTGTTTTGGTTTTGTGTGCTCGTGATTCGCATGTAAATGCAGATTATGTGTAGGAACAAAATGCCGACGGTTACAAAAAGATTAGATTCTTTTTTTTTTTGTGTGTGCAACATTTTGATGGGTTTTTCATCGAATTGGTTTTAGGTAGGGTATGTTGGAAGTTGTTAGTAGTTTGAAACTTATCATAGTTAAACCATAACTAGAAGTTTATAATAGAATAGGATGTTCCACCGTTAAAGTTTTTCTAATATTTTTTTATGTAATTACAAATTAATATGAATATTGAAAAACACTGACTGCACTCCAATGGACTGAGCATCTAGCTATCAAGGAAAAAGACTCATCAGCAACAGAACCTTGTCTACGCTAAAATATTGGAGTAGATCAGTTCTCTTCATCTTCCACCTAACCCCGCCACCAGTATATAAAGTGCATAAGACCAGTGCAAACACTGCCAAAATGCCAACTGATTTGCTAGGGGTTTCACTAGGCGACCACTACAAAACCCCTGGTTAGATGGAGAGTGCCACCTAACGCAGAACGAGTCTTACCAAGCAATGCTGCAGACTAGAAAGACAGCCGCTGAGATAGAAGCCCGGGAGCTCTTCGAATTCTCAGGAGGAAAAAGGCAGAGAAAGGGTACAAGGCCAGAACAGAATCCTGCCGAGATGAGAGTGGGAATAAAGTAGAGAGGCTCTGGAAACAGACACTTTCCATTCACAATTCCGCTTTTCCACAGAACACTTCATTAAACATGGACGAAGGTAGTCAATACATTCCGAATTGCAGTTAGAGATATCCAAGTTTAAATCGTACAAGGTCGCCGGTGCGGATGGCTCAAATCAACCGTCTCAATCAAATGATCACACTCTGACAGATTTTGGAAAAAAATCCAGGAGTTTCAAATCGATATACAGCACGTTTTTATCGATTTCAATGTCGCATATGATACCTTTCCGTAGTTAGAGACGAATTATGCAGAGCCATGTCATATTTCGGCATTCCTGCCGAACTTGTTACTTTTGCGTGTGCAGGATGACGATGGCGAAATCTCGCTAATCAGTCAAAGTCGGCAGGAACACCACCGAACCCTTTGATGCCGATAAAAGTTTAAAGCAAGGCGACGCGTTGTCATGCAACTTCTTTAACATGGTACCTGAAGCAATTGTACGCAACTCGCAAGTCAACAAACAGAAGTACAATTTTTCTAAAATCCGCTTAACCAATTGCTTATGCAGATAATATTGACATCATTGGAAGAACAAAGCGGGCTGTTACCGGCCGGCGCGTTTACAAGTATTGAATCGAAGGCAGTGAAAATGGATTTTGCTGTTAATAAGGACAAGACGAAGTCATCGAGACAGAAATCTCAATATCGTCGACTTGGGCAAAACATCAACATGGATAGGTAAAACTTCGAAAAGTCAAGGACTTTGTATGCCTGGTATCTTCTATTATCTCGCAAAATGACATAAGAGCAGCAATCTAACCAAGAATCACTCTTTCTAATCGCTGTTTCTTCGGTCCTTCTCTCAAAGAACCAAGGAGACCTTATATAAGACCTTAATCATCCCGGTCCTGCTGTATGGGGCAGAAGCACCTTGTCAAAAACGGATGAGAATCTGCTTGGAAAATTCTGAAAATAAGATTCTTCGGATGATTTTCGGTTCAGTCTGATTTAACAGACGTCGACCTGGTCAAAAAGTTGAAAATACAGCGGCTTAGATGGCTGGGACACGTGAAGCGTATACCGACGACGCACCCGACCGACGAGTCTTATAATTTGTGCACAGCACAGAAAGACCTTATACCTAAATTTTGCGCACTCCGCGCTTTGATCGGTTAGGACCATTTGAAATTTCAATTGGTAAAAAATTATGAAAAAACTCCAACGAACTGAGTCGAAGACAGATAATAAAACAACATTGCGCGCTCGTTTAGCGCCCTTCATCCAAAAACATTGCTAAAGTGCACGAAAATGTGGCTGAGAAATTCCGGTAGCTTGATTTCTTATCGCGCGTCAGAATTGAACGTTTTCAAGGAAGATTTATCGTTCTATTGACGCTTTCAAACTTCAATTAATGCAATTATTGAACAAAGAAGAAGTTACTTGAACAGAAAGGTCTACGCCAATAAGCTTACAAAAATTCAACAGCTCTAAAAAAGAGAAAAAAATGGAGGTTATCGCGACAAAATTTCCCTGGAAGTATTTCCCTCTTTGGGAAATTATGGAAACATGAATGATTTTTGAAATTTTCTCTTATTGGTATCAGGAATAAATTTTCCATGGGAATTAAGTTGTCATTTCCTTGGGTAGAAATTTGTTCCGGGGGAGATTTCTAATAGCAGACAATTTTCGAGGGAATAAAATATTCCGAGGGAAAAAAAATCCCCCTCGAAGTCGCCGATAGGGCCTAAGAAGTTTAAAACTGGTAAAAATACGACCAACGCATGACTAGGAAATAATTTTTTTTTTTCAACATAGGGTATTCTACACACATTCCTAAAACCATGACATGCTTGCTGTATTACATTTTCCTTCAGAGGGAGTCAAAAAAAAAAAAATGACGTAAAATCTATCGTTTATGTTTACATTTAATTTGGTATGGATGCGAATAAAAAGTAATCATTTCGAGCCAAAAGAGTATCTGAGATAGAAAAAGGTAACATCGTGATGAAGATAACCGAAAACTAACTTGAGTAAGGAATGACGGGTCAGAAAAGATTGACGTGACCGCTTCGTTACGTTATTCCCTTTTTTGTTTTTTTTTTTCTTAATCATCTGAGGGATTATAGTTTTTTAGCAATTTAAAAGGTTTATTTTTAAATTTTAATTTATCTTAAATTTTATAATTCAAAGAATTTGTAAATTAGAAAATAAGTTACGGTCTGGTTATTGAGTTGGTAAACGTTTTAATAGTTGTTTTAATTCAAAGCGTCTGACGGCTATACTACGTCCCCTGAGGGCATGTTATAAGAAGACTTTTAAGACAAAGAGAGAGAGGTGAATTGAAGTAAAATACCAGACACAGGTCGTTGTTTCAATAAATTGCCGCGTCTTAGAAACGTGTTCGATGTATAATTTGTATTTATTTATTTATTTTTTTCTTTTTGCTGTCAACGATCTTTTTTTATTTGTATTTCACTTTATTTTAAGGTTTTGCCTTCTTATTTGCTTCTGTCATTAAGATAATGATAAATGGAGCGATTGTTAAGTGAGATAGCTACATACATATAAATAGCTTTGTAATTTTTTATGACATGATACCGTTTGGGATTTGTTTTGCATTTACACGACGATTAGATCAGTCAGGTTTATAAATATATAAAATTAAATTTGACTTTTAAATCCACGAAGTTAAAACGATCATTTAAAATGGATAAATTTAAAAAGATATAAATGTAAAGTTTTTTCTTTTGTGTTATGCGGTTGGCATTTCTGTAGTTTCTTTTAATTTTTTGCTTTATATCGGTATTTTTAAATGGGCTTTTGTTGAAAGGTGAGAACACAAATTGAATAATAATCAAATTTAAATATACTTATCGTTTTGTAGATTGAATGGATTAATTATGCAGATTTAACATACCTGAAATAAAAGAAGAAAATTGTTTAAAAAATGAGTTCAAAGGTTGAACAAAAAAAAGTAAATATGTAAATGAGGATTTATATAAGTTAATATATGTTATTAAAAATCTTAAATGTTATAAAAGACATGTTTCAAATTGCAGTTGTGGTAAAAATAGTGTTTTTTCGTTTATTCAATTGAGACTTCTTACTTTTATCAAAAATTTACAATGCAGTGATACATTTTTATTGGACTGAAATTGCGTAGTGTAAATCTTTTAGCAGTTATTTCTACTGATTTGACAGTGATAATAATAACACAGGTGCTACATATTTTCACTTTTAATAATAACCAGCCCGGGGAACTGTTTTTTGTTTTTTTTTTAACAAAAAATTCCGCCACAGCAAAATAACGGATTGAGGCCGAATTTAAGGAAAATTTACTCTTATTATTTTTTTTTCTCAAAAACTAGAAGACAATCAAGCGTGACTGCATTGCACAAAACCTGTTCTGCAATGACCTATTTGAAGATTTATTTAAGAATTATTGTAAATAAGAAAATTAAACAAAAAAGTCAAAAATACATACAAAAAAAATAATTTTTTTTTTTTGATTTTTTGTATACTCAAAAAAATAAAGGCTTAACTACATTGAAGACTTTTTGCAAAAATGAAAAGAGAGTTTATATAGAAAGCAAACAACAACACAAAATTGATTAAATTTTGTGAATTGGGGTTATTTTTCATTGTTTTGTAGCCTCTTTTCATTTTTCACATTGGAATTAATTTTTTATTATAAAAAATGGCCCCAGTTTTAGGGCTATTTTTCATTTTTTGTCTGGGCTATTTTTCATTTTGGGACCAAATTTCATGTAGCCCTCTAGCGCATGTTTTTTTTTTTTTCACTTTTTGCATGAAACTTTTGAATGTAGTTAAGCCTTCAGAAGTTTAATGAAAATTGTAAGAGCTGTTTTCAAATATTTCGAATTTCGCGTGTTGGGAATTTCATACATAAAAATATGTCATTGGCTAAGGCTCTAACTCCATGTAAAGCTGGACGCAGACAAACAGATTAATGTACAAATTGTCGAAAACCATTTTTTTTTGGACTTCAACATTATAATTTTTGATTTGAATTATTGTTAAAAAAAGATAAAGTAATCGCTTTAGAAAGGGACAAAGGCGATAAAAAACGAGACATTATGTTATAGAGTCGGATGGAAAATGTGAGGACATCAGGTTCGTAAAGACCTCACCGATATATTTGATGTCAAAATAGGTTTTAAAACAAGGCAATGCACTGTTATGCCACTTCTTTGACATCATTCTTTAAAGAATATTGCAAAACACTCAATTCAACACCAGAAGCACAATATTTCCAAGATTTTTCCAATTACTCATATTCACCGGGACGATATAAGTGCTACTTTAAAGGCTGTAACTATCGCTGTCCAGCTATACGGTGCAGCCAGATGCACAATGTACCTTGACAAAGGTGAATGAGAACCGCTTAACGCTGTTCTAAAATAGAAATTCGCAGGGTGATTTTTGGTGGGGTCTACACAGACCCGGGAGTGAAAATACAAACAAAAAAAAACTATGCAGACTGCGCAGCGCAGCGACACCGATCTAACTAAAAAATTAAAAATCAAGCGATCGGGGTAATCTAGAGTGAATATATATGTAGGAACTAATATGCTCCTCCGGCCCGGCAAATATTTAAATCTGGGCTTACACGAGCGAACTAAATTTGCCCGCCGCCGCCGAGCCAGATCGTGTGATTGAGCTCGGCCGATCCATATGGATTTTCAGGAAGTTATAAATCTACGAGTCCAACTGACATCGACCCAAATAGCACAAACGTGTATGGCCAGATTGAGTCCAACCCCGAAGGACGGCAGCGCGGCCGGCGGTGGCGACGTAATAGATAAGGACAACGAATCCTTTAACACATGTCACCATTTTGGAAAAGGGGGCGTAAAAAGGTTTTCGCGATATCTTGATGATGGGTAACATTCTATTAGACATGTAGACTGAAATAAACTAAGTCAACTCCTTAAGAAAAAATACGCAACCATAATTTCAATGTAGTTTGACAAAACCTTGCTTAACTTTTGATAGTTTAATGCTGATTGATGCGGAATGTACATATGCATATGCATGTTATATAAGAATCAGGTGCTTTTATGCCAAACAAATGTTGATCGGAGATAATTTTATTTTATGTGACTATCGAATTTTGTGAGTCATGAAATTGTTAGATGAGTAAAAAGTAGCCCCCCCCCGCAGGTGGGCTAAAAGTACACATTAAATGTAAAATTTATTTCCATTATGTCGTTGTTTGTTTTTTTCTTTTCTCAAAAGACAACGACTTAAATCCAATCTTCTTCCCGTTTATATTGCTATGCTACAAAGCAACAAAAAAAAAATAATTTCCATAGGCAGACATTGTGTTTGATTGTTGTTATACTGCGCAGAAAAACCAGAAGAGAAGCACCCAGTTTCCAGGGCTAAATAAATCGTGTTTTTAGGCATCACGCCGCCGAATAGCCCTCCGCCGCCACTGCCTCCATCACCGCATCACCGCCGCCGACGCCACCGCCTTCACCGACCGCCACCAACGATGCCCATGAGATATGAGATTTTTGCATCTCTGCCGCCTCGGTCGGTCGCATAAATATTTATCTTCGTTTTGTTATTCACAAACCATGGAATTCGTTCTCTTCCCGATATTTATGTCTATAAGGGTATAAGTCTATCGTTTTTTGTTTATTTTTATTTTAGTCATTTGGTATTCACACTTTTACATTTTGCAAAAAAAAAAAAAAACTGTATCGTTTGGATTGCCCTTTTTATATGGTATAGTTTTACTGTAACTTCAAACTTTCTAGCTCGTTGGTTGAGTTGGGTTTGGTTTCGGTCAGAGTTGGTATGGTATACAGGGGGCATGGTGCATATATATGGAATGAAAGACTGGAAAATCCAATTAAAAAAGAGGAAACTCTACTATACGGCAGCCATTGAATGTTTTAATCTACCTATACCTCTTCCCTTTTCTGACATCGTTATGCGTTGCAATAAGATCCTTTAGTTTTTAAAAAGAGTTGCCATCATAGCATTATTTATATCATACAAAAAGTTAGACTTTAAAAAAAAAACCTGTTTTATATTCCTAGTATACATTTTTTTTACAAAATTTTAATTTTATCGTAACCCTGTTGTCTCGAAACACATGTCCACGACCTCATCAGTCTTTTTATGGTCTTTTTTCGTTGTTTTTTTTTTATAGTAAACTGAATGCTTAAGGATAAGTTCGCTTTAACCTCTAATGTACAGGAGCCTTAAGAGCTGATATGTCAGTTTTTGGGCGTTATGATGTTTTTTGAGTAATCTTTTATTACGGAGGGTACTAAAAATTAAAAACATCATATGACATTTTGATGGATCGTGGAAATTCTAAAACAATACATTTTTTTTATTTTTTTTTTGTGATTATGAAAATTTTCGATTGTGTCGTTATGAAATTTGATCGCATTGTTGGTCGCAATGACATTCGAATTGGACTTTTTGGCAGCGTTAAACCTCCCTCGAAAACCGTTCAAAATTCGAACAGTTAAATAAATCTCCAAATTTGGAGATTTATTTCATTTTCAAATTTGGGAACTTATTTCATTACGAACTTACTTCCAAACTCAAGGATTAATTCAGGGATGTAACGTTAAAGATAGTTTTAAAACATTTTTTTATATTTTGATTCCGAATGCGTCAAAGTCTCCCAGATTTTAATTCTGCTCTTACTCATTATTTTTTACAAAAAAAAAAAACAAACAAAAAAAATGTAATGGCAACCCGATTCCTTAACATCCTCCCCCATACTCCGCATTCTTCCTTCCTCATTCTTCATTTTAAAGTTAGTGGGTCGCGTTCGCTCTTAATCGTTGGGCGAGCACGCTGCCAGTCGAGTGAGATGATTTATTTTTGGTTATTAAAATAGTTTTTTTTTTTTTTTTTTTTTTACATTTTACTTTTTATTATTTTTAGTTTCAGTTGGTGTGTTTATTTTTTTTTATCCCTGGTGCAATACACATTTCGTGTTTCATTGAAGAATCGTGAGCATGGACTCTTTTGTTTATTTATTTATTTCTTTTTTTTTTGGTTTTGTATTATTTCCAGTGAAAGGATATTTATTTAATGGAATCCAAGCGCAATTATAAATCAATTTGGTACAGAAACATTTTATTTGTGGAAGGAATTTTATTTACTGAACAGCCAAGTTAGGTAGGTATATGGAGATGATGGATTTAATTTACGATGATGATATTATAGTTGGGTAGGGTGGACCTGGGCAGTTACATATGTTATAAATGATACATATTTGTTGAAATACGTTTTTAGAGGGTGAGTTGTTCTGATTAAATGCGTTGCAGAACTGGTTTTCAATTATGTAATTGTATAGATGTTATCCAAATTTTGAACTTATTCCTTATAATGCCATCGGTTGGTACGAAAAATTCACTTTCAATTATGACAATTTACCTTTGGGTCAAGACTTAAGTATCAGCAACAAAATTGCACATGCACAATGCTCAGTAAAATTCATGTCTAGTCAAATTGTGACGGTATGAAACAACAACTTATAAATATAGTTTTATAGATGTTCATATAGATTGAAGCTTACTTCAAAGTCATATACTTCCATTGCTTCGCTACGCTTGTTTTTTTTATTTTGATCTGGACACATGTTTTGTAACTTATCGCATGCATAAAGTCGGTCGAGAAACGATGGAAACTGAAACAAAATACGCGGCTAATCCGAAAACCTTAAAATATCATACAAAATACATGAGTTTTGTTCCATTTTTCAGCGTTTATCGACTGATTTTTTCGATGAAAGTTACAGAACATGGATCCTGGAGTAGGTACCGTATTTAAATCATGAATAGTTTAAAAAAAAAAAGTTATTTAAAAACAAGAAAATCAAAATCAAATTAAACGCTGACAGAGCTATTGATTTAAAATAACTTTTAATTGCCTCTAGTTCACTGTTTGACAGCTATCTAAGGAAACAAAAACTGAGTAAATGGAATTGAATAAAATACGTTTAGAATCCAGCACTAAATGTATGAAAAACATTTCCGGTCAAATTGCCGAAGCGCGTTAATACACACCACTCTTAATGGAGAAAAACTGTTATAAATTGGCATTACATACTGTAGTCTATCCTTTTATTTTCGACGGGGTTGGGGAAATTCGAATTTATAACTGTTTATATCAGTTATAGCCGTTTATAACAGTTACAACAGTTTATAACAGTTACAACAGTTTATAACAGTTACAACAGTTTATAACAGTTACAACAGTTTATAACAGTTACAACAGTTTATAACAGTTATACCAATTTCTAAACGTTATAATGTTTGTAACATTTATAACAGTTTATCGGTACATAAAAGTAGGTGTGAAAAAATGTGCTAGGATCTACCGCCATAAGACCCTGGCCCACTGGCAAAACTGTTATACTCTGTAACTCAATCTATTGATGTTTGAACTTTCAGACCATAGCCATTTTTGATCGGTGTGTGGCATAAAGTAAAATTTTAGTCAACTTGACCGAGAAAATTCTTTCAAACATTTAGTACAGGTTTTTTTTTTTTTAATTTATGCCTGCTATGAAGCAAGCTATGAATTGTTATGAACAAACCACCGACTAGCTCTTTCACTGCGCATGTACTATGTCCACACCACACATAAGGTGTTTATGCGGTAACCTTGAGCTATATTTTTTCTACCTCATCATTGAGAATAGCCCATTACAAAATAAATAAAAATTTCCATTCAATTGCTGAAAATTAGTAAAACACCATTGAATACCATAATTATTAAAAATTGACGGAAACAAATTTGCAGTCAATCCCGACATATGCGAAAAAATTATTCAAGGTTAATTAAAGAAAATTTCGCCTTTTCCTACCTATCTTTATTCTTTATAACTTTTAAATGGAGGTACTGTCACAAAGTAATTTATATACCTACAGCCTAAGAATAAAAATTCAGGATCCGGTCCTTAACACACGTGTTCGCTGGCACACGGATAGGGAACTTGTTCGTTGGATAATAGTTAGCTTTTCTTATTTAATCATACTATTATAGTTCTAATCTTTGCCACTGAAAAGGCTGGGTTCGATTCCCAGCCTCGTCCACCCAAAAATAAAAATAAAAAAACGGCTAATATACCTCTTGCGAGGAATCGACAAATCTTCCAAGAGTAACTCTTGTCATGAATAAGTGCCTCTCACCATAGCCGTTCGGATTCGGCAGAAAACCGTAGGTCCCTTCCATTCATGCCATCAACTCGCACACGGAAATGGTTGAGATTTGTAGATCACAAAGCCCAGGTTTTACACGAGCTGTTGCATTACCAGATTTAATAAAAAAAATGTCATCAACATCACTTCAATTATTTTCAATTTAAATATAAACAAATTATAAAATTACGACAAAAAAAATTTCCAAAAAAAAAATGCCAATGACCCAAAATGCTCGATTTTACTTCCCCCTTCTAATCTTCCGTGATTTATTGCTCCAGCTATATACAACAGGCAATAAAAATTGCGTTAAAAAGTTACAACCTATAAAGCCGAACAAAAATAAAACCCACGAAACTTTATATTGCTTCCTTGGTTTGTGGGAATGAGACAGGAGGAAAGAGGAAAAATATAAGAAGACGAAAAAATATGACCATAAAAACCCATTCACATCATTAAATCAGCCAGTAATCTTTCCTCAAGTTGGCAAAGAGAATAATAAGAGTAGAAGAGACAGAAGCAACAAACAAACTTCGTCATATATTATTTTTTTTTTTCTCATTATAAATTTAATTAGATTTTTTTATTGGCACTGAACTGATATAGCATCAGCAACTGGTCATCGTATATTAATGAAATGGGATCCTCTGAGGACAGGGAGACATACAAACGGAAAATCACTATACTGACTCGGAATTGAATTTCATTTAATCATATTTTACGATGAGATTTTTTTTTTGTGATATTTTTCCGCAAAAAAAAAAAGTTCAATAAATTGTGCGATAACCTTTAGTTAACCTTTTGAACGTTTTCTGATGTTTTCGCTTTTGTATACAGCGGCATTACCTAAGCGTGTTTTTTTATAGGCTGACGTTTGAGTACTAGCACTGTAATAAAAACGAAATAATATAAAGAGTATCGTTTGATAAGGACAAAAAAAAACATGATTTCAAGTTAAAGAGTCATAAAAATTCCACACGTCTTCGGAGATATGGGAATTATTTTTTTTTTTTTGTTCAGGGTGTAAAAATAGAGTTGAACACTAACAGGGTGTTTTAACCTTAATTTCAAGGTTGCTTATATTTATAGATAGAACATAAATGTTTCATTTTGATTTGATTTTTTGAATGTTTATGTTGGGCGCCATTTAAGCTTTTGTTTCTGCGGGAAAACGAAGAATAAATTTGATGTCTATTCAGAATGTGTTTTTAAAACGTATAGAAGAAGATATTTATTTGGAAATAATTTTGAAAATTAGTTTAGGTGTAAAAATAACAGTGTCCCTGTGATTAAATCGTTGTGGAAACTTAAGAAGTAAAGCTTTATAAACCTATCGTAAAATTCAAACCATCTAGTCAATCTAACCAAAACTAATGGGAAAAAGAATAATAATATTCGAAAATACAAATTGAATGGGAAAATAGCAGGACAAACATTGAATTATCCATAAAAAATGATGTTTTTTTTAACTTATTAGATGAATGACGTACTGCCTTTTGGGAGGAATTGACAAATTTTCCAAAAATATCTATCTTTTCTATCTTCTGCAATTCAGTGACTTGAGGCAATAAGAGAGGCCGGAGGAGCGTCTTTAAACTAACTAGTAAAAAGTTGAATTTGAGTGCTTCACAAAAATAATATGAGATACTTTCTGGCTCTCTGGATGAACATGGGTGAAACCAGTTTTTTCGGCAGTAATTTTGAAATGCAAACCGTAATTGTTTGTCAGCAAAAAATTTAGGGAACAATTTTACCAGGAAATACGACAAATCGGAGTCACGAAAATCGTTTTAAAAAACCTTTTTAAAAATGACGGACAAGTCCTGATATTTTGTTTGTTAGAAAAACACAAAATTTGACGATATAGTATTTTTTGTAGATATTTCAGGGATGTGCAGAATATACTTGAGACACGCATTTACACACTGTGGGTCATTTTTGTTTTTGTACTGTCGAACACTGTGCATATTAAAAAAAAAAAAGTTTTTTTCCTTCAATATTTTTAAACAAATTGTTTGCGAAATTGAAAGTGTCGAATTTCGACACAGGGCGACACTTAGTCTATACAAAAATGAATCCCTTATTGTGTTCGTACGCGCATAACTCGGCTTAATATCATTCAATTAGCATGAGGATTTTTTTTGTTGGATTTGCATTGAACCAGATTAATATAAAACGCAGCCGAAACATGAAAAATTCAAACAAAAATTATAAAATTCGACCGATAAAGTCAGTAAATCGTGAAAACATCTTAAAATTTAATTTAAAACTTTCTGAATTAGTTTTTTGTTCGCACGCGCATAACTCGGCTGAACATCATCCAAATTGGATGGATATTTTTTTGTTGGATTTGTATTGAAACAGATAAAAACACTACGGAGATAAAAATTAGAAAATTAGTCCGGAAAAGTCGAAAAAACGTGATAACATTTGGAGCTTGTTCGACTTTCGAAGGAACATTAATCATTCAATCAATTATAGGTGGAAGAAAGATCGCCGGGTAAGCTAGTAATCAATAAATTAGCAGCTTGTAAAGCCGTATAAAGTTAGCATGACAACTTTCGAAAAAGTAGCTTTAGACTATGCCAGAAATGTCCGTATGATTGCCGTAGATAGATATGCCGTGAAAACATAAAAATTGTGAACTAAAAATTCGTTGGGCTTCTCTTCAATTTCGCTACCCATATTTTGTTTGTCTGTATTGCAGTAAACAAAACAGATACCTACATAAAACACCGTTTTATACGAGTTTTTAAATTAAAAAAATTAAGATCAAGGCTTCAAAGATTTTTTCTTGCTTAAAACTAAAAAATGATAGCAAAAAGTTATTATTTTCGTATTTTTTCGATTTCGTATGTAAAATGTTGTTGTTGTTTTTTTATTTTAATCTGAACCAGCAATTTATACAAAAAACCTTTTCCTTTGGTAAATTCCGATTTTCCCAATTAATTTTTTTTTGCCCATTGGAAGGCGAACATGGTCGAAATAGGTGTTTTGACAGATCTGAATCAAAAAAATTCGATTTTTTTTACCTAAGATGGCAGATGCACTGACTAAAAATCGATTTTTTTGATTAGCTACAGCAACATAAAAAAGAATAGCCAGCTTCAATATCTCAGGTATTTTGTTTTAATAAACTCACGGTAGTCTAGATTTATAACAGGAAGGAAAATCTATATGTAGGGACCTACTATACATTTCTCATTAAAATAAGCCCTATTTTTATCATTCTCCCACGCCCACCTATCTACAATTCCCACTCTTAGTTTCAATTCAAAAGACATGACACACTTTGTCATCACTATACCTATAGCAACAAAAGAAAAAACCCCCGTCTGGTGTGGAAGCTCTTAAAAATTCCTATTGATTTATCAAATCAATTTAAACACCATAAACATCAACCTTCACGCCTTCTAAACACATTGCCCGATGATGATACTCCCACAGCCCACACGATTCTTGCCAACCATCCATCCGTTCTTTGTTAAATTTATCTCTATCTACACACACACACACACACGACTTTCTTTTTTATTTTATACACTTTTCTCTTTAAAATAAAATATTCTTCTTTTGTTTAAAGCAAATTTTAAAGTAGCCTTCTCTTTATGAACAGGGGTTGCCGGGTTGAGGGGGGGTGATGCAGAGGGTGGTCCGCGTCCCATAAAAATCTACACCGCGCAGAAATATATTGTTTGCAAAAAAAAACATAAAAAAAAACTAAACTCAAAGAGTGAGTATAATTTATTTATTTATCATTCCCCGTCTGACTAGGATCAGTGCCGGGGCCATAAAACAAAACAATGTAGAGGAGCACAGCAGCGTATTAAAAATAGGAAAGCAAAATGGCGGCATTGGGGAGGAAGTAAGTGAGCGTAGGTACATATATAACGTGGGAGGTTAGGAGGGGGGGGAAACGGTTGGGGTTAGCTTTGGCTGCGATGCGATGGTATAGAAATGAGCACAGGAAACGATTGCGTTGTTTATGCATCTTGTTGTGTGTTTTGTCTATTTATAACCATTTTTCTTGTCTCGGCGATTTTATTTATATATTTTTTTTTACACATTCAACATTTTATCTTTATTTATGTGTTTTTATATTTTTGTTTAATTTTATTTTGTTATGTTTTATTTATAAAAAAAAAATAATAATAATCTATCTAAGCTATTGTGACCATGTCAGGATAAATTCTTAAAGCTGATGGAAGGTGACAATGTACGAGTAAAGTACTATATGTATTGTAGGTATAACAACCCTTGAGGTATTTTTGTTGTATTTATAAATTTTTGTATTTGCAATGGGATCGGGTGCGGGTGTTTAAATATTTATTTTTTTTTTATTATTTTACGCAATGCCGAATGCAACAATGGGGTATTATTTAAAATATGGTGGTATATCATTTTGTGTTTAAAGAGGTCGGAAGGCAGAAAACCGTGGTCTCTGGGGATTCTTATGAGGAGGTTAACCAACCCCATTTTTTTTTTTTTTGCAAATATAGTAACTATACTATATTTTCTGTTATATATTTTGTATGTTTATATTTAATACACACTCTTGCACACAGCACACAGAGACACTCTCATGTGGTGCAAATGTGCATGAGTAATTTTCACAAGTGTCAGGAATGTGCTGCACATAGCGATTTAATTTAAATGGAGCATTTGATGGGTTTCCGCAGTGTTGCAGTTGATATGTTTATGCATCGTTGTCGTCGTGTCATTCCAGCAACAACAACAACAACAAAATACATAAGAACAATAAATAAACATGTATCCGCATGGTGCTTAAGTTTTTTTTTTTTTTTTCTGTTTTAATACTCTTTCGAATGAATATACAGGTTGTGTCGTGTGTCTTTGGTTAACATTATTATATATGCATATTTATTGCAGTGGGAACTTGAAATGGAGGAGGAGGAATTTAATTTTCTAAAAGGAATAAGAGATTATGCAATTTAAAGGGATAATGTAATAGATTGTTGAGAAAATGACATAAGTGCTATTAAAGAACTAACTTGTTGACGGAAGAGCTCGTAGCAAGTAACCATGACATAGTGTAATTTGAGAGGCACATTGTCTTATTTATAAAAAAATATGTATTTTATTTGAAAGCAGGTACTGAAACGAAGTGAAGATAAATTATATTTTAAATTAAATACAGAGTGGTTTTGACGATATGCGAGGAATTTAACAACATAATAGGTACGGGAAAAAAGGTGGACGCATATTTATAGTATCAATTTAACCACAAACTTAGGTACTCAAATTTTGTCCGTTCACAGAAAAGGACTTCAGTATCAAAAAAAAGATACCTAAACATTTTTCGTAACTGTGCATCTGCTAAAATTGCAAAACAAAGCTTTTTGGCAGACGAGGAAAACTTGTCAAATACTCGTAAGGCCCTTGCCAGAGAAAGCTTGATGAGAAACTTTAGCTCTCCTATCAGAAACATCACAAAAAAAAATTAACAATTACCATAAAATGGTTTCAAAAGTTAAGTTGCATGAATGGAAATTACATTTCAAACTAAAAATATATTAAAAATAAAAAACTTCTGAAATTGTTTTGACATTTTCGCGATGTACAATTAATTATTTTATGTTTTTAACAAATCCTTATTAATATAAGAAATTAAAAATAAAAATCGTGGGAACAGGCACCTATTTCACCAAACACTTTTCATTTTGCAACCTTTCACTTTACTTTGCAAATTTCGTTTCACCAAACAAATAAACTTTGCAAATTATATTTAGAAGTTTGAAAAGTTTTTCAGTAATATTGCAAAGAGAAATTTTCATTTGCAAATATGCGTTTGTTGTGAAAAGTTGTCGGAAAATAGTAATAAAAAAAAATAACCGTTTTGAGAACGAATAGTGATCAAAGAGTAGTTAAGTTAAGAATCATCTTTGATATCGGAAACAATTGATCGACAAGAGTTTTTTGTTTTTTTTTTTAAATTGGAAATAAATTACAATTAGACAGTCAGACGAATATGGGAGGGTTTAAGTCAATATAAGTGTTCTGTTCAAAACCATTCCTAAATTTCTTGCATTTTCGACACATTCGATGTTTTTGCATGATATAAGGGAAATATCACAAATCAAGCTGTTTCTTACTGATTTTGTACTATACATTTGCATGCCTATTAATAAAAATTTCTTAATTGTCTTCTAATTTACAGATCAACTGAAATATTAATTAAACATTAATTCACGAATTAAAATAGGTATCTTATAAATAATTCATGCTTTGGTTTTTAAAGGATTAAGAAACAGACCATTAACATCAGATCAAGCGGTGATTCGCGGTTATAGAATTAGCATAGTCCTCAATAAAACTCAAAGAGCAGCAGTTTCTGCTATACTTGTATATCGTCGTTGAACATGTGGCGGGAAGAGGGAAGTATAAAGAAAATTTCATTCACACGTACCTATAGCGAGAATAAAAGTGGTCCAAGAATAGATCCTTGTGGCACACCTCTGCTTTTACTAAGA
Source organism: Epistrophella euchroma (assembly GCA_947049315.1). NCBI lineage: Eukaryota > Metazoa > Arthropoda > Insecta > Diptera > Syrphidae > Epistrophella > Epistrophella euchroma. The sequence goes on from OX346248.1 coordinate 36,524,250, forward strand.
AAGTTGGACATTTTATAACCTGCAGAAATTGCCTGTTATGTGGACTTTAAATAAGATGACAAAACCAATGAAAAAAGGATTCGTTCTGGATTCAGGATAATAAATAAAGGAGGGCATCCTTTGAACTCATTTCATTCCCTTCCATTTCTTCTTCTCTTACTACACGGCTCTTTTTAATATAACTTCCTATAAATATACCGCCGCTGCTAGCAATAGAAATTTTATTTTATTTACTATGCACAAAATTAGTAATTTAAATTATGTGGATATTATATTTATACGTAACTCAATAATCTAAATATATTATAGGTAGGTGCTCTCCAATGAATGGCTCTAATTTCAAAACTAATTAAAATGTTTCGATATTTCGATTATCCATTAAAAATAGATGTATGTATATTATATATATGTACCTAATCAAATTTAATACATACATTCATTTCAGATTCAGTGAAACTAACGTGAAAATAAATAATTTCTCTTTTAATTCTAATTTTATGAAAATATCGATATTTAAACGAAATAAAAGTATTTAATTTAAAATTCAAATTCAGATTCAGATTCCCGGAACTAGTTTCAAAAACAATTAACAAAAGAAAAACGACAAAACAAAAAAAAAACAAATACAAGTCCACCCAATTTGCAATTATTTCACAAACTAGGTAGATACGTATCTGTATCTATTTTTCGCATCCCATTTGGCAATTCAAGTTCTGAATTATTAATTGCAACGAAATTCAATTTAATTGATTGCGTGTGCGTTAGTGTGGTATAATAGCTGGCGGTCGTCGAATGGTATAGAATGTGTCTTTATATATTTTTTGTTGGTTCAAAACTTCTCTATATGCTTGGGTAATTTGAATTTCCGTCTATATTCTATATAATAATAATAATTGAAAGTGCAAACGGTGTTGGGGTGTTGGAGTTGAGTTGGCAGTTCAGCTGAATGCAAAAATGATATTGAGGAACGGAAACGTTAGAGTCTGTTGTCCGGTGTGTTAAACCACCACCCAAACCAAACATCAACAAAAACAACACTAATGGGATTTGATATTGCAAATCCCAAGGAGGCAAAAACTGTGTCTGTCAAAATATATACACAAAATTGGAACGCAGCCAGTTTAAGACTGACATTTATGTATTTTGTTCCAAATTAAAAGATGTGGGGAATGCGTTTGTGCCAAAAATACATAAATGATTTCGTTTGCTTGAACATATTTAAATTATTTTTTTTATTTTTAAGCAAGCATTTATGGCTTGAAATATTTAAGAAGATTTATTTGATTTATGATTACGTTTTGCGTTTCGGAAGGCGTATTGCGGTTGATGGTTTTATTTTTATTTTTATATTTTTATTTTTGTATTTTTATTTTAAGCGATTTAAGCTCAATTTAATTATTTAACTTAATCATATAAACGTCGTATAAAAAATCTTGTCGGCTTAACTGTTTGATCGCCAAGAACGTTTTGTTTTTTTTTTTTTGTTTTTATCAAGCTCGACAGATCGATCACACTGACGTTAATCTTGGAAAAGACCAACAAATTTCAAGTTGAGGCTTATAATCTTTTCAGCGAATCGAGTTCCCAGACGAATGTGGTACCTATTCATCGTCAGGGGAATAATATGCAATAGGGAATAGCTTCTTGCCGAAGTGTTTTAAACATGCTCACAAGGTTTCGGCAAGGTGGTGCGCTATCTTCAATTTTTTTTTTTGGGAAGAAGAGCGGGCGATAACATGAAAGGAGACATTGGCTTAATGAAGCCAAGAGTAGAAAATATCACTCCAGCAATCAGGCGACAAGGTATACTGAACCTTCGGTTTAAAGAACAGCGTATACCGACTTCTATGGGTACCTACTGAGTGGCGTAATGGGTAAGAGTGCTAGAATATCACACCGAAAGTCTTGAAATCGAATCTGCCCTTACGATTAGGGACACATAGCCCAGTTCTTTAGAAGCTCTCATTTTATCTCGAATGCCAAGAGCTCTTAGGGCCGTTTTTACAGTGAATTTACCCCACATAAGTGGCACTTAACTTTTCTATATTGGGACTTTAGGATCTGTTTTATGGTATGATTAAGTGACCAACTATTATCCAGGTTAGTTTGCACCGCGATACTGAGCCTTCAACTCCCATATTGCGTACTCGAAAGATCAAAACCTTAGCTTTCCCGTTTCGCTAACGGAGAATAAAAATAAAAATTGGACGATCCAGGAAAAGTGCAATAAAAAAAAGCTGCCAAGAATCTAAGGAGAACATTGTCAGGGTCCAGAGTGACCACATCCAGCCTCTTTGTTGGTTTGGTGGGGTATTAGTCGTAGAGGTGCTTTAAGGCTCTTTTTTTAAGAACCCAGGGGTCAAAACAAGGACTTAAAAGAGCTTTGAAGCCCTTAAATGACGGCCTATTCGCAGACAGGGCTTGACTTCAGTCCTCCACGAAGCATAAAGAACCTACACGCAGACACGGTTTTATCTGCATGTTCCCATATTTGATAGAAGCTGAAAAATCGCCCTCTGATTGTTAAGTCCGGAATTGAACCCATTTTACTTTGACGCGTGGTCCAAAGCAATACTTAGATGAGGCCTGTAGTAAATCACAAACCTATACAATAGTTCGAAAAGTTTAAAATAAAGCTTCGAGCGGTGACCAACTATCCGACATCCGATGATTAGCCAAACGGGTTCAAGACCCCTGTAAAGGCTTAATTAGGTGACCATTTTAATTGAGGTTCTTGAAATATGATTACATTGTCTAAATAAAAATTTAAGCATGTTCAACTATGCTATTCAAGATCAAGGTATACCTTTAAACTGGCTCCAAATTACATACCACGGAAATTATTCTTTAACCCTTCAAAAGTTTTAAAAGAATTACCTACAAATCACATTTTTTTTTATTTTACTTTTCTTCACTTTTGTTAAATTTTGTACTCATCATAAAATTCTTTTGTTTTTTTAAACAAATAATAAATTAATAAAAACATCACATGTCAAATTAATTAATTTATAATTCCAAACAAAAGGTTAATTAAATTTATCATCCATTAAAAAGTTTATACCTATATGTATGTACATATGTATTCCAACAATTTAACAAAAATACAAATATTTATCTTAAAACTTTGCCAAAAACAAAAGAACCAATCATAAAAATTCTAAAAAAGCAAATAAATCAATTGGCGTACAAAAAAAAAAAAGAACAAGAAAAAAAACTAAAAATTCCCCGGTTATTACATTTGGCTAGAATCCAACAAATGCGCAGCAGCTTCTCAAATAAGTTCAAAAACCTCTTCTTCCTCGTTTTGCCAATTTTATAGTCGCTATATAAAACAAAACAAAATATAAATAAAACAAGTAATTCTAATACCTCACTCCTCGCCTCACCACCCCCAGAATAATCAACTGCCATCCTTGCTTCGTTTCCAAATTTTTGTTTAACAAAAATTGAACACTAAACAAAAAACTTGCATGCCATTCAAGTTTGTAAAAAAAAAAAAAACACAACAAATATATATAAAATTAAATTTAAAATCTAAAATAATAGACCTTGAACTGTTTGTTCATCTTTCGACAAAAATATAATAAAACAAACTAAATAAAACAAAGTTTAAAAAAAAAAAAAAAAAAAACTACCAAATCCTCATTCAGATTGAAAAGAACGCCGCTGTTCCTCGTCACTTTCGTAGAACTCGAGCCAAATTGTTTTCACCCTCGACGCCAACGTCCGTTGTCAATTGGTTGACAAAAAAAAAAAAAATAAACACCACTGGGGCGCACGTTCTTACTCTTTTAGATGCAAATGAGCATCAATGTTGTTAAATATATTTTTTGGAAATTAATATACCGAAATTTTACGATGCAATTTTAATATAGTATCTAATTGTGTTGACTTGAATATCAAATTTAGATAAAACCAGTCGAGTCTCTTTTTGGGAGAAATTAGCGATAAGTTATTAAAAAATCTACAAGTTTCATTTCAAATGCGCAATATTGTTGATTTAATTTAGTAGTGCCTTAATACTAACCCATCCTGAACAACTTGTATGGCAGTTAATTGCTCGAAATGTTATTATTTTTTTTTTTTTTTTGTTAAGAGAAGTTGGAAACTCTGCATACTTGCAATTTTATTTTATGTTGAATTGGCTTTTAATTAACTACTTTTCTGTACACACCACGTCTCGTGAAGAACCAGGACCTAGTGACTTATAACTATCAACCATTTATGTGTGCGTACTGTTAGGCAAGAATGGAGGGGACCTACTATTTTCTTGTTGAATCCGAACGGCTTAGAAGAGAGGAACTTTTTCAAAGAAGTGATGAGAAATGATTAAACCTGTAGTGCAATATATTGTAAGCTATTATGTTTCGCTTATGCAAAACAATCGTAGGGGAGAGTGGGGCTAAAAGTAACACTTATTACTAAAATTGATGCTGTTCTTAAGATTTTGAAAATAGGTCAATCAAACCTTTTTCAGTTGAAAGAGGAATATTTCAGCTACAAAATCCAACAAAAAAAGCCAAAACCATAAAAAGCATAAAACCGCGTTGTTACGACTTACCCTATATTATATATGTATATATATATATAATATTAGGGTGATTCATTTTCGCATTTGTTTTTTTTTTTTTTCAAATTTCTAATGCTCAGACATCTTTTATCATATTGGGAATCGGTTTCATGGACCTTACGGGGAATTTCACGCTCTTTAAAATTGCCTTACGGCTATATTATTGACTTTCTTCAAAGCTAGTTTTACTGAAAAACTAGTTCTATAGGGTTTTCGAGTTTTATGTTTCTCAAAAAAATTATTGATTTGATTTAGATGTCAAACTATGTATATGAATAATTTGATTTAGATGTCAAAGTAATACAAATTTGTGAAAAACATAAAACTCGAAACCGCTATAGATCTAGTTTTTCGGTTAAACTAGTTCTGAAGAAAGTCAAGAATATGGCCGTTAGTGTTTTTTTTGTGTAACTCGCACTTCATCATATTTACCAAACTCGTTAAATTTTTCAATGAGAGTAACACATCGTTCAGCAGTATCGTTAACAACACGTTTTACGGCCTAAAAAAGGCTATAAATTCATTAAATATTGGTAAAAAAAAAAACTATTATTTACGAGTCAGCACTTTTATTCTCCATAATTTTTGCGGTTTGCTCAAAAAAAATTGAAAAAAAAAAAAAACACTTCATTCCAAAAATTCGACTTTGATGACTCCTACTGGCGAGCAGTGCGAGTTACACAAAAAAACACTGAGGCAATTTTAAAGAGCGTGAAATTCCCCGTTAAGTTAAACGTATCAGTTTTTGGGGACTAGCCTCATAACTTTTCTTTTTGATATCCAATTCACAGCTTAAGTTCACTTGACGTTAGCTGTGAAGTAGGCGAACTTTTTTTTCATTCACTCGTTTCTTAATTTTTAGGGGAACCCTTTCATTTTTAGCTGTTACTTTTTACCCCTGTTACATCTAGCCCCACTCTCCCCTACCTGAGTTTTATACCTATCTATTTTTTTTTTTTACAAATGGCTGTATACCGCAAGTACTGGATTTGTAAAAAAGACCTTTAAAGCCCGTTAGATAATTTGTTTTCAGAAAGGGTTCATTTTTGAGTGTACAATATTAATGTTTTGAAACATTGACCCGTATAGTACTTTGATTTTTTTTTGCAGTTTTTTGAGAACTTTAATTTCAAAGTCAAAATTAAAAAAAAGAATCGTGATTTTTAGAATTATTTGCCCATATATTTATTTTAGAAGGATTTCAGGAATCATCCCCTAAAATATCATGCACGAATTATAGTGCAGTACATCAGACCTTTCGTTAGATCCGGTAGTTCCGATTTTTTGCTGGAGTTGTTTATGATATTTGATATGATGTTTGCTATTACTATGTGACGCGCCCATGATTCTGAGTGCATTCATAGGAAGTGAAAACCTAGTCGACAACATTTTATATATTTTACCAAAATCTCAATTTGACATTTTTTTCGCGATACAAAAACATGTGCCTTTATTGTTCCACTTACTTACCTACATATGAAGGGATAGATATACTATGTATAGTATTTACATTGAAAAGAACCACAAAGTGAAAAACACAAATGAAAAGCGAAATTACAGTGAAATTCTGCCAAAAATTCTTGTGTGCTTTTGGGTGTCAAATAAAAGAGCGCACAACGGTTTCCTATAAATATTTTAAATTTTAAAGAGACAAGCAACATACAATATGTATATAAATAACATTTTACAACGCCAACCAACAAAGGGGGTGCACGATGATGGCCCCATGAGTAGTGTATGGGGATATTTTTCGAATACAGTTGTGTTATTTTCCGAGTTGGCTGACGGAAAGTTGATGGGACAGAAGGAAGGTACATATATGATTTTGTTTGTATTTTAGCGCACAGCAATTTGCGGAGCTGACCACCTTGTCTGCCACTAACTAATTAACATATTTGAAGTTTGTTAAAATGTTTGAGCTGAGTGATGGTTTGATGCGAGAGGATGGGGTAGAGAAATAAGAAATGTTGTTGTGTTAAACATTTATTTGCACGATGAGTATATTTAATTGAAACTTTCAAGAGCCAACAATATTTCAAATATTTTTAATTTATAATATTTAGTTTGCATTATTAAATTGTTGCAGTTGCAGTAATTAAATTTGCTTGCTTTATTGTAATAAATATAAAAGTATAGTCATTCAAAGTAAAATAAAATAAAATAAAATAAAATAAAACAAAATAAAATAAAATAAAATAAAATAAAATAAAATAAAATAAAATAAAATAAATTAAAATAAAAAAAAAATAAAATAAAAATAATAAACATGGGTAGCTTTGAAAATTAAAATTGATTTTCCTAAAATAGCAACGATACTCGAAGCGTCGAAGGCTAACAACTTGAGTATGTATACCTATCTGGAACTCTTTACACCCCATCAGGTGCTAAAAAAACAAAAAAAACTTGATTCAGACCTCACGCAGCATAAATTAGATATTAGCACAATCTGGGTAGATACGTTTGATAGGACCAGTATGTTGTAAAGACGAGATTAATACGCATCTATTATGGCTTCGAAAAAAGATTGCACTTGTTTTGGATGCGGATTTGTTGTGAGTAAATCGGATAAGAAGGAAAGTTATTGACTTAAAACCGGTAAATGGTCAATGAAACTTATGACCTGCAGGACGGAATATAAGAAGCACGTCCGAAGCAAAGTTTTGCTCGATACTAAAGTGGTAAGGGAAGACATCTTTGTCAGATACTAAGCAAAGCGTCTAAGAAACATCAGATATGGACTTCCCTATTAGTCGGAAGCCGCTGCAGGAGCTTGAATTGCGGTAATAAGAAGCAAAATATTGCTATAAGTCTCTAAGAATCCAGAAAGCAACCTGGACCTCTCCAGACGGTCAAACCGACAACCAAATCAAGAATATAGTAATAAACGCCTATATAGTAATAAACGTATACAACATCTGAGACGTGCGGACATTTCAAGGAGCAAACGTCAACTTGGACCATGTTGCGGTAACATTTAAAACTCTATTTTTTAACGATAACAAATTGCAAACTGCCCGGAGAAAGAAATTCGACTTTGGTTGTCATACCACACCTGGTCCTAAAGGGAGAACGATAGGCTCGCCATGTGAATGCACAGTGGTCCCAGTATCTCAAAATTATGAAAGAGGTGGCCTAAGCTACCGTGGGCTACTTACTAGCCATCCCAGAGAAAGAACCCGTCGTATCATGAAAATACACATTGCAGCGAGGAGAGAGTATCGAGTTAGCTGATCCAGGAACTTCTGTTTGGTGCAAGTTTTGGTCTGCTAGAATTGTCGGACCGTTGTTCTTTCAAATAAAAACTGGCATTTTGATAACCGTCCAGCACTTAGTGGATATCCCACAAAGAAAAATCAAGAATCCCTTTTGAAAGACCTTTACTTTAAAGTGGAATCAGATAGAGAAGAGCAAAAAATCACGACCTGTGATTTTCGACCTGTGATTCAAAAATCACAATCACTACCTGTGAGCGACTCACTTTTAACCTGTGAGTGCCTTAAATGTGATTTTTTTTTCTGCCTGAAAATCACAACTTCACAACTAGGGTTTCAAAATCACAACAAACAGAAACGATTCACAAATCACGACAAACGGAAAATGAACTGTGGTCGTGATTACTTTATGAACTGTGAACAAAAGCACAACCAGAGAAAAGTCACAACAATGAATAAAATGAGAATGAGAACTGTAGTCGTGATTTATTTTTTTTTATTATTTTAGCGACTGAAATATGAAGAATAGTTTCATTTTTAGTTAAGAAGCTAAGGTAGAACTGAACTGTGAAATGTGGTACTGTGGAGGTATTTTACACAAGAAAAAGGAAAGGTGAATTGAGGTTACTCTGTATTTAAAGATGTTAGAAAGCTGAAATTTCGTATATGAACTCTCTAAAGAATTGACTACGTATTTTAGAATCCGCCTCCTACCACGCCCATTTTTTATTAAAATTCAATTTTCTCTTTATTCAAAGGCGCTAGCAAGCTGAGATTTTTTATATGAACTCTCTAAAGAATTGACTACGTATTTTAGAATCCGCCTCCTGCCACGCCCACTTTTTATTAAAATTCAATTTTCTCTTTATTCAAAGGCGCTAGCAAGCTGAAATTTTGTGTATGAACTCTCTAAAGAATTGACTACGTATTTTAGAATCCGCCTCCTACCACGCCCACTTTTTATTAAAATTCAATTTTCTCTTTATTCAAAGGCGCTAGCAAGCTGAGATTTTGTATATGAACTCTCTAAAGAATTGACTACGTCCTTTTGAATCCACCTCCTGCCACGCCCACTTTTTATTAAAATTCAATTTTCTCTTTATTCAAAGGCGCTAGCAAGCTGAGATTTTTTATATGAACTCTCTAAAAAATTGAGTACGTCCTTTTGAATCCACCTCCTGCCACGCCCACTTTTTATTAAAATTCAATTTTCTCTTTACTCAAAGGCGCTAGCAAGCTTAAATTTCGTATATGAACTCTCTAAGGAATTGAGTACGTATTCTTGAATCCGCCTCCTGCCACGCCCACATTTTATAAAAATTTAATTTTATCTTTATTTAAAGGCGTTAGCAAGCTGAACTCTCTAAAGAATTGAGTACGTATTCTTGAATCCGCTTTTTCAAAGCTGCTAGAGAGCTGAAATTTTGTTTATGAACTCTCTAAAGCATTGAGTAGGTCTTTTATTGAAACTAAATTTTCTTTTTATTGAAAGGTGATAGAAAACTGAATTTTTGTAAGTAAACTCTCTATGGCAAAAGTTAATACTTTTGAATCGCCATACATTATACAAAAATAAAACTATATACATATATGTAGAAAATGTTGTTTTCATAACATTTTCTTTCCGCTATCAACCTCACATTTTTTGAGTAGGTTGTAATTTAAAGCATTGCTTAATTCTTCATAAAAAAGATTTCTTACTCAAAAATCCAAAATGACATTCCTGAAAGATTAAGCATTGACAAAGTTCGTTTTTGTTTATGGATAACTTACAAATCGGCATGTAATAGTGTAGAAATATTTTCAAAGTGGCAGTTTTACAATCGCGATTTAAATATTGATCTTTTGGTTCAGGAATAATTCACCGATTTCGGTGGATTAACTGAGGTTCCACCAACCAACGGTTCAGATAAATAATTGGCTATTATCACATACCCTTGAACCATCTTTGATCAGCGAGTTAAAATTGCTGAACCATGGTTGTACAACTGGCCCTAAGAAAGTTTTTTTTTAAATCAGCTAAGCCGTTGATAAGGAATTTTGGAAAATGGCGAACGGCATGGGCAGGACCAATTTTTTGGATTTCTCCATTAAAATTTAGGTAGTGTAAGATTTAACGACAACCTAGAAATTTTTGTTCGACATATGAATCCGCAATGCTTGTCCTATAGATATTGAAATTTTACTAAAAGTGTATTTAAAAACGTATCGATCTCGAATGATCATTGGAAATTTTAATCATTTGATATATAAGACATTCGATATTTTGCGATTCGATAACTTGGAATTCGAGGTAGTGTCCCAAGTCCCAAGATGTATATAAATCAAGTTGTTTTTATTTAATTAATTTTTATTATTTGACTGAGAAAAATTTTGTTGGGCCCCAAAAATATTTTAAATTTACCAATCACAATCACAGGTTAAACTCACAGTGATTCATTAATCACAGTCACAGGTATACCTGTGATTGGAAAATCACAGTTTAGCTCATCTCTAGAATCAGACAAGGCTGTGTTCTGTCAACGATATTGTTTTTTATTGGTATGGTGATCTGATAAGCGATGGAAGAACTTCCCAATTTAGGTCCATGTTCTAAATCGACTGATAACGCCCTTATAGGATAGGATCATCGATCAATTTATAATAAAGGTAAAGAGGAATGGAGGCATTGAAGCTTTGAAAAACTTTGGAAGCCATGTTTAGTATTGTGAAAGTGTAAAAACAAACAGAAGGTATTTCACCTTGCAATATTTAAAAAATATATTATTGAACAACATACCTGGTGATTATTCCACTGTTGCATTAGATGGTCGTGACACAATCTGCAGGCCTGGATCATTCCACGTGGATCTTTGGGTCGCGATCTGGCCGGACGCGGATGAGTTTCGTTGAATATCGTAAAATACGGACGATCGCGATCTTTTGATTCTTTCGGTTTGCATGTATTCAGTTCGATCAAACTGCCGCGACGTTGTTCATCACCGCATACGTAACACACTTCGGTTGTTGAATTTTTATCGGGCATAGACAAATCGAGGATTCCCACTTCGACCGGATTGGGCGTGGTATTCGAGGACGCGTGTTGTGACGTTGGTGTCCGCGATGCTGACGGCGGTTGAACGACTGGCGAAGAATGATGTGAGTTCCGTAAGTCGAGAACTGTTTCATCTTCGGTGGGGATTGCGGGGGCCGATGGTGTTGTTGTTGGCACTGGCACCGTTGGAACCGGCGGCGGAGGTGCTGGATGAATGCCAGCACTGCTGGATCCGTAAGCTTGGGGCTTACTGCTGCTGCCGTATTCGTGAGGCGATGTTTGCGGTGGAAGATGGTGGTAAGATTGCTGCATGTGTTGCTGATGTTGCAGGTGTTGCTGCTGCTGTTGTTGTTGATGCTGGTGCTGCTGTTGTTGTTGCTGTTGTTGTTGATGATGGTGGTACTGCTGTTGCAGTTGATGTTGTTGTTGTATCTGCATATGAAGCTGATGTTGCTGTTGTTGGTGAAGTTGTTGCTGGTGTTGTTGGTATTGTTGCTGTTGGACAGCCACTGCTGCGGCTGCCGCGTGATGCTGCTGCTGGGATGGGTAATTCGGCCCAGAAATCGAGTTCATATAAGAGATCTGGCCCAGTTTGAGCTTATGATGGGTAAACGAGGACGGTTTTATATTGATGCCGTCGTATGGCGCCGACGTGGGACGAGCTATTTGCTGCTGAGGCGACAGGGCGGACATTTGATGTTGCGACGACGAATGGTGGGGATTTTCTCGAGAATGAGGACGACTATGCGATTTCTCGGTATTGCGACTTGAGGGTCGCTGTCCAGGAGGATAACTCACTGACGGACTTTTCCCATAGAAGTCAACTTTCTGCTGGTGTTGCGACGGTGAGTCATTGCGCGATGTAGGACGATGAGGGGAGTCATTGCGAAGTGAAGCCGCAGCCGAATGCTGTTGCGGAACTTGCTGCGGGGATGCATGCATTCCCATTGGGTGTTGCCCGTAATCTCTGGACATTGGTCGTTGCACGGAATTCGGATAAGAATACGCTGACGGTGGATAGCTCGATCCTCGTTCCCCTCCACCACGATCACCAGCGCTGCGGTCTCCGCCAGATGTTGTCAAATGCTCAGCACTAAGTCCCAACATCTGGGCAGCATATTCCCCTTGAGTTGCAATATCAGCTCCAATGTAGTTCTTCCCGTCAAGCCGTTTCATATGGTATATCCGCTGCAAAATCGGTTTGTTCTCCCGTTCATAGGCGTCCCACTGTTCGGTAAGCGAGTGATAACATAGCATGCAAGCCATAACATATTGTTGCGTCGCTTGCAACTGTGGAACTCCAACAGGCGCTTCATGACGCTCTAAAAATGGAAAGTAGGGCTCTGAAAGCCTTTCGGGGTTTGGACGAACCCGTATGGGCTCGAAGCCTCCTTGACCTGCACACACATAGCAAAGCGGGATGACTTCAGGAGCTGTGTGGTTGTGGCTACTGCTACTGTTAGACTTTGCATGGTGATGATGCTGCTGCTGCTGCTGTTGCTGCTGTTGTTGTTGCTGTTGTTGTTGCTGTTGTTGTTGCTGTTGGTGCTGCTGTTGCTGCTGTTGTTGCTGGTGTTGTTGTTGTTGGTGCTGTTGTTGCTGGTGTTGCAGATGTTGTTGTTGCTGCTGATGGTGGTGTTGTTGAAGTTGTTGTTGGTAATGTTGTTGTTGCTGTTGCATATGATGATGATGTTGAAGAAGTTGATGATGTTGCTGCTGCTGTTGTTGTTGTTGTTGTTGGTGCTGGCTTTCTGGTGGAGACGTTCGATGTGTTTGTGGAACTGATGCCGCTCCCGTAGAAGACGAATGTGTTTGGCCCAACGATGATGCTGCTGGTGCAGATGATTGTGATTGTAATGGCGGGGGTTCCGATTGCATTAAGGAACCCCCACGTAATTCATTTTTTATGTATGCTTTCGCTTTTTCCATAATAATCTGTAAAAACAAAAAGAAGACAAAATTGTTAAACTTAGGTGTTAATAAATCGGTAGGTATTAATATATTTAAAAAATGATAAAAATTTTATTTTCCTAAAGAACTAAGGGTTATTAGTGACTGACAACTTTCAGCCCTTCCTGTGTGCGGGTGGTCAGTCGGCAGGAATAAAAGGGACTTTCCACATGCGAAGTAATAAACAAAAATTCAAGCGGTTTCTACATCATCGTCATAGAGTCAAAACTGATGGATCGTTTCCACAACGAGTTGAGATAACTTAACTCTAAAAACTCACTTCGTCGGAAGGTACGACACAAAGATGGGCTACATGGTCTACTTTCCTTCTCTTTCATGGAATAAGTCCCATGCCTCAAAACGAGACCAGGTGATACAGATCAGAGATTTGTCTACATTGTTACACAAAAAGGCCCCCGTTTTAAAACCTTCTATAAATCCCATACAAAATTGCATTAAATATTCTGCATACCTTTCACAAACATGCCTTTTTAGTTAAATTTATGATCACACTTCCCAATCTATTTTATTTTTTAAAATGCAAATATTTTTTTTTCATTTGTTAGCAATAAATAACAAGTAATTCAATAACAAATAATTCAATATAATAATTTAGTTCGTGCTAGTAACAATAATTTACAATTTCATATTTGCATAAAAACTCCAACTCGAATAATAATAATAATTGAATGAAAATAATTGAAAATGCACGTTTATGTAGAATGTAGATAATCACACCTAAATATGTATGTATGTACATATTTAGATTTTTATATTTTACCGCAAACTGAATTGTCAATAATAAATACTTGGACTATTTATTGTTTTTACTTGAAATTATTGCACATACATAATTGCACATATTGTCTGAAAGTGCAATAGAGACTATCAGGGTTACCACTTTTCGGCAAACTTTCCGCAGTAGATTCACCAGAAAAAATGCATCAGATTGAACTTTTTTGCAGTAGATTTGTTTTATTATTATTATTTTTTTGTTTAACAATTTGCAACGTTTAAAACAAGATTTCTGTCAGCTTTCAATATTCAGCAAAACAGAGCCGATAAAAGGTGCGTTTTATTGGCAATTTTATAGCAAGCGCAGTAAAATTTCCCTTGGTGAACAATAACAAAACTAAAAGTGTCGATAAATAAGACAGTAAATTTTTTGACAGTAAATTAGTTAATATAAAGCTGGGCAAAGAGTGTGAACTCTGTGGACTTGAACCTTGAATGTCGGTACCTTAGTTTGTTTTCCACTCACGAAAGTATATGAACACAGCCAAATAAATAGAGTGGATATAAAAGTGAATATAGTGTTTTATTCAACTTGTATTGCTGCGCTTGCTTTGAATTACCAATAAAACGCACCTATAGTCGAAAGTCGTAGATATTAATAAGCTAAGTAGGATGTGAGTATTTCCTGAAGAATTTGTTATTTGTTTAAGGACAATTTTTTGTAAAACCAAAAATGCAGTACATTCAATTTAAAGGCAGTAAATTTATTTTGAGAAAAAAATGCAGTAGATCTACTGCAATTGTAGCAAAGTGGCAACCCTGGAGATTATTTGTAATGCAACTTTAAATACACGTTTTTTTTTTTTTTTTTTAATGAGGCATTAGATTGAATTTTGTGGGTATGGATTTATGTTTATTTCAATATTATTTGAAAAGGGTTAGAGGAAGGCGAACTTGAATATGAAATATTTATTTTCCTCTTGCTTAGTAAAATATTTCGTATAATTTATTTGAAAATATTATATTTAGTTGAGAAAGAACCGAAATTTGAGCTTGTTATTATTTTGAACTAATGTGACAACGTACAACAACCCTAGAATCAACTTAATATTGTAGTCGGGGTAATGAAGATAAATATTTGCTGTGGAATGTAAGCAATTCAAAGAATAATAATTCTAAGAATATCCAATGCCACCGAATTTGCTTTTTCTATAAAATAAATTTGGTGGCACAACAGCTCATGAAGAACTAGGGCCGTGTGCGTGTCTGCAGGAATAGAGGGGACCTACAGTTTACTGCCGAATATGACAGGAGATACTCTTGGAGCCCTGAAAAAAAAAACTTAAGGTGGAAGCGGCTGGTATTGAACGCAGATCTTTGGCATGACAGTCCAACGCACTAACCATTACGCCACGGGCTACTACTTTGCTTTTTCTATAGGTATCTATACTATTGATACTATTCTGACATAATATACTTTGATAATTTTCTCGCATGCTACTTTTCTGACATAAAACTTTTCTCGCATGATACTTTTCTCGTATTCTACTTTTCTGGCATGGAATTTTTTTTGGATGCTACTTTTTTCGCATGCTACTTTTTTCACATGCTACTTTTTTTGCATGCTACTTTGCTCTCATGATACCTTCCTCATATGATAATTTTCTCGGATTATACAGAGTGATTCGCATGAGGTGTACAAAAAATAAAGCGTGTAGGCTGAGTTTGAGTCGATACAAGAAAACAATCGCAATAATATTACGGTAACAACCAAAATGCCATGCTATACTTTTTTGTAATACCGGAAAGCTCTTTTCTTATATTATTTTTAAAAAAGAGGCTGACCAACACTGATAACTCCCCATTGTTGCCCTTTGAATGCAGTTTTTTATTGCTTAGAAAAAAAAATTCTACACACATCAAAACACTAAATATTTGTTAGAAAAAAAAAATGGAAAATCTTTACTTCTAATTTCAAATTTATTTTGTCCTTATAATCGAAATTATCTCTTTACCATAATTTATTAAATTTACTACGACTGTGTAATTGAATTGACATGACTTTTGTTTAAGCATTGCTTTTAAATTAAAGTCTTGGGCAAAAGCAAGTTAATTTAACCCATGAAAGTATTCCATCTTTCATGGAAATGGATTCAAGTGTTTTCAACTTCAATCAATAAATTGATTAAAGTTGATTGAATAAGTAACTCAACATTCTACTCTCTAATATATTTTAATGCACATTTAACTAAGAAATTCTAGTGTCAACTATGAAACAGTTCCACTTCAATCTGGTTTCGATCAACGATATGTGAAGCAATGAGAATTACTATGCCTGGCACTAACTAGTTTAGGTATCAGTAAATGCCAGCTGACATATTCTCGTGACCTATTCTTCTTACTAAACACATTGATTAAGTCAGACATGATTTCTTTACCATACAATTGAGTTGTTTATTTATTAATTTTTTTTTTTTTTTTTTTTTCAAAAAAAAAATAATTTAAGCAAAGCGAAAAGTCAATAAAGAATTAAACATTATGATTTGAATAAAAACCAATTGATCTCCAAGAGTACGTAATGTTTATTTTTTTTTATTTTTTTTTTTTTTTTTTTATTTTTTGTTGTATGTACTTCGTCTGAACTTTGTATTAAAAATGTCAGCTTATACAGTTGATTAGAATTGATGTTTGTTTGACTTTAATTTAAAAATAATATTAAATCAGCCCTGAGACAACTGACTAGACCACAGCGAATGAGTGGTTATTAATTAATCCAAACACCAATTGATAATCAAGCAAATCTTCTTTAAAACTTAATTAACGTGTCTATTATTTTAGCGGATGCTCTTTGACGGAATAGAATAGCTTTGCTTTTTGAATTAGTAGTTAATTTAATGCTAATGAGTTGCAGCAAACTTGGTGTTATAGCTCAAATTGTTTCTTTGAACGAAAGTCACAATTCGTCTAAAATTGGCGTCATAAAATTGGACCTCTTTAAATTACAGTTTATAATTAAAAATCAAATTCCAAAGATCCGTTTTCACGAAAGATCTATCAAAGTTGAAGAACAATAGCTTATACCGAAGATTTAAAAGTTGTATTTATCTGAGACTCTTAACTAGATCATATGTCCCTTTCCTTTTACATTCAAAATGTGAGTGAATTCAAATCTAACCCCTCGAACACAATGGGATGTCACTGATGCCACAGCGCAGCTAAAGGAATTTCTGCAGCACAAGTTGTTATTAAAATAGCTTACTCATGTTGCAAACAACTTCTAAAAATGGTGTACCGCGATTCCCATATAATGACTGGCTTGTGTAAGAAAGAAAAAAGTGCTAAACGATCCGGGAGTAGAAAAGTTTAAGGTGAATCAAAGCAGCTACAGCTTTACATTGTAGCGTGGGTCCGGCATGTAATAAACTATTTATGCCGATTATAGAATCAACAAAAATGCATCCGCAGCACTGCTGTCGTGATGGCTACTAGTAGCATTTGGCTCTTTTGCTGCGGAAAGGGCTACCAGTTGGTTTTTTTTTTATTTATCTTGTCATATATGTATAAAATTTTATAATGTATTTTGGATTTTTGCATGGCTTCCCAACTTCTGAAAATGCTCCCAAAATTCTTTGAAAAGTGCTGCCCTCGAAATTAGGAAAACGACAGCACTGATCGGCAGCGATCCGCAGTGTAGTGCTCTTTTCTCGCTTTCTCAATTTAACGGAGAAAACGAACAAAGTAATCTATCTTTTATTGCGGATTCCATAATCGACATGATTATAAAATCTAAACTCTTTAAAGTATGTGATAGGTTTTAGCCAATTCCAGCACAGCGGAGATATGAAGTGCGGGGCGTCGCGTTGTTGGTATGGCAGTGCTGTGGAGCGTGTCGGTAGAGTAGACAAGTCAACAGCGCTACCCTACCAATATTCAACAGCACTACTCTGTCAACGCCCTCAAGCACTGTCATAGCGATGCTCCGCACTCCATAGTTCCACTGCGCTGGAATCGGCTAAAACCTACTACTCGTGAACCTCATGGATATGAGTTTGTTGTAGAGGAGGGAATAGTTGGGTGGTTAGGGTGAGTGGGATGGTTGTATAGTTTTGTCAGTCTTCTTCTCTTCTACCTTCTTCCTGGCGGCATTCTCGCGGGTGGCATTCTCTAAGCAAAGAACCGGATGTACCATATTTTGAAGCCGAGCCAATTAGTCCTTTCCTTAGTGGATCATCTATGTTACCCGACTTTCATGTCCCTCAAGTAATCAAAGAAAGGTCAGCTAAAAATCTTTATGGTGTCATCATTAGATCCCGCCCCCCTCCTCTCTCTTCCCATGCAATTTATTTCTTGTCTCAACTCAACTTACACGCTCTAGCTTTTTGTCACACCTTAGGTGAACCCCCCTGTATACATCCTACTCGCTCTAGCTTTTGTACCAAGTTTAACATCAGAAAGGTTTTTTTTTTACAAATTTGCACAGGTAGGTACAATTTCATCAAAAATTAAAAAAAAAACTCAAGAGACCCATATTTTTAAATACGACCTTATTAGTCAAGTTGCGGCACGATTTATCTACAAGCTACTTAAAACACATCAATGGCAGCATGCACATTGCACAGCTTAAAATAAAAACGGTAACTTTATTAATTTATTTTTATTATTTTTTTCAAAATTCCCTGCATCTTATTACAAAATCCGTTCCGCATTCATGGGATTAACTTGTTTTTTGTTTAATTTCCTAAAAGTCTGGATACCGAATGTCAAACAATTTGGCACCATGATAATCTTTATTTTTTTCTTCAATTTCATTTCTAAAGGTATAGAATATCTTTTTTTTCTTGGCTTGAACTTCAATTTGTAACATGAGTAGCGGTGTCATGCAAGAACGTTTATCGAAAAAAAAAAGTGAAATCGAGAGGGGGAAAATCGAAACATCGTATGGCATAGGTAACCATTAATCGCAGGTAAGAAATTTCTCCCTCAAAAAAAAAAAAAAAAAAAAAAAAACAAAAAACAATTCCAATAAGACTGATACTAGGTACAAGTCGACCGACCGTTCCTTTTAACGCCGACCTTAACTGCGAGGAAACATGACACGAAATATTCGTTTAAATTACTCTCTGACGCAGCAGGTTCTCGACAGAGTTACCTCATCTTGAAAAATTATTTCAATATGGACAGCAAAAAATTAACCACAACGACCGATTATGACAAAGGCGTGACCATGCTGAATTGCATTTAAAGTATGTCAACGAAAACTTAACACAGCTTGGCGTTGGCACTGATGGGCGCGGAACAGGAAAAACAATGTTATGTCTCTAATCGAATGCGACATTCCTGGATTATTTTTCTCATTTCCATTAGACAATGATTCTTCAAAAAAAAAAAAAAAAAAAAAAAACAATACAAAAGTAATAAAACACAGAAAATAAAAAAACAAAAAGGCATTGTTTGGTATTAAAACAAAAAAATTAAAAAAAACCTTTATTGTAACAGGACATGAAAAAAAAACACAGAGATACTAAAGCTCATTCGTGGCACGTGGTAATTAAAATAAAGAATTGGAAATCTCCGTCAACAACTAAATGACAGAAGAATAAAAAAAAAATAAATGTGATTCGAAATCCTGTTATGAGGCCAGTGTTGGGCAAAGCTAATATAATGGGAAGGAATACGTTGTCGTTCGCAACTCATTTTTTGTTCTCTGTGTAACTTGGTTTAAAAAGATAAGTATTGGTTTCGTGAACAAAAAACTTCGAGGTTGTAATCGAAATTGAAACTACGATGATTGGAAAGTCGGAAAATTTAAATTTAGTCATAGCGTCCGACGCGACGGTCTGTGCATCTGTCCGTCTGACCGTCTGTCCGTCTGCCCATCTGTCCGTCTGTCCGTCTGTCCGTCTGTCCGTCTGTCCGTCTGTCCGTCTGTCCGTCTGTCCGTCTGTCCGTCTGTCCGTCTGTCCGTCTGTCCGTCTGTCCGTCTGTCCGTCTGTCCGTCTGTCCGTCTGTCCGTCTGTCCGTCTGTCCGTCTATCTATCTGTCCGTCTGTCCGTCTGTACGTCTGCCCGTCTTTACGTCCGTGCGTTTACTGTAACTGAAATAAAGATTAAACGGTTGGAGCAATTTGCATTTCTCTGTATGGGATTTGAATTTTTGTTTAAACAAAAAAAAATAAAAAAAAAATTTAAGCATACCTAACTTTAAAACGGGTAGAGCTACCATTCAACTGTTTTTTGAAATTTTCTCAAAAACAGCTCTAATGATTTCGATTAAACTCCGTACCTGCAGAAAATGACTTAAGTTAATTAAGGAAAACTGCGATGAGAGTCATCGTTTCAACATTTAAAAAATTTTGAAATCTCGGAAGAAATTTTTTTTTTTTTTTTAAATGTTACGACATTGTTGTAAGCCACAAGAGCAAGTTCGTGCGATCCAGTCGTGCATATTTTTTTTTAAATTGTACATGTTGGCTTAAAATCTTAAAAGTCTTTTTGTTTTTACGAATCCTTAACTTCCACTCAAAGAGCCAACATCTGTTCAAACATATATCCCAAGTTAAAAAGGATACAAAGGATATACCACGCGATCTGCATATAAAAGAGGGCAAAAAGCACCTGTCGATTCAATGAATCCATATTTTTTCTTTTGTGCGTTCTTTGTTAAGAAAAAAAAATAACTCAACAACACGCTATATCAAATTGAAGGATTTGGGAAGGATATGTTTGTTCGTGCCTAAAGAATAACTTTATGATTTTACTTTCACCCTAATTAAGGGTGTTCTCTTCAAGCCTTCAAGTACTTTGAATTGCTAATGAGTGAGCTAAAGAATTTCCATGGCAAGTGGTAATCTGAAAATTATACTTCCGCAATTAAGTATGTGAGAGTCAATAAGGAAGGCAACAACAAAAAAAAAAAAGCAGGCAAGCAAGGATAGTTGTAATTAACATGCAAAGGAGCCACGTGATTTGATATGATAAATTATTTTGTTTAGGTTATAAAAGAATTTATTTATTTCTAACGCAGGATTGTGCTAAAAATAGTTTAGTGGGTTAATTTTTTTTTTGTGTCCATGAATTATTGTATGTATGTAGATACTGTTATAAGATAAAGGTAAAAACATGAAATAAGATAGAACATAGAACTTAAATATACTAACATTAATAAACAACACTGGAAGTATTGTAAGGTAGTATGTAAGACCATAATGTGATTGGTAATTAAAAATAACTTATAAGAAACTATAAGAATAAATTAAAGTCAGTAATGAAAAGACCGCCTTCTAAGACGTTATATTTCATAATTTTTATAAAGTATGCAAAAAGAAATAAGGTAAGGTATATCGACTTACTCATGCTTTGATTTGCATGAGATATGACTGTTGTGGAAAAAATTTGGTTTCTATAAGGCGGTGCCACATCTCTTACATCACGACCCGTTTTCGCTTCATTGCAAGAAAAATTTCCTTGGCGAGTTAATTCGCATTTTGAAGATATCTGATGAACTGGCCATACCAAGATCGTGTTATTTTTCTTTATTAGATCTTTTTTTTGTGGTGCTATGCACTCAATACGCAAACTATAGAAGCTTTAAACATGAATATTCGTCAAGTTAGGGTCAATTTATTATTGCCCGATATACAAATTCCTTGCCAGAAAAGAGTCCTGCAAGAATTTCCTTGAATAAATTTGGAATGATATTATATTCCATTATGTTACAGTACGACCTCGGTAATTCGAACTATTAGAGACCCACCCTAATTCGAACCACGGAGGTGTTCTACTGAATATTTTTTTCGTTGTCAATACTTCGGCTGAGAAACCATTGTAAAGTAGTTTTAAATAAAAAAAAAAATTTAATTTTTTTGGTCAAAACAAGAAAAAAAATTTTCTATTGTTAAAAAAAGTCTTACGAAAGATGAAAGAAAACTGATGGTTGTTTAAAGTTGTTTAAAAAAAAAAAAAAAAAAGTTGGTAGTAGCCCGTGGCGTAATGGTTAGTGCGATGGACTGTCATGCCAGATGTCTGGGTTCAATACCAGCCGCTTCCACCTTAAGTTTTTTTTCCGGGCTACTGCCTCTTGCGAGGAAGTGACAAATCCTCCAAGAGTATCTCTTGTCATAGAAAAGTGCCGCTCGTTAGCCGTTCGGATTCGGCAATAAACTGTAGGTCCCCTCTATTCCTGCAGACACGCACACAGAAATGGTTGAGAGTTGTAAGTCACTAGGCCCTGGTTCTTCATGAGCCGTTGTGCCACTAAATTTATTTTATTTGTAAAAAAAAAAAATTGACATTGCGATTTTCTTAATTTTTTTTTAACAGTTTTTGTTATGATTTCCAATGTGATATCACATGAATTAATAAGACGTTCTCCCTACTGGTTGAACCACTTAGATCTCTTTACGAAGTGTGGGAGATCACTAGGATCATTATAGTAAGACTCTCCTAAATGGAACCTATGCGTTTGAGTAAGAGCAGAACATGTACAGAGATCATGATGAATAATCGATTCTTCTTCGTCCATACAGATTCTGGCCAGATTTTTTCTGTCGCCAGACAAGTGGTGATGTTGTTCCATAAGGTTTGTTCTTACAATAGCACCTTGCATTAGCATGAACAAGCATGTAGCGGTAAGGTATATATTTTGCTCTATATGGCAAAACATGTTCCACTTTTTGCGAGTTCATTGGCTTTAAAATTTCCTGGAATGTCCCTTTGGCCCGGTACCGAACATACATACGTAGGTGAATGTGCAGGTAACTGTTGAACCATCTCCATGGGATATAATCGGCAGTTAAGGTCTGTTATAATAGTTTGTAGAGACAGAGCCCAGACATTTAATTGTGGCTTGGCTATTTGAGAAGATGCGGATATCTTTATTAGATATCAGATCCCTTTTTTAAGCCAAGACAGGACTTCTATTATCGCCAAAAGTTCCACTTGGAATTAGTTACTGTATTTGGGAAGAGGAAAGGAGAGACATGCACCAACTCTATCATCAGTTTTTTACCCGTCGCGTCTGTTGTAAAAAAGGATCGATACGTCCTCCATCAGGAATATCGTTTCTTTAACTGGCTTTAACTTTGCCAAACTGCAAACGGTTCATTTTTTTGTTTTACACGGGAACAGTTACGAATTTTTACCCACCCACAACTTTTTTCTATGCCGAAAAGGGGTTTCCCGACATTCTGTAGATATTTTTATTTTTTTTTTTTTTTTAATTTTTTACTTTGGTATAATTTTTTCATAAGTATTTTATTGTAAAAACTTATATGTTCTATTTTAAACGCAAAAGATAAATGATTAACAAAAAAAAAAAAAACAAAAAAAAAAATTAAGAAAATTTTAACTTCGGGAACCCATGGTATTCTTCTGCACTGGTGACTGTGGTCTGTGGGACACCCTGTATATAAGTTTGGGTCAGAATCCCGAAAACCAAAATCCCGAAAACCCAAAATCTCGAAATCTCAAAATCCCGAAAACCCAGAATCCCGAAAACCCAGAATCCCGAAAACCTAAAATCCTGAAAACCGAAAATCATGAAAACCCAAAATCCCGAAAACCTCAAATTCCCGAAACCGAAATTCCGAAAAATTATATAAAATGAAAAATTTGCCCAAATTTTTGATTTTATATAATTTTTCGGGATTTCGGTTTCGTAAAAAAGATTTAAGTGTAGAGTTAAGCTAACAAGTACATTGAGGTGCTTTTTAATTTACGGGATTTTGTGTTTTCGGGATTCTGGGTTTCCGGGATTTTGGGTTTTCGGAGTTTTGGGTTTTCGGGATTTTGGGTTTACGAGATTTTGGGTTTCCGGGATTTTGGTTTTCGGTATTCTGTCCGTATCCCCACCCTGTATATCAAAATAAAAATTTGATCTTTATCTTAATAATGAATGTGTTTTATTTAAATTTATTTTAAAAAAACCACAGTATGAATCATCATCCTGTCAATATTTTAAAATAAAACTGTTTCCTTAGGTACTTTTTGTCTGTGTTTTTTTTTTTTTGTTACGAAAGTAACTAACGCTAACATTGTGTTTAAGGTGTCTCAATTGCAGAGCATCACTTCATTTAAAACACATTTCGTCTAGACCTATCATGCAACAAATACCGTTCCCAGTCACTGAAGTCACAGAGTAACTTCTCCCATTCTAGTTTCACAGCGTTGCCTTTTATTTTTAATGATTGGGACAGTCATAGGTGACAGCTGTCAAATTACAGAGCTGCCAATTGCACAAATAAGAAAATGGCACAAAGTTTAAAAAGCGCACTGTTATTGAGACACCCGCTACAAAAGATTAATTGCCTTTTGCTTCCCTAGCAAGTAACAAGCATTCTCAAGTCCGATTTTAGAGTGCGGCCGGTAGCGGCGCTTCAAGTTCCGCCATATAGAGCATAAAGCATAATCCCCTAAAGTCGATTTTGCCACTTGCACTAAAACCTGTACACTGTCCTCTAAGCTTACCCGTGAGTTATTGAACGCCTTCATAACAAAACTTTGGCGGCCATTTGTGTTCACTCATTCACGCAATCAGCACCCTTATACAGTAGGTACTGCATGCCCCCCTCTAATACTGTCATAACCAACTCTTGTTACTACTGAACCGATAGGTATACCTAGTGGCCGCACTTGACCAATGCAATTGCAAATAATCGATCCGCTCCAAATGCAACAACCATCACATCGTCTTTCCGTCTCATGCGGCAGACTGTCATAAGTAAGCGTCTTGTCGTAGTTAGCGCGTAGCAAGGAAAGGATTATAGTCACTGCACTGCTGATGGTGTTTGCTTGCAAAACGCCTTGAGCGGTGTTCACATGAATGAAGTTATATATTTTTATTTTTACTGCAGTAGGTGATTGTTTGGCTTCAGGTAGTCGGTGTAGGCTTTTTGAAGTCGTTGTTGTTTAAAATACAATGCGAGTAGATTAGGGATTTATTTTTTTTTGTCCAGGGGGTGCAAGGGGATGAGCTATGGCAGAAAAACTGACATTCTTCCATTCTAAGAAGAAACAATAGCTGGAGCCAGGGACTTACATATATACGCAAATGTGACATTTTTTGTATAGGTCTGTCAAACTTGCGCCCCAAGTGTGCCTCGTCTTCCCCCAGGGGAGTGATTAATTGTCAGGAAAAGACATCACTATAGTCTATTTTTCATTCGTACGAGACATACGTAAGCTTGGTTAAGACTCTTTTTAAAGTCTTTTTGTTTCTTTTGCTCCTGGTTGCAGTGTAGGAAGAGAGAGGACAGCGCTTTGGGGTCATTTTTTTTTTGTATTTTTTTTTGTATTTAAATAAAGATCAAGTGGAACAATAGTGGTGCAAGTATGTTGTTCTCTTCTTCCTTACTATTTGTAAGCCGATTTTGAAGACATAATAAAGTATTATAAGATGGAAACAGTGAAGTGGACATGATGTTGTCTCAAGTCGTTGCACCTTTCTGATGACTGCAACATGAAAAAAAAAGCTTTTAAAACTTAGTAGCAATTTATTCTTGAGGCCATTTGGATAACGTAAAAATTTAGACACATTTTTAATACATAAAGTCTCATACAATATTTTTATAAGAAAACTAGCTGACCCGGCGAACTTCGTTCCACCTAAAATTGATTAAATTATTAATGTTCCTTTCGAAAGTCGTATCAATCGCAATAAAAGACATTTTATTAAAATTTCTGGTTTTGACTTAAAACGAAAAAAAAATTAGTACGTACAATTTTGAAAAAAATTATTTTGATTTTTTTTTTCAAAATTACGAGTTTAAAAATTAATTTTGCAAAAACTATTCACTAACACAACTCAATTTAAAATGAAATTTAAAGAAGAGATTTCTAGCTTTCCAAAAAGGTATAGCATGGCATTTTAAGTTTTACCATTGTTTTAAAATAATTTTGTTTTCTGTTCTAAGTCAATTTTTTAGAAAATTGCCCCTCCTGCCTAAACGGGGGGAAATAGACCACCCCTCCCATACGATTTTTTTTCTTGTTTTAACCCAACCTACTCGCTCTAGTTTTTTGGTGCACCTAAAGACCCTGTATAAAGAAGATTATTGTTTTTTAGTTAGGCCCATCGTCCACTAGGCAACTTTCAGTTGCTCAACTAAAAGTTGCTCGGAGTTGCTTGCCATCGCTCACTAGGCAATTTCCGAGCAACTTTTGGGTTCTGTATTTTTAATTGTATTGTTAAATTGACCTTGTATTTTGGATCAGTGACGATACAAAAGTCGTTCAGTGTGAAAGTAAAACTTGTTTTTCGGGTTAAAAGCCCTCATTTGGCAAAAATTTTGGAAAATTCCCAAAAGTTGCTGGAAGTTGCTAGGAAATTGCCTAGTGGGCGAGGGTAACCAACAAAAAGTTGCTGGGAAAAAAGTTCCGCGAGCAACTCTGAGCAACAAAAAATTGCGCAACAAAAAGTTGCCTAGTGGGCGATGGGCCTTAAAGTTATTAAATAAAGTAGTAACCCGTGGAGTAATGGTTAGTGCGTTGTACTGTCATGCCAGAGGTCTGGGCTTCAATACCAGCCGCTTCCACCTTAAGTTTTTTCGGAGCTACTACCTCCAAGAGTATCTCCTGTCATAGAAACGTGCCGCTCACATTAGTCTTTCGGATTCGGCAGTAAACTATAGGTCCCCCCATTCCTGCAGACACGCAAATGGAATGGTTGAGAGTTTTAAGTCACTAATTCTTCATAAAATGTGCCACCAAATTTTTGTTTTAATTTTATTTATATATTTCGTTGTTGCAATGTCACCCACACCGCCGCAAAGTGGCTTATTTTGACGTTTCTGGTTGCAAAATCATAACCCTTTCACGAATAAAGATATGTTTTTTTTTTTTTTATCTTAAAAGGAATTTCTAAGGATTCCTCTAAAAAAAATCTACTTATAGTGATTTGACGTCTCCAGCAGATTTCAGACCAATCAGTATCCTACCTTGGCTTCCTAAAGTCTTCGAGAAGATAATTGAGAAGCAATTTTAAATCAATTTCTATAGTAAATCCTGCTATTCCCTTGTTAGGATCTATGTATGTAAAACTTTCTCCAGCCTCATTACACACTAGATTATTTCTCCAGGTGGGGATGTTAACTTGTTTTTTTTTTTAGGTTTAAAATGAATAAAAAAAAAAACTTCCTCCAAAGTTTGAAAATACCCGGATTCTATTTGAGCAAACAATTGATAAAAATACAGAAAACAACATTTCGACAGTTGAAAACAAAGAAATACAAAAAAAAAAAAACAGATTAAATAAAAAACCATATGAACACACCTTATTTTCGTTTCTAAATAATTAACAATCACTTAACATTGTGCCATGCATGCATGCCGGTTTGGGGTTTTGGGTCTCGTGATGTATATAAACTATTCGTTTCAACACGCATTTAGCAGATATGTATATTGTTTAGCTTGTAGTCATTAAAATAAATTAGTACACACCACTTCTATACGTAGATACCCGGTGAAATAAGGGTTCATGGAAGTTCAAAGACCGATTTATCATCTAATTTGTTTGTTTGTTTGTTTTTGTATTCTTAAGTGTGAACTATAGATACCCGGTGAAATAAGGGTTCATGGAAGTTCAAAGACCGATTTATCATCTAATTTGTTTGTTTGTTTGTTTTTGTATTCTTAAGTGTGAACTAAATAGAAGGTAATTGAAGATGCCTTAAACAACAGGCAATAATTTTGATGCGGGCTAAGGTTTTATTTCTAGAACTAATAGTACCGACATTGTTTAAAAAAAATTACAAGTTATGGAAGCTAATTTTTTATTCTAATATGCCTTTTTGTTTAAGAACACATTGTCAGTGAAATGCATTTTGGAAAAGTTAAGCTAGGGATTAAATGTGACTTTACCGTAGGACATTTAATTTATATAATGTAAAATTTTGTATAAAGGCCCTATTTCATTTTTTTCCAAGAAAAATATGAACCTAAAAAAATTGTGAAATAATGTCCACCCTTTTTTGTTGAAATTGTTACAGATGTGGCAAGTAAAATGCTTGTATCCTTACACGCTTTCCAGAAAAAAATAAATAAATAATTTTAAACTTACTCATACAATTTCTTGTCTTCCTTACCTGAAAAAAATACAAAAAAAAATAATTAGTATGACTTAATTCACATATATTATATATATACAATTATATCTAATCACAACTGCTACACCTCAAAATTATTATTGATTCAATCAATTAATTATACAAGACATAATGTCTGTGTCATATATTAAAGCATGACATCAAAAATGTTTGATGAATTAATAATGACACATACACTAATAGAATCAGCCATGTTTAAAAGATAGATTTATATTCATACATACACGGGGTGATTCACCTAAGGTGTGACAAAAATTTAGAGCGTGTAGGTTGAGTCGAGATAAGCAAAAAATTATATGGGAGGGGGGTCTGTTTCTCCCAGTTTAGCCGGGTGGGAAAATTTTCTAAAAAAGATTAGCTTAAAACAGAAAACACAATTATTGAAAAACAACAGTTACACTTATAATGCCGTGATATGTCCTTTTTTAAAGCCAGAAATTTTTTCTTTTAATTTATTTTTAAATAAATCTGTTTTAGGGAACAGTTTTAGAAATATTAATTTTCAAACTCAAAATTTTGAAAAAGATAAATGAAAAATTAATTTTCAAACTGATTTTTTTTTTCAAAATTTTACGTAATTAAGTACTGATTTCGTTTTCAAAATTCAATGCTCTTATGAGTTTTTAGTCAAAAACAGAAAACCGGATGCTAAAATGTCTTTTAGTTTTTGAGAAAATTTAAAATTACGGGAGGGGCAATTTGCTAAAAGAATTGACTTTATTGAATTGAAAATATTAAAAGACAACTTTAACCGTTAAAATGACATGCTATACCTTTTTGTAAAGCCAGAAATCTCTGTTTTTATTTTGTTTCCAAACAAAGTTTTTTTTAATTTTTAAAAATTAATTTTCAAACTTAAATTTTTGAAAAAAAAAATGTGTTTAATCTAATTTTAACAAAATTTTACGTTATTGAGTAATTTTTGCTTTTAATAATCGATTAATTTCTAGTGAAACACTAAAAACTGGATGCCTAAATATCTTTTAGTTTTTGAGAAAATTAAAAATAACAAAATATCTACTCAATTAGTAGAAATAGGATATTTGGAGCAACAAAACAAACAAAATAACGAATTTAAGCAAAACTTACTTTTTTTTATTTCCAATTTTCTCAAAAATTAGAATACAATTTGACATCTGGTTTTTAGTATTTGACTAAAAATTGATAGGAGCATTGAATATTAAAAAGAAAAAATACTAGTTAGTACCGTAAAATTTTTAACAAAATTAGTTTGAACACAGTTTATTTATTTTTTTAAAAATTGAAGTTTAAAAATTAATTCTTGAAAACATATTCATTAAAAGAAACTTTATTTAAGAACAAAAAGATAAAAAGCAGAGATTTCTGGCTTTACAAAAAGGTATATCACGACATTGTAAGGGCCAGTTGTACAATCGTGGTTCAGGAATTTTAATTTACAGATTTCGGCGGATTAACTGAGGTTCAACGGTGGTTCAAGTATCTGTATAATAGCCAATAATAGTCTCTACTCAACGCTCTAGCTTTTTGTCACACCTTAGTTAAATCACCCTGTAGAAGTTTGACGTTGTATACCAAGTTTTTTTTTTTTTTTAAACTGAAGAATCCAAATTTATTGGTATCAATATTTGAAAAAAAAAAAAAAACAAAAACCAATAAAATATAATTAGCAAGGATTCAAGTTATATGTAGGTAGGTACATGCAGAACTGGATATTAACCAGATTTTCTGGTAAGCTTTGTATTTAGATGAGTTTCCAGATAACCGGATGACTGATTGAATACGGCAAGTCCATTAAAATAAAAAATACCTACATACACAAAAAAATTACACTCAGCGCCATTTAAAAGAGGAGGTATTTATTGCAATTTAAAGTCGGCAATAAACCGGTCAGATAAGGTATTTAAACGGATCTTAGTATTATTCCATTGAAATGATTCCTTTTTGCATTGAATTTACAATGGCAACTAATTATATGTAGTTTCATTCACTTGAAGTTTTCTTATTTCAATAAAATAAAAACAAGAAATATCTTCCTATATTATAACCTTCAAAGAGGTTTAATTTTACGTAATCAATTCTGTGATTCTTTTGCATTATTTTTTGAAATTTAAAAGTGTCTAATAAAATATTTTTAAATTGGTTTGATAAAAGCCTTGACATCTTTTATTTTTTTGCACACATTTGTGTACTTTTAAGATAAAAATATATATGATCTTAACTTAATGACGCGGAATGTATCATAATTTAATTCAGTTCAAGAAAAAAAAAAATAAAAGAAAAAACTTCATAATATAAATTGTTTACGATAAGATAACGTCCGGGCGCCAATCTTAATATTTTTCTTAGCTTCACTCTGCAAGAAAAATAATTATAAATATTACAGTACATACATATTGGGATCACGAAAGGTTTTGATTTTAATTGGGTCGACGGACGGTCAAACAAAAATAAACAAAAGCAAAAACGTGCGTAATTGATATTTCTATTTTGGCAACGAGCGCTGATTTATGTTGTTTTTTTTTGTGTTATGTTTATTCATAAACCAAAAGAAATATTAACTCAATTTAAATTAATGAATGAAAAATGTATACATAAAGTCTTAAGATATGTATATCTTCATAAGCAATTGAATTTTATTTAAAGAAAATATTTTGGTACTGAGAATTTAGGCTTGCAGAGGGTAGGTAGGTACACACTTTTGAAAAAGGAACATGAACAAAAAAAAATATAATTTTTTTCTTTTAAGATTATTTTATCAAGAAACTTGCGAACAACGATAAAATATCAGTGACGGTTTTTAATCTTTATTTTATGTTGGCATACTGAATTCAAAAGCATTGAGTATTTTTTTTAACACATTCAAAGAAGTTTCCTTTGAAGGCTTTGATAACGAACGATATGAAAACCAAAGATAACGACTTCAAAAGAATATAATTTTTAAAATAATTTTCTGGCGAGTTTCCGGCCAGTAAATTCTGTGAGGGTTTGTCGAGGAGAGGGTGTTACTTTCCAAATGAAAACAAAATTAAAACTTTTTTCGGATAAGAGCATTTCGTGAAAAATAAAATTTTATATATGAAAATTGAAAACTCTTTCACAGTTTGAGTGCCCTTTCTTGGTGAAATTATTGAATACTTGATATTGGCGTAGTTCTAATGGTAGAAAATCTCGCCGAGACGACATACCCTCATCGAGGTACCAAATAAGAAGTACATCTACAGACTTTTTAAGGTTGCCAGCCTTAAAAATTCAATAATTTTACAATTCTAAATTTTGATATATATAACTTTGAAATTCTGAATTTCGAATTACTGAATTTTAGAATTCTTTTAGAACTACAGAATTATGCATTTGTAGAATTTTGAAATACTGAATTGGGTATCCCTTGGCAAATGACAATTTTCTCAAAAACTAAAAGGCATTTATGCATCCGGTTCTTATGCCTAAAACAGATGTGCAGCTTTTTCCAATGCAGCGAAAATAAATTTACACAGGTTCTTATGAGAGCTGACATATTCCAGGCTCTGCATGCAGCCTTTGCTGCACGATATCTCTATTTCTAACTTCGCTGCATGGGAAAAAGCTGCACATCTGTTTTCGGCTTTAATGTTGTACTAGAAATTGATAGGAGCATGGAATATTGAAAACAAAAATATTAGATCCTAAATAACGTAAAAAATTAACGTAACAAAATCAGTTGGAACACAATTTTTTCATGATTTTTTCAAAATTTCGAGTTTGAAAATTAATTTTTCAAAAACTTTTCTCTCAAAAAACTTGAATTAGAAATATAATAGAAACAAAAGAAAAGTATAGCATGACACTGTAAGTGTTGCTGTTGTTTTGTAATGATTTTTTTTTCTATTTTAAGTCGATTATTTAGAAAATTTCCCCTCCCGCCTAAGTGGGGAAAATATATAGCTCATACTGACTGTTCTATTTGCAAAAATTATATTTTTTTTTTTTTTTTCATAATTTTTCGTAATTAAATGCCAGTTTTTTTTCTAATATTAATTGCGTTTTTCAATTCTTAACCAAATACTGAAAACCAGGGGCCTATTACACCAACAAATTATCACTCAACACTTAGCAAATTATAATGAATCGTGGTACGATTTTGCTGTGGCCCGATGAGACAATGTCCGCGGAAATAATTTTCTTTGATCTTGGACACAAGGTTCAAATTCATTATGTGCAGGAAAATTATATCACCCCAAGCTACAGAATCAAAGGAACATTTATTATAAATTTCTTAGTGATTAGTCATCAGTGATAAGTTGTTGGTGCAATAGGGCCCAGATCCAAAATTTTAGTTTTTGATAAATTAAAAAAAAAAATCGAAGGTGGTCTAAAATGGTGCGACTTTATCAAAATATGTATTCCTGAAAAAAAAAACAGCGTTGTTAATACTTCCTACTTAACAAGCTAAAAAAATCGATTATGAAATTTTAAGGCTTGTCTTTTAAGCTTTAACCATCCATCAGTTTTACGAAGAAACATTATAACTGACAAGTGACAGTTATACTTCTACTTAGAATTCGTGGAATTCTGTATAAAGTTTTATGTCAAATCACTAAAATTGTCAGCTTTCCATCTAAATCCAGATCAAAAATGTTGATCACGTTCAAATAATCAAATCGCTGGCCTGTCTACTATCTTTGAATAGTATAAATCGATAATGCCAATGCTTAAAATTGAGAAAATTGCTAAGTGTTCAAGGTTCTATTGAATAATAATAAAAACAAAAAATAAATGATACGTGTTCCTACGTTTCAAAAAAAAAAAAAAAAAAAACAAAAAAAAAAAACATCAATTTATTATGTTCACCCACAACAATAACATGGCATTTAAAATTGCAAAAAATTAAATATGTCAGGGTTATCGATGTTTTGCGTTGAATAAATCAAATTAAAATTTTCATTTCCACCATCCCATCTATACTTCCATTTAAATCCTTCTTCCCTTCTTCCACTCTCTGGTCCGCTGCTTGATAACAAATATATTAATCTCGAATGAATATAAATTATTATACGACTAACTAACAACAAATTGTAGAAATCTTCATAGGTCATCATGATGGGTTATCGGCGCATTGCGCTGTCAAAGTTCAAAGTAGCAAACATCAGTCAATGATGTTAAAGTAAAATGTATTTAGCTACGCTTCTGATAATTTCTATAATCTCTTTTCGTTTCGTCTCCGTCTCTATGACTTGTTTTATTGCGCTATTAAATGAATTCAATTCGCTTCTGTTTTTTTTTTTTTTTATAAAGTGATCTATTTTTGTCTGAAAAAGCAATATAATGGAAGATCTAGGCATTAAAATTCAGAAAAGAAAATTTAAGACCCGCACTGATGAGTATACCATCACACTAGACAACTTGAACTTAAAAGACCTTCGATTAAGTGGGGATTGGGAGCAAGATACGAGCATTTCCTTTCTCATTTAATTAATTTGCCGCTGGTAAAATTGAAATTGAGATACTTGAAATGAAAAAAAAAAAAAAAAATTAAAGAAATAAATCGTATCGATACGTGTGGTAGGTACCTATCTATTTATTGAATTTTTTTTTTGTTTGTTTTTGTGTTTGATAATATTTTATTGATAGGAATTATTGTATTCGTTAAATTGTTCGTTTGGTAAAGGGTAGATACTAGATAATATATGAGATTGAGCATTGATAAATATTTTTGTATTATTTGATATCTTACAATGAGCCCTGAAATTGGTTTTACAAGAGGTTTAAAAAAAAAAAGTGATACTTTAGAGCGGGCTTACTTATGCTGGGGTTGAAGGTATTTGTTATAGCTTTACGTGGCATTCGGATCAAGGGTTCGTTCAGGAGGCCATAATCAGTACGGTATAGGCGATAAGGAATAAAGGCAAAAATCTCAACTGACGAGGTTTCGACGAAAGAGAGATTTTTGAAGCAGATTAGGACAATCATGACGCTATTGGTGAACAATTGGTGAATATCGGCAATATCACGACGCAGATTGAGATTTTGAAGGTTCAAAAGTCTAAGTCGGTCGCGAAAGAGTATAAAAATATGCGTTTGATGACCTGGAATCTACATTCAAGGAGTGGTCTTGCAAAAGTCATATGAAAGAATTTATAGTAACTTATGGATAAGAGAATTATTTTGACCAGGGTTTTATAAAGACGAGAGCTAATAATGATGTCGGAGCGAAAATTGAGTTGAGTACCACAAATGGCACCCAGATCAGAGGTGGGCTTACAACAAGATCAGGCTCACCATTAATCGAGTATTGCCTTTGTGGTAGATGATGTTGCTTTCGAGAGAAAGTTATGCCTTGACTTGAATGTTAACTTAAAGAAAGTTTTTTTTTGGCACCAATTCAAAAATTTATTTAAGTCTGTTTGAAATAAAAGCATATCTTCAGGGGATGAAATTTATTTCAGTATTATGGCACCTACTTCTGTAAAATTTTCTAAACGCATACAGCGTTTCTGAGACGAATTTAGTAAGTTCAATTGTTGTCGATAACCCTTTCTAGAACCCTTGTTGCTAGGGGGAAAAAATTGAGCTCCCAGAACCTCAAAAGTTTTGGACGAAATATATCGGATTACTTTTTTCATCGTTTGTCCACGTTTGTTTAGGCAAAAAAAAAATCGTTTTCCCGCCCTAAAGAAAAGCTTTTCTTTTTTATAGCAACTACCCCAAAAATAAAAAAAACATTTCCACCGCTCACAATTTATTACTTAGGAGGTTGGGACCAAGTGGGTTCATTGTTCGCCATAGCTTCTAATGATTATCCACTAAAAATTTTCATTGTTCCACTCTTAGTGCAAAAACTATTTAACAATTCTTTTTTTATAGCAACATCCCTAAAAAACAAAAAAATCGTCTAGCACACCCAATTTTAAGCTTACAAGGGTAGGACAAAATAGGTTCGTTTGTCCACCGGCTTCTTGTAATTGTCCACCCAACATTTTCGTTAATCCATCCTTAGTTTAAAAAATATTCAACATTTCGTTTTTATAGCAACTTTCACTAAACAAAAAAGTAGTTTACTTCTTCAAAATGAAGATTTAGGAAAATGGGCTCAAGTGGGTTCGATTTTCCACACCTCATTCATGATTATCCACCGGAAATTTTTGTTTGTCCACCCTTAATTCAAAAATTATTCAACTTTCTTTTGTTATAGGACCCAACACAAAAATTTAAAATTTCACTTAGCAGAATGGAACTTGTCACAATTGTTTGTCCACCGTTTGTCCATATTAGTCGACAAGAAAAAAAAATTAATGTCCACCCTTGGTTCAAAAGTTATTCAACATTGATTTTTTTATAGCAACACCCCCCCCCCCCCCCCCCCCAAAAAAAAAAAAAAAGGTAGGAACGGAGTAAGTAGGTTCAATTTTGTATTGACAGTGACCCATAAAGTATGTTTTCAAAAAGTTTATGAATTGAAAAGAGTGTTTGGCAATGTGTCTTAAACTGGATACATCATTTTTTTATTGAGATGGCTCAGAGGTTTTTCTTGCCCTAATGCATTGGAAGAAATGAACCTACCGGATATGTGGTATATGGTTCCAACAACACAAGGCCATACCCCACACAGCAAGGGTATGCATCAACTTCTCAGATCAAAAGTCTCACTAGATATGCACCCTTTTTCTTCACGACACGACTTTTACTATAATTTCCCCATAAGAGATTTTGGGTTTTACTTATGCGCTATGATGTCTACTTAATTTTTTGTTCAAGGCAGAAGAATAAAAAAAACTTTTTCTAAATTATATCATTTATTTCGAAAATATTTGTTTAAAAAATATATGCTTTAAAAATTTGAATACAATCAATTTTACTTAAACTGGTTGCAACCAATATCAGTATGGTTAATGATTAACCAATGTTTTTTCCCATCGCAATTCCTAATCCTGTGCCAGTTTTTGCCATTTCAATACCACCCTGGGGTCCCCCCAACAATGATCCCACAACTCCACCACCAGCACCCATAACGGCTCCAACACCAGATCCCAATATGTTACCGGCAGTATTAATTAACCCACCGAAAAGGCCAGTATTCTTTTGGGGTTTTGGTTGCTGTTGTTGTGTTACAGTCTTCTCCTGGTAGACTGTTACTCCACCAACTGGGACTCTGACTCCGACCGGTACACCATTGGTACCAAAAGTTTGGACAGTTTGAACTCCAACAGGCCCGGAAGAGACGTAACTGTAGTCCGAGTAGTAAGCCTGCGGCAGAGCGTTAGAAGCACCCATCATGATAGCCACAAAAGAAATTAGAGACAAAGTAATTTTTAACATCTTGTTAGGATTTTTTTTTTGTTTTGTTGCTGACTTTAAGAAAATTTAATAGTAACTGATAATTTTGAAAACAAAAATAGGGCTTTTATACAAAAAAACAGAACCAAAGATCTTAGCCAGTATATAATGGATCAAATGTTATATGAATAACATTTACAATTTTTTAATTTCTATTTATTTGCACAGAAATACTAAACCTGAACAAATTTAATTTCTGTTTAATTCTTGAACCCATGAACAAAGGAAATTACTAAGTACTTAGGTATTTTTGTAAAAGTAAATATATTAAGTAAATATTTCCACAAGTGAAATTTTTTTTGATGGAAAGAGAAGAAAAATATATTTTCGAATTGTAAAAAAAAATATATTTATTTTTATTTGTTTTTGAAACGTGGTAGGGGTGACCCTCAGGTCCAACTTACTAAAATCTCCCAGCCCAGGGCCGCAAGTTTTAAACAGGAGGGGGTAAAGGTTCATTAAAAATAATTCTCTAAGAAATTAGTAGTGTTCCTAGTTTTCAATTTTCTCAGAAACTAAAAGACTTACAATCACCTAGTTTTTTGCGTTCGATTACAAATTAAAAACACATCTATACCTATCTGTGTTTCTGGCTTCTCAATAAATTGGGAAATGATCCTTGAAATTATTTTGGTAGGGAGGGGCAGAAGCGTTAATTTTTTTTAATATTCAATAAAAATTGATGATGATGAATTAACAAAAGCAATACTATATTAATTATGGTATAGTTTTATTTTAAAGTTATAAATATAGTTTGTTATTTTATTTTATTTTATTTTATTTTATTTTATTTTATTTTATTTTATTTTATTTTATTTTATTTTATTTTATTTTATTTTATTTTATTTTATTTTATTTTATTTTATTTTATTTTATTTTATTTTATTTTATTTTATTTTATTTTATTTTATTTTATTTTATTTTATTTTATTATTTAATTTTATTTGTTTTAATAACCTGATTTGTAAAAAAAAAATTATTCAAAATTTTGTAAACATTTTTCAGTAAAAATATGGCATTCTATTTTTTAAATATAATGAATCTAGATCTAAAAATAACAATTTCGAACAGAACCATCTACCCATTTTTGAAATCGAATCTTCAAAAAAAAATTGTTTGTTTTTTTTTTATAAAAACCAACATTTTATTTTTTTTTTTTTTAATTTTGATATGCGATACTAAAACCTTAACTTATTTTAACTTCGTGCAATCCAGTCGTGAATTTTATTTTATTCACAAACAGTATTAAAGTACCTAACTGTTTTTTTTATCTATGGAGCAATTTCTGAGAAAAATAAAAATTTATAAAAAAAAAAAATTATATGGCAGACACCGTTGTTTTTGTCCATGAAATAAACCAGTCGGGGGAATTTCCAAAAAAGCTGGGAACGTAAAAACGTAAATATGTTTGTTTAGTCTATTATCGAACAGACAAATAGAAGGACATAAATGCGAGACCAACGTTTATTCCCACACAGTCAACTATGCCGACGAAAAACATACGTTTAATTATAAGTCGAAAGACTTACGGGCTGAACAGAATGATGACGGAAACGGAACTGGAGCCGGAGCTGGAATAGCTGTCAAAATATTGAATACACGCAAATTCAATATTGCGAACACAACGGAACGTAGCCGCATACGGAGCTGCAGACGCAGACGGAAAGAGTTCACCAACTTTTAACTTTTCACGTACGACACTTTTGACATTTCAATTTGTATGAAGAAAAAAAACAACTTTTTGGGTCGGAAAACAATATTGTGGTTATTTGTGTCGCGAAAAAAATTATTTATTAAAAGGAAAATTATTGGAAACAAAAAATGTGAATTCTGAGCTTGTACACAAGAATATTCTTTTGTTTTTCTTCAAAATACATTCAAAGCTGTACAGCTGCATTGTGGACAGGTAAAAAAAAAATAACGTACGACACTTTTTGACAGCTCTTCCAGTTCCGTCTGCGGCTCCAGTTCCGTCATTCATCATTTATCATTTATTTAGTAGCAATATATGTAACAGTATTTCGACTTCTACCGATTTTTATGATTTTTGGTCTCGTTTCTAGGACTTTTCCAATCTGTAAACGATTCTTGATTTTTTTTCTTATTTTTATTAGTCACAAATTTTCTTCTATGCGCCAACCTGTTTACTTTGTTAACTTTGGTATGATTTTTTTTCAACAAAAACATGTTCAATTTTCCTTATTTATTGTTAATATTCTCTTAAAAATACACTGGAAAAAAATTAAGGGAACAAACTTTTATTCAGTTTTTTTGTTTAAAGTATTTTTTGAAGAGCTAAGTCTCGGTGAAAAGTGGATGTATTGAGATGAAAAAAAAAACAATCTTAAAAAACAGCATGAGCCAAAAATTAAAAAAAAAATTGAAGAGTGTCATTTTTCTTGAAAATACTTTTTAAGCCAAATTAAATGTATTGGTTGGATAACTTGTTTATTTAACTTTAATGTCGTTATTTTTCGTTGTTGGTTGTTCTACAATTAATCATAATAAGCTTTCTTGACCAGGGCCCTATTGCACGAATAACTTATCACTCAACACTTAGCTAATTATAATAAATCCTGGTACAATTTTGCTGTGGCGCAATGAGACAATACCCGCGGAAATAATTTGTATTGACCTTCAATTAGCTTAGTGATAAGTGATAAGTTGTTGGTGCAATAGAGCCTAGCTGTTTCATCAATATTGCGGCTTTTGTCTAACCCTTACCACCCTGATTTGGAGATGTACCCAAACACATACGATAAAAAAATATTTAATGACAATTTTACAATGTTCCCTTTGAAATTTTACAGAAATATTGATGGTCTATAGTTCTTTAAAATGTTTTACCAAATTAAGTCCTACAGTCAATATTTGTAAAGCAGTAAAAGAATTATAAAAAGTCTTTAAAAAGTCTTTTTTTTTTTTTAACTTTTCTGAATGTAACAATGAGCAGCTAAAAAAAAATAATCGTTATAAAGTTTTGAAAAAAATCTTTGTAGAATATTAATTCCAGTTTTTAAAACTAGGTACCGACTAATTTTCCGTGCCGTCATTGCTTGCGAAGATATTGGTAGTCAAAGTCAAAAGTCTGTTTTTTCATTTAAAGCCAGATTTTCTTCTGAAAAAAAATTGTTGAATGATGAAAAAAGACGACCTTAAAGCTGTATAAACAAGTTATCGAAATGAAACATTAAATTGGCTCAAAAAAAAAGCGATTTTTGTTGTTCCCTTAATTGTTTTAGCCAGTGTATATTAAGGGCCAGTTGTACAATCGTGGTTCAAATATTGATCCGTGGTTTAGCAATTTTAATTCACCAATTTCGGCGGATTAACTGAGGTTCAGTGATGGTTTTAGGCATACATTTGGTTATTATCACATACCTGAACCTTAAACCATCGCTGAACTTCAGTTAATCCGATGAAATCGGCGAGTTAAAATTGCTGAGCCACGATTGTACAACTAGCCCTTAGAGGTGAATGTGATCAAAAAATTTAAAAATTTATAATATTTTGTGCTTTCATCACGATAAAATTTTGTTATCATTAATTTAATAGTACTGTTATTGATTTCCTTGACTCTTCTTTCGTATTTAAAATCCAACTTATTACAGCGAACTTTGTCTCTAATTTGATAAATTAGAGATACCTTCCTTAATGGGAAACAATACACATTTGCTATAGAAATCTTAAGTCCTTCTATAAGCTTTCTTCTTTGTTTATGTTACAGTGACCCAACTTTAATCCATTGTCTCCACCATCATCATCACTAAAACAACAATCCATTTGTTTCCCATTCCATTAAAAGAGTAAATATTTTATCAGAATATCTCCTTCATCACCACTCCTATACATAAAACACAAAACATTACGAAAAAAAATAAAAATCTTCAAAAGAATCAGCAAAGTACAACAACGCAAAAAAAAAAAAAGAAACTTTAAAAATATACTACAAAGAAAGTACTTTTTTCTTTTGCACTACCTCACATACATATACCTACATCAAAATAAAACGAATAAATAAAAAATGGGGGAGAAAAATCAAGTCATTTTCAAGAACCCAAAGGGGTGTTGTCCTACTTTTATATAATTTTTTTTTCTTTTTTGTTA
Source organism: Epistrophella euchroma (assembly GCA_947049315.1). Taxonomy (NCBI): domain Eukaryota; kingdom Metazoa; phylum Arthropoda; class Insecta; order Diptera; family Syrphidae; genus Epistrophella; species Epistrophella euchroma. Next base: position 36,564,248 of record OX346248.1, read on the forward strand.
TTTTTGTGATTTTTTTTTTTGTCTATTTTTCTTTTCTATAAATTGTTCTATTAAAAGTAATCAAAGCAACTTTGTCCGACAGCGCAAAGACAACTATCAAGACCTGTACACACCCATTTGAAACGTTGTATTCTATATGTATATGTAGCTAAAATTGATATAGAAGAAAACTTTATCCTAGAGTCAAGGATGGCTGGGAAAATATAATATAGTTTGCTGTGGGGTAAGGACATTAGAAACAGCAGCAATAATGCGAATAAAAAGAAAAAGAAAACAACATATACGATATAGAGTTTTCTCCGGCCTCTTTGCCTTCATCGTCGCGTCCTGAAGTGAAAAACTTTTTCACGCAGACACCAAAAGTATGCAACACAGTTCGTCTTCATAGTTTTCGTTTATGACGCGGGGCAAAGAGGATGAAGTAGAAAGTTTTATCAAAGTTTTATCATCTTTGGAAAATAGTTTTCTTACAATTTCATGTTTTACTCGATTTTTCTTCGTTTTGTGTTTTTTTTTTTATTTTACTCTTTTCTACGAATTTCCGTAAGATGTCTTTTTTCTATGGCTTATTATATCTTGAACAATACTGTGAACAAAATTAGTTCAAAAGCTAGAAAGATTTTGCGTTGATTTTAATTTATTAAATTTAGAAAAAGATTTGTAATAAACGCCCAGTGACATTTTAGACAAAATATGAGATGTGTATAAATGGTTTTACATCAAAATTTAGGAAGTTATAACCCCCAACAAAATTATAAGCATTTTAAACACTTCAAATGTGTGGAGTGTCGCCACCTTCTAGCCAATTTTCTATTCCAAAGGGTCAAATTTTCAAAAAAAAAAAAACTAATACTGAAAAAGGTTAAAATCCAAATCAAATATAATCCTTATGTTTGTCATATGTTTTTCTACGTAATTAAAAAACCCAACCATTTTAGATATCAATCAAATCTCAATGAATATATCAGTATTATATCAATAGCCCAAAATCCTAAAATCCCCGTAGCCCAAGATCCAAATGATCAAGTTAACAATTCAAGCAAACTAGAATGATAATTTAAAGAAAAAAATTAGAAGAATGTGTTTCGTCTCTTACAGTTTTTAGAGACTCAGGCAGGGAACGATCGAAGTTTAATTTTTTTATGATTTTTCAAAAAATAATTAGCCCGAATTCAACACTGTTTTATATTTTAACTGTTACGGCGATTTTTCTGTTCAAATTTCTATTTTTTTTTTAAAGATTGAAATCTTCGTAAATTCTGAAAATCCCAAAATGATATTGAAAATCCAAAATATTAAAAACACCCAAACAAAATGTCTGCCACAATTTAAACAAGTATTTAATGATTCTAACATATATGTATGTAGTTTTTACTTTTTGAAATTTGAATCTTCGAAAATTACTTAAAATCCCAAAAATTGAAAATGCAACAAAAAATTTACCCCTCATGATTTCAACAAAAATATGTGTATATTATGTGGATGTCGTACTTATTCAAAATTTCAAAATTTAATTACTAGAAATTGATAAGAGCATCGTAGGAGATGTCAAGATACTTCGTCAGCCGTAGGCGATTGTCAACAAAATTTTTAAGTTTTTTTTAAGGTCCTAAAGAATTTCGAAAACCCAAACTCCAGAAAACTCAAAACCCAAAAAACTTAAAATCCAGAAAACTCAAAATCCAGAAAACTCAAATTCCAGAAAACTTAAAACCCAGGAAACTCAAAATTTAGAAAACTCAGAATTAAAAGAAACTCAATCCGGAAAACTCAAAATCCAGAAAATTTAAAATCCAAGAAACTCAAAATCCAGGAAACTCATAACCCGAAAAATTAAAAGTCCAGAAAATTCAAAATCCAGAAGACTTAAAATCCAAAGAACTCAAGATTTAGAAAACTTATAATTCAGAAAACTCATAATTAAAAAAATTCAAAATCCAGAAAACTCAAATCCAGAAAACTCATAATTAAAAAACCTCAATCCAGAAAACTCGAAATCCAGAAAACTCAAAAACTAAAATCCAGAGAACTCAAAATTTAGAAAACTCAAAATCCAGAAAACTCAAAATCCAGAAAAATCAAAACCCAGAAAACTTAAAATCCCGAGAACTCAAAATTTAGAAAACTCAAAATCCAGAAAACTCAAAATCCAGAAAAATCAAAACCCAGAAAACTCAAAATCCAGAAAACTCAAAATCCGGAAATTTCAAAATCGATAAAACTCGAAATCCCAACATTTTTCGGGATTTTTTGGTTTTTTCGATTTTGGGTCTTCAGAATAATGGATTTTCGGGGTTTTGAATTTTCGGGATACTGGTTTTAAGCATTTTTAGCAATGGGATATTTTCTATAAGTCAAAACTAAAAGATGTTTATGGGATTTTCAAAAAAGAAGTATTTTTAAAAATTGAAAGTAATCACAGTTAGTCAGTTTCAGTAATTGTAGCCATAGATATTTTCTTAATTTTTGAAGTTTTTTCCCCTTAAAAAAATCTACATATTTAAAATTAAATGTATGTCGATGCGCTTTCCATTTCTTAGACTTAATCAAAATCGCGAAAGTTCTAAAATCCCCAAAAAAAAAATTGAAATTACTATTTAAAAACCGTCTAGTTAAGACACTGAAATTCCGAGGCTAATTTAAATTTAATTTTTTGATTTTAATTTTAATTTTTGGGATTTTCAAAGAATGGTATTAATATTGGCTTTACTTTAGAAGATTTAAATTTTTATTAATGTAGGTTTGCATTTTTCACGACAAAACTTTAAGGAGGATTTATTTTGTTTAAGAAATATCTCCACAGACCTGTAAATATCCTTGTTCTTATTCTTGTGTTATAATGTGTATTTTCATCCTTTTGCTTTTTGATTTGAAGAGAAAACTTTTCCTTTTCCTCGTAGGTGCTTTTTTTTTCTCTTTGTTGTTTTTTGTTGCTCTTCTTGGAGAGGGTTTAAAAGAAGAGAAACAGCGGAAAGTAATTTCTACTTTAAGGATGTTTGAAGACGATGTCGGAAGAAAAAATAAGAATGAAAAAAAAGGACGATGGAATGCTGGTACGGGTCGGGTCTGGCTGGTTGCGCGTTAAAGTGGATGTGTATGTTTTGGTTGGAAGATGACTTTTATCTTTAAGATTTGAAAGACATAACACAAAAAAAAAAAAAAAAGAAACAAGAAAAGTGGAAAACTTCTTCAGAAGATAGATGCCATTTAATTCCAAAGTTTTCTTCTTCAAAACTACATTTTTATTTTTAGGTTCTGTTTGAGACAGCAAGTTTTCTTCTTACTTTTTTTTTTTTCTTAAATTTTTGTTTTTATTGTATTTAAATTAATGCTAATTACGTGTATTGTATTATTTCTCTTTGAATAATTTGTAACTTAATATAAGTACTTACACAACCACCTACCCTACAAACATACATACGAAGAATACAAATTTATTGTATTGATTTTTCAATGTACATATGTATATAGATATTAAATGTCCTTGGATGGTGAAAATTGTATAGGTACTCGTGTTGTTTATGTATATATATGTTGCTAGGGATTAAGAGTAGGTATGATGATTGATGGAAAATAAAATAATACACGAGATCATTTTCGATAACTCCACATCCACACCCATACACTGATCCCCATACCCAGCAGCAAGGGGAAGATGGGAGTGGGGATTAATCGCTGAAGCATATATATCCTTGGTAGAAACAAACCATGGCAATACCTTATAGAGAATAAATTATTCCGAGAATTTTGTTATTCGACTGTAAGCAGAGCAACAAAGTAACGAAGAGAAGGTATAACATTATGGGCCATGGCAACTTTGTTTTTGGAATTTCGTGCCGAAATTCTGATAGAGACGATAAAGAGCAGGAGGGACATTTTATGTTTTGTTCTATTATACATGTACATATACGCCCTGAAAGGAAAGAAAACAAGTCCTTTTTGCCAAAGCAACATGTGGAGAAGCGAGTTTGGGCTCTTTTGTTAGCAGGAAGTGGTCGCCTTTGGGAATAGTTGAAATTATGAAGGAATGTTTAATTCTAAATTTACTCGTATATATAGATATAAAATATATGTATATACATACATTTGTAGTCCTACAAATACTTGGCTGAAGGAAGGAAGTTCAGAATAATTTAAATATGTGGGAGGGACGAGTTATTGGGTTCTGGGAACTTTAAGAAAGCAATTTAAGATGTATATTTAAAGGACTTTAAATGGATTATACTGACTATGATATTGGGATTGGGTTATTCTTGATTGTTTTATGGTGTAATTTGGTTTCATTAAATTATATTATTGTTTAAATACCAGAACAAAAAGGGAAAATGCCTTAGGGTAATTTGTGTTCTGGTTTAAATTTTTAAAGTTTATGCAATTTTAAAAACTTTAACATCTTGGTATTATACCATTATATTGCGTTTGCTGCGTACATTGAAATTAGAAATTAAATACACGAACTTGTTCTTGGGCAAAATCACACTGTGGTATTTCAAACTTCTTTTTATCTGGTTTAAAAAGAAATTTAATAGTATGGTAGCCTTTGTACAGGTACAAGGTACATGGTAGAATGTAAAAGGTACAAGGTAAAAGGTAAAAGGTAAAAGGTAAAAGGTAAAAGGTAAAAGGTAAAAGGTACAAGGTACAAGGTACAAGGTACAAGGTACAAGGTACAAGGTACAAGGTACAAGGTACAAGGTACAAGGTACAAGGTACAAGGTACAAGGTACAAGGTACAAGGTACAAGGTACAAGGTACAAGGTACAAGGTACAAGGTACAGCGTACAAGGTACAAGGTACAAGGTACAAGGTACAAGGTACAAGGTACAAGGTACAAGGTACAAGGTACAAGGTACAAGGTACAAGGTACAAGGTACAAGGTAAAAGGTACAAGGTACAAGGTACAAGGTACAAGGTACAAGGTACAAGGTACAAGGTACAAGGTACAAGGTACAAGGTACAAGGTACAAGGTACAAGGTACAAGGTACAAGGTACAAGGTACAAGGTACATACCGTGCGCGGGTATGTGTGTAATTTTTTTTTGATGCGGGTATAGGAAGGTTAACCCGCTTTATTATTTTACTTAAGGTCTCTTACCTCGGATGGGGAAAAACTTTAATAATAATAATCCGGCTCAAAGGACCAAATGTACAAAAAGAAATGTACTCAATGATTAATTTACTCATCGAGTACATTTATTTTTGTACAAGAGTAGTAAATATTAATAACGAATAAACTTCTTATCAACATGAAATTTGAACAAGATTAGTCTAATTTTTTTTTTTATTTTTAGTTTAGATAATGTTTTTTCAAAAATAACTTGAATTAAAAACAGGATTAAAGAATGTACTTCTGGCTTTAAAAAAGGTATAGCATGACATGTTAAGTGTTGCCGTTGTTCTTTAATGATTTTTTTTTTGTTTCAATTTTAATGGCCGGTTTCATAAAGTCTTTTTAACTATTTAACAGGCTTTTAAATCTTTAAATAACGTTTGTTTCATACAAAATACATCATTTAAAAATTTTAAAGCCTGTTAAATATTTGTTAAACCGGACAGAAATCTATTTTTTTTTTTAGAAAATTGCCCCTTCTGCCTAACGGGGGAGATAAGAGTCCCCTCCTTCGATACGATTTTAAACTGTATCAAACCAACCTACACGCATTAGCCTGTTGGCGCATCTTATTCAAAACTACTTGTAGAGACAGTTTTTGGTGATGACCAAACTATAAATTCAGAGACAGATTGACAGAATAACAAGAGACATCTGTTTCATGGGTCCTCCAAAATCTAAGTTATGTCATGTCTTAAATTTAAAACATCGAGTTCAAAACACCTACTTTTTCAACTAAATATGTACGTATACATTACATACTACGTAGCCTCAAATAATAAACTAAAACATGTTTCTAAATTACCCGTAAAAAGTCAGTGGAGGAAGCGAAGGCCAAAGATTAATCATTTATTTACACCTGGAAGCTGGCGCATAAAAATAATAAATCCAAGAAACATTTACTTGAGCCTCGCACCGAGAAAGGAAAAAAAAATTAAAACCATACCAGCCAGCAGCACGTTCATCAAACTCACAGGAATTGTTGAACTTTTGTTGTTAAACCTCCAGGGGGCACCTCGATCTCGTAATCTTAACCGGTTCAGTCATCAGCTTTATAAAGACCCAACCAACCATACGAAGTAAAAACATAAAAAAAATATATAAACTAAAATGTAAAACGACGAGTTTTTTTGCCTTTTTTTTTTTTTAATATAAACATGAAAAAGTGGAAGGCAACTGACCCTTAATTCATTCCAAAGATGCCCCTTTGACCCAAAGAAATTTGCCAGGCAATGCAAATATAGTTTGTTTGGCTATCTTCGTGAGTTTAATCATGTGTTGTGTAGTGTGGGGTTGGAGTCGGTACTGGTTTGGTTCTGATGGCGGCATGCAGCTACACCAATGACGATGATAAAGTGATGTTAATGCCTGACGACGTTTGAGGTCAGTTTTTTTGTTTTTTTTTTTTTTTGCTTATTTGTCGGCAAAAAAATAAAAAACTTAAATCGGGAATTCTAGTTACAACAATACAAAACAAATAATATTAAACTTGATTCAAGGAAAAAAAAAGAAAAAAAAAACTAAACTACGAATACAAACAGGAATAATATGAGTGTCTTCTGGTTTCTGGAGTTGCAGGTTTTTGGGGTCAGCTTTAAAAATGTTGATTGTGCACTTAAAAAGTTGTCGCAATGAAAAACTGGCTTGCGACTTACCTATACCAACTACAGTCCTGTTTGCTGTTGTTTTTTTTTTTTTTTTTTCACTTTGGTAAGAGAATATAATATTTATGGTATTGGTTGAGCTGTTTAATCTGTGTGATTAAGTTTGTCACACGTTTTGCTTGCATGATTTTAAATTAATATAATTATTACGTTAAATGTGTAATGGTTATTCCATAAGGAAATATTCAGGTTTATCTGCTTAGCGATAATTTATTATTGTATTAAGCGGATAGTAATAACAGGGTATAGGTAGATATGTGTTGTACAAGTACATGTGGGTAGCGATGACTGCATTATTTAGCGACTCGACGTAGGTGAGTTTATTAAATTAATTGTGTGTTAATACATTTTAAGAATAATATGGGATTTTGATAAAAGGATTTTACTTGTTTTCTTTCATACCAAAAATCGAACAAATTCTAAATTTTTGATTTAAGCTTTTGATTTCGTGGTGTAAAATCAGTTTTTTTTTAAACGATCAAAAACTATCTGTTTTGTTGGAGAAATGTCAAGGAAGATTTTTCCCAAAATCTATTGCTCTTAACAAAAAAATAAGAAACAAAATTAACACCTCTTGTGGACTTAAGAGGAAATAATTCAACAAAATGGTAACCTTTTTTGTGTATTTATCTGTGACCAAAATTCTGTAAATTGAAAAATTCTCTATGCCTATCAAAATTCTGTAAGTCTAAAATTCTGGAAAATATTAAAAAAAAAAATAATTTGGTGGCACAACAGGTCATACAAAACTAGGGCCTTGTGACTTACAACACTCAACCATTCCTGTGTGCGTGTCTGCATGTGACTTTGAAATAACATTGAAGGTCATCGACAAGATCAAAATCACCTCAAACTTTAACAAACAAAAATGCACATAATATCTTAGATAAGGAAATCACTTTTATGACATGAAGCTGTGAAGTGATACATTTTTTTCACCGCTTCACATGTAATTCGATTCTGGATCTCTGAAAAAGTGAAACCAAGTCATAATCTCTTCAAGTGATAAAATTTTTATCACGGACAAATTATTCTGTGAAGCTGCTGTAAAGAAATTGGCCTGCGCATATGAGTAGAATTGCACCGAGAGAAAAATAAGTTTACTTTTACTTCGAGTTAAGAGCGCACGAGATGAATTGCTCTGAGAGAAAAAAAATGTGTACCTACATGAAGCCCTTTTCCTTGTGTTAGTATTTTTGTCGAATTAATCTTCCCTCAGCCTCATGTCGGTTGAAAAAGTACAAATTTGTGTGTGTATTAGTTTTTACAACTGTTTGAAGAGTGTGAGAGAATTTTGTCATTTAGTACATTTTACAACACACTTTTCTCATACAGAGTTCCAGAATCGCATAAGGCATATTCGCGAAGTGATAAAACGTAAAGTTGTTGTGAAAAAAGAAATTATTTTTTTCTCACTTCACAGCTTCACAAAACGAGAATCTACCCCCTGTTCACCTTCATATATAGAAACTATTTCTTCATTTTTTAAATGAGCGCTCAAACAAAATGTTCGCACAACGCATACACTGTACCCAAAATGTACGCAAACTAAAATTTTTCTCAGCTATACATGCAAGAAGTACAGAAACAATATTAATGAAGCTATATTTTTGGCGTGCTGATAATTAGTTCCAGAGCAAAAGTTCACAATCATGATACATAAGTGACAATAAAAAAGCTAAGGGCCAGTTGTACAATCGTGGTTTATTATTTAACCCATGGTTCAGCAAATTCAATACGCCGATTTCGGCGGATTAACTGAGGTTCAACGATGGTTCAAGTATGTGATAATAGCTAAGTACATGCCTGAACCATCTCTAAACTTCAGTTAATCCACCGAAATCAGTGAAATTCTGAACCATGGGTCAACATTTAACCCGGTATTGTACAACTGGCATTTGGGGGTGTAAGGTACGCTCTTCGTCTAGCCCTCCGGGTCTGTATAAGCACCTAAACCTAAACAGACATATTCACTTTTATTTACTAATCTTATTCTCATTCATTATGGAATTTTCATGACCCAGCATGAAAATTGTAGCGTCTGCCCTTTCCGTACATGTGTCTTGAGTAAAACCGTGCGTCGTCGTTGATTAATTTAGTATTTCGTGCATTTGGGGCTAAGAATATTTTATCTAGATAAGCGTACCGTACATTTGGCGTTAAGTCCATTGAAATGTTACAAAATTTTGGCCGAATCTTGCATTTTGCATTTCGACAGGAAAAATTTTATTTTGTTGGATTTTTGGGAGGGATCAGTTTTCGAGGCCAAAAGCCCTCTATTTGGCCGCAATTTTGAAAAAGGGAGTGTAAAAAGTTCTTCGCTATATCTTGAGAATAATACATCGTAAAAACAAAATTTTAGCACATTTGTATAAAGCATTGAATTCTCCTACAATTTATGTTAAGGCTTTTTTATCTTAAAATTGAAAACAAAAAAGTTATAATCAAAAAAAGATGACCATTTAAAAAAAAAATATCTAGTGTATAAAATAAATTAAAAAAAAGATAATGATATTTTTCTTGACAACGGTCATCTTTTGTTTTTTTTTTCAATTTTGAGATAAAAAGTTCCTTAACATAAAGTGTAGAGAATTCAATTCTTTACACAAATGTGGTAAAATTTTGTTTTTGCGATGTATGGTTCTCAAGATATCGCGAAGAACTTATTACTGTCTCTTTTTCAAAATGGCGGCCAAAAAACTACTCGCACATCTCTCCTAAAGATCCATCAACAAAAATTCTGTCCTTTTAAAATGCAAGGTTAATGGAACATTTCAATGGATTATTTCGTTTGCGAATGTTTTGTGTGTGTGGGAGTTTTATGACTTTTTTTTCTGTACATTTTGCAGAAGATATTAAGTGAAGTTAAGTCGCAAAAATTTGTCGGTCATAAAAAATAAATTTATTTGTAAATGAAGTTGTTTCTTTTTTTCTTTTTTTTTTTTGCTTGTAGGAAAAGAAATATTCCGTAAAAATTCCATAAAACAATAAAAAAAAAAATAATACATAAAAGATAAAGACATACAAAAACATAGATGATAGTATGAAAATAGAAGAGAAAACATTGCGACAAAAAGAAAAAAAAAAAAAAAAAAAAACAAGAAAGAAAATTAACTTTTATTATGACTCAGAAATATAAAAGAACAATGGTATCTACCTACTAAAGTTCATTGACTTTTATAGATTGCTGTTGGAATAAGTTTTTTTTTTATTATCAATTTTTTTTTCTTCGACTTCTCAGCTATTATTACCTACCTACATACCTACCTATTATACTTTGAGGTTAAACAAATTTTGCTGATCATTTGAATTGAATAGAGCCTTTTTGTTGTTGCTGCCGCATAATTTATCTATGTTTGTAGATAAATAACTGTTGAAATTTGGAAGGGGATTATTTTAAGCTATGGCGAAATTAACTTTAAATAGAGATATAGATAGATAGATAAAAAGATATTTAACACAAAAAGCTTAAAGTTATTATAGAAGGTGACACACCTTTATTGTAGAAATTAAAATTCAAGATTAACGGTTTGCCGATAGCTGATTTGAAATTAAGATTATTTTAATAACTTACAGATGTTATATAGAATCAGATTATATTATTGGAAATGTTTTATTAGATTTCGATTAAAAGTGTAATTTTTTTTCGTATAGTTATTAATGAGAGGCCTTCATTTTTATCTACATACTTCATTCTAGACTTTTATTTTTTTTTTTTCAGATATTGTTTGATTTAAATACTGTATGTATGTATGTGACTTAATTAATTTGATTCATAACTCCTGACATGGTGAGTCATCATAAGACTGAAGTAGGATTTTGAAAATGTAGCTTTGTATATAATTTTCAATGATTTTTTGTTTTATCTTAGATATTCCAGAATCCAGATTAGATAAATATTGCAATTTTAAATAATGGAGCAATGGATTTGTTATTTGTAGAGTTTCGTTGTGGAATTTTACATTCGGGCGGCCATTTATATATAATTTAATTTTTTTTTAAACAACATATCGGTCGGTACAAAGAAGTCCTAGGACTGACACAAATGGATGACGCCTTTATTTTGTATTAATATTTAAACCTCTTGTGGACTTGAAGACACGAAAATAGGAAACAATTTATTTATTAAAGAAAGATGCGGTAAAATAAGTCCCGGCGAACTTAGTAAGAAATCTCATTTACAATTTAGTTAGAAAAAAGCACTGCTTATTGAAAAGAAATTATGTAGTTTTCAAACAAGATTTTAGTATTATTTCAATTTTTTTTTTAAAATGACTTAAATAACTTTGAAATGTAGATAATATTAAGTGTCTGCCCCTCGTATACCTTACGTACGCCCTTGAACTGCAATAATTTTGAGGTAGGAAGGTAGATAAAAATGGCGGCCACCCAGCAAACCTAGCTCAGTAACTGACCTAATTAGCTCTGGAGTCCTATTGTTGGTACCTTCTATTACTTGTTTGAGCTGTGGATTAAAAAGATTTGATATGAAGGTTTTTTGGGAATATACCCCATTGTGGATTCTCTTCTACACTCTAAGTTTTACAAGCATATGCCAAGTTTGGTAATTTGTTGGTTGGTTCAGGGACGTATACAATTCGATCCCTCAGGGGGGATAGTAAATTACCATGTTTTGACGTGACATTTCAGTGGGCCTCTATCTGATCTATCCGCATGATAGGAGGTCTGCGCAATCTTGGTAATTCCTCAATGACAATATAATGTAATTTAAGTTTAAAACATCTCTTGAATAAAAATTTAGATTAAAATCGATGAATCTGTGTAATATAAAACAAAAAAAAATTTTGTATGGTAGGTACCGTTTTTGGTGATTTTTTTTCTCGAATATGGAGAAGGTACACAATAGTCCAATATTAATCAAAATAGTAAGAGCCGTTTACCACGTAAATAATCTCTTTTATTACAGTTATATGGCAGCTACCGTTACTTTTAGAGTTGAATAAAAATTTCATTTAGGGTACATATCATCAAATTCATAATTTCAAGAAAATCGCTCAGGCTTCAGGTCGAGGTAGGTACAAACAGAAACAGATATACAGACAGACAGTCAAAATTTGGAAAGCCACTCTTTTTTGTCTTTCCTATCATTGCAATGTCATATTTGATCAAAATATCGAGTTCGATTTTTCTTACAAATCAAAAACTTATTCTATTGCTCTTCTGTATGAATCTAGCCAAAAATGTAAATAGAGTTGCTGGGTCACTGGAAGTCAATTGACACCAATTTTCTGACCTGGACCATTTTTACAAGGTGCGGCACAGTAGACGAAGACCGAGACTCCGAACGCGGCAAGTGAAAAAGGTCCTCAACCAAAAAAAATCAAAAATTTTCAAAAATTATTTCGGCTTAGGAAACACTGCTCACTAATTAATTCTACAAAAAAAAATGACGAAATTGATACCGTCGAAATTGTGGCTGCAGCATTTCAAAGAAATCAAATACAATTAAATTTGGTGGCTTACTTACAACTCTTAACCATTCCTGTGTGCGTGTTGTTAGGCAAGAATGGAGGGGACCTTCAAGTTTTTGGTAAATCCCAACAGCTAAGAAGAGACAAGAGAGGCATTTTTTCCCGACAAGAATACACTTGGAGAATTGGTCACTTTCTCGCAAGAGTCAGTAGACCTGAAAAGCATTTTTTTTTTTTTGTAGGAGTGGCTGGGAATCGAACCCAGACCTCTGGTGTGACAGTCCAACGCAACGCACGTGACGTGAATTAGAACGTCACTCGCCCGTTGGCATCTTATAAAATAAAACGTGGCTGATGAGAATTACTTTTTACATATTCTATTTGACCGCTTTTAAATACTTTATCCCCGGTTCACATTTAGAGTTAAATAAATAAATAAATTTGGTGGCACAAACGGCTCATGAAGAACCAGGGCCTAGTGACTTACAACTCTTAACCATTCCTGTGTGCGTGTCTGCAGGAATGGAGGGGACCTACAGTTTACTGCCGAATCCGAATGGCTAAGGTGAGAGGCACTTTTCTATGACAAGAGATACTCTTGGAGGATTTTTCACTTCCTCGCAAGAGGTAGTAGCTCTGAAAAAAACATGAGGTGGAAGCGGCTGGTATTGAACCCCAGACCTCTGACATGACAGTCCAACGCACTAACCATTACGCCACGGGCTACTACTACATTTAGGGCCATTTGCTGAAACGAAACTTAAATATTTATGTTCAACTTAAACGCTTATTTTCTACTTTTTCCTCATCGTAAACTGTCACATAAGCCCTTATGCTGAACTTAAATATTTAAGTTTCGTTTCAGCAAATGGCCCTTAGAGTCGTGTTTAGGAATAGCTTAAAACCTCATAACTAACCTCTATACCTAAATTAGATTTGCTGGGATTTTTTTTAAAGATTGGTAAGTTTTTTTTTGCCTGATTTTCCTTGACAATTAAGAATATTGTGAGCTAGTAAAACAATTTACTTTAAAAGAAAATGTAATTTTGTCCCCAATTAAATTTAACATCAAAAATTTGAATCGATAAATTCCATAGAGTGTGCGTTATTTTTAATTTTTAAAGGCTACTTCTTAAATAGATATACAAATCAAAAACAATTAAAAATTAATAAATCTTTAATACCTACTTTTCTATTTCTTTTAGATTGAAACTCGTGTTTTACTCTAAGTACTTAAAATTCTAATTTCAAACAATCCTGTCTTAATGCGCATCAATATAAAATAATACCCTTTCATAATGTCAGAGATGAATTTTTAAGTGAGTACGTCCACGGACATTACTACTGTATGTCCTCAACTCCATCTCGTCTCGTCTCGGTGGGTTTTTGCTGACGACTGCCTATCTCAACTTTAAGAAAATTTCTCTTTAATAATTAAATTGTACATATTTGCATTTAATTTATTTTAAGAACACACAATTTAATTAACTTTTTTATTTCAATTAAAATGGCATTAAATTCTGATAAAAACTTCTCCTCTCACTTCTCATAATATTATCAAAGATTCTTATTCAAATCAAGTTTACACAAATTTGAAAAAAAAAAATGCAAATAATCAAGAAACCCTTCAATGCAAAATACAAAAATTAAATTATGTATTAAATAAAACAGCAACAACAAATCCGTGAGTAGTCGTCGGCTCCAGGCAGTCTGTTGTCAAAGTCCCCCAAAAGTGTATAAGTGCGTAGTGTATGTACACAACCATCCACCTTTTCTCAAACTTCTTGCAACAAAACACAAAACAAAACAACAACAACAAAAATTACCACACGCCGCAATCACAAATTTTCCTCAAGCAAACCATTTCAAGAGCTTTAAGAAGTTCAAAACAACCACATAAATTACTCAATTAAATTAAGTCGACCGTCACTTTTATTTCATTTTGAATTTTACAATAACGACGAAGAAGACGACAAACATAACAACACCATCCATCCCGCATTCGTTTGTCCGTGATGCTCTGCAAATAACTGCCTCCTGCCTGGAAGAAGGAAGAAAGTATGGATGTTGTTGTTTTTTTTTCTTCCTTTGACAAATATACAAATTTAATAATCCACCACCACACGATGAGGTATGGCTTGTTCAATTCAAATGTTAACAAACGCCAAGGACGAAGAATAGGTGGTATACTATGACGACGAAGAACACTGCGAAAGTATCTAACCTTCAGGCTTCATGGACAAAAAAAAAAAAACATACACATCAAATATTAATATCATATCTGGAATCTCCCTCCTCACCTCAATCAAAGAGAAAAGGAAAATTCACAAACGCAATAAGGATATTGCGGTACAGTGGTGGCAAACCAAAAGCCTGCGTGTCGCACTTTTTTTTTTAAATGGACGAAAATAAAAACTTGTAAGCTTTTAAGAAAGTGGAATATGATGAAATTTACTTTAAAGAAAGTCGAAACTTAATTAGTAGACATATTTTCTTTTTTTTTTATATTCAAAAGTCGTCTTAAAGGGAAAAGGGTTTCGTAATCAGCTTTTAAAGCTTTACAAATTTAAATTAAATTTTGTAAGGCAACAGCTCGTGTAGAACCAAGACCTATTGATTTACAACTCTCAAGCATTCCTGTGTGCGTGTTATTGGCAAGAACGGACCTAAAGTTTTTCGCTGAATCCAAACGGCTAAGGTGAGAAGCACTTATTCATGACATGAGTTATTTTTGGACGATTTGTTGTTTCCTCGCAAGGGGCAGTAAGTTGTGAGGAAAACATTTTTTGTTTTCAAGTGGAAAATCGAACCCAAACCTCCAGCAAAACAGTCCTACGCATTAATTATTAAAGCTTTTACAAACTTAATTTTTTCAGCTTTTAAAATTTTTTGAAAAATTGGACGCTCATGTGTTCTAAGTCTCAATGTCTAACAAAAAGTTCAAGTTGGTTAATGGGATACAGGTGATCACGAGGCATGCGTGATGTGCGGGTTGTTCAGAACTCAGCCGCAGTTTTTGATGTCTGTGAAGTTAGCATTACCACTACAAAATTTTGAAAAAAAAACAATAATTGGATTAATTGTCGTGTATAATTTAGAAAGACGATTTTGATCATTATTTCCATTCGAAAAAATATTTTTTTTTTATTTCTCTATCGCCGTGTTTTTTTTGCAAGTCCGAAGGGAATTAAATGAAAAAGCGATGTCGGGGCTAAATAGTTTACGTGTTAAGTGCAACAACAACTAATTTCCTTCGGGCTTAGCTTTTTCATATTTAATGGATTTCGTTTAGAAAAAAGGGAGATACAAAATTTTTGATAGCTATTTGACATACGAGCTGAGATTGGTTGGGCACCACTGTTCTTCTATACAATAAAATGACGACAGTGTATCCATGGAAACGGGTAAATATATTTTTGGGTTCGGTTTTATGAGATACACATATCCATCCGCTGAGCCCGTTCCCTTTTATGTCTGCCAAATAGACGCATACATATATTTGTATATTTATACAAAATTTGATTCCACATCGAACATGACAATTCTCATAAAATCCTTCAAGGACAATCAAAGTAAAGCAATATAAGAATGAGAATAGCACAATAGACGGATGATTTCACCTTATTGTTTTGTTCTTGTTTTTTTTTTTTTTGTTTTTTTCTTAAAATTTCTTTTCGTGTTCTTGTTGTTTGTTTTTTGGGGAAAAATATATTGTTCACGAGAATTTTTGTTTCTATAAAGATATTCATTTCTTGTGTGGGTATTTTTACGTTCAATCTTATTTTTTTGGAACAGAAAAGTTCTATGAATTAATATAAATTAGATGTAAAAATAAATTTGGTGGCACAACAGCTCATGAAAAACCAGGGCCTAGCGACTTACAACTCTCCACCATTCCTGTCTGTGTGTCTGCAGGAATCGAGAGGACCTACAGTTTAATGCCGAATCTAAAGGGCACTTTTTTATAACAAAAGATACTCTTGGAGGATTTGCCACTTCCTCACAAGAGGCATTAGCCCTGAAAAAAAATATTTCTGAATGGTAGCAAAGGCTGGGAATCGAACCCAGACCTATAACCGTCGTCTGAAGTGTTTTTATGCTATCTAATAATTAAACTAAATGAGTTAAAAATCAAAAATGAAAATCCAACGCACGTTTGCTATTCCATCAGTTTGCTTACACATTCTTGCAATCTGAGTTTTAGCTTGTAGGAAAACCAAAATGACAGCTGAGAGGTTTCCTACCTTTTATTCAAACAAGGAGATCTTCAGCCGGTTTCATTATGGTGCACCGCGCCGCTCGTGTTTCTAAAACAACATGGCAATTGCAAGTCATACCATTCCCTCGCCACGTCAACTATGTGTGTATTGTCCCATAAGATAACATGCGGATTCCACAACGTGGCATATGTATCCACCACGCCAGAATCACAACAGAACCATACGCTAGTTCGGTGTGAATTGGGTTTTAATTAGGATAACATTCACAAATTCAAGTAAGCTGGATAGTAAATTTATTGTAATTTATAATATTATTTACTAAAAAGCTCTTTGAGTAAGCGTTTCTTTTTATTTCTTTATTTTAAGAATTTTTGTATTTTGTTGACTTAATCTGGTCTTTTGATAAAATAAAGCTGTGTCTGTTTATTTAAAAATTATCTTGTTAGTTTGTAAAATTAACAATTAATTTAGTTTTATTTTCAACTTCACTTCAGTGTTGATTTTATCTGCATATTTTTATAATCTTCTGAAAGGAAAAAATTAGTTTCAAGAAGAAATTTTACTGGAGTTCCAATTTTTTCGACGAAGATTCAGTATTTTCGACTAAAATTTTGTTTACCTATGTACGTCAATAAGCTAAAGAGCAACCCGAAGAGATTCAAGAGATGATATTTTATCTGGTTAAACCCACCAATTTTCGGCGTATTTATATGGAATGGTCGGTCCATATTTCATAAAAAATTAAGCCGGTAAAAACGTTACTGACATTGCCTTGATAACGAACGTTTTCCTTCCTGACATTGAAACCCGCGTGATCTCAACGACATTTGGTTCCAACATGATGGCCGGCGGAGCGGCAAACTGTGGTTAAAATTGTCTTAATTCTTTGATTAACTCGATTTAGATGAAATTTTCAGATTTGATAAAGAGTAGTATAATCTTTGATAATAGTGAATTTAAAGCTCATATTTTTTAAGAGATAATCATGTCGATTATGGAATCCGCAAAACAGCATCCGCAGTGATTCGCAGTGTAGTGCTCTCTTTTCTATTCAACGATTTGAACAATATGCTGCGAATCACTGCGAATCCACTATTGCGGATTCCATAATCGACATGAATATGTCAAAATTGATAAAAATGCGGGGTGTGTTGTGTACCACAGAGAAGTTGTAGATAATTTATTTTCTAATAATTCTTCCATAAAAAAATGCTCGCCACACCCACTTTTTGGGGCGTTTTTGATTTAATAAAATATGTAGGAAAATGTATTTTTTAACAATTAGCCTATACAAATTGTTTAACACGCCTACTTCTTAAAAGTGTGTTTAGGAGAAAATCTTTTCAATATACCTATATTAAAAATGGCATTGCCATTTGTAGGTCCACTGTAGGTCCCCTCCATTCCTACAGACACGCACACAGGAATGGTTGAGAGTTATAAGTCACAAAAATAACAAAAAATAACAAAAAAAACAACTAAAAATAACAAAAAAAAAACAATCATTTGAATAAAACAAAATCGTCTTTGAAGTATGATTTTTTTTATTTTTTAGTTCCTCAAAATTGTTGAGGCTTCGTTTATTAAGTTTGGGGTTCCAAATCTTATATATTTTAAATTCACTTCCCACAAAAAAAAAAAACATCCACCTTATTCGTCAACTATTACTTTGTAAAACTGCAAAATTCAGAAAACCTAAATATTTAACAATCGATAAGACAATTTTTGTCGGCCCTTGAACTATAATTCATTGGGTATATTGCGACAGAAACCCATAAAACTTAAAATCCATAAAACTTAAAATCCATAAAATCCTAAATCCCCCAAAATCGAGATTTTCGGGATTTTTGATTTTTAGGATTTTATGCATTTCTAGTTTTCAGAATTCTCACCCCAACTCAAAGGAACCTCATGTGACGGTAATTTGTTTGTATAAAATCTAACCAAATGTGAATAACAATCTAATATTTTTATCATTTTTAAAATTTCATTATTTTACTGATTCATTTTTTTAACTGTCTACTTTAAAGACAAAAAAAATAAAACAAGTACCTAAATTCCAATTTCAATATTTTTGCATAGCAGAAAACTTTTTAAGTGATTATTTGCTGGAATGTATACAAATAAATGTTGAAAAAGTTAGTCCATTTGAAGGGAAAATTCTTTAAGTCTTTTGAAAGTTTTTTTTTTTATTATAAATTTAATTTTATTAGCTTGTTAAGAAGAACAGTCCTTAATAGTGGGTATTTCTATATACAGAAACAAGTCCAAACAATTTCGGGTAATGTAAAAACTTTTTTTTTTTAAATCCCTATTAAAATTCCAAAGGAATTAAGAATATCTAATAATTTTCATTTCTTCTGAAGGGTATACAAAACTCAAACTGAGTTTTCATAAATAATTCATAAGATGACTTCGTAAGTTTTGCAGTTTGCAATATTATTTATTTTCTGAGTGTCTACTTTTATGAAGGTCCAAGAATTTGTTTCCCACATTTTCTACACAAGAAAAGAGGAGTTGAAATATTTTTTTTTTTTTTAATTTTGTCAGAAGTAGACCGTAATTATTTAAAAGTGTAACGATTTTTTTTTTGTAGGATTGACAGTTAAATATTTTATTTTATTATTATTTTTGGAAATATCTTGGCACAAAGCAGTATAGGATCTATCGTTTAAGTTTGAATTCGTGGATAAGTGGGTGGGAATTTCTTATTACGCAACCAGTGCCTTTAAAGATAATTAATTTTAAAATAAAACACTAGTCAAAAAAATTTAAAATTTTTTTTTAGTGAAATATTTAAGTTTTAACTAAATTTGATTATTAATTGGTCCCAATGTTTTTTTTTTTCTTTCCAATTCCGTTAAACTGTGAAAAAAAAGTGGACAAAAATTGTTCTGTTCTTTTCTTTTATTTTCTATTTTGATGTCTTCTCTTGCCTCAGAGGTACAACTCTTCAAAAAAAAAAAAAAACACTACAAAAATGAAGCACAAAATGTTGTTCCCTTAATTTTTTTTAACATCACAAAATAACGGAACATATCCAAATCTAATTTAAATCGTGCTCGACTTATTTCGGAACCACTGATTTTTTTGATTTTTTTTTTGTGTATATTTATTTTGTATGGCCGAATAATTTAATTGAACTTCAGACGGAACCATATAAGGAATGATCTCTGCTAATAATACAAACAAAAAAAAACGAGACCATCATACGTGGGTGATAATATAGTTTTCAGACTTGCACACATTCACTTCCCCGTCAATGAAAATAAAAAAAAATTAAAAAAAAAAACACAAGAAGAAAACATGAACAAAAAGTATCTTTATTATTCAGATAAAACTCGTCAGTTCTATATACAAAAAAAAAATGAGATAAAATGAATAATTTATGAATGCAAAGGAAACAGTTTTTAGTTGTTGTTGTTATTTAGAGTGAGTGTCGTTATCGCGTGTTTCTTTTTACCCTTAAGTCAACTTATATAGAGGCAAAAAGAAAGTGTAGGTATAATGTATCTCTAATTTGTAATTCAGATTTGTTAGAGAAAATTATAACCGCCTGGGAAATTGACTGAATTGACATGGGCACTAAGGGGTTTGTTTGTTTTTTTTTTTTTTCATAATTAAAACAAGCTTTATTATTATAAAATATTATGCAGAGAACAGGTACAAAGAAACAGCACAACAATTATTTTAGCCAACTATAGAACTTAATTAGTTTTGTTTATGAATATGAAAGAGTGCGTGTGCACTTGTACTCAGGGAGTATGTTTGAAAAAAATTGTTATTTTAATTTTGATCATTAAAGCTTAACGACATGTTATAGAGATTCGTGTGCGTGAAAAATTGTGTTTCATCTGTCAAATCAATCTGAAATGTAAGGACAACTGAAAATTTCATTGTCAGATGGTCTTCTGACAATGGCTGATATTGAGGTTTATGGCAATAATGGCAAACAAAATTGTTAGTTCACACGGCTAGAAGACATTTGGCACAATTTTTTAAACTGCAAAATCTGACAATATTGTCAATTATTGTCAATATTGTCTACTAATTCGCCTGTACTTAGGCTTGGCTTTTTTAAGAAATTTAATTTAGAAAACCATATCTTTGGCAGTTGATTCTGCAGGTCAGGAAAATTTTGCTCAAATTTAATTTTTTTTTCGTAACATGAACGCTAGATACCTACTCTTACTTTTGGCTTATCACATAGAGTGATTATATGTATATGCTGAAATTAAATATTCATGCTTTGTTTCAGCAAATAATATGTAATACTCAATATAAATATAACCCTTATCGTATAACGTACAATAATACAAGAGCAACAAATCGACAAAAAAAAAGAACCTCTTCAACCCTGCGGGTGTAGACATTCATATAGAAACAAGGCCATGGAATCAGAAAATAACAAAAAAAAATTAAGATAAATAATATGCCTTTTATATCATCTTTCATCCAAAACCGAATCAAATTTCAATGTTTATTTTGAACCCTTCTTCTTAAGTTATTTTTTGATTTCTGATTTTTTTTTTTCTAAATTAACCAGTTCATATTATTTTTTGTTTATATTAAAAGAATTCAAAAGACCCGTTTTTCTTAAAAGGGTTTTTTTTTATGCTGCTCCAAATTGGAAGTATGTATGTATGTATATAGACAGGTTAGGTATGCATTTACATTTTAGAAATATCTTGTTCCAACTCTTTTAGCTGCGGTTGATTGATATTCCTTTCTAGGGTGTTCATTAAGTACATATATGTATTTTATCAGTATTTTTTAAATCACTTGGCAAAATCCCTTAATTATAGTTCAACATGTTTTACAGCAAAATGCGTTTAAAAAAACAAAAAAACTTATACATATAAGATATTGCTGAGGACCAGAAAAAAAATTTCCAAACGCATTATTGGTTTTTCAGAACTTAGGCACCATTAATTTTGTAAAATATTGCCAATTTTGTAATTCAATTAAGTTCGAATTACAGAAAAATAAATATGTTTAGGGTGCCTTATTGTTCGAAATTGTTTTTTGAAGTTCTGAAGAAGCAGCATAGGTAAGCTGAATTTTTTGAATTCACTCCACTATTTCTAAAAACCTACCCAAAATAAGGGCACTTTACGAAATGCTTTGTATTAATTTTGACTAACTAAATCTTTGATATTTTAGCCGATTTATCAAAAACCGTGCAGGCTATGACCTTGCAAAAAAAGGCTTCATATTAAAGACACTTAAATCCCTGGATTTGTTTTTGATTCTAATTTTTTTTATATTTTTATTATTATTTTTTTATTAATTTAAAAAAATTTTTTTTTTTTTAATTTTTTTTTCAAATTTTTAATTTTTTTTATTTTTTTTTTTTAAATTATGTTTTTATTTTTAATGCGCTTTAATGTGCGCTTTTGCATACCTACTCGTTCAAATCTTTATTGATCGTAAATATCAATCATAAGAGTAAGGCAAGGCGCGCACCGAAGTGGCGACCGAGTGGAATGGTAGTGGCGTGGTGACTTGGTGGCAGTTGGCAGAGGTGGTATTTCTTAAACCTACGTAAACAATTGAAGACGAACTCATCAAAGTGAAGTGGCACTTGCGTGATATTTTGCAGGTTGTGCTGTCTGGTGCCATTTATATCGAACATGTTTAATTTTCAAGTGGCTTTCATAACACTTCGCCGCCACTCCATCGCCAAAGCCACCAGTTCACCTCTTTAATGCCACTCGCTACTCCACTACCACTCTACTTCGTCAACACTTCAGTGCGCGCCTAACCTAAGCATACTATAGGAAAATATTATTAAAACTAAATGTGGCTCAAGATGTCTTAATTGAATCTGGAATCTGTACAACTTGGACTAAATGTAGCTTAGCTACACAAGGACTTCCCTTCCTTTTAAGTTTCAGTAATATAAATGCTTTATGAAAAATTTTAACACAACATTAACAAAACTGAAACTAAGCTATTTATCTATTTTTTTTTCCAAGTTGAATGTATAATTTGTCTGCCTGATCGAGATTTCAGAAGCTAAACAAACAATATTTTGCGCCGTTATTAATTTTCAAAATTAATCGCGCATTATATATTTTATATAATTTTTTTTTTAAGATTGAGTTGCGAGTTGAACATAAAAAAATAAGGCGGAGTTGCAGGCCTATAAGATCGATTCTAATTCAAGAGCTTCGGCAAAATGAGATTTTGATTTGCAACACAACCTCCCTGACTATCAACGTTCATCTTATTTTTATTTTTTTTTTATTTCAAATCCTTCGTGTTGCTCTGTTTTAATTCCTTTTTTGGTCAAAGCATATCTTTATGGTCATCTTAAAGTCAGAGAAGCTCTTAAAGAAAAACAAGTTTTATCGATTTTTTTTTTGTTTGGCGCGAAATAGAGCTATGTCTAAAAGTAGGTATTATATGCTATAGCTAGCTGTTTCACACACATTTTTTAATTTATTATTATTATTTTTTTTTTTTTTTTTGTAAACTTTGTTGAATACCTTATCGCAGTTTTATTGATTCACCATTCGCCATGCACACACAGCAATTTATATTCAAACTCTGTGTAGGAGAACTCGGAATTTATGTATATATGCAAAACTATGCAGAAATAAATGCAAAAATGAATAGACTACATATTTAGTTGGTCCGCATAGAAATCCGTGAGTCCAGTCTCCTTTCAAAGAAGGGGAGCATGCTGCTAGAGTTAGGTGGTAGGAAAGTGGATGGCGGCAGGCAACAGTGCAGCAGGAGAGAGGTAGATCTTTCGAACACCCAACACACAGCCATGACCTATTTTGTTAGAGTTAGAGCCAACATGTTTCTGGCTGCTGCTTCTGCTGCTCTGAAAATATGCTGTACATGTAAAAACCTCACTTCCACTTCCGTTTTATTTTTTTATATTTTTTTTTTTGTTGTTTTTATTTTTTTTTTTTAATTTGATTTGCACATACGAATAACTACGTGCAAAGTTTAATTTTATCGAGAGCGTGCAAGAGACTTGAATAAACTTGGCTTGAGTTAGGTTTTATTTTTTTTTATTTTAAAGAAGTTTTATTTTGTGTTCGTTCTTGTTGCGTGCCTTTCAAATCAGAAACTGACAAGCCAAGGCACCATGACTGTAGTATGTACATACAACATCCGTATCCCGTCATACCATAACTAAATGTGTTTCAAGAAGAAAAATTATGTATTCCTTTGAAGGATAAAGTTATATAAATTGGAAATTTCAGTTCGTATATCTATGCGATGTGATCTAAGAATGAATAAATAATTTAATGAGATACATTTTGTGTTTTTGTATCTTTTTCTTTGGTCGGAATATTGAGTTGGGTTGAAATGGGTTGGTTTTGTGTGTGTTTTTTTTTTTTTTATTTTTTTTCGTATTGCTTGAGGGTTAATTTATTTAATAAAATAATTTGACTATAAAATAAATATTAAAAAGGAAAATATTAGAAGCGGGTTTTATAAAGAAGCATTTCTAGAATTTTAAAAGGATCCTGATATTCTGAACCAACTCTATAGATAGCTCTTAAATTTCTACGCTAAATCAAAATTTTGAAATTTGGCCTTTTAAATTGAGCTTTACCTTTTTCGTTTAGATAAGAATTGCTCATTCACATTTTTCATTGATAACAACATCTGATGCAATTGACAGAATAATTTTCATTAGCTTTTATAATCAACAATGATAGATAGGTAGGCAGGTATATTAAATGTTTTAATAGAGGTCATAAAAAGTTTACAACTTATTTCGGTTCGGAAATTTAATTTCAAGATAGCAGCTTTATTTATGAGAATTTATATTAATTTGCAATATTTATATTTTTTATATAATGTAATGCATGTAGGTATGTCTGATGATGATGCTAACCAGTGATGCAATATGAATGTTGTTGATTAAATTGCAATGACCTATATTCAAGAAGTTTAGTGCGTCATTTTAAAAAAAATTATGCACATTTTCCGGTTGACTTTAGAAAATAAGAAAAGTATTAAGGAACGGGAAAACCTCTTGATGATTTTTCTTAAATGGGTTCATAAAAATTAAAGTCCGTGTGTGATGAGAAAACTAATTCGAAATACCCCAGTCCTTAACAACGCCATACTTTAAAACATGCATACACACATATGTACATTGTACATACAGGGTGTTTTGCATAAGATGTGTAAATAGGTCGTGGCAAGAAAAAATCCGTATGGGAGGAGGGGTCCATTTTTCACACTTTAATGGGGATGGACTGTTTTCTAAAAAAAATACACTTGAAATGAAAAAAAAAATATGCACGACTAGATCGCATGAACTTGCTCTTATTATTAACAACTATAATATTATGATACCTTTAACGAAAAATTATAAAAAAAAGTCAAGAGTACTAAGAATATTTATTCAATTTTTTTTTATTTAGAAAAATAATATTTCAACATTTTTAAATGCAATATTGTTTGATATACTCTGAAGCACCAAACTGTAAAATTGTAACAAAATTGGTCGACCCGTTCGGAAGATATATGTACATAAATCGAAAATAAAGCATTTTTCTCAAAGAACATTAAAACCCTATTTCTGTAATGCGAATTTTTTGGCAAAAAACTGAAACGCGAAATGAAATACGAAATTTTTGAGAAAACTCGATGACCTAAGTAAAAAATTCGACTTTCTTTATTATTTATTATGGGGAAGCTTTGGCCACTAGGAAAATAATAAGCAGTTTTTATATCGAAGGAATTTTTTACATTTTCTTAAGAATATCAAAAGGAATCTGTAAAATGTAGGTACACCAAACTTCAGCAATTCCGCAATTTATTTGAAACCATAAGGCTTAAATAACTAGACTAATTGTTTACTTACTAATTTTAAAATTTCAAGGCGCTTACCTGAAAAAGAAAGAGAAAAAAACTATTTAAATTGTAAAATATACTTTGTTAAAATAAATTTTATTTTTAATATAGAAAAATATAAATAATATTTGTTAGTGCAACGGCTTGCAGAAAACCAGCCCATCTGATACAAGTAACTTATAAAACTTTCAGCCCTCCCTGTGTGCGTTTTATCGGCAGAAATGGACTTTAAAAGTTGAAAATCCTACTAGATTATCTTATGTCATAAAGAATGCCCTCAACCTTATAGCCTCGAATTTAATATTCTTATCACCCCAAACGTCTAAAAATAAATCATTAAAGTTTTCAATGATGAATTCCAATGATAGCTACACCTGGCGCCTTAAGCTTTTCTTTTTTATAGCGAGTACCCCAAAATAAAAAAAAAAAAAAACACCTCTATTGCCCACAATTTATAACTAAGGAGGTTTGGGCTAAGTGGGTTCGTTTGTCCAACGGCTCCTTATGATTGACCACCAAAAATGTTTGTCTTAAGGTTGATATGAAGGTTATCAATTAATTGTTGGACACCCTGTATATGTATGTTCTTTATGTAGACATAGATATGTATATATTTTTTTTAATCACGCGAAGCTTATCGTGTAGTATCGCATTCATGTTTTGATATAGAGCATGAATCGTTTTTGGTCTTATGTCACGGAACCATTAAAGCTTATAATTATCAAGTGTCATGAACATGAAGTTGGTTCGAATGTCACTTAGGTATTGCTACGGAGTTTACCGCACCTTGGCCCCAAAGCCTTCAATTGCATTGGTAAAATTTTATTTCTTTTTTCTGGAAAAACTGATCGTCCGTCGTGCTTTTCTTTGACATTCCAAACTTAACTCATGGGTGTTATAAAAATGCCACGCCTTTTAAAAAATTAATTTTAGGCCAGTAGGAAATTTTTTTCAAGACTATCTGCTTAAATCCTATGATTGAAATAATTGGTAGGTATAAGCGAAGAATATAAAGTTACCAAGAAGGTCGCATCTCATACAAATTTTCTACTGAAAATGCCGGGTTCCAATGTTGGAACCCGCACTTTGGCTTTTTTATGGGCTTTTCAATAATTCTCTCAGCGCTTTTAAAATGAGATACCACACACATTGAAACAGTCTGC
Organism: Epistrophella euchroma; assembly: GCA_947049315.1. Taxonomy (NCBI): domain Eukaryota; kingdom Metazoa; phylum Arthropoda; class Insecta; order Diptera; family Syrphidae; genus Epistrophella; species Epistrophella euchroma. Next base: position 36,590,669 of record OX346248.1, read on the forward strand.
TTTTTTGTCCTTGAAAAGCCCATAAAAAAAGTAAAAGCTCTGGGAGCAGGCCACAATATTGGCCTGCTCCCACATAAAAATGTGCAGTAAAAAAATTGTATGAGATGCGCCTTCTTGGTAACATTATATTCTTTGGTATAAGTCATTACTGAATATTAGAGATGTGATTTTTGTTAGCAGGCACAATTTTGAAAGACGCGTTTTAAACCATACGACCCATCATATAAAAAATGCTTAAGCATCTTTTTGATAAGAAATTTAATTAATTAATTTTCTTTTGTACAGCATTTATTAATTTCGGAGGACTTAAACTTAACTGCCGAAAAATATGCTTTTTTAATTTTTGTTTGTTTATCTTAACAACCGTTAGTCTTTTTATGAGTTCAGCATTTAAAAAAATACATACTTTTCGGCGGTTTAAAGTAAGTATAAGGGCCTATAAAAAACTTATACATATGTATGTATAGAAAAACAAGCGTTTTGTTTGGCAATTTTTTTCTAATTTATATTGGCTTAGACAAAAATATAATAATTGAGCTTTAAAATAATTTTTAATCTTGATATCTATCAAGACTTATTATCATTGAGTTGTATAAAAATCGATATTTGTCAAGGTTAATGTTCTTAACATTTTCTATCTAGGCTAAGGAAATGTAAAGAAAATAAGTCTTGATTAACATTTAGTCTTAATGATAAACTGTATAGTTTAGTTGCTATAGATTAAATTATTCTTGAACAATTTTTTAGGACTATTGTTGATTAAGAAAAAAAAAACACGCTTATTTGAATTAAGAAAAATCTTTTTTGCCTCTCTTGTCTAGCTTATTTGAAGTGTTGCTTTATTTACTAAGAACTATTAGCTCAAGCCTATGCCATCAAACATGGTTCTAGAGCGTATAGTCTGGGCTATTAAAAAATAAAACAAACCAATAATTTTTCTAGAACTCCGTCTATAAAGCAGCATTATGGCGTTTATAAAAGAAAAGAACAGTACCTACATACATACATAAAATATGCAGTGCAGCACTCTTCATAAGGAATGACATGTGTGCAATGCTTTTGCCCTTTTTTTGTATATAAATTAATTTAATTTTTGCTTTAAGTTTGTTAAAGCATTAAAACAAACATGGTTATTTTTCATCTCTTTTTATACGTAAAGTAATTACGGTGTAGTGGTTGCCAATGCTAACCACCCTTTTCTCTAAAAGTGATAAATTGTACCTAAATATTTTTTAAATTATTTACTTTTTCCTAATATTTTTGTTGCGGTTTTCTGCGGTTTTTCGAGAAAAATCGATTATTTTTTTTATTTTACTATTAAGAAGAGGTAAGATTAACTTTAAAAAAAAAAAATATTTTCACGATTCTATGTGTACCTTTACCTATATAAATTAAATGTGATTCATCATGATTCATAACATTCGGCTGAGTGGTTGAGATTTTATTGAATTAAAACCGACTCCCTATAGTCCATATAAAAACTGAACCACTGAACATTTGTTTCAACTTCCTCTGGAGGTCATTAATATTATGTGTATTTTTGTGGGATTAAAAGCCTTTTGAAGTTCTTATAAATAATACCAAATTTTATGTCATCTTGCATGACAAAAAATAGTCGAAAACAAATATGTATAAATTGAACGAAAATCAATGGATCCATTGCAAATAAGACTACTAATGAGATATGTAAGTATATACATTATACATGTATGTATGTATGCATAATGTATATGTGTATATAATAAAAAGTTTACACTAATAACCTTTATAACTTCTATTGAGTGAATATACCAGTGTGTAGTTTGGTTTTTTTCTTAATCCACAAATTAATTATACAACGATTATTTTGATTTATCTCACATTACTGTACGTGCTATAAAAGCACCGCAATCTTAAATACAAATCAATTGAAAGATTAATAAATAATTGCCTAGTTGGTCGTTTGTTTGCCACTGCACTGGTGAAAATCTCGTGATTTTATGAAAACCTAAAATGGACGATATAGTTGGCTTACGAAGCTCATAACTTGGATCTCAAAATGAATGCGTAAGGCTACCGACTCTTACGAGTATCTCTTGTCATAGAAAAGTGCCGCTCACCTAAGCCGTTCAGATTCGGCAATAAACTGTTGGTCCCCTTTTGCATATCATTGTAATGTCCGTCAAGTTAGCATTACCACTTCAAAATTTAGAAACACCAATAATGGGATTAATTGTCGTGAATTTGTCGTAAATTTGTCGTGAAAGAAAAAAAATATCGGACTTGTTTTTTAAAAATTATCACCCCTCAAAATTAATTTCAAAAAAAAAAAATTTTCAGTACGTCATTTTATGTCGTGAATTTGTCGTAAAAGAAAAAAAAATATATCGGACTTGTTTTTTAAAAATTACCATCTGGTAATGCTTACTTGACAGTCAATTTTTAAAAGCAAGCCCGATATTTTTTGTCACGACAAATTCACGACATTTATTGACGTACTCAAATTTTTTTTTGGAAATAATTTTGGGGGGTGGTAATGCTAACTTGACTGTCAAGTTAGCATTACCAGGGGGTAATTTAAAAAAAAAAAAGGCGCGACAAATTTTTTTTCTTTCACGACAAATTCACGACAATTAATCCCATTATTGGTTTTTCTAAATTTTGAAGTGGTAATGCTAACTTGACGGACATACCATTGTATGGTGTTTTTTTTGTTTTTTGTTTTTAATATGGGGTATTTATAGTTCTAGTTTTTGAGAAAATTAAATATAAAAAAGTAAGTTTTCCTTAAATTCGACTTTCATCCATTTTTTTGTTGTTCCATGTATGGCCCTACTCCATATAACATAAACCACAGTGGGCTTTGTTCCTTTAAAAAAAAAATAGGAGATAGTTCAAAAGTCTTACATTTAAATAATATGTTTAAGAGTTTTAGAACTTAACAATTTGTTCTTTTCAGCTTTAATTTAAGTTTTATATAAAGAAAAAAAAATATTTAAGGTTATAATATTAAATTAAGGGTAACTTCTACAAAATAACGAAAAAGACATAAAGTAAGAATACAGATTTTTCACAGCTGTCAAAATCGTAAATTTTATTTAGAATTTGAATGAACAGTTATTTAACATGCATGTCAATTCACAATTGCCAGATTTCTTAATTTGCCAGCACATTCAACTATAACCCAGCAGGTAGTTGGATCTACATATATAATACTTTCTTATTTCATGGATGGTTGGTTAAGTTATTGTGTTACATAATCCGAGCTATGACGATACAAATTCAAAGAAGCTCCATTTTTTAAATAAAAATTACTCCCATATTAAAAAAAAAAAATTATTTCAATACAACGTAATACTATGTTACAGAATATTGACCTGATTAAATTTCATGACAGCAATAAATTCCAAACACTATCATATAGGTTCATACAAAAATAATATATTATACATCTATTCTACTATATGAGAAAATTACAAAATTTATTCCAATTACCCTGATAAAACCCATAATTTAAAATAAAAAAGTTCAACAACAACCAGAGCACACGATTCTATATGTAAAGGCATGTATTTTAATTTTTTAAATAAAAAAACAAGCTTTAAAGTGATCCTACTTGTACCTTGTATGAGACAACAATATGGCTTGACATGGGAAGGAATCTAGGTGTATCCATAAATAAATAAAGACAACAACAAAAAAAGAGCAAAAACCCATTTTAATGTATAATTACTTGCAGAATGGAGAATCTACAACATTGTAAGTAACGATGTAATTATAAATCGATAAACTGGTCTCGAGATAAAGCCCCAACTTATTTATTTATTAGGTAAACCTATTAATTCGTACAAAAATTAAGAGTTTCAGTTGAATTCAAGCTTTATTGAAAAGAGTTATACGATCGCAACATTTTCCTATAGCTGTACCATCTGAGGTACTGTAGATACTTAAAAGTTTTATTGAAGGGAAAATTAATGCCCGCCTGGGAAAAATGACAAGACATGGCCAAGTTTAATCCAAGCCCTGGAAAGATTTCAGTAGAAACAATCTAGAAGAGGAAAACTTTTCAATTACTAGTTAGGCCCTCACTAGTAAAAACTTGTTGGATAATTTTAACTTATCCATCCGAAATACCCCTTAACAAAAACAGCATGTTTATAACAACCAAACGACAAATAAATACATACATTTGGTGGCGTGATAGCTCGTGAAGAACCAGGGTCTATTTACCTACAAATCTAAACTATACCTGTTCGAATGGAGGGGTCCTAAAGTTTATTACCGATCGTCATTATAATGTTTGGAATTGGTCAACTAAAATAGCAAAATTCTTCGAAAATTGATTTTGCCTTGGCTACTACAGATTTAATTTAATTTTTTTCAAAAAGCCTCAAGGATCTACTATTTGTTTAAAGGGATAGGTAGGACCGATTTTGCAAACAGTGTCCACTTTGCCATAATATAAATTTTCGTACAAAAGTAAGTAAATACATGCGACCTAGTTGTGCACTTTATTAATGTTTATATTTTTTTTATCTTAAAGCAACTTTAAGTTGCTTTGCCAAAGCGGAAATTCAACAATTTATTCAAAAGGTAAACTAACTTCTCATCTCGTAGGTACCTACATACTTAATAGTCGTGCGAATATAAAGAGAAAAGAAATTTTTTTTTTTTTTTATATAAAGCAAATAAAATTTTAAAACGAGAACGTATACCGTATAAGAAAAAAATTAGATAAATTTAATTAAATCCCATTTCCTGGAACTCTATAGAGACGTCATACATACTCGTGCATTGTACATAACTTTGTGAATACCTTATAAACAGGGCGCTATGCCCAGCACCATCATTATATATAGATTCAGAAGATAAAAACCTTTTTTATTTTTTATTTTGTTGGATAAAATTTCGCTTTTATGCGCGCACTCATTTTTAAACCGGATTTATGCCCTATTTGTGGTGGAATGGGCTGCATTATGTATGTACGTAAATTTCAACTTAATATTGTCTGGCTTGTCGCAGCATCATATCCCCCACTATGAGAATTTCGATATTATTTTTTTTTTTATTCGCGAATATGAAATTTATTTTCAAATGAAAAATAACCTAAAATAAATTATGTTATGACATGACGACGAAAAAAGTTACGATTGGATAAAAAATGTTTTTATTAGGTTTAATATTCCATTTTTTAATATAATTTATTGTTGTTTTATGTGAAATTTGAAATACAAAGACATTTATATGAGTTTTTGAATTAATTAACGAGGTTCGCCGATGTCACGCTGACAATAGCCGAGGTGGCGTATTCATGCAAAAAAAATATATATGTACGTAAGCTTAAAGAACCCTACATTCCCAATTTTCGATGAACAAAATGGAATAAGTTCTGTCCTTACGTCCCTTGAAGTATTTTTGTTTCTTGATTTTAAGCTGCCATTACATCATCCCAGAAAAAGCTAAGGTTTATGGGCTGGTAGTCCATATTTCTTAAAAAATCAACTCGGCCAAAACGCGCCATAATAACAGAATATTTATTGCCTGAAATTGAAGTCCATGATATCGATGGCATTTAGTTCCAACAAGACGGCCCGTGAAATTATGATTTTGTTGCGATTACTTAATTTCACACTTTGGACTGTTGAATTAGCTGCGTAGATCATTTGATATTAGAGACCTTTACACCGTGTCTCCACCTAAAATATTTAATAGATTACCATCTGTCATTTTCGATAGAAAGAAAGAGCGATAGTATACCATAAAATGTTGTTTGGGCATTTTAATAGCTTATGCTATTCAACGATATGAAGTTAAAACAATTAAAAGAATTGATTTATTTTTAGTTTTGCTTAAATCCATAAGAAAAAGACCAAAACTTCCTTTTGGCACCTACAATTAATAAATTACATTCGAAAATACACAAAAAAAAAAAATTAAAAGCCCACAAATGTCAAAGGGAAAATTGTTTCTTCATAGAATACTATTCATAGCTTTCTATGAGCACAGCAATATATGGCAAGAAATTTTTTATATAGAATACTATAAGTAGCTTCCATGAGCAATTTTTATAGCATGCAATACAGTATTCTATTAAATCTTTCTCATGTTAGACTTGTTCTTTTGGGGAAAAAATTACATGGACAAGCCAACTACGATTGAGGAATTGGAAGTTGTGATGTTCCAAATTAAACACACAGCTTTTCAACAAGTTTGTTATTGAACCGTGCTGCAAAGGCTTATCTTAATAATTGATAAATAACTTAAGAGCTAGGTATGACATGGGGTGTACGTATGTAGACTACAGGCTAAGACGCTTACGAGATGGAGATTAATGTAACAGAAATCATACGTACGTAAATTACGGGTCAGTATGATTAATACACTACAGAAGCTAACCTTAATCGCGTCATCTCATCGATAGTTGGAACTTCAAAATGGACCATATTAGCCGCCCGGTACAGTCAGTATTTAAGAGAAATAATTTTCAAATATAAGCACAACTCAATCGCACGAATTTACTCCTGTGGAACAACAATGTGGCTACATTTCAAAGAAAAAACGTAAAAAAAATAAACAAATAAAATTAACAACAACTAACTAGGTAGTTACTTAAAAATTGAATTTTTGTTTATTTTTTTGTTTGTTTGTGTGTTCATTAAAAAAGCGATATTTATTTTGAATATTTTGAAGCACCAGATTCACTAACAACAAAATCGGTCGAGCTATTAAAAATCTGCCTGTTTTTTAATATTTTTATGGGTGAGATCAGCAAGGGATGCAGATTTACCCAAAAAAACAGAAACCTGAAACTTATTTTTCTTACAATCAATTCTGTTATTATAAATAGCAACAAAGTTTAATCAAAATCGTAAGAGCCGCTTTCGAGAAAATAAAAAAAACCGAAATTATTGTACGGCAGCTACCCGTTTAAGATAAGACAAATAAAAAATTTGAACTTCCATCTGGGGAAATCGAATCAAAATACTGTGTATACAATTTGAAGCAGTCCGTGCATTTGTTTACTGTTTTGCACAGACCGACACGCCGCGCCGATGCATGGACGGTAAGACAAAACCCATTTTTTCGGAATTTTTCATCATCGTTGTGTCAATTTGGATTAAAACCTCGATTTTTTTGTACACGAAGCCAATAACAAATGTAAAGAAATGTAAAGAAATGTAAAGACAATGGAAATGCCGCCACTGGTTCTCAATACTTGATTCTGACTAAATAAGAGGTTATTAGAGACTCGATCCGAAAAAGACCTACCTATGTATCTCCTGCATTCATTCTTACACTAATTTTTTTTTTGGCAGTAATGAGGAAATTTCGCAGTTATAACTTGGCTTCAATGACGATACTGCACGATACTGCAGAATTATCTTGCTTTTATTCGAATGTCCTCAATCTGGTTTATGGCTTAGTTACCTGGAGATGTGAATTTCGAGATGTGGGAACTGCGTACTAGCTATCACAATGTCTCGCCCCGCAACTAATTTAATCGCCATTAATTCATTATTGCAGGTGGTTTCGTTCAGGCTATGAATTAATATTACACCTACCTACATTATGTACATACATATATTTTATGGCATTGCATTGAAAAGTCAAACTTCAAAGCCATTCCGTAATAAAGGATATTCTTCCATTGCAAATCTCTCAACTACACCTTCGTTTTTTTAACTACCTATAGAATTGATAAAAAAAAAAAGCGTACAAAAGAGCGTATAACATGAAGTATTTTTAGTGCTGATAATGCTAGCGTACTAGACGAGGAAAACTGGTCAAAAACTCGTGAGGCGCTTAATACTAAAAACTTTTTGGGTAATTTTTTTGTATACCATCAGAAATACTGCTTAAAAATAAAAAACAAAAAAAAAGGTTTACTTATGTAGGTATGTATTGCAAATGAGCCAAATTGCCTATTGGAATATTAAGTGGCAAGTCCAAGGATCGAATCTTAAACTTGAAAAAATTTGCTTCGGCTCTCCAAACAAAGTGAAACATAACTGGCTAGAGTCTATAGCTAATTTCTATGGTCACTAGCCCTTTGTTTGTATATACATATCTTAAATTTTTTAGGGGCTCATTCAGAACACTAGAAAGGAGTTGTAATAAAAAAAAAACCGGACAAACAATCGCGACTTGTTTTTTTTTCTCTCATGACAAATATAACCCAATATAGATTAGCTTTTAAAAATTTAAAGTGGTTAAAGCTAACTTGACGTACATAAAGCTGTAGAAATCACAAAAAAATATTTGATGCCTATACCACATTAAAGTGAAAGACACACAAGACTGGTAGGCACCTACATACCGATTGATTTTTAATTAACTGCAATTTAAAACTAACAAAAAACTTTTAAGAAAATTCCTTTTCAATGAAATTTTAAATTCATACTTTATATGCCATGAATTGAATTCTTACAGACTATAATCCCCCTATTAGAAGTGGAGAGAGTTTTTATTCAGAATCAACTTCCATGAATATATAGCAATAGCAATTCAAATTTTCCAACCCTAATAAAGTATACACAAGTTCCATAAAATGAAAACAAACTATTTAATTTATTATATTTTCAGAAGCAACTCGTTTTGGATAAGTAAGTGTATTAGTGCCATGAAAGGTTCATAGAGAAACATAAATTCTTCTTGTTTCATAACTTTTTCGAGGAAGCATTTAATCCCCAACAAAACCTCACTTTTTTATGATCAAAGTTCAAAAACAACATAGGTAGACATTATCTTTTTTTTTTTTTTAATTTAATTTAACAAAAAAGCAAAAGCAAAAATTGAAAACAGCCATGATGAATTAAACATATTACAGTTATAGTTTTGTGGGTGTAAGCTTTATGGATGGATAAAATATGGACCTTATCCGGTGTAACGTCCGTCCGTCAGGTTGCTTTAATCCCCAACATAGACATTCAAGGAGGCAAGATATTACCACAGAATACTCCTATACCCTCTTCACCTTTCTCCCTACCTCTTTCAATCCTTCTATTTCTCCCATCAAATGTGTATTCACATTTTTTTCCGGCACTCAAATTGAACATTTTTGCAATTCACAAAACTCTTGTAACACAGTAATTTTGTTATAAAGCCAACGTCCGTCCGTCCGCCCGTCCGCTCGTTCGTCATTTCAATGTTATACAAATACAACATCAACAATAACAACAACAACAACAACAACAACAAAGAAAAAAAGTACAACAAACAAATTCTAGGAATGGGAGTGCACTTTGAAAACAAAGTCGAAACCCAATATATCCCCCACCACCCCCCCTCCCCGTGCAACCACTCGATAGCCTGATAAAATACATTATATAGATATAGACAGATGCGGATGGATGAATGGTTAGATGGATGATTGTATACTTGGATACTTGGATGACAGGATAAGGGCCCCGGGATTGGAGGGATTTCCAGACTTTTGTCATTGAATTGCTATTTTGAATATTTTTTTATATGAAATTTCTCCTACTGCCAGCGACAGCAGCAGCAGCTCTGACGTTGTCTTGCGTTGTTTCTATCTGTCTATCTGCATGGTGACAGTCAGTGATGAACGAATGGATGTATTTTGAGGGGGGCTTATATTTTATGGACGAAAAGACATACGTATTTGTACATATATATATATATTTATTTATTTATTTACTTTTGATGCATTTTTAGGTGCTTCTACACAAACTTGCATATGCATGCAGCTTGTTGTTGCATATTTGTTTGGTTTCAAGGACTGTTTTGTTCATTCGGCCATTCGTAGCGGATTATCTTTGAAAAGAGGTTGATTTGTAAAAGCTATTGGTATTGCTATTGCATTATTGTTACGATTATTTTGTTTTACTTTTTCGAGTTTCTTTCATTTTTTGTTTTTAATTAATATTTTCTGATTATTGATATATGTATGCACATATATGAACTTAGCTGCAGTCGGAGTTGCCATTGAAAAGTGAAAAATCTCAACAACAAAAGATAATTTGTTAAAAATTAAATTCCAAATGTTTCTTCATGAAGAAGGTAGAAAATTTTTTGTAGGCTTTTGGTTTGTTCATATAAACTTGATGCTTGCTGATGTCAACAATTTTTTTTTTTATAACAATATATACAAAAAAAGAGGGAATTCCATTATTAAAATTTAATTATTCTGTGAAACGGTGATTCAGCAAAACAGTTCCTGTTAAGACCTCAAACCCATAAAGGGGAAATCAAATCGAAATTCAATGACTCCGCTCATGATATAGGCAAATTTTTCTAAAAGTTATCTTCACTGTAGTACGCCCTGGTGTAATTGTTAGTTCGTTAGACTGTCACGCCCTAAATAGGGAAATCGAATAAAAAAAAACCAAAGTTTGCTGCCACTTGCTTTCGTCTCATATCATGAAAATTGCCCCTTACTTTTATCGAAACAAAGAGCTGTGTGACGCCAGAACCCCGACCTCAAAATTTTTTGACGAAACATGTCGCATTCGTTTGTCCATCGTTTGTCCACGTTTGTCCAGGCAAAAAAATCGTTTGTCCACCCTCAGGAAAAAAGTTATTAAGCTTTTCTTTTTTATAGCAAGTACCCCAAAATTAAAAAACGCCTCTACTGCCCACAATTTTGAACTTAGGAGGCCCGGACCAATTGCAATCGTTTGTCCACCGGCTTCTTATCATTGTCCACCCAAAATTTTCGTTTGTCCACCCTTAGTTCAAAAATTATTCAACTTTTCTGTTTTATAGCACAGGGCATAAAAAATTAAATTTTTTTTTTTGCGGAATGGAACCAATTGCAATCGTTTGTCCACCGATTGTCCATGTTAGTCCAGAAAGAAAAAAAATTTTTCGACCCTTAGTTCAAAAGTTATTCAACATTTCTTTTTTATAGCAACACCCCCAAAAACAAAAAGTCCCCTAAAATCCCCAATTTTTAACTTAGGTGGCCCGGACCAATTGCAATCGTTTGTCCACCGGCTTCTTATCATTGTCCACCCAAAATTTTCGTTTGTCCACCCTTAGTTCAAAAATTATTCAACTTTTCTGTTTTATAGCACAGGGCATACAAAATTAAATTTTTTTTTTGCGGAATGGAACCAATTGCAATCGTTTGTCCACCGATTGTCCATGTTAGTCCAGAAAGAAAAAAAATTTTTCGACCCTTAGTTCAAAAGTTATTCAACATTTCTTTTTTATAGCAACACCCCCAAAAACAAAAAGTCCCCTAAAATCCCCAATTTTTAACTTAGGTGGCCCGGACCAATTGCAATCGTTTGTCCACCGGCTTCTTATCATTGTCCACCCAAAATTTTCGTTTGTCCACCCTTAGTTCAAAAATTATTCAACTTTTCTGTTTTATAGCACAGGGCATAAAAAATTAAATTTTTTTTTTGCGGAATGGAACCAATTGCAATCGTTTGTCCACCGATTGTCCATGTTAGTTCAGAAAGAAAAAAATTTTTTCGACCCCTAGTTCAAAAGTTATTCAACATTTCTTTTTTATAGCCAGAACCCCGACCTCAAAATTTTTTGACGAAACATGTCGCATTCGTTTGTCCATCGTTTGTCCACGTTTGTCCAGGCAAAAAAATCGTTTGTCCACCCTCAGGAAAAAAGTTATTAAGCTTTTCTTTTTTATAGCAAGTACCCCAAAATTAAAAAACGCCTCTACTGCCCACAATTTTGAACTTAGGAGGTCCGAACCAATTGCAATCGTGACAAATTTTCGTTTGTCCATCCTTCATTCAAAAATTATTCAATTTTTCTTTTTTTATAGCACCCAACATAAAAAATTATTTTTTTTTTTGCGGAAGGAAATTTTAAAAACTGTTCTCTGAAATAATTTGACTTAAAAACATAGTAAATGAAAGGCGTCCTGCTTTAAAAAAAGTATAGCAGGACATTGTCAGTGTTGCTGCTGTTTTTTAATGATTTACTTTTATTGTAAGTTGATTTTTTATAAAATGTGAACCCATGCCTAAGAGAATCACCCTGTACATATATTATGAAATCTTTCATTTTCTACAAATTTCTTTTATTTAAATGAAAGGGTTAGGAGCCAGGCTATTTTAAAATGTGATTTTTTATTAATTTAAGGAATATATCAATTTTTTGTTGGTGGTGGACAAACGAAATTTTTGGGTGGACAATCACGAGCAGGTGGACAAACGAACCCACTTGGTGTCCGAGCCTCCTACATATGTTAAAAATTGGGAATGTTGCTATAAAAAAGGAATATTGAATAACGTTTGAACTGAAACATTTTTTTTCTTTTTGGACTAACATGGACAATACAAACGATTGCAATTGGTTCCATTCCGCAAAAAAAAATTTAATTTTGTATGCCCTGTGCTATAAAACAGAAAAGTTGAATAATTTTTGAACTAAGGGTGGACAAACGAAAATTTTGGGTGGACAATGATAAGAAGCCGGTGGACAAACGATTGCAATTGGTCCGGGCCACCTAAGTTAAAAATTGGGGATTTTAGGGGACTTTTTGTTTTTGGGGGTGTTGCTATAAAAAAGAAATGTTGAATAACTTTTGAACTAAGGGTCGAAAAATTTTTTTTCTTTCTGGACTAACATGGACAATCGGTGGACAAACGATTGCAATTGGTTCCATTCCGCAAAAAAAAAATTTAATTTTTTATGCCCTGTGCTATAAAACAGAAAAGTTGAATAATTTTTGAACTAAGGGTGGACAAACGAAAATTTTGGGTGGACAATGATAAGAAGCCGGTGGACAAACGATTGCAATTGGTCCGGGCCACCTAAGTTAAAAATTGGGGATTTTAGGGGACTTTTTGTTTTTGGGGGTGTTGCTATAAAAAAGAAATGTTGAATAACTTTTGAACTAAGGGTCGAAAATTTTTTTTTCTTTCTGGACTAACATGGACAATCGGTGGACAAACGATTGCAATTGGTTCCATTCCGCAAAAAAAAAATTTAATTTTGTATGCCCTGTGCTATAAAACAGAAAAGTTGAATAATTTTTGAACTAAGGGTGGACAAACGAAAATTTTGGGTGGACAATGATAAGAAGCCGGTGGACAAACGATTGCAATTGGTCCGGGCCTCCTAAGTTCAAAATTGTGGGCAGTAGAGGCGTTTTTTAATTTTGGGGTACTTGCTATAAAAAAGAAAAGCTTAATAACTTTTTTCCTGAGGGTGGACAAACGATTTTTTTGCCTGGACAAACGTGGACAAACGATGGACAAACGAATGCGACATGTTTCGTCAAAAAATTTTGAGGTCGGGGTTCTGGCGTCACACAGCTGAAACAAAGAGTGAGGTAAAATGTCTGGGAATCACTTTGATAGTAAATTTTTCTGCAACAAGAATGCCCAAATAACTGTATACTAGAAGTAGACCATGCATTTAGTTCTAAACTTAAATGGGATCGTGTAGATAGATTAAACGAAATTAGCAAGAGTAATAATGTTACACTCATTTAAAGCTACCGGGCCGTTAGTTTCCGGAGAAATAAAGGGCCAGACTTTTTACCGAAAATAAGAGTAATAAAGCCTTCATAATTTTGGAAGTAACTCCCAAAGTTGAGACAAGCCAAATGTTTACATGTGTATTACAACAAATCAGAGAACATGCGGCGAGGCTGGAGCTGTGGGGAGCAGCAGAAAAAGGAAACAGTCATCTCAATACATTTTCCACAGAGATACAATTCTTCAAAAAACACGAAAAATAAGTGATTTTTTTGTTTGTTACCTTAATTTGTTTGACTATTGTAATTGGTCAGAGCACGATAAGCATCTTTTATATACAAAGCTACAGCTTATCGCTGTTAATTATCTTTGTATACCTTTCAACTTTTAAAAGTGCAAAGTTACGAGAGCTACACCATTGTGTTCACCCTGTAAAGGTCACATTTTGCATATCTATAAGGTCAATGGTAATATACTGGCACAGCAGAGTTGTTAAAATTCGTTTTCAGTTGGTAAACAAAAAAAAATGAATTGTTGGCATTAAATTTTTATTTTCCAATTTTCTTCTTAATAATGTTTGTTTATATAATAAATAAAATTGCATACAAAAGAGCTACCGTTATCAAAGTGTAAACAGGAATACTCGCACATATAATAGGAAATTAAATATACGTAATGTGAAAATGAAAAAAAAAATAGCATTTGCTGTACTTTAAGAATTTATTATTTATTTTTTTTTTGGTTTTGAAATTCACATGAATACACTGGTTTTTTATGGGTTGTAATTTTATTGATGGTGTCTACAGATGTAGAGGCCTTGTTGGCAACGCTTATATGGCATGGCAAATAATGTATTTTTTGCTGTTGTTATTATTTTTTTGTGATAATTTTTATAAAGTTGCTGGAGGCAGAAACATCTACAGCAGCAGAATTATTTTAGTTCTACCTACACGCAAACATGCGAACGTAGAGCTTTATTCAATGGGGAAAGTTATTAATCGTGGCATGATGTATGCAATAAATTTTTGTTCGTTAACCTACTTTAAAGGCGTTTTTATTAGTATGTTCTTTAGTTTTGCTTTTTTTTGTTAATTTAATTGCATATCGCAACAAATAATGAAGGTTATTGCTGAAGATAGTTAATAATTTGGAAGAGAATATCAAATTTGTTTTCTAAAAATAAAATGTTTTTTATACTGCCGGTCGTCCAACACAAAATCTCCGTTGTAACTTCAATTACCAGTATATTCTGTTTAGAAAATTTTTGAAATCCTCCAGATAACCTTATAGGTACTATGCTTAACTTATAGCAAACAATAAGACTTGGTTTTATTAGCAGAACGTGCATGAATGAATAAGAATCGGTTCAACCTGCTCTCAAGAATTTGACTCTGAATGGGGGATTTTACTACACTACATAAGTCCAAGTAATCTGAAACATACAAAGGCTTTTATGCTTGACCAGAAACAGTAAAGGGTTTAACGAGTAGAAGGGAGATAACTAAAATCATTTTTAATCCCAATTAACACCCTAATGGTCAAGTGTGTCGGCGCTTTTATGTACTAGCATAACATCAACCTAATGCATGTAGAATGCTTTCCCCAACCAAAAAATTGCCTTATTGGACTAGTAAACTACGTTTCCATATAAATCAAGAATAATAAAAAGGCCAGTGGAAGGTTAACTAAAAATTACATTATGAACTTTTAAAGCATCCTCCTTTTTATACCATTATTTCTTTTTTCGTGGCTTTTCATACCTACTTAGGTTTGACAACTTTGAGAGCTTTAAATCCTTCCTCTTAAAAACCTCTTAAAGCAGCAATGGAATGGATCCAACTTCTAAACTTCGAAATTGTGAATCAATTTGATTAAAAACTCACCTCTTTCTCGATGTATTTTCTTATCCACAAAGATGTTTAATGTAAGATCCTCAGCTTCTACTTAAGTAGAATTCTCGCATCGATTCTCCCTTTAGTTAATATCTTCAGCTTCTTTCGAGAGTATAATCCCAAAATATGTGCGTAGCCGTGCAGATTCGGATCAGATCACAAAACTCCGACAACGATGATGACGACAACGACGGCAAACGAAGGATATCAAGGTGAATCAAGGTAGGTGCGACGTGCAAGCGATTATATCCAAATAGAGACTACACACTCAACAACCAGCAAGCCAAGGAGAAGGGGTGGAAAACGGGTTGCGAGTTGCCGGTGCTACAGGGGGGAGGAATAACCGAAATACGAGGAGAAAACGCGTAAACGTGAATTTAATTACAATCCAATAAGGGTCGTCCGCGGCAAGAGGCAAAATAATAATCCTCAGTCCTTGTTTGAGTGGATTTTGTGTTGACGCGAATGCGGAGGTGGGGGTAGGGACGGAAGTGGAGGATACTGATACAGAGCCCAGCCCAGAAACTGCTCTCCAAACGACTACGGTAATGTAATTTTATTTAAATTAAATTTTTATTTTGTTTGCTTATAGGTAGGTATTCCGCGAGAAGCCTTTTCGATGTTGATTTAACGATTTTGTTGGAAATTTATGATGATCACGACAGACAGACGGACTATCCGCAGTTTGTCAGACTTTCATTCGCCTTCATGTCGAATTGGAAAATTTCTGTCGAGCAATAAGGCATTTTCACTCAAAACTTTCTTCTTCTTCAGCACTTTTCTGGAAGTTGCACATAAAACTTAATAATTTTCTGGAGGACTTCCCAATTAAGAGATACGGGACACACGGAAATCACAACACCCGTCCAGGTAAAAACTCGGATCTCGGCAACTGTGGGAATTCGGTTACGGTTCGGATTCTCGAAGGAAAACAAACCACAAGCGGCTACTTTAACACTTTTTTTCTGACGAGGACGAGTGGAATAACGACAACGACGTGAATGACGAAAAGACGGCAGGGCAGGCAATGGAGATGGATAGAAATCTTGCCGTGTATCAGTTTTGACAAACGAAAAACGGATGAATGGGAATTTTTTCTTCTTGCTTTTTTTCTTGCTGCTTGCTTCTTCACTCGCGATTGTAGTTTTTTTCCAAGCAAATAACTTTTTCACAATTGATTTGATGGTATTAAATTTTATTCATGCAACACTCACTCTTAAAGAATTTTGTTTTATTTCAATTAAACCAATTTATTTAGTTTAATTGTTGTTTTAAAAAACGAAAGAAAAAAACCAACGAACGAACGATACTCTGCAGATTCTTGAAGCGTCGTCCATCTTGGATTATATTCTGTCATGTCAGATTTTTTTTGTAGGCCAAATGGATAGAGATCTCTACCAAATTGTCAGTTTCAAATGACAAGCAAAAACTTGGCACAATGACAGATGAAATTGGAAAGAAAAAAATAAGGAGGGCTAATTTTATTTACAAAAATCTTGCTATTTTGTGCAATAAAAAGAATAAAATATCTTATATAAAGTATAAAAACATTTTTACTTGCATCTTTTCTATAAAAAAAGGAAAAAACAATTCGAAATATTTATTTGCCTCCAAAATAAACCAAACAAATGGCTGCCACTTAAATGTCATTGTGCTGAGAATTTTAGTTTGACATTTAAATATGAACGAGACAGAGATATATTGCTGTTTGTTAAAAAGCCCTATTGAATGGGAATTGTATAGTTACCTCTTTTTGATCTAGATAGTTTTAAGCGCCGGTAATATGGATTTCTCTTTCGCGCGCATGTGAGAAATTATGAAAAAAAGTTGTGTTTATTTTTCGTGAAAGGATTTCGAAATTACTGATTCGAAATTTGAAGCGGCCATTGCTTTTTCGAACATTGCGAATTTTCGGTTACTTTGTTCAAAGTGTAGAGGGCACTAAATATGAGAAGAAGTTTTAATTTAAGTGGGATACACATGAATCAAAAAAAGAAAATACCGGAAAGACAGCTTTCACACACTGCAAAATTTTCTTGCGATTTCTCTTTTGGTTTGCTTTTGATTGCAAAGATGCTTTTACACACTGCAAATTTTATCTCTGCATTTTTCTATCACTTTTCCTTTTCATTCCATCTTCGTATACTTAGCGTAAGTGAAAAGGTTTCATCTATCTGCACTCTTTACTCCACTTGATTTAGACGAATTGAAATAAAACATACTCCAACAACAACGAAAAACACCAAAAAAGAAAGAGCGATAACGCTGCAATTTGTTCAACCTCTGCAATTTTGTCTACCCCGGCCACCATATACGTCCCTTATCATAGTTTTTCGAAATCGCAAGAGAATTTCGCAGCGTGTAAAAGCAGTCAAACTGGTTTTTTTTAGGAGGGTAGGATCGAGAGCTCGAGCTGGATTGGGGTTGGAATTTCAACCCTCGTTTTCAATTCATAGAGTTCAGAGCTCGATGTTGAGTTGAGTTGAAATGGTTTTGAAATGACATTAGTGTATTTCTGTGCCTACGTTCTGTTAAGCCTTAACTACATAAGCCAAAAAAGTGAAAAAGTACAAAAGTGAAAATTTTCAAACTCATTTTGGGATAGTTTTTCTCACTGGAAAACTAAAAAAATGATGCAGAAAGCTTAAATTTTGGTTTAAAAGAAATTTTGTACATTCTTTTTCACAAAACAACTGCGCTACCGGGAAAAAAAATATTTTTACTTTTGTAATTTTGCAAAAAGTGGCTTATGTAGTTAAGGCTTTAACTCTCACATCGATAAAATTGGTCAAGAAACGATGAGAACTGAAACAAATTATATGAGTTTTGTTCAATTTTTCACCGTTTCTCGACTGAATTGCTATGTGAGAGTTACAGAACGTAGGCACGGGCATTTTTCAAGTTCACTCCTTAAACTAGGATTCTTAGCACCGCTTCAGGAGTGGAGTTGAGTCGGTTTAAGCTCATTTCAACTCGATACAGGTATATGAAGAACCAAAGCGAGCTTCAAACTCGCTTAAATACCTCATGAAAACGTAAAAAACCAAAATTTAAGATTTTTGCATCTTTTATATAAGTTTTCCAGTTATAAACACTATCCCAAAATGAGTTTGAAAATTTTCACTTTTGTAATTTTTTCACTTTTTCGGCCAATGTAGTTAAGGCTTAAGCGAGGAACAGTAGCGTTGCCAGACGTCCCGGTTTGCCCGGGACGTCCCGGATTTCGCACATAAATTTAACTGTCCCGGCGGGGCAGCTTTTTTCCCGGGCTTAAACCAGAATTCATTATTTATTTTTTCGTTTTTCAAAAGAATAACTACGCTGTGATATAGATTTAACTTTCAGTATAATGTCATTCTGGCAACTTGACAGCTGTCACTTCAAATTGGAAGAATTATTAACATTCGTTTGGTTCCCAAAACTGCCAATTTCTTACAATTTTAGTCCAAAATAAATATAAAAAACTAAATTGGACATGTTTGAAAACTAGCAGTCGTATTTATTAGATTTTTGACTAGACAGACATTGGAAATATGTCGTGCAAATATGAAATACCTATGTTGAATTCCATGCAACCAAAAAATCGAGTCTGTTTAGCAAAAACTCACTTTTTCTAGACAAAGTAAATTTTTCGTTTTTATAGCAAGATCTACGGGAACTTGCACAAGCGCTAGGGAGATTTGACATTTCTCAGGAGATTAAATTATTAATTATCCTATTAATAATATTATAAATGTGAAAGTTTGTTTGTCTGTTTGTTCCTATTAATCGCCGAAAATATCTAATTGATTGTAATGACAATTGGTAGAACGACAACTTGGAACATGAGGATGGACATTGGCTACTTTTGATTTCATATAATCAACGACAGTTTACCGAAAAACAGTTATATTATAAAAAAAAAGGTGATACATTTTTTGAAATGTCAGATATTCAAACATCGGATATTAAATAATCAAAAAAAAAAAAAACAAATATACCAAAGTATTTTACAATCATTAAGTTATATAAACATGCGAAGCAGAGTGAATTAAATGAAGCTTTAATGACATATTGCACACCATTTTACAGTGCCATGTCTGTCTGTATGTCCGTCTGTTTGTAATTCTTGGAATTACCATTGCCAAGATTGCTTAGATTCAGAAACCCTCTATAGCGTGAATTACAGACAGCCCTAAAAAATGTATGTTTCGGAGTCGAAACCTCAAACATCATTTACTAATTATTTAGAGTTTTCGAGATATTTCATCTCATCTATTTTACTGCCATAGCAAGTAGTGGTAGCGTCAATGACGATACGATTGATCCTGTTTAGATTGGGAAAATGGAGTCCGGACTGGTGAGTCGTCTCGTCGTGTCTACATTATAAACTTTGAGCCGCCTCAAAATACATTGATACAACAACAATTTAGAAATTTCGCACAGTGAAACAACATCAAATGAGACTCATTAGATTAGTTTTTATGTTTTCTTCGCGCCTCACGAGGTACTTCACCCCGCATTTCTCTTACTTACAAACTTCCGTGATACCGGCCTCAATTTTCTCAATCTAAACAGGGTCATTGATGGTTAAATAAGATTTAATGACCGTTCCGTCGAAGAATGCTAAGGACAAAAAAGGGAAAGAAAAGAAAAGAAATGTCCAAGTTTTGAATTTGTGTAGATTTTATTTTTTTGTTCATTCATTTTTCTACTTTAACATCTATCTGTTAATTTGTTGTTATTTTCTCACATATTTTTTGTTTTGTACATTTAACATTAAGTTTATACACATTTTAATTCTTCAAGTTAATATAATATTTATTTTTTTATTTTTTATATAACTGTCTACTGTGTTAATCTTAACTATACCTACTCATACACTAGACGATTATAGAAATTTCTATGCCCAATATTAGTATGGTTTAGAGTTTTATTTGTGTATTATTGGTTCAAAATTCAATATTTTTTTGCATAAAAATATCTCACTAATGAAATATGTCTAAGAACAAACTAATTGAGAAATCAAAACATAACAGAGCTTTTGCAGTAATAAGTCTTATGGAAAATAATGCACTCAGTTGATGTTTTATTTAATTTTTTTTTTTAAAACTAATATTAACATTTAAGAAATACATGATTTTGTTTTTATAAATAAAGTTACGTTGGGAGAATCTTATATTTATAACAATACAAAATTTTATAATTTTTTTTTTTATAAAAGGTAACTGGGATTTACATAAAAATAATTTGTTTACCCTTTGAGTTATTATATTTTAACAGGGACACAAAGCTTAAACTAAATATTAAAAAATATATATTTATTTATTTTAATTTTTTGTTTTCATTTTTTTTAAATATTTTATATGCGTCCATCCATCGTTTAATTCCATTCACACTTCATCATTAAATACCATGCATTCTTTCAAATTCAAAAATTTGAATGGAAAGTAATTAACTAAATTTTTTTTTCACATCTAATTTTCAAATAAATTTATTTTGCATTGATTGTTATTTTTTTTTTTTTCTTTAACTGTGATTTTTGACTGTGAGTTATTAAATAGTGATACTTAAATGCTATTGAAGGAATTTAAAGGGTTTATGTTTTTCTTCAATTTACTTAATAAAAAATAAACAAGAATAAAATAAAAATAATATAAATTAACAAAAAAACTTTATATAAAAACACAAACAAGAGTTAAAGCTAAAAATAAAAATAAGATTAATAAATCACATCTGTTATCACGGTTATCTTCAAGCGCAAAAATTAAACGATAAATCGCATTCGATTCTACATCGATTTCCTTTTAACTTCTCGTTTTCTTACGATTTCTTCTTTTATTTTTATTTTCATTTAAAATAATTTCAAAATAAATATTCAGACAAAAAGTACCACGGTGTGTGGTGAATATAAAATTTAACCAAAACGAATGCACTCATGGCAAATTCGAATTCGAAGAAATCAAAGAAATACGTTTATTTATACAACTGGTACACAAACCCATTCTAAGATTCGAAATAGCCAAGACCAAAGCCAATTCTAGGCAGCCGCTGTAATTTTCGGTGTCGATATTGGTGCTGTGCCCGAACTATTGGTGGGTGAGTTGCTAGCAGATGGTGCTGCGCTATCGTCATTATTTGTATCATCATTAATGGCATTAATAACGGTTCCATCAGGGCCGGTTGTGGTATTGTTGGCCAACATATTTGCACGCAACTCGGGTGGTAGGAATATTTTGACTACGTTTGTGATTTTTACGCGACAATTTGGGCAGTTGGTCAACCTGGAAATGAATAAACAAACAAAAAAATTATAAAAAGTGTTGTGACGATAAATATGAGATATTTTAAATTTACATCAATGACCTAATATTACGTTTTCACCGACCACTAAACCGAGATTTAGGTAGATTTACCATAATACCGACTATGTTTCCACCGAAGGTTTATCTCAGTTTAGATTATATAATGTCGAATTCCTTTTACCAAAAAAATTCGATTTTTTTTCTACACAGAATCCATTTTTTTCTTTCAATACAAGGAATTTGTCCAGAAAAATCGATTTTTTTCTTCTGAACAGATCGATTTTTTTCTTGAAAGGAATTCGACATAAATGAATTTGGTGTTACCACCGCACAAAAGATTAAAAAGTAGATTTATTTTGACAGTATGCAGGTGTTGTTACACTTTTTCTAATGGAATTAGAGTGAGGCAGAATGTTTTATGTATGTCCCCCCAATGCATTCACTGTATGTGAGAAAATATAGGCCAGTTCGAGTTTTTTTTAACTATTGGACCTATGAAGATTTAACAAGATTTGTTTCAAATATTCGAGATTTAGGAAATAAATTTGTATGGTAAATCTTCCGGATTTGAAGAAGATTTAAATCTCGGTTTTGTCGTCGGTGAAAACGTAGTATAAATCTCCTCCCAAATCCCGTGATTTATCATACAAATTTTAATTTCCTCAAATCAAGATTTAAAATAAATCTTATTGATATCTTCATTTTTACAATTCGAACAGACCTATTCCCCTATTCAAAGCAATACAATCTATTTTTTTGTATAGTTTGACACAAAGCAAACTTGCCGTCTCTCTTCCACTTGATAAGAAAAATGACCCACCATCTTGAAAGATTCTGTCAAAATTAACCTACTTTAAAATATTTTTTTCTGGAGAAAACACTATCTAGGATCTAAACAAGATTAACTTGCGATGAAAACGTAGTAACAAACGAAATACATATTAACAAAATAGGTCTGTTTGCGTTTGCTTCACAAAACTGCCAATTTCGACCAGTTTCAGTTCAAATTTCCTTTTTTTTTCATATATTTTTTGACAGAACTTTGGACTTAATTAGGAATTTTGGAAAGAAAACGAACGGATGTAACATGTTACAAATGAAGCCAAATGCTATATCAGTAAAATACCAGCGCATTAAGTGATTTCATTCTTTTTTATCTTATTAAATATTTTTTTTTTCTTACCTTGCTGCGCACTGACTGCACGCCATAACATGACGACATGGATTAAACATACTATTGATTGAACGATCCATGCAAATTTTGCATGTCATCGCTTCTGAGATCCTTGTATCGACACACCGTTCAATTGCTGCTTCTCTTTCTTCTTTCTCCTTGATAGCAAAGTCCACTTTTCCACCAACAATAGCACCATCTTTCACCGTACTTGGCAGCAATCTACTAATGTCATCTGCCGTACTAGTTGATGCGGATGCTGTAATTTCAATACCTCGTTCGTGTAGAATTCGTCGTGCCTGATCGTGTACCTCACGGCAAGTGCGTTGTATATCGAAAACATAACGTTTTCCCAGCTCTGTGTCTTCTTTGAACATCGAAGCAATGGTGCCTTTAAGATCACGTGTAAATTGATTGGTTACCACACCACGTACTTTATCACAGACATAGAATGCATGGCGTTCGGTTATCGAACGATAGAGACCAGCAGCGATTGCATGTTTTTGCAGTTTTATCTCGAGTTCCTTGCGATCGTTGTGATCGTCAACGTATTCTAATTTGAATGTACGTCGAAAAGATTTAGCTGCTGCAATCGCACTGAATGGGATGCTATAAAGAAAGAACAAGATAATAATAATGAGTAACTTCATAATTGAATGAAGATATACATAATGTAGGTAGATACATTAGTTATATAGTAATTTGACAGTTCACTTGGAAGACAGTTCACTAAAGATTTATTTGGCAGTTTATCTTCAATAAAAATGATTGTGAACACGCCTAATTTTTGACAGTTTCAAAAGACATTTTGCCAGATAATTTTGAAAGATAAAAATGCTACAATTAAATCGTATTCATTACACCCCATATAACGACAACAACAACAACTGCTATTAGAAATTTAAAAGCAAGTTTTTCATTTATCTAAGTACTTAACATTGGTTATTTCCAGCATTCCATTTCTTATCAGTTATCACTTTGAGGATTTGACAGCTCTATCTTACTCTACTCATTGCATAAACAAAAAAAAAAAAAAAAACGGAACGCTAAACTACAATACAGAATCAAAACAATATAAATGCAACAAGCGCCACATGCAATCTCTTGAGAAAGTGTCTAGATCTAGAGGCGTATCAGCAAACTATTCAAATAATGGATTTCCCAGAACCGCCATGATATTTCAATTTTAAAAGCAAATCTTGAGTAGAATATAATATAAATGTAGGTACATAGGCTTGTGGAATTTAATTAAAAATAATAATATTCAAAACAACCATAAAGTTATTTTCCATTTCCACTTTATGATTGCGGAATGAGGAACATCGGGCTTTAGGTTTGATAGCATTTATGTTCGCGTCATAAATAAGTTCCTTATGTACATACATTTGATATTCCTTTTGCTGTACGTCAACAACAATAGATATATTGCACTCATTGGTTTTATAGCACAAAAAAAAAGAGCTTCGGATGTGTACCAAAGGTTTGTTTTAACTTGTGAATTTTTAAAACATTCAAATTTGAGGAATTCCCTCTCAAGTATGTGCATGTAGATGTTTTTGAAAGAAGTCTACAAAAAAAAAGAAATCAAACAGATTTGGTCAGTTTAGACGGTGATGAAGAAATGGACACAAGTGCATTCTATGCCCGTTTGGTAACTTGAAATATTCACCAAGTATCCCAAATCTGTTTTTTTTTTGTTTTCGTATAAGTTTTGAGACCCAATTTTGAAAATTTGTAAGAAATTTCACGTTACAACGTCTGTTTAATTTGTTCTGAATGCTCTTCAAAAAAATAAACTCATCCTGAAATGTTATTGTTAGCTTTGTAGCCTATTGTAAAAGATTCTTACGCTGTGGCTCCATTGGTAATATTTCAATGGCGATGGCAATTTATTGATTGGGTGGGCCTTTTCATGGCCAGGCAATTAAAATTGTCAGAAAATTCACATATAGAAATGGTGACAGAAACTGCTACTCTTTTTGATAATATAAAATTTTAATTCATTAATTTGTGGTCACTTCTATTCATATTTTTACTTTTTGTTTTAAAATGAAGGAGAAATCGTTCAAAATTGCCGAGGAACCATTTTGTAAAAGACGATAATTGTTGCCTTTCATCTTTCGGGCAATATTGCCATTGCCATTGCCATTACCAAAGTGTCGCCATTGTCATTGTCATTATTCAAGGCAATGGCAATAAGGAAAGGCAATTTATTGCCTCACAAATTGCTAATGGAGCCGCTGGGTTAGGTCGTGTGCGAATTGGGTTAAAGTCGCTTGAAATTTTATCCGAAGATACATTTTTGACACTAATGAGGTGAATCTGTACGTGAAAACGTCAGAATTTAATCTCGGATAACATTTAATTAAAATTTTAACCCAGTTTGTACACGTTATTTGCATTTATTAAGATTGTTAATGGTAAGAAGATATAACAAATAGAGTAGAATCTGTTCTTAAAAATGTTTCATAAACAGCCCTCACGTTCCAGGATGTCTTTACAAATTGTTTTTGACTTTTCAAGTTCCACTTCCAAAAGCAATTTCCAATTACAGCTCCGTAAAAGTGCTGATTGGATCCCATTTACAAAGTTTCATGATTATGCCCTACCAACAAAAAAAAACCCTCTTCCGTAAAAGATCACAATTTAAAATAAACTTCCATCACTCAATCGCACAAAGGACATCATTAGTTACATCTGTCTTCACAAAAGTAATCTTTAAAAAAAAAAACACCTTAAGGATAGGTAGGCACTAAAAACTGGGAAATACAAAAAATAGGAAGGAAAATCATCTTAATATGGCCAAAAACATTCGCCCTTAAGGTCAAATGGGGCAGCATTTTTCCCCTGTACGAGATAAATCTTTATTTTTTGTCTTGTTGTCACACTTATCTTATTCAAAGCTCTCTATGTCATAGCCATAGCTTGAGGATTCGTTTTTATCTTGATAATACCCACAGTGGTTGTTGAATGAAAGATGTAGTGGATACTTAGGCATGTCTTATGTACCTATGTAGGTATGTACTTATAAAAATACATTTAGATTTAGGTGGAATTATTTTTATTGGAAAAAGTTAAGCCTGAAAGAGAAACATTTTGCCATCCCACTCAACTTAAGTTATTTTGTGCTTTTATGATAAATGGGGGTAATTTATTGATTATTACAAAAAATTCTAAAGTCAACATAACAAAAACAAATACTTAAAGGAACTCCCTCCACTGATCTATCCTGAGAAAACATTAAAATTCAATTTCTCAGGGTTCAATATTACTCATAAATTGAGTCAATAACCTGACAGAACATAATGCATAAGGAAAATGACACACCTCTGTCCATAAGAACACATTTCAATCCTTCAAGCTTCTCAAAAGGCCAAACTATAAACAAATTGGGTCATTTGGGAAATTAAAAAAATTACGCCCTGTTCTACTTTTTTGTCCTCGTCATTCTCCAAATCAGTTAAACCTACCTATACCTTATTTTTATATAATCAGGAACATGTTCACATTAATAATCTCCCTAGAGAAAGACAGCCATAATAATATTCCACACAAAATGCTCATATATTGCCATCGGCCAGCATTTTTCTTTATTCGTTTCATGTCCAAAAATGGAAGTTGGAGAAATTGAATAAATCAAAGAAGCTGTTGAACGAGTCGACCAAAAGTGCAAACAACAAATTTGCAAGGAACAAGGTTAGACTGGATTGTTGCTGCTAAATGCTACTCATTCTGGCCAAACCAGTAGCAAAAATGGTCATAATGATTGAGGAGGAACAGAAGACAATTAATGATGATAGGTGCGGCCTTACATTATTAACATTGCCAATGAAAGAAAGAATAAAGGAAATTTATTTTCATCCAACCATCTCCTGGTTAAAAGAGCGTTGACATTAAAAATAGTGTGGATATGAAATTGGAATATATTACGTTTGAATGACGGCGTGACATTCTTATGACAACTGTTAACTATATTAAACGAATACTTATCAAATAAATGAAAGTAAACAAACAGTTCCAATCATTTTATATTTTTAGCAAAAGTTGAGATCAAATTAATTGGAATTTTTATTTAGGCCGTGTACGAATTCGTTTAAAATTTCGATTAAATTTTGACATTTCTACGTACAGATCCACCTCACTAGTGTCAAAAATTAATCTTTGGATAGAATTTAACGCGATTTTAACCCAATTCACATACGGCCTTAATAACAGTCGGCCTAAATTTGATTTTGCGAATGGGGTACAAAAATTAAGTTAAATTCTATTCGAAGATTTTTATTTTTGACACTAATGAGGTGAAGATTCTAATCTCGGATAAAATCTTATTGAAATTTTAATCTAATTCGCACACGACCCTAGATCACATTTTGCCGCTTTTGAGGTGGATATATAAATTTCAAAAATTGATATAAAGTTCAAATTAAATCAAAATAACAATCCATTTAGGCCGTGTGAAAACTGGGTTAAAATCGCGCTAAAATCTATCCGAAGATTACCCAATTTTTGACACTAATCAGGTCAATCTGTATGTAGAAACGTCAAAATTTAATCTCGGATAAAATTTAATCGAAATTTTAATCCACGCGGCCTAAAACTTCCGTATATTTTACTGTCAAACACACTGTTTATATGCTATTATATGGGGTTTTTCATTAGAGACTTTTTAATGAAACTTACTTGTTTTTCTCATCTCCAGTGCAAACCGTAATGCCATGAGCACCTACCGCAATATCACAACGCACTGGATTCTCATTTGTGGTAACACCACTAAAGATCTCCTCCCCATAACCAGGCAACTCTTGAATTTCCTGCAGTAACCAGTACTTTGCTGATTTCGGTGGCATATTCAACCTAGCTAGTTTCTCATGTTCGACAGCAATTTGACGAAGAAACTCATCGGGCAGCTCACCGTTGGTATCATTTGCTGGCCTTATAATGTAGTCCTCGTAAATTTTTAGTGGTGATGTTACCATTAAATTCTCTACACTTAATGCATCCGTTGAATTGTTTGATGCTGCTGATGATGTCGTCGTTGATGCTGCCGATGATGATGACGACGATGAAGCTAATGTTGATGATGACGATGCAGATGTTGTTGCAGTAGAAGGCGGATGTGTACTAATAGCGGGACTTGACGATGATGAAGTTGAAGCTATCGAATGAACACCTACGGCTATATGGGGATGACTATGATGATTTACCGAATGATGTGGATTGTCAATATTTTCACAGGATTTCTGTTTTGAAAGGCGGCGTTTTTTCAACGTAAACACATAGTCCTTCTCTTTCTTTTCCTTATGTTGTTGTTGGATAAGTTTGAGAAGCTGCTCTTGTTGTTCCCGTTTCATGCGTAGAGGGCATTTGGATTTCAATGACATATCATTAAATCGAATACTATCGGCTTGACATAAGAGTGCACTTAATTTTGCAGCATTATTCCAATCTTTGGCATTAAGTCGGCCTTCCAATAGATCCACCTTAGCTTGCATATAGAATAGATTGCGTACACTTTCTTGTAGAATAAAATGAACTGGTACCCAGAATTTTACTCGCAATGCTAACATTAGCTGAATGCCACTGCTACAGCTACCATCTTGGGTCAGGCGATTGCGAAGATTGATCCATTGACGGGGCCGTGTTTCCTTCTGATTCGGCAACCAGTGTTCGAGTCCGAAATATTCCATTTCACATATTATGCCGAGGGCTTTGCAAACCTGCAATAAAAAGAACATAATTATGTGTTTAGAACTTGGTTTCATTATCATCATTATAGTAGAAGTACACTAATTAAGAAAGTTATGAGTGGGGACACGTCAAATGGAAATAAGGACACCAAAAGGTTTTGATAGTCCATAATGCCATTTTTTGTTTGTTTTTAAGAGCTGCCAGACTTATAAATAAATAAAGAATTCAAATTTAATTGATTTTGATCCCCCAAAATTCCCATAAGAAGAAAAAAATATTGCTATTTCATGTGGAAAATAAAGCAATGTAATTCACCTCAAAGTCAACACACCACACTGTGGTCCTATTTTAAAACCAAAACAGCTTTTCACTTGTCAGACGATGACAACCCCTAGAGAGATGCAATTTGCCAAAAAAAAAGTAAAGGAAAAGTTTTCAAGTCAAGTAGAAAAGAGAACAAAAACGACAATCAAAAGAAGGAAATATCTTCCATTTGAATTGTATTTTTTTCTGGGATTGTATCATATGTACCTATGTTTAGGTATATTTTTATATCTATAAGCTACCATAAAACGAAAATCCCTCTATGGCAGAAAATGGATGTGTTAAATTGCATTTCACATTTTTCAAAAAGGAAACGACCTCTCGCAGATATCAGAAAGCATCAGTGAAGCCGTAGGAGAGAGCACATTTTTTATTTGTCTCATTCGAATGGGTAAAGTGTCAGAAAGAATTGGTATAGGATTTTAGATAGTACAGAAGCTTAGATGGTGGGTTTTAACTGTTAATTTCTCTCTCTAATATCTGGAACATTGTCTTTTTGGAAACATGGAATGCTATACAGAGCCCATAAACAGTTGGGTTGATAGTTAAAGCCGTGTGTGAATTGGGTTAAAATATTTCGATTAAATTTTATCCGAGATTAAATTTTGACATTTCTACGCACAGATTCACCTTACTAGCGTCAAAAATTAATCTTAGGATACAATTTAATGCATTTTAAGCCAATTCGCAAACGACCTAAATATATGGTTGTTCTGTCAGCCAGCACAAAATCCTATTCTATTCTAAAACCCATTAGGGTAATTTCTATTTTCATGCATTTGGCTTAAGCCAATGACCCGATTTGTCACATTCATTGCATAGTATCTACTATTTGTACACGTTCTCGCGATTTGAACTCTTATCCTTGAATGTTTTGCATTTCCAATGCCAACATTCATAGCTCAAGTGCATCCTTATTTTTTTTGTAAGAGTCTATCCTTGTACATATTTTTTTTTATTTGGTTATTCGTAGGTAAACCTATAATGATTCTCGTTTGGAGTGAAACTTTCATCTGCTTTTGATGTAGGATAAACAAAAAACGCTGTTGGGATGTGGTTTAAATAAACACAGTCATTATTTTAAAAAAGGAGAAGTGTCTATCTGTCTGTATAGTGTTGACGGTTAAAAACTGATGTTGGTTTTTGGAACGGTATTTGCATTGCATGAAACATCCTTCAGAATGTTTTCTTTTTGCTGTTTTAATGATATATTGAGTTATTTATTTTATTTTCTCCGCATAAGTTAAGTGTGTTATCACATACCCATTTGAAATCAGCGGGTTATAATTGCTGAACCATGAGTTAAAATATTGAACAGCGTTTGTAAAACAGTCGTTAAGTTTTTTCTTTCAGAGCGCCTTCTGAGCTCTCTGATTTATGTACCTATTTATTGAATTCACCTGCTTATTTTTACCCAGTATCGGCGCCCTATTTAACATCGACCAATTCCTAAATTCCAAAACACGCAACCATACCTTTCCAAAACATTTAGGTCATATGTGAATTGAGTTAAAATTGCGTTAAATTTTATCCGAATATTAATTTTTAACACTATAGTGAGGTTAAATTGTGTCATTGCCATTTTTAGAGCAATAATTCTGATTTTGCCAAAAACATATGTACATATAGGTATTCCGGAAGAAACCATAAGCGTTAAGTTGCCATGAAATGATCCAATATTTAATTGGGTCGTATAAGAGTTTTTATATAGTTCTACAGATTTTACGCTGGGTAGGTAGTATTGGTTTGTTTTTACAACAAAAGAAATTTTCATTTACGGTTGAGCGTTGAGCTTGGTTGGTTCTGGTGCTACTCTTAGGAGTTACATAAAAAAACTTTCTTTATCAACCAAGCACGATTTTCTTCGATGAGCTAACCGTAAGTACATTTATATAACTTTTAAAATTACTTTATTCCTCTTATACCTACCTATTATAAAAGAAAGAAAATTAAATTCTCTGAACTTCCTGACGAACCCACAAGTATACTAAATCCAATTTCCTTGAACAATTAAAAGCAGTTTCCACAGGCCACAACTCCTTTTAAATTTCCACCCTCCTGACCATAATAAAACCCACAAAACATTGCCACACTAAACATTGAATTTATCACGGATAACGGATCCGAGTTCTTTGTTAACTCGGTCGAAAAAAAAAATAAAGAATCCTATATAATGTAGGTACTTGCAAAAGCTCAAGCACTCAGGAAGACTTAACTTAATGGATTTCATAAAGCCTTTGAATCCGTTTTCCCTGACAATGGGTGATAAATTGGTAAAAGTTCTATGAAGCATTCTTTATTCCACTCTTTATTCCACGAATGAAGGAATTTCTTATTTTTTTGTTTGTATTATGTTTTTTTTGGTTTTCAATTTAATTGAATTTCCAAACCAAAAACATAGTAATGACTGAAAAACAATAAAATCGTTGAAATGAAATTTCGATGCGATAATGTGGGAAACACCACCCACCAAAAAAAAAATGGTACAATTTAGTTTTAGAGAAATAAAAGTTGATTGTTGAAATATTTACTTAATAAATAAACACGTAGCAATTTATTGAAATTATATTTTGTTAAACAAAAGAAAAAAAAAATATGAAACGAATGACGGAATGTAAACAATCGATATTTCTGCACCCAGAGGAATAAGAAATCATTAGGGAAAAAATAAATTTTATTCCACATTTAACTGATTTTATTGTGTCCATATTCAATTCATGACAATCAATTTGATTTTGATATAGGAATAGGAAAACATGAAACTTTAATATTTTAATTTCAAAATTTTGTTGATACTGATGACAAGAACTACTATTAGGCGTGTCCTACCAAATAAAATCTCACTGAGCGCTCAATGTCAATTTGACGAAGGCGAAATCATTCCGTGGGACAACATTCTCCGCTCAATTGTAAAAAAAAACTCATGTGTTATAATTCTCGTACTGAACTTCTGAAAAATCACTTTAAACATTTTCTTCAAATAATTAATTTTTGAAACATAAAACTTATATAAATGAATGATAAATAATAACAAGTTCAATTTATTTTAGTTTTTATTTACATTCCGTCTTTATTTTGTATTTATTTACCACTTTTGCACTTGCGCACCACAACAAAAATTTAATTTAATTGTCAAAAGAACAGCAATTTTGGTTGAGAAAGAAAACTGAGAAATGAATCCAAAAAATTTTCGTCTCACATATCTCAGGAAAATATCTCAGTGCTCAGGTGAGATTTTTTTTTTTTCGTGGGACTGGCCTATTCTTTCTTGTGTCATTTGAATTTGACCCTGAATAGGTCACCATATTGTTTATTTCTACGCTGTCATCACAAAGTTGTCCAGTATAAACTTTGAGCTAGTTTACACGATTTTTTTTTTCGGTTGGTTTGTCTTACGTCTTTTTGACATATTGGGTGTGTGGTGCAGAAATGTAGA
The DNA here is from genome assembly GCA_947049315.1 of Epistrophella euchroma. NCBI lineage: Eukaryota > Metazoa > Arthropoda > Insecta > Diptera > Syrphidae > Epistrophella > Epistrophella euchroma. The sequence goes on from OX346248.1 coordinate 36,622,864, forward strand.
AGGAACGAAGCTTACATTTCTACACTCCAAACATTTCCGTCAAAATAATGCCATTTTTACATGTTACAGAAATTCTAATTAGTTATACCTACATGACATGCGGAGTTATTGCGACTTAACGCTGTTTTACTATACATATATTCCTTTTTAAAGTAGGTGATGTCAATTTTTTTTAAATGAAATCAAAGTCAATTTGAATTTTTCAATAACTTGAATATTTTATGTTAAATTTCTATATTTGAATTTATTTAACAGAAAATACTTTAATAAAACAAAAGCAAAAAGGTAATATAAAACAATATTGTATATGCACTTCAGGTATTGAAGTACATTTTTCTGTTGATTTTGTTTTGATAGTTGTTATTTAATCAATACCTTACCTACGCCTTTTTATTATTTTTTTTTACTGTTTTTAGCGATCGTTAAATATTAAACATGAGTTGAAAAATCAATACCTGATTTTTTTTCCTTTCATTCTAATTACTTTGCTGTAGGTATCTAAATAAATATGGCCTCTTTTGATAACTCGATAAGAACGACAACAGCGATGATGCCAATGCTATTGACAATCTTATGTAAAAAGTCACACTTCAAGGCTGCTAGGTACGTCAATAACGTCAAAGTCTATCCAGTTTATAACGATTGACAAATACAATTATTATGCAGAAATTTTGAATAAAATAGCGTACCTAATGCCGTGTCATGTGTACATACATACATATGTATTTAAAAAAAAAAAATTAAACATATAATTTACAGAAGTCGTTTAGAAATAGTAACAATGAAATAAAGTAGTATGCATTGTACTAGATCAAAAACCTTGGTTAATGCTTTTTGGAGAACTTTTAATATTTGATTCAAAATAAATAGAATTTCTATTTAAATTAATCACTAATTTTCAAGAAGTTGATAAAAACGGTACACTCTACTTACTTAAAGCCTTCCAGATTTATAAATATTTTTAATAGGTGCTTTTTTTATAGCACATGCACGCGCATAAAAGTATATCAGTACAGTAGGTATTATTTCCGTCATTCCTTTATCTCTTATCAAAGAAATAATATAGTATTTTGCTTGCCTACTTTAAAATATCACGGATAAAATTTATTTATTATTCGATAAAATTTTATATAAAAATATAGGTACTATGTTATCTGAAAGAGTTGTTTGTTGTTTAGGGAAATCGACTTACAGTTACTTTCCGTAAATACCATTGTCATTTTTGCGTATTGTATTGGGAACAAAAACAAGAGATTAATGAACTTAAATGTCAAAGCGCAGAATAAGGATTCATCGCAATCAAAATAATTTTGACAGATATGGAAATTGTGTTACATATTAAGATAATAAAATTAATAATTTAATAAAGAAATACATATTGCAGTTCAATACTTGTTGATTAAAAAAAAAAAAAACAGGCAATGGGTATATTCAAGATATGTACATAAGTCGCAAGTGTCCTGAAAAACAACTGCTAAAAGCACATTTATCAATTTGAATGAGATTATTTCAAATATAGGTATCTAATTAAAATCAATGAGATGATTGTTAAATGAATAATATGCCTGTTTGTTAACTAGAAACGTTGTACGACGTCGTACGACATCGCAGAATTTACTGTCAAAACCAATAGAAAAAAAAAACCCAAATCTTCGAAACTTGGTGAAAGTTGCAAAGAAACAAAAGTAACCAAACAGACCTTATGTTACATGAATATAATTATTGTGAGTCTCTATTGGTTGTTGAAGCCAGTAGCATTATTGACATTGCAATACAATAGAACAGTTTCAAATGTCAACCTTCAGTGAATATTCTTGCATTAAATGTCATTTCTAAAGATGATTAATAAATCTATCAATATCAGTTGTTCTTGTTATTCAATATCAAGTTTTTTATTTTTTTGCTAAATGCGCATTCAACACAAATTAATGCATGACTGTAGACCGGATAAATATTCCACTTCAACTAGTTTTAATAAAACTAACTTGTGTAACTACGGTTGTGCCAATCGCGGGCTAGATTTGTAAATTATTTACAAAGTAAAGTTTTTGCTGCTTCTTCAATATAGGGTGTGTCCACCAAGGCATTCTATGACATTTTTTTTAAATATATTTACTTTTGTTGTTAATTAGCTTTAATACCCTTATATAATTTGCGTTTGATAAGTATTCAGACGCAACTTTTCGTGCAAAGTTAAATAAAACAACAACTATGTACGGAAATAGTACCTATGCATGGTTTATTCTCTAAGTTTCGAACGACCACTTGAATGCTGTTCTAACAATTATATTCTTTAATAGTTAAATGTAGAATTCTTTAAAGTGTGAACACGGCCCAAGTCCAAGTACAAAACTGCGTTTATATTTTGGTGGAGTTTATTCAAGTCCCCTTTCACACGAGGAAACTGAGTTACCGGCAACAATTAGTTCATTGGAGAGAAGGGCAGGGAGAAAGAGGGGTAAACAAAATCTTCCCAGTCAACAAATTCAGGAGATTTTTTTTAACGTTTCTCTTCACACAAGGTAGTTTAAAAGGAAAATATGAAAATCTACGGGTTTTTTTGCTTGCGTGTGAAAACGTCAAAAAAATCTGCAGCAACTAGTATCTTCGTGTGAAAGGGGACAAAATCTTCAATATAGTATGTAACTCGATCTTTAGATTCTGCAAGTAAACGTATTAGATTTGTATTTTTGACCCAGTTGAAGGTCAACTTTGAAGTTTATTTGAAATCGTAGCTTGCTTCAAAACTGGTAAACATAATTGATGTAGAAAGTGTCCAGTTTAATTTATTTGTACGTACTGTCTTCAGGAATGGAGGGGCCTACATTGTGTGTTGTATAAATACTATAGGTACTACCTTCATGGCTATTCTTGATTTGCATTCATATTAGGTAAAGTGTAAATAGAAGTCAGAAGTCAGGTAAACAAGACATTGCAGTTTAATTTTTCACAATTAAAAAAGGCAAAGTTCTAATAGTGTCAAACAAACAACATCTACTGTTGGTCATTTGAATTTTTAATTGAATACATTTATATTAAATTATCACGCCTTAATTTATGGAAATAATTCTGTTTTTTTTTTAATATTTGTAAAACTGCGTTAATATTTTTCATTTTTTTTTTGCGATATGCAAATAGTTACAGAATAAGTTATAATTATAGATCATCACCATCTGTCATTCTCTTCAAAAAGCTTTTTCTATTTCAAGCTTCATCACCAAATCAACATCATAATTTGGCATTTATTTTAGTAAAGGCACCGATTCTCTTTTTTATTTGGTTTGAAATTTCAAACTAGTTAATTTATAGAAAAACAAAAATACACAAAATTCACCATTTAAAGCAGACACGATAATTGTTTAAAAATCCAAAGTCTCAAAGTCCAATAAAATAAAAAACTGAATTTTATTGACGATCTTATAACAGAAAACAGCTGTAAGAAAAAATAAACATAGTTTTCTACCTACATATGCACTCCCTGGCATTAAAAAGACATTTCTTATTTCTTGAAACCGGATACGAGAACTTATTATCACTTTTTTATTGAACTGATCAGAATCAGAAACAACAATCAGAAGAGATAATTTTACGTGAAACTCTTTGAAAAATAAAGACTAGGTATAAGAGACCACAAGTGTTGCCATTATTTCCTTTGTGGAATAAAAAATGACGTTTGTAGAAGTCAAAATCTTGATAGTGTAAAATGGCATTACTATGCATTCTCGTAAAATTCATTTTAAATATACATTTTGATCTTTTTAAGCTCTTAGTTTATAAAACCGATTCAAACTCTTTTGAAAGAGAAAAGAAGATATCATAACATAACACGTAACAAAATAAAAAAACGGCTGAGAAAGAGTTAAAAAAAAAAACCGCGAAATTCAAAATTGGACTTTGAACAGCGACCCAAACAGATATTGGACTTTGGACTGAGCGTTCAGCGATGATCGTGTAAGTTGAATGCTATTTGTTGGCATACACTTTACTTTTTTTAGATCAGAGTTTTTTTTTTTAACAAGAAAAGATACTTTACCCAGAGCAATAATTGGAAGTTGTGGGCAAAAGTGAGGGTAAAAGTGTGTGTGTGCAAAAGAAACATTAAAATGTTTTCTACTCTTGAGGTTTTTTTCCATTCATTTTGTGTTTGTTTGTTGGTATCAGGCTAATGTTATGTTTCTGTTGGTTTTCTTTTATACCTTTTATAGATACTTTTTTTTTTTTGGAGGTGAGTAATATTTTTCTTTTATAATCATTATTTTCAATAGTGAGGTAGCTAGCTTCTAGCGTAGAGGGTATAGATCATAGACCTCGTGGATCATGGTCGTTGCTTTGTTTATTAAATAACCGTTCTCTTTGTGACAGAATGCGTAATGGGTGCGATATTGCCGAGTCGCTTTAAGATTTAAAGTAATTGTGAAATAAAATCTATGTACCTACTGAGGATTCAACCAGGAACTATTATAAATTGTATTATGACATGAGATATGTGGATAAGGTTAAATCTCTTTCTCTAGAAAGACTACTACGACTTTTAGGTACCTACTACCTATGCTAGATTTTTAACTGGAGAGATATGTTTGAGATAGATGACTCCAAATCAAGCATAATATGACACGACTTAAATCTGTCAAGTTTGGTAGTTAAGCAGTAATTATTTAAGATTGCAGAATCTAAAATAAGATTCTCTATTTTATAGCAAATAGTAGGAATAAAATATTTCGATATACGTAACGAAATTAAAATCTTCAGAAGATATTAAGCCTTAAAATATAGGCATGAGAAATCATAAAGACCAAAGCTTTTGCTTTAAAATTCCACATTAATTCCAAATTAATCCATAGAGTTACATTTATTAAACTATACCTACATACATCCGTTGTTTAAAGATAACTTTTGAACCCCTCAACGTTTGTTAATTTAACATGCTCCAAATAATCAAAAACTGCATCATCAGTATAACCATTGTTTAATGTCAGTGTATTCATTTCATATTTATTAAATGGGGAACATACAAAAAAAAATATCTCAACAACTTGGATCTTCCCGTTTAACTTGCATCGCCATTGCCTCCAGCCTCCAGCTGCGTTCGTTGAAACAATTTCCCAGCACTATTCACTCAAACCATCATCATTTCAAAAATTATTCCTTCTCCCCTGCTGTTTTATACGAAAAAGAAACACCCTGCCTCACCCAAACAACTAACGTCCCAACCAGTTTGTTGTTTGCTATTGTGTGATCACTCGGTGAGCACGTGCCATAAAATTGTCCATTTGACGCGGTGTGCACACTGCTCAAACCCCAGTGAAACGGCAACAAAAACGAGAAATAAAAAGAAGAGAAACATAAACAAACATAAATACAAAAAAAAAATAATAACAAACAGAAATTGTTAAAGAGCAAAGCAAACGGACCATGGACGGAAGAGACAAACGAAATCGCAAATGAGATGGAATCTTGGGCTTGGGAGTCGGGAACAGGATGCTGGGATGTAGGTGTGTATCTATCTTTGAGTTTCTTGGTTTAAATGTTCGCTTCAACAAGTAAGTGGTTCCATTAGAATCAACTGCATTGTCGACTTTTGCATCAGCGAATCCGTTGTAAATCAATGAGTTTGTCTCTTTCAAAATGCGTATCTGACGGGCTCCTTTTTTCACTCCAGATGTTGCTTTATTATCTTGAAAACTATAACAATTCAAAAAAATGTCACTAATGGCGAATTCGTTTACCGAAAAAATTCGATTTTTTTTTCTAAACAGAATCGATTTTTTTCTTTCAATACAAGGAATTTGTCCAGAAAAATCGATTTTTTTCTTCTAAACAAATCGATTTTTGACATAAGTTTTTAATTCAGGATCGGGTTGAATTAACGTCGAATTTTCGACCCAAGTTTTTCTTTCATAGATTTGAGAGCTCGATATCGAGTTGAGTTGAAATGGTGTTGAGATGAAATATGGTGTTTCTCAAGTTAACTCCTCAAAGTCAAAGTTTATACAAAAAATAAAATAAGGACTAAAAATGGTGAAAATTGGTTGTTATGGCAAGGAAACGAGGAGTCGAATTTTTGTAAATAAAAATAACGGATTCATTTCTAGCTCATTAATATATTTCTTCGAGCTTCGACTAAATAAAACTACGATAAATATATTTCTTCTTATTGTTGGAACTACAATGTACATTATATTTTTATTACATAAAGTACGGTAATAAACTAATAAATATTCTTCATCTTCCTCTATAATTTTTTACGTTTTTTTTTTTTAAATTATTTTCTATCTTCTTTAAGGTATCTTTATTGTACAAATCAGAATGAATATTCTTTAAAAAAAAATAATTCAAAGCAGACAAAATGCCAAAGTTTATTAAAATAAACTTTTTGACGTCAATAAAAATCTTCACCATTGCTGACACATAAGGGGTTCAGCTTGGGGTATAGACACATGTGGCACGTGTGTGGAAATTCTTTGATATATTTTTTTTTTTCATTTGTCTTACACATGATTGTATACATACGAACATCTTTGAGCAAATGAATTTGAAAGAACGTAAATAAAATGCGTTTCATAGACATACAACTTTGAGTTTTATATAAGACGGGTTAATCAGTTAAAAAATATTTGCTTTGAGGTTATGGCAAAAGAAAATAATGCAACGACTTAAAACATCGTTGGTTTCTAAAGTTTTCCAATTCCGTGTCTGAATTTTTTGACAAAAGAAAATAAAAGTGACAGGCTGTCAAAGCTGTTTTCAAAAAGGCTATAAAAAGGGAGGTTTAGATGGTGAAACGAATACCTATAGTACAATTTTTTTTTGTTTGAATGTTCGATGAAAAAGATAAAGTACCCACATACATAATGCGTCATATTGTTTAATTATTATTTTAACATATCCCAAATTCTTCATTTTATGACTTTACCGACCCCTTATTAATCATAAAACTTTCTGCAGCAAACAAAAAAATCAAAGAAAAGATTTAAAACTAAAAAGTCATCAAAAAGCATTAACAAACAAACCATAACTTTTTGTTTGATTTAAGATTTTAATTAATTTGATTTAATGCTTAATTTTAACGAAAAATCAATCAATTAATGTTTCAAGAACAACAACACTGTTAAGTGAGGGATGAAATAAGTATTCTGACAAAAAAGTTCTTGTATTTATGATGATGAAGATTTTATTAAATAACTTTGACGGTCCATGTTAAGGAATTCAATAAAACCATTAAGTTTATGTTATTTCTATTTATAAAATAAAGTTATTTTTGGGGGATTCCTGATCGTAAATGATTCTTTTTATACCATATTGAAGTGGAATTTTATTTTATACCAACGTATGTATTTATTTCTGTCCGTTTTAAGATAAAAATTTTTACTAAGGGTTAATAATTTAATTTAAAAGCGAGGTATTTTGGGGCATATACAAACTTTACTAAAAACTGTTTTTTTTTTTTTTCAAGATCAGAAAAGTGTAATTTAAAAGCTCAGTTTCCATAGGAAATTTCATAATAATCACCTAGGCACAAATTCACAATTCTATTTTATTTACATTTAAAAATCTGTTAAGTGGTTTCTTTTCAATCAGGAATAATAATTGTCCATTTATTAAGTTGCCCTATTAAATATCACCTTGTAGAATATTTGTCTCTTGTTTATTATGTACTTTGACATTATGGTTATCGCATTTCATTTCATTATAGCATTTCCGTGACGTGCATGTAAACCTCCATGAAAATTAATTAAATAACCACAGTTCATTAAATAAAAAAAATGTATGCCTGTAAATATGGAATTTCGTTTTTTCTATTTTTTATGAATCGAGTTTTGTCATTTCCATACAAAACCTTTTAAAATGGATTCGAATTGGGTGTGTTCGTTAAGCATGGTACACATTATCGATCATGCATGATAGTTTTGAAATTTTGAACGATGACTTGTCATGCAAATTTGATGATTAAGCTGCATCCACTATTGCACATAAAACAGAGTCCTGGCCGCATAAATGAGGCGGGAAGAAAAATATAAAAACTTATTTGAATTCTATTACTCCATGAATGTGCACTCTGATAAGGTGTCCCAATCCACAGACTTTCATGATTGCGTGCAAGCCAGGAGTACCATTCATGAATAATTGTGAATGCTGGAGCTTTAACTACTTCAAACGTTTACTGTCAAAAATTGACAGTGATACAAAAATGAGTATTTTCTTAAATTTTTCATAGCAAACTGGAGAAAATAAGCTGATGAGTTTGGGTTCGAATTCATAGCTTACCTATTAATCAAGCCACAATACAAAAATGTTATCTGTCAAATCTTAACCACAAATGAAGGAATTTCCGTATGTCATTACCTGGGCGCACTATACCTAATATACAAAAAAGAAAAAAAAAATTGTTTAACCACAGAAGATTTTTCGTCACGACATTTTTGTGAAAATCGTGCCAAATAAATATTTCCGTGGCAGATAAAATGTATACTATACAACAACAAATGCTAAAATGGAAAAAGCGAAATTAAGTAGATTTTATATGTACAAACTACAAAAGTATACACATGTTAATATATTCAAATAATTAAAGGTAACATTGTTCAAAGTTATGTACATTAACAGAAATGCCCTTGAGGTTCCTGACCATCTTACCAACAAATTACCACAATTTATTTCTCTTAACAATTTAGGTGCGTGTTGGTGCCTATAATCAAGGGAATTTGAAATGTTTGGTGTAAAACCCATTTATATAGGTAAGTACGCATCACATGAGAATAGAAAACTATAAATGTATTTATAAATGATGATAAAGGATACTTTAGCCTTAAATCGATATTATTGTTTACTATAAATTAACTTAATTGTTTCCTTCGAACAATTTGTGCTGTAGGTGTAATTTATTCTAATTGCTTTTATTGCTACACACTTTGTAAAATTGGTTAAGCTATTAAATTATATACTATACATTCTCTAATGTCATATAATGTACCTACATATGTGTAGATAATCTCCAAAAACTATTTCGGGATGTTTGCATAATGAATGTCCTTTTATCTGTTTCTGTTGTAGGCATAATATTGAGGTCATTATAAAAATTCAAATAAATTACTTTAAGTAATTGTGCCTCTTGTAGCTTATGCATTTAGCTTAGTTTAAATTTGTATTAGTTTTCTGCAATTAGTTGCTCTGGTTCGAGGCAACTTTTTTATACAAAACGACCCTTTGCATTGCGTTACTTTTATTCAATTTGAAATCGTTCAGATTTTATTTTACATCGCAAAGTTGCGTTGCTGGTGAGCTTGCTCCCACATAACACCATACTCAAACCGGATTAGAAAAAATGCCAGGTGCACTGCGAATCGAACATGACTTGTTCAGAAATCATCATGTAACAAATAGATTCACACGTTGCTGCATGAAGCACTGAACCTTAAACAAATAGATAGGTATGCAATGCATGCTTGCTCTTTGACATTTTATGACAAGCGTGTTTCATTAAATACATACGAATTCTGCTATTTTCGAGAGCAAATCTGATTAGAGAGAGTACTTTAGAGAGAATTAAAAAGCATTGCAATTATTTTTATCAATGTTCTTGGCTAGCAACTAACTGTATATTTCTTCAATTAGCAAAATGTACAAAAAAAATTAAATTGCAAAAAAGAAACGACTTATTATGAAACCAGCAGTGTGCATCAAGCACAATTAAAAACTCATTCAACTTTGAATATTATCGATGAAATCATCAACTGTTTGTATTTTTTTTTTTTTTATTTTTTTCCCTCTCTGCAGTATTGATTTGCACTTTAGAAGTCTAAAGCGAAAGTATATCTACAAATAGTTATACCTAAATAAATCCTATATACCAGACAGAAGCAGTGGCTAAGCTGGAAAATATTACGTCATAGCAAAGTAATAATAATTAAAAAAAAATGCCAAAGGTTTGAATTACATGCGATAAGAATATAATCAATGTAAAAATAAGTTTAACGTATATAGTAGAGATTTAGTGACAAGTTTTTTTTTAAAGCCTTGAGGGTCTTGAATGAAATGTTAATGACATTCAATTTGAAATAAGAAAACGAATATTAAATGTTTTTAGTATTATCTTATGTCGTTTTTCTTTTGCAAATAGGAATTTTGATCCCGGATCACGAATTTTCTTGGCAAAAGGAACGCAGATTGGATTTGTTTTTTGTTTGCTAATGTATGTGTGGGATGTCAAATTTAATTTTGTCAAAAATAATTTTAATTTAATAAAGCAAAAAATAATTTTGATAGGCAAAGAATCAAAAACGGAATGCAAATGAAAAAGAAAATCACAGAATCACACAAAAGCACAAAATGACGTGTTATAAATAGTGTGTGTGCAAGTGCGTGTTTCATGTAGGTGTAAATCTCTCTTTAATTCGGGATCAGAGATTTTGATCCCGAATTGTCAGGGATTGATTTTTTTTGGTTGAATGTAATGCAAAAAATTGTCCGGGATCAAAATCCCTCACAGGGATCAATTTTTTTTGGCTGAAAGAAAAACGACATAAATCTATTAAGAGGCAACTCAAATGTATTTTATTTCATGGCTGTGAAAAAATTGACACTTGGCAATATAATTGATTATAAGATAAGGCCTAAGGGATTAGGCCTGTTGCCCACTAGGCAACTTTGTTCTAGGATTGCCCTCTCCCGCTATGCAACTTCCGAGCAACTTTTGGGTTGAGTATTTTCAATTGAAATGTTACATTTTACCTTATATTTTGGATCAGCGACAGCACCAAATTCGGTCAGTGTAACTATAAAACTTGGTGTTCGGGTTAAAAGCTCAGAAGTTGCCTAGTGGGCGAGGATAAGCAACTTTAAGTTGCCCAGAGTTGCCGGCAACTAGCTTCGCTAGCAAACTCCCAGCAACTAATGTAAAACTCCCATAAAACCTAATGTAATTGCATCGGGAGCCAATAAAAATGGCTGCGGCGAGCAAATAAATAATAAAGGAGTTTAAACTATTAAGGTTTATGAAAAAATTTACATTGGTTCTTCTAACAGAGTGTTCTAACTGATATTTTTTCAAAGGGTTTTCAAGTCAAATTTTCTAACCAATACTTTTTAAAGAACTCTTCACAACCATGTTTTTTTTTCCCTAGGTCAAACTCTATAGTTAGCCGTCCAAAAAGATAGAGGGGATCAAAATGTTGGTAAAAATCATTTTTCCCATGTTTGATATAAAAAAAACTTAAAACTTGAATTTTGTGGCTTTCTAACTCTTGGGCAGAAAGTTCAACCTAAGAAAAGAAATTTCCAGATTTTTTTTTGTAACAAACTTTGTCTCTCTGATTAAAAGGAAATGAAATAAATTAATTTGAAGAACAGGAATGGTAGGGGGGCGGGCTACTGTTAGAAATGTGTCTAATATATCCCCAATTTGTTGTAATTTTGAATTAAAGAGTTTTTTTTTTTTAACAACATCACTGCTAATATTTCTGTATCATATTTAATCAGAGCCATCGTCGTCAAACAGGAAGTAATAAATTTAGACGAAAGACAAAATATGACAAACATTTATATTGATATAAAATTGCCTAAAGGCTAGGGAGGAATACTACCCTACCCATAGCATAATTCTAATTTATTTTGCTATTTTTCTTACAGTAAAATTGTTTTATCCTTGGCACTTATTTTTAATTGACTTTTTTGGGAATGCGCTTCAGGGGTTGAATAAGTGATAACAATAAAATTCGGAAACAGTTTAATGTTCATGCTCGCAGAATCAAAATATCAAAGATATTAAAAACAAAGTAAATTCCATTATCAATTTAATCTAAAAATTTATCGCCGAAAAATGAAAAAGACAACCTAAGTAATCCCTATATTCCTATACTGGCTTAGTTTTTCTTACATTTTATTTTTTTGTAAAAGGAAAAAAATATAATAAAGATAATAAGTACCCACCCTTAACTTTGTTCATTCGGTCCTTTTTCAATTATCTTAACAACAAAAACAAAAACGAGCGACCGGAAACAAAAATTAATTAATCCCGAATCCTCTTTAACAACAAACCAAAATGGGATCTTTTTAATCTTAATTTCTATACGAAATTGACAATAGTGAGACAAGGATAAACGGAAAATAAAGGATCCTTTTTTTTGTTGTTGCTTCGATTTATTTCATTAGTTATTTCTTTTCTTTCCTTTTAATAGCCATGCTGTCAACTATCGTCTCTCTGTTGCTTGTCAAGAAACTACAAATAACCTAAATACGAGGAACTATACAAAAGAAAATATATCCTTTTGCAGCAACAAGAGATTTCTGTCGGAACATTCTTGTCTTTCTCGACACTTCTTCCTTCTTTTTGTTTTCGTTTTATTATTTTATTTTATTATTGGTGGAAATAAAAACAAAACCCTCTGCCTTGATTCCATTATACAGATACCAAGGCTTTTTAAGGAGGTATTGATTTTCTTCAACCCATCTATGTTGTTTCATGGGGCCGATATGCCATGTTAGCCTCAGCGCAAATCTAAAAAAAAAAAATGTGTTTGTGTCCCAAGGCAATTCTTGCCATGATATTGGGGCGATTTGAACTTAACCCACACAATCAGGTGTTTTTTATAAAATCTGTTTTTCTCTACATAGGGTTTGAAGTACTTTGGATCAATTATTTTATGCACTAAAAAACAAATCCAATACCACAAACAACGTTCTTAGCTATAGAACTACAAGACCATACCTATTCCTATTTTTCCTCTGTGGTTTTTCTTGTTGTTGTTGTTTTCTTTCCTTTCGGATATTGAATTTTGCTTTTGCAATTTATTGGATTAAAATGCATATAAGGCTTCTATTTTGTTTTCCATTTAAAATGAAAATTCTAACGTGTTCAGCATACTCGTATGTACTCTGGATGCATGCTGCACTGAATAGTTATAGACCTCGTTATTGACATTCCCTTGCCAGTATACCTATGTATAATGGGTGACATGGCAGGCTAAGACTTAGAAATTCAATACACATTATAGCAAACCTATTCATCGTGCACATGTACAAGGATGCTTTTTCTATATATACTTTAGCAAGGTGAAAATTGATTTATGGATAAAAATATTTGTATGCATCTATCTATGTATACATATATGAAATATTGTACAAATTATGTTTTCAAGGATTTTTAGTTGGAGATTTAAGTATGTACCTTGGTTTCCAGGGTTTAGGAAAGCATCAGGTGTAGTTTATGGTACTTGTTTTTGTTGTTGAGGTTTTGTTTGGCACAAAAAAAAGCTTTTAACCTACTTCTAAAACTCAATAAAAACTAAGTAAGGAAATTAAGAAAGTTTCAGGCTAGGAACTTCATGAAATCAGCGCCTTTAGTACCACTGACTGGTAGTGATTGTTTTCTGACAATGGGATAAAAAAGAAAAACAACACTGGCCAACTAAATTTCTTTTAAATGCACTACAATCGAATCCCAGCTCAAAATTGTTCCATCAGATTAGATTTTCGACACTGCAATTAATTCTAAAATTTTAATATTCATATTGGAATCAAAAAAAAATAAAATATATCAAATAAATGAAAGCCAGGTTACTTTTAAGTTTGTATGTAGGTATATTATGTGTAGCTCCTTTCAGTGCAGAAGATGTTAACAATAATTGCATGTGTAATTCTTTAGCTTTCCCGAAGAAGTGCTCTATTCAAAGCTTAGAGTTTTTCTCAGATCTCATGCTAATATTAAAAAGTTTAAACATATGTCCAAGAGCTCAAGAAAATAAATATACTAAATAAATTGTGAACGTATACCAAGTTTTTATTTGATTCTAGATGAGGTATAATTTGAAAAAAAAAAAATTAAATAATTTCTTTTGTATCTTTCTTTGGCAATTGGATTTAAGTCTTTTCAAAAATAAAAAATGAGAAGGAAAATACAAAATTAAACAAAACACAACTGAGAAAAATTTTGTAAAACTGGCAATGTTCGAAAAATGCATGATCCAGTGAATCCCAGTCTTACATTACCAAATTCGTTTTGATAGTTGTATCTTTGTTTACTTTTTGAAAATGATAAACTAAGTATACAAATTATTTTTGGTAATACATAAAGCGTGTGTCCTTGCTTTATTGAATTTCAAATTTTCTTCATGTATTTCATATTTCAAAAAAAAATTAAAATAACCTCTATCGAGTTTATTATTATTTTTTTTTTTCAAAGTTTGTCTGATTTTCTTGCTAGCAACAATGGATTTATTCTCGTCAATTTGTTCAAAATATATATTTTTTTTAAATTCTAAGCTACTCAACAAGTTTTTGAAAAATTTTTGATTTATTAAATTAAATTTTCAATAAACCCTGACAGAAAAAAAAATTAAAATAAAACATCATTAAAGAAATATTAAGCGATATTTAATTAGTCAAGTTCTATAAATACGACTTCTGTTATGTATTCCGAAGATGACCTTTTTGCGGTCTAGGTAACACCACAAAATGCTTGGCAAAAATGGAAACAATGATAAGAAGAACTGCTGGCTTTCAAACAAGATTATAATTATTTCTTAATAAATAATTGGTAAGCTATTCAAAATATTTAAATTTGCTTTCATGGGGCCGGCATATACTTGTCACCCACATTATAATAAATCATTTTAAGTTTCGCTTATGATTAATTAGATGAACAAAGTCCATGTTTTTATTATAAGGCATGAACTTTATATGACTTGACTGAAAACGAATAGAATAAATAAAAAAAAATTAATTTAAATAAAATGAAATTAAAAGAAGCAACAGAATTTCAAATTAAAATATTTTAAAATATTTATTGGGATAAAACAAAACTTGCCTTTATATAAAAATATAATTCTGAATATCATTTCTTTCTTCGCAAAGATTTGAAATATGGTATTAAAACATGTTTTTAATATCTCAGAAATAATTTGTACTAATTACAGAAAATGCAAACATATCTCTAAAACACAAACTTGCTTAATCTTCTGTATATCTCTACATATTACAAGTTGAGCTTTTGATGGTTGTTTTTATTGAAAAACAGTGGAACATACTAGCAATGTATACTTTTTGCCACAAAAAAAAAACGTAAATTTAAATCAGCCTTTTACACAAATAATACATTGCATACGGATTCCTTCTGCACAAATGTACTATCTCTGTAGGATAATTGGATGCAGTTACATAAAAAGGAGAAATCATTTTTTTACGAGTAATAACTTTTGATTAAGGAAATTTCTTTTTGCAGGTCTTTCATTCTCATGCAGATGGTATCATATATTTATTAGTGAGGTCATGAGCATGTAAGTTATCTTTAAAGCAGCTCTGAAATATAATCTAGTAGCTATGGCAAATTATGGACAGCAAAAATATCCTTTTACGGGAAATATGAAAGGAATTTTTTTTAATAAATAATATTTGAGAAAAAAAACCGGGAAACAGTTAATTTTAATATTATAGAAAAACAAAATATGAAAGTGAGCTTGTAATGTATGACTATTTATTCGGATTTTAAACCTTAAATACAGAATACATTTTGATGAAACTTGGTGGATCTATCTCTCCGGAAATGAAGAGGACAATTCTTGTCAAAATTTAGACTGTTATAAATTCATTTCAATTAATTACGGAGCAACACGAGTACCTACTACTGGTGTGCTAGTATAAATATATGTAGTATGTGTATAGAAGAATGTTTTTTTAATGTATAAATTTGAATTATTATTTTCTTTACCTATATTAAGTCGTTTAATTTTAAAAGAAGCATTTTTATCAGTTAAATATTTTAAAAATCGTATTGGTACCTATAAGGTAATGATTTTATGTTTAAATATCAATCTACAAAATTTGTCCACTAATTCCCTAGAACATTAAATGACATTGCTGTTTCATAATGATGTCATTTTTGGAATTCATGTGTGTATTTTTAAAAGAATGTTCTTTGTTCCCAAAAAAATATATAAACAAAAACAGATGAGTTGGTTGGCCTACTTACTCATTTCTTAATTTTTCTTATCTAAAGCTTGTGTATTTAAAAAAAAATATTTCATTAGAAATATAATAGAAATATAATATCTAGGTATATAATGTATAAATTTAAAATTTCAACACATAACAAAGAGAAAATAGAAAAAAGTATTTCGCGTTGGGCGCCATTTCATAAATAAATTTATATTTCCTTTGCGTCTAGTTTAAATTTTTTTTCCGCTTCTCTGTCTTATTTTGCCAGTCCTTGAATGCTGCAACATCATTGTTTAGTCATACAGACCAACAAGTATGTCTGATAACAACACATAGAAAATTTAATCCTCATCTCAACCACTCAATTCAAATATGTAAATTATTTGATTGAAATTTAAGTAAATAAATTCACTCAGTTAAAAATGCCTTTTATCATCGACATTCGAAATCTAAATTAATATAAAAAAAAAGAAGAATATGTGGGTGAATTTATCAACACGGCTGGGCTTATTAGTGTTCAAATAACATATAAACTCAGCTATTAAATCCATATGGGCGAACGTGCCAAAATGCGAGTGCTGCTCTCTATATAGCAGTTCCCTTATATCATAAAATACATTTAAAAAAAAACCGAAATTTTTATTCGTGCTTGCTTCTCTTATTGAAAAGAGACACATAAAGTCAATAAAATGAGTTTCTGTTTCTTGTTTGTCTGCTTTTATAAATTCTTTTTTTTTTTTGTCCTCTCTGTCTTCTTTTCAATCCGCTTTTTTGTTTGAGTCTATACAAAAAAAAAATTATAACCATTGGACTTTGGACTTCACGTATCCACCAAGTGATTATTGGCCTCATGGTATTCTATATAGATGATCAACACAGAGCTAATTCGTATCAAGGTATGTTTACCTAGATATATAAATACTCAATTTAAGCATGTTAATTTGAATAGAGATACAAATTGTATCTATCTATGTATATGAATATAGATTTGGATATTCTGTGTATATTTATTTAAGATACAAATTGATAAAATTGTTGAAAATTGAAATAAAATAGGTACAAAGTGTTGCCTCGATAAATTCAATTTGACCCCTTTAAGAATTTTTTCCAGATATTAAAAAAATAAAACTCATGTTCCTATTTTTATAACTTTTGCTAACAAAATAAATTTATGGTACAGAATGAGCCATGTGTTCTTTCAATTCAATGTAAATATTTTTATGTGTTATTTTCTTTGACATTTGTTGCTCTGAGTAGATATTTTATGGAAAAATATTCGAATTTTATATCTTGTTATCAGAAACACAAACTGACAACCAGAACTGTATGAAAATGTTTTTGGGGAGTTCAATCCCATGTTAAACTGGTTGACAGTTGTCGTATGCCGAGGCTTACATCCAGTATGAGGATGTGTTGAACGTTATATCTTTAATACCTATTTATGGATTTAATTTTATAAATTGGTGTTGTAGTTCTTGATGAGTTTAGAAATATACGTTTGTGTTGAAAAATGTTGGGTTTATATACGAATATGGCTTTAAAACTGATTGGACAGAAGTGTTCTATTAAAAATTAACAAAAAAAATTTACAATATGGAATTTTAAAATGATTATGACTTTAACTCAAAGAATAGCAGTAACCTACATTATTCTCTATCCGAATCTTTAAAGGACAGATATTAAATTTTCTAAATTAAAAACGGTTTCCTAAAAATTTTGTACAGTATCTAAGTGATCTCTAATTTTAAGAAAAAAATTTCATTATTTTTAATGCACAGAATTTAAGAAAAATATTGGTAATCCAGAATTACCAAATACCTACAGAATTTTGGAACTACTGTGCCTTTAAATGCTGAATTTTGAAAACTAAATTATGGCATATTCTTTTTAATCCAAGTATACAAAATTATTTTGCAAATTTTCAAAGTTTTACAGTCGTATTTATACCTAAATAACATTTTTAATTGTTGTCTCTCTAAAGTTATAACTTTTTGATTTTATGCAACGGAAATGATTATCACAACATTGACTAATGTTATATTTTTTTTTAATAAAGCAACTAGTCAAAAATCTAATAACTAACGGCCATATTATTGACTTTCTTCAAAGCTAGTTTCAGGGAAGACCTATAGCCCTTAGGGGTTTTGAGTTTTAAGTTTTTTTCACAAAAGTTAATTTTTTTTTTTTTAATTTGGAGAATCGGGTCAGAATTTTTAACATCAAATCAAATGTAACCAATCAAACGGCTAATCGATGAAGATTAAGTTGATAATATGGGATCAACAACATTTTTGGAACAACAATATTCCAAAGTGACCTTTTCAATTAATTCATTTTTGTATAGCCCCATTAAAAAAAATAAAGGCTCATTGATTTGCGAAATAACCATTTAACGCATAAAAAATCTATTGCGAAAAAATAACGGTAAGTGGTGTTGTAAGTGTTTCAGACAATTCGTATAACATTAATGAAATAGGAAGCCCCTCCTGAATTGAGAAGTTGAAAATATCGAAGAAAGAAGGCGAAGGCGAATAAATAAAAATAATCAAATAACCAAATTGAATGCCTCCTATATCAGAAAAATAACAATTTGCTACCAATTAATTTTCCTTATCTACAAAATGTTGTATAAGAACCCTCTGAAACTAATGTATTTTGTCTTCAGTTTTATCGCATATGTCTCAACTATAACACAACCCCACATACTTGGGTATTCATAGATACACCATATTTTCCTCTGCACTCAAAACAAACCCGTATATTTATACATATACTCTTAGTAGGACTTACTCTAATGTTTGTACAATCGACACTGTCATTTCTAATCGATTGTGTTACTTTCCCCCTTAATAGACACACAAATCAAGTAAAATTGAGGATGTGACCCCGAACTCCCCATTATCTTTTGTTGAAACAGCAATCAGCTCGTAAAAGTATATTACACTGTACTATGCGGTAGCTCAAATGTATGTATGTTTAGGTTTACAGGCACCAGGGACACCAGGACGAAGAGAAGAAGGATACACTTTCGATCAACAAATGTCAATATTAACATTTATTTCTCTAGAGTCTAGGATATGCGTCATGGCCAATACATTTTCAACCCTCAACCCCCTCGCTATCTGTATAGAAGGTATCTTCTAGATAGGGAGGGAAAGGGGGGTGGGGGTCAGAAAAAATTGTATTGGACAGGGACACTTAGAGTGTATCTTACTTGAGGGGTTATTATTACCTAGCAATTTTCTTTTATAAGTATCTACTATAATACTCTCTTTTCTGTGTGTTTTCTTTTTCTTTTTTACCCTATAAAATGGGTGCGCTTCTTCTAACTATTGAATTTTTCAAAAACACACTCAAGGCAAATGGAAATAAGAAGTTCACTTCGGTCATAGAAGTATTTTTCCTGAAGATATAGAAAAGAAGGATTTTTGCTCAAAGATGGTTTCACGATGGTAAATTTTTCAAGTACCTACATATTGTCGGTCGTTCATGATTCAAAAAAATAAACATGTATGAGAAGGTATGAGAAGATTTTACAGGATTCTATGGGCAGTATATCTGCTTATATGTATTCAATGTTACTAAAAAAGGAGACAACCAAACCGTAGCTAATGGAGATGCCATTTTTGTAAGGGAGATTTGTACATGCTGAAAAGGATTCTAAAGGAAACTCTAGACGATATCCTTGAGAATAATTTAAAAAAATTAAGTGATTTATATTGCATATTTTTTTTTAAATTTTATTTTAAAGTTATGCAACAGTTTTGCCATCCAAAAATCCTACAAATAAGAAGTATTCAAAATTCTTTTATAAAATGAATATTTTTTCACTTGATTTTATCAGAACTTGGTTTCTAGGTTTTTGTTTAAGAAAAAAAATAAAACTTTGGCATTTTTATGTATTTTTCGCTGATAAAATATTTTCTAAATATTTTTGAAAGTTTTTGAATTGTACTAAAAACACTCGCAGAAACAAGGACCACCATGACAAAAAAATTAGTGTATTTTCTTTAATTTAAAACCATCATATCACCCTGTCCTTACCATCACATCCAAATAGAATAAATTCCTTATCGATTGAATTTTTTTTTAAATTTATTTTTGCATTGAAACATGCAACATCGGTCGCCCTTGGTGTTGTATAATAATGACAATGGGATATATGTATCTATTTTATACTTCCACGGGCAAACATATAACACCCGAGGCAAACAAATCCAATAAACGCATTCTCGTTTGCTATTTGAAAACGCAAGCAAACCTCTCTGAAATTGACACAAAGATAAATTTTCATTCGTTCAGAATCATGCTTCCAGACACGTGCAATCATTGATATTCGTAGTGTTATAAGGTAGCTAGCTAGCTACTATACTCACCGTATATTCAAAGAGTTTCAATTTATTTGTTGACATCAGATATAAAAATTACATTTCCAAGGCAAAAGTAGATAAATGCAATACAAATCCAACTGATATGGAATGTAATGCAGTAGGATTAACAGAAAATTCGTATTATTAATGGAGAAATGAATTTTAATTCAAATGATATCTTTTTGCAAAAAAAAAAAAAAAGAAATATAAATTACGGTCAAAAATAATAATGGTTGAATAAATTAACTGATAAATTTTAAATTTTACACTATAGATAGGTATAATTATCTTATTCGTATGGAGTGGGAGTGAAATACAAAAAATATAATTAAATGATGCCTCGTGTAAGCTTAATAGTTACATAATAAAGAAATATTGAATGAAATTATTCGAGTTCTAGGAATACGCTCAACTGTAATTTATTATTTGAATTATGGAAATTAAGTAGTCTTATTAAGGTTCATTCTTTGTTGTGTTATTTCAATTGCATTTCTTAATGTTATAATATAATATAAATAATGTTATAATAAAATGCAATTGTTATTTTTTGAGTTAATTCATATGATTTGCATTCAATACAACTCGTTTGCATTTTAATTCGTTTCAAAACAAAATTAGTAAAAAACTGCACGATTTTAGGTTGGTTGTCTGTTTTAGTCTTGAAAGTTGTTTTATTTTGCGCCTTGATAATTTTGTTTTTGCATATACATACATATCTGCTGTGAACTTTATCAACTATTCTTTTTTCAAAATTCTGCACATCCTTTCCAAGAGAAGTGTTCATAGAACTAACTTTGTGATTTTTCGCCAGTATTTTTATATTGAAGTCACCCATTTAACGACCACTCTAGTGAACATAGACATTTATATCTACTTCAATTTCGTCAACAATACAGAAAATATTTTGTTCGGTTCCCTTGACTTATGTAAATCCATAAGAAAAATGGATATCTTTTATCTGTAATTCTTAAAGTAATTGAATATACATATATTGTAAAATGCATCATGCACGTGTTACACAGTGTACCTACCCAAAATTTAAATAACTTAAAAAACTTGTTTCTCAATATTTATTATTTACCTTTTTATTATGGGTATGTATTTAAGGTACATGTATGTAGGTTCAGTTGCAGTGCAAATGTTAGAAAAAAATTTCAAGTATATTTTTAGTTGTTTACTACATAGTTTGCTCATTCAAATGCAAATGCAATTGACTTAGAATGAGGTGTGCCAAAATAAATTACATTCAAGTATTTAACATTATACAAAGTTCAACGACTGTATATATATGTATATTTTCTGTCTGGCTGCAAGAATGCTGTAAGCAAACTGCGTAAAATAAATGATACGTAATTCAAGTTAAATTTTAATTTGGCATAATACCTAAGTGGGAGTCATAAGAATATTATTTAACGGAAGTGAAGAAGATTTCCGTATTCATAGTCATAACTATGACAAATTTGTGAAAAAGGTCAATTTCTCAAAAGTCAAAAATTTCTAGTGACGTAAAACTTAATGACCTACAACTAGAAGTAAATAATTTCTAAATTTCTCGTATTTTTCACAATTACCATAATAGTTTGTAAGGAGATGACTTTTAGTAGGATATCAAAGTAAAAAAATATATACAATTCTAAACATTTCTTATTTCATGTCAAATTCTCTGAAGTTATTTCCAAAATAGAAGAAAATGAATCCCATCAGTTTTGAGTTTGGTTTTTAGGTGAAATACAATTTAAAATCTTATTCGCGTAAGGAATTCCAACACAAATTCACAAATAAAATAATTCCCAAGACCCATTATCATACAATGCGAGCCAAAAAAATACAAGATTTTTTATTTTCGAATTTTTTTACAATAAACAAATAGAATTAGTAGATCGACCCACGCCGACCAAAACCCATTTCGTACTAATATACACCAAAATAATTTATACCTTTTCTTGAGTACATCACTCGTTGAGTACTTTCGTGCATGTTACACTAAGAATATTTTATAAAAAAAAACGTTTGCTTGATATATGAATTGTGAGAGTATAAAATCCCTATCCAAATGCGAAACTCAAAACAGAATAGAAAAAGACTTACATGTATACTGTAGGTAATGAGTTTCAATTTAATGATTCAATAATATTTTTAGTTTATGCGAATGTAAAAATAATGTAAGGTTAAGTCAAAGCCGACAATTAACCGTGAATAACAATTTGGATTTTGCTTGGAACTTATATGTAGCATTTACCTATAAAAGGCCCTGCATTTAAAACTTGAAGGTTTTTATCTGAATGCTATATATTTAGGGATTAATAATAATACATTGTTAGCCCATTTGTATAATAACCCTTACCTACTTTTATCTGGATTTTAATATATCGTAAAACACAATTAAAACATTGTGCTGGATTATTTGTATTGCCTATACCTTCCCACTGCATGGTCATAATTTTTTTACCCTATTAATCCAAAAATATATTTTTTGTTTCGTATAAATTCATCCATAAATAATAAATAATCGCTGACAAAATATACCTACCTATACCTACGAGTACATATTGTATCTGTTTTATTCATTTTGACATATTATATTATTTAAGTTGAATGAAACTGCGGTAATCTACCAACGGTCTTCATTCACATTGACGAAGGACATATTATTTTATTTTTTTGTTAAATGCTTAAAAAGTGGTATACCTATACTTTTGAATGGAATAAACAAAGAAAAAAATATAAAACAATCGATATCTCGTATAAGAATACTAAAATCAACTTCGTCATCATATAATCCTTTATTCAATATTGCGCTGATGTCGAAACGAAGGGGTTGTCATCACACATAAATCTCAATATTTTTTGTAAAAAGAGGTTATGCAGTAATGCAGCTGCAGTGCACATTCAGACAGCATGTTAAAACCAATGCGAGTGAGGGTGATGTTGAATTGGATTTGTGCAGGTTTCTCAGTTTTATTTTTGTACTTCTTCTTTTTTTTTGTGCGATCATTTTTGTTTGTTTGTTTTTCTTTTGTTTTTTTCTTAACTTAACTCATGTCATCAAACATTTAAAATTAAATTAAAACTTTTAGCTCAATAGCTCGTGGAGAACCAGGACCTAGGCACTTACAACTCTCAACCATTTCTGTAGGCGTGTTGCTATGGTCAGCATTATTTTAGCAATTCATTCTTTGCTGCATAGGTATTTTCTTTTAAAATCTGTACAAGATGTGTACCAGTGTATTTTTCGCCTAAAACATCTAAAACATTTTATAGAACTGAAGTAATTAAAAATAATATTTATAAACGAGAATAAATATAAATTTATTTTAATTAAATTTTCGCTTTTAAATAGAGTCAATAAAAACGAAAACTCTTATACTTTGCAGTAAGTTCTTCATTTCAAAGAATGAAAATTAATATTTTTATCAAAATAAAATTTCTTCCTTCTTTTTACGATAAGAAAACTTGTTGTGCTAGTTTCAAATTTGAAGAGGCTCAAAGGTCTTAATTTGATAACTGATTTAAAACAACGAACAAAGTACTAATTTATATATATAAAAAAAAAGTTGATTTTGTGATAAAGAATATTAACCCCTTGAAAATAGAATAGTTTATTGTTACTAGGTTCGAAAATATTGACAAAAATCAAGATTTTTTTTATCTTATCGTGTATTTAGAGCAGTTTTGACAAAAAAAGAATCTGTGCAGGCAACCGTACAAGCAACTACTGCACATAAAAATAATTATAATATGATTTTTGAATCACCCAATTTGAGTCACCCAATTTGAGATTTGGATTATTACTGTTTTTGTTTCTTTAATGTTTCAATAAGTAGCTTCATTGTAAATTTATATAAAATGCTTTTAGGCTTACTTTTATCGCATTAAGAAAATATTCATTGAATTCATTTATGTTTATAAGAGTTGTTCTTGTTAGTCACAAGCCATTGAATACATATATGTTTATGAACTTAAATTAAATTTACCTAAAGCCATCAAGACAAACAGAAACAACAACAACAGCAAAAAGTTCACCATATTGCTAGCGGAAACCACGATTGAGTGAAATACTCAAACGAAAGAAGTCAATTTAACGGTTCATTAAATGTGCGCATTTATTTTGTTTTATATTCCATAGGTAGTAGGTCTATATACCAGAATAGAAGGAATTTACAATAAACCTACAACAATATTTTTTTTTGATGAAAGACAGGAGCAAAAAAAAAGGAGGTTGGGTAAAGAAACTTGAGAAATGGTATAATTTTGAGGTTGAAAATGATGCTGGACATATATTCTCCGAAGAAAAAACAAAATTTCTTTGGCTTTAGAGAGAAAATAAAAAAAAAAAACAAAAATTTTAAATTAAAAGACGTATTATTAAAAATGACAAAAATATTAGATTAATTTTGTTTTTCATTCTTTTATATGCTAAAGCTTAAATAAATATAAATTTGAAGGATCATTCTTTTAAAATATGTAAATTTTAAGAATTTAAGTGATTGATTACACTTTTTAATTATTTGTTATAGGTAGGAGGGTTTTTCAATTAAAGAAAATCTCTAGGTATAGGTATAGTCAATTCACGTGGAAAATTCGATTAAAAAGCAGAAATAGGCATGTGTTGCAAAACTCCTAAGTCCGATCTGGTAAACGGAGGCATAAACACAAATAGTCTTCCTCCAATAGTTAAACAGCTAAAATATCGACTTGCATGCTCATTATATGTGAGTAAGTTGTACTGAATTCAGTAACATAGTACCAACACTTAAGTTTTTTTTTTAAATGGTTGGAGATAAATATGCAAATTTCACGTTATGTTCTAATATATTTTAAGTTTTAATTGGTGTATCTCAATGAACAAGGCAGAAAATAGTTTTCAGCAGGGAAAATCTATAGACAAGAAAAACTTGTCAAATACTTGTAAGAATCTGGCTAGTAAAAAATTGTTGGGCAAGTTTTCCTATCCTAACTTTTTATTTTATTTTTATTTATCTCTGGGGGCAAAATGCTTCATAATGCACCTTCCTACATAACTGCCGAGCGAGGGCCTAGCCAATTTCGATAGTAGATAGCCCTTGCCAGCCCCTTGTTAGTATCTATGTTCATATTTAAGCAAGATTGTTTTTCGAAGTAGATTCTAATTGTTAGTAAATAAATAAATAAATACCTAACGTACTTTTTTACGTGTATACAAGTAGATTCTATTTAATTTTTGCCCAGCGAATTCTGCTCGACGAAAATTATAAAGTTCGTAAGAAAAATTCTAAAAGAGTAAAGATCAACAAGTGAATAACAAAATTAAATTATTCATTAGCACTTAAATTGGCTCTTTATGTGTTTAAAACTTTTGTTTCTTGAAACTTTTTCGTTTAACAACAAAGTTATTTTTTTTCTTTGTGGTTTTTCTTCTTTTTGGTTTTTTTTAAAACGACGTGTCAATATCCTGTTAAACAAGGTATGTAGGTAAATATTTTTGTCTACAGGGAAAAATAAAATTAAAAAAAAAAAATTGAATTCCCCACAACTTTTATTGTACCTACAACAGTTTTGAGGTATAAAAATTGAATAAATTATCCCCAAGACTGCTTGAATAATTTCACCTTATTTATATTAAAGCCATAAGTAGTGAGGAGATAGGTATACCTACTTTACTTTGTTGGCAGATATAAAATGACTTTTTAGGTAGGTATGTAGATTTGTATTTCTTCATATTCATAGCATTAATTTTCTCCCCCACGCAACTATAAATGCAGCTATAATCTACATCTACATACAACTACAAGGTACTTCAGGTGAGAAGTATCTGCATAAAAGTAGACAATACACCGGGGATTTATCTTTGTACACAACGAATACGAAGGAGAAGAAACCCAAACAAAGGAAAAAAGAAGAAACTCCAACGAAAAGACAGGAAAACAGAGAACACACATCGACATCAAAAAAAAAAAAGAGAAAAATGAAAAAAAAAAAATAATAACAGCAACTTGGAGGAAATTTGTAGGTAGGTAGGTATTTTCCATAATTTCCTTCGTTCGTCGATGTTGGGGTTGGGGAGCCATAAATTTATCAAACTCCTACATCTTTTTAAATATTGAATTTACATAAATACAAATTTAGGCAAAATTGAATCGTATTTTTACCTTCTCTAAGCATTCCTGTCCTATAGCCTTGGGATCCCACTTAACAGCCTGTTGGGTTCCATTGGGTAGATTTACTATGCACCACATTTTGATTTTTTTTTTTTTTTAAGTTTGAATTTGTTTTTCACTTAAGAACAAAATATAAATTTTAATATTTTGATTTTTGAATTTTTTAAATACTGGCGCAGTAAATTTAATATTCTTTTAAATTTTTGGTTATTTTTTTGATATCACTTTAAAAACTAGCAAATTTTCACTTCAATTCAATTTTATCACTGTAATTTTTTTTTTCAATCACTTGTTTATTTTTATTTTATTTTATTTTTATTTTATTTTATTTTTGAATTTGTATAATAAAAATTTTTAAATTAAAAATAAAAATTTGTACCACAAAAAGAATTGCAACAGATACACGAAGTTGTCTAAGTATTTTTTGCCGAACGAATACTTCAATATGTATTTAGAAAATTATTTGTTTTTCTTTTTCTATTTTATTTTCCTTTTATAATTTTTATTCTTTGTTAGAATTTAATTTCAATATTTTTAAAACATTATTTTATGTCGGATAAAGTATATAAAATGTACGACCAATTAAACTTATACCACATTTCCGTATAAGAAACGTTTTGATTGTTTGATTTGATTTTTCAATATTATTACAAATATTATTTGTTGATGGTGAGAAAGTACTGTAGCTCACGTCCATGCTACGAGAAAACCATTTAATAATTGAGACTTGAGTTTTGAGTTCCGTTAAACGTTACCGAATGAATGAAAGTCATCTACGATACTGTTGGTTTGGATTTTTGGTTTGTTGAATTTAATATAAAGCAATGAATCCATTGGATCGGACGGACGGAAATCGGATGAACAGAATGAATGAATCAAAAGAGAAGATTTATTTTGATTTGTTGGAATTTTCTTCTTTTTCTCTCTCTCTCTTTTTGTTTGTGGTGCTATGTGCTCTCTTAAAATAACTGTGAAAAATTCATTTTACTTATTAAGTTTTTTTTTTAATTTAAAGTAGGGTTGAAAATAAATTGATGTGGAAATGGGGGATGAAAGGTTCATTTGTTCATTTTCTGCAGACTGCCTGTGTCTGATTCTGATCTGCAAACTCATACAATGCAGGAATATAATAATTGATTTTTGAAAGTGGGTGGTTTTAATATAAACAGAAAACCATCAACCAAATATTAAAATAATGTAAGTAGGTACTATGTTTTCCATTCTATTGCAGGTGGGTACGACAAATTGAAAATTTATCTTATGAAAGCAATGCAGACATTTCTATAAAAATCTAACTAACTGATAATCGGTATTGATTTTGATATTTTTATTACAAATGACGCCGTCGTGAAGAGAAAAGGTGAGTGAACTTTGGAAAGACTCAAATTGTTCAAAATGTTCAATTAGCTTAATGTGCAGTTTATTAAAGGTAGCCTTGGGATATATATACATATATATAAGCTTTTGTTTCGCTTCACATCACGTTCAGATACAGACCATGTTTTTTTTTTGAATTTTCGGTTAGTAAACAAAATATTTTTGAGGTTTTTAATTATTGCGAAATTACACAGGGTGTTCTGCATAAAATGCGACAAAAGGCTAGAGCGTGTAGGTTTGGCCGAGACAAGGAAAAATTAACAAAAAATATTTTTTTTTAGCCCAAAACCTAGTTTTTAATTCTGTTTAAAAATTATAAATATTAGTAGCTTTTAAAAAATTAACTTTTAAACTAAAAACAATGGAAAAATAAAAACAATTTTTTTTCAAATCTTACTTGTTTTTTAATATTCAATTGGCGTGTTATGGCGTGTTTATCCCCGCCAAAAAGTGAGCAAACGAATCCAAAATCTTTTTTCCTCAGACTTTTTACAGCGAGATTTTTTTGCAAACTGAAATTTGTGCAATTTTTAATCGCGATTACATACTGATGTTTTGAAAAACAATATCTTACGGCGCATCAGAAGATAATTAAAAAGTTGCACTATGTAGGTACCTACCCATTTTGAATTTTTTTGCTAAAAACTTTGTTTCTTGAATTTTCGAAAATATATCTGTAATTTGAAATTTTTTTGAGTTTTGTATATTGAATTTACTAAAAACTACAGAACAACAAAAACTCTAACGCACTTTTTGTTAAAGTTTTTGGAAGAAAGAGATTTTAGTTTTGACGGGAAATAAAACCACCCATTTTTTTGGAATCTTTTTTCTCAACTTATATGGGAATAAAAACCACTTTTGAAACGTGGTTTTCGTTCTAACCTAGTGAGAACTAAGTCCTTTGGTGGTGCTAGTGCCTGAGGACTTATTCACGGCACCAGCAATGTGGTAGGTATATAGAGCTCAGTTAGTATTTTAAGCTAAAAAGATGAGACAGGTTTTCTTTTTTTTTGATTTTAACTTTAATAAAATGTAAAAAAAGATAAATAACGAAGCTATAAGCAGGCTTAAAATCTTCTTCTACTAAAAATCTGTGCTATTTACTCTACAAAGCACACTGGAATCGATCAAAAGTTGCATAAACCTGCAGATCAGCTTGGTCTATTGACAAACTGTGTGCGTGTTAAAAGCTAGAATTGAAGAGGGCCTCCAGTTTTTTTGCTGAATTCAAACGACTATGGTAAGAGACAGAGAGTAAATTTTCGCAGCATCCGTGGGAAATAATGTGGCATAGACTACAAATCGTTCCTCCTCATGTATACGCATTGAAAAATGGAACCAGAAACTAGGCAACACAACTTACTAGTTTTTAAGATGAAAGAAGTACTTATAAAACCCTTAAATAATATTTTATATTTCATTACTAAAATTTAAGTTTAAGGATTAATTTTAATACCAAAACTAATATAATAAATTCAACAGCTTTTCATTAAAAACTTACCATCATTGTCGCCGGTAATTTCTTGTCAACGTGGAATTTAGTTGAAGTTTAAATATGGATAGCATAATAATCCCTTAAGTCATGATGATTCATTCTTTTTGCGTGTTTTTTTTTTTTTTTTGTTATACAACTCAAATGAGAAAAGCTGAAAATGACGGAAGTTTACGCTGTTCTTGTTCTTTTTCTAGAGCCTTTTTTATTACATAAGTTTTAATTTTTTTTTTTTTTTTTTTTGCTGGTTTTGATGGAAACTTTTGGTTTAATCTTGCTCTAAAATATAAAGGACCACGACCATTGCACAAGAAATAAAAAAAAAAGACCATGTTAAAAAAATGGACCTAAGCGAGATAAAGTCTGGAATGGAAATAGCACACATTATAATCGCAAAGTTTGAAAGGACGATAACACCTTCTTTTTGTGTCGGTCGGTGGTAAATGTAAAAAATTAGAATTGATAATTGGGAAAGTTTCTTTTTGGATGATTTTTCTTGTATAGCTATAGTGCTGATTAGTAACTATAGGTTTATTATTATATAAGAGATTGAAGATACTTATATCCATGAAGTTATTAATCATATAATCTTTTATGAGAATTTTCTTGAAAGTTAAAGTAGCTTGATTAAGGTTATTTGAGGGAGAACAACTTAATTGGAGTGTTCTGGAGATACACCTAATACCTGCCATTGATAACGATTTAATGCTTTAATGCAAATCTGACTTTTCATCAGCGATTTTACTGAAAGAATCTATGTAAGTATTCCAAACTTAAACCAGGCTCGAGCTGGAGCAAGCAACTAAAGGTTGCCAAGTGGGCGATAGGCTAACTTCCCGTATGATATCTTGCTAAGAATTAAACTGCACCTACTTTTGTTTGTCGAAATTTATGTGTTCAAAACTATTTTCGCTTAAGCCTAAGTGTACCTTCTACAAAAACCTTATATTGGCAGTCCTGTTTTATGGTGCCGAGTGTTGATCGATATAAGCCAGAAAAAGAAACACAGATACCAGCTTCTTTCAAATGAAAAACTCTTTGTCAATTATTTGGTTCTGTGTATTAGATATCTTATACAAGTATCAAAAAAGTTAAAAGAAATTCGACTGCATTGGTTTTTCAAAATCGAGTGAATGCCGACAGCAGTGATCCAGCAATTGGCTAAGAGACCAATCTATTGCGGATGCCAGAGCACTGGATGGAATCTGTAGATGCAGATCGGGATAGTGTAGATCCATAGGAGATCGGGCCAGATGGTCCTTAAGTAAGAAAATACAAGGGTATTGCTCAAACATACTAGAGTTACCGAGAAGTTCAATTTTCCACCACTTATTGAATAGGTGGGGCATTTCGGAAGGCTCAATTTTTTACTAAACGATAGATTTACACTTGTTTTTTAATAGCTGATGACTACTTTGAAGTATTAGCCGTGGCGTAATGGTAAGTGCGATTGAATGTCATGCCGGAGGTCTAGGTTCGACCCCCAGCCTCACCACCTAATAATTAAAAAAAAACGCGGCTACTGCCTCTTGCGAGGAATTGACAAAACCTCCAAGAGTATCATCTGTGTGCCACTCACATTAGCCGTTCGGATTCGGCAATAAACTGTAGGTCCCTTCCATTCCTGCAGACACGCACACAGGAATGGTTGTTGTTTCTTTCCAGTTTCTTTTATCACAACATGGCTTTCTGTGATTTTTTGCGTTTGTGTTTGTTTTTTGTTTTTGCAAACGGTGCGTTATTTTCAAGGGGTAATTTTTCGTTATGGTTTTCGTAAGCATTTCGTTGTCATGTTGGAGACCAATGAAAATTTTGTTCCGCATCAGCAGCTTCAGTTGGAAAAGGCCTAGGGGAAATCTAGCGTATACATTTATTTGTGATGAAATTGCAAAACACACTGAACACAAATAAATCTATCAGTTGTCAAATTTCCTGTCATTGAAAATAGCATTGCCAATATAAAAACCAAACCTCTATAAAAATACCCTTTACCTGCAAACTTAAATTTTTTTGGTGGCAATTCGTAAAGCTACTCAATTTTTTTTAAACAATTGACAAAAAAAATACTATAAAAAACTATATTCTTTTGTTTTACTTTTCTTTTTAACTATAGCTAGTAATTTAAAGCTTCTATTAAACCTTAGCTGTTTGGAAGAAAAGCGTTAAATTTAATATTTTTGTTTGTAGGTACATATTTAGGTAAAGGTGCCTACATATAAAACCACAAACACCTTATCCTAAGATAAATACATACCTACCGATTGATATCATTTTTGTAACACCCCACACGTAGATATCCAATAATAACAATGCCAAACCCTTGCACTAAAAGCACCTATTAAATCGATTAATCTTTCAACATTTATACCTCAATTAAGCCCGCAGAAAGTCATTAGGAATAAACCGAATCTGAAAACGTGGTCAACAGCTTGGCTTGCCATTAGTTTCTCTCATTTTTGACCTTTCTAGTAGGTATCTAATCTATAAATAATATAAATTTGGCAGCCAAATGATTAGTATCAAAAAAAAAAAAGTATTTAGATACTCATAATGTGTATGCGTGTAGCAACTTAGCATTTACCTGTCATATAGGTATATTTATATAATATAAGGAAGTATCTTTACAACACAGAGCTGGCATTAAAATAATTTGGGTTTGAGATTACGTGCTTTCACATAAGTTCAGTAAATTAAGGCAACTCACGAGTCACGATACACATATTGCTTTATTGGACAGAGAAATGAATAAATACAAAAAGAAACCATGTGAAATGTGAGTAATACTTCAACAACAACAAAATGAAATAAGAACCTTTACGATGAAAAGGTTAAATGACATACCTACCCACCTAAGTATACACAGGTATAGTTACCTATAGTAAAAATAAATTATTATAGCAATGTTAACATGTAATTCTCATTTCTGGTTTCCAATTGTTCAATTAATATTTTTGTGTTTTTTTTTTTTAATTTTAAAATTGCATATTAGCCAATTCATGCTTGGAAAAAATTTCAACAAAAAAAGTCAAGAACAATTCGTTTTCGTTGAGTCTAAAGTCCAAGTTGTCTGACTAGGCCGGTGTTCAAAGTCCAAAACCTGGTTTGTTTGGAATTCTCTTTTTTTTTTTTTGTTTAATTTTGATTCTCTTTTCAAAAAATGACTAAAAAGTATATAAATTGCAAATGAAGTTTATACCTATTTGCGAATGAATTTTTGTTCATTTAAGTGAAAGAGAAAAAAATACAATAAAATTTGTTTGAGACAAAAATACATTTTTTATCTTTATGTTTTTTTTTGTGATTAAAGATATTCAAGTTCCTACTACCTACCTTATATGTATATACGACTTAGAAAAATATAAAAACGATAAGATTTGATAAACAAAATTCAGACAATTCAAACAATTGTTGATTCCTGCAAACACATCTTAAGGTCACTGTGCGAATAATACCATAGACTATGAAAAGGTAAACAACAATAAAAGTAAATGATTTCGATTTTAAAGTTAATTTTTTATATCTGATATTTTATGGCGAAATTGCTAGTAATAAGCATTTTAATTTAGGTTATAGGTAAATGAGGCTAAAAATAAACTTCAAAATTGCAAAATTAAAGTAAATATTGGTAAATAAGCACATTAAAGAGTTGTTTTGTTTAAATAAATAAATGCAGTTAATTTGTGTTCAGGGACGTCACCGGTATTGAGATAGCGCGGGCCTAGTATGTTTAATCACGGGCGAATGTTCGTAAAATAATGAAAAAAAAAGTGCAGTATAGGTAGAAATGTTTGACTCTTCAATTCGAATGTATACATAATTTTGTAAATATCCTGATCTTATGTTATTCGAACAAATCAGAGTGATTATTTTAAGTTTATGGAATGGGAATTAGAATTCTCCTTTAGGACTTATTGTTGACCTGTACATAATTTAGGAGTTATATAATCCAAAAGCTAGTACCTATTAATATTGTCGAACAATGTATTTTAAGACATCCAAATATTCTTAGTCAAATTTTGCAAAATTAAAAATTCCATCTTGCATTGATATTTTTTTTTAATGCAAACAATTTTCGACTTGCATTAAATTTTTGCTGATGCAAAAATTTTGTTGTAATGCAAAATGTATTTTTTGCATTAAAATTTTTACAAACCCTATAGGGAGTTTAGGTAGACCAATTCCCTAACTATTTCAAAGTATTTGGTTAAATAGGTACTGCCCAAGATGCCAGAGGTTTTAGTGGGTGTAGGTAGGTATACTTTAAAGACGATTTGCCAGTTACGACTTACCAAAGTATCAGCAAGAACGGAAGGAAATAGAAAAACATAACATAGCCATCAATTGGTCTGCCATTGGATGAGAATTATTTTCATTAGATGTGGATGTGCTTGTGGAACGAGCGACGATTATAGAAAATTTAAATTGTTGGCTATACTTCTAACCTGGGCGAAACGCATAGGACTAAAGGTCATAAAGAGAAACTAAAGTTTGAATTTAATGCAATATAGTCCATTAAAGCAACAACAATAATAATTTTCTATTGTTTTGTTTTTCTCCTTCTTTATATATCTATACCTTATGTACATTTAGCCCTTTAAAATTCCTCAGCCCTTAAACATAAACATTCCTTTTTATAATATGTTCTTAGCACGTCTGAACAGTGCTCCACCAAAATTCAGTTTTATCGGAATTTTCGTCGGCGCGGCGTCAAAGTCAAATTTTACTGTGTTTGTCATTATTTTTCAACGTGGATTTAGGGTAAGATTTTCTGTGAAACCCTCAAAAATCAAACACGGTGATCTGAAAAAATTGTAAGACACAAAAAAAAAAAAAAGATGATCGCACAATTGCGATCTTTTGCTCCTTTACGAAAACTGAATATTTTAAGACCAAGCGTATTAGCGCAGAAGTTTACAAAACCCAATGAAAGTTAATTAAAATTTCTTCTTAAGATGCAAGTTAAATTAACTTTGATTTTTTGTAACCTACAATTTTTGCCTGGTACATATTAACAAAAACCATATAACCAATATTCTTCAATTTTATGGAGACAAAATTAATTTTTATATCTCTAAAAATAAAATCAATTAAAAACAATTTTTATAAACTATTATATATAGTCCATTAACTTTATACTTTAACGCATGTGCGTTAGACCTGGTAGTTCTGATTTTTTGCTGAGTCGTTTATGATATTGGCCTCATTATAAACCCAAGTTTTCGAACTCGAGCGCCAAACGCATCATGGTCAAAAATTAAAAAACCGCAAATTTTCGCGCTTTTTTCAGTTCTTGGCAATTTTAACCCCAAAGGATTAGTTTTTCGACTTAAATTTTGCTCTACGATTTCAAAGTAATTAAATTTTCTTAATTTTAGCCCAAAACCATCTGCTTAGTCCTAACAGTTTCGAAAATACAGATATTCAAAATTTAGCTATAATAAATTTATAACAAGAAGTAGGTAGTATAATTTCCAGTATAATGAAAAAAATAGATGGTTCTTGGCACAAGATTCATAAAAATACCAGAATGTATAAGTTGGGTCAAAAGAAGAAAAAAATCCTCTGGAGGGGGTAGTCTATATCCCCTCGTTTAATTGAAGCAATTTTCCAAAAAACTGACTTGAAATAGAAAACGACTTATAAAAATCCAACGAAATTTTTTAGAATAAAATCCTATAACCTTTTTCAAAGCCAGGAATCCATTCTTAAATTTTCTCTTTAAATAAAGTTGTTTTAGTTAACAGTTTTTGAACAATTCCATTTCAAACTAAAAAATTAGGAAAAAAAACAACAACTTAAAGGTGCTACCACCAATTGCTTACGAATTAAGAGTTTGTTAGGTTTAACTATTTTTGTTTCTTAATTTAGTTGATTTTTATTTTAAATATTCAATGCCCTTATTAATTTTGAGTCAAACACTAAAAACCAAATGCTTAAATGTCTTCTAGTTTTGAAAATAATTAAAAACAAACAAAATCTACTTCACGCTTTTTTTTGATTTTTGACCATGATGCGTTTGGCGCTCGAGTTCGAAAACTTGGGTTTTTCATGAGGCCAATATCATAAATGACTCAGCAAAAAATCAGAACTACCGGATCTAATGCAAACACGCCCTGCTATGAGACGACAAGGTTACTGGACTAAGATGTTTTTGATAAAATTTAATTTGTATATTAACCTACGAGTTATCTTCGTTTTAAAAGAAACGTTTTTCTTTCTCAATAAATTCTTCACCGAATCCCTAAGAGTTTAAATACTTGTAATATTGGTAAGCAAAAATTAAAAAAAAAAGTTTTGGATTTTCAAAAAACAAACATATGTACATAATTGTATTACTTAAAATGTTTCCATTTGTCTGTCAATTTGTAATATTGAAAGATTCGTTTTATCGAAACCAGTTTATGTCATCCCTGAAATACAAATTCAAATGGTATCTTCGCAATAAAAACTGTACCTGGTCCTTAATACATGTGTTAAATGGCATACTTGTCCGCTTGATAACTTAACTCTACTTTACTTTAGTCATACTTTTATCTTCCTTTGATGATGTACATATGTATAGCGAACTTCTTTGAATTTATTACCAACAATTCTGAAGTGGGCGTTCGGCGAATAACTAAGAAAATAATTTTGTTTCTCGATATGAATTTATTTTTTTTATTATTTTTTTTTTTAATTTGTTTTCAATTAAAGTTTAAATCTTTTTATGACCTGAACAGTGATGACAGTCTCTCCGATAGCTATACACTCTTAACTTAAACTCTTGTATTCGGTACTTATTGTTTATTGCTTCATGATAAGTAAAATAGTTAATTCTTGTAAATAAGTCCAAAGGTTTGTTTTTAAAGTAAAACAAAACCCCCTGGTTTCTATTTTTGTCAGTAAAATAACATATTTCAGTCAACAACAAGGTAATCGTATTCGAAACACCTTAAATCCAATAAGCTCTTGTTTAACTATCAAACGGGATTAAGTTTTATTGCTATATATTTATAAATACTTTCATTTAAATACATATGTGTATACCGTTTACTGAAAGAACAAATATTTTTCATTCATTTTTTTAATGAAACAAAAGTATTGATAAAAATATTTCTTTTGAGTCATTTCATACAAATTTATTATCGCTTTTATAAATTTGTTTGTTATTGAATAATTAGCTTAGCTTTGCATTTAATAACTGCAACCTTGAAATGAAGGTAATTGTTCATACTCATAGCTTAAGAGAGGTCAAGGTAAGATCTTTAAGGAAAAAAATGTGTTTTTATGTATAATTAATTTAATTTATAATAATTTTCTTCTTAATTATAGTGTAGCGAATGGAAGACAAAGAACTTCTTCATTAGGAGATTTTTTGAAGTGCCACTATTATTTTATTCAATTTATTCTTAAATTTTTCTCATTTTAATTTAAGAACGTTCTGGTGTAACGAATTACTGAAATAATCAATTACTTGCTTTTTAACGCTTTTGTCACGGTTGCACTTAAGCTTAAGGCAGTATTAGAATAGGAATAGGATTGTATTAAATTATTTAACAATAATTTAATCTGAAAACTGATTATTTTTTAACCCAAATTTTGTAAGATACAAAACATTTCTAGAAGCAGTTAATATCAGGCAAATAGGAACATGTTATCAGGTGTGAAACTAAATTAGCAAACTTAAGATAAAAATCATATTTCTCAAAATTTTGAAATAAGCTCATTTCGTATCTAATGAATGCTTAACAGGCATTTTTATTCAGTAATGTTTTTCAAAAGTTTGTTATTTGGCGTGTACTTTTTCTCATTGTCAAAACGTTCATAAGTCCTTTTTCAGTACTAAAATAGTTTTTCCTTCATTATTCATAGAATTTTGGAATAAAGATTTTTTGAAAACAAAATTTTGTATATAAAATTTTGGCATAAATATCTACAAGGCTACTTAGCATAATGCAAAGAAGGCTAGAGAATGTGTTGGTTGGGTCGAAAGAGTAGGAGGGTTTATATTCCCCCGTTTAGAAGGTTGGCCCAATTTCTAATCAAATGATTTAAAAAAGAAAATAAATTATCAAAAAACAACGGAAATATCAAACTACAACTTAAAAAAAAAAAGAATTCCTATTTAATTTTTTGAAAATATAATGTGGGGACTACCTCTCTAAAACGCACCCTTTTTACATAAATATTTCTATACATACATTTTTGATTCTTGGTTCTTATGTCGAATGAAACATAATATGCTAAGTTTTATCAATGGTCCATTATTTTCAAAAGTATTCAACTTAATATTTACTAGTTGTCCTGAAAGTTTAATAAATTGGCATTTTTGACATAAAAAAGTTTATGGCTTCAACTGTACCACTGTAATATCGAGGCATCACTAAACGCACGAGTATTATTGTAAACTGACGTAGGAAAACACCATTTAACCTTAAACCAAAAATAAAAACAAAAGAAAGGAAAATAAAGAATAAATAAATAAAAAAAAAAAATACAATTAAATTGAAAACCAAAAATATCTGAAGCACTACTAATAAATTGAAATCTGTGAATTAAAAATCCAACCTGGGTAAAAGTAAATCAAAGACCTTTCGAAACCAATTAAAAAACTTAATGAAAAAAAACGTGTTCAATTTGACTTAAGATTTAATTGAACTGAAAGAGTGTACGTATTTTGTTTTCCAGATTCAACCGAAAGCAGTTATTTCGCTCACCACTTTTAATTTCATACGATTGTATCAAAATGTCTCCAAATGCCTTTAATAACGGAATAATATACTATATTTAAATTTAAAAACTAAAATTAAATTCTACTGAAATTATATACTACCTTTGGAAACCTGCATTTGTTTTAATTGTTTTCAAACTAGTTTTTTTTTTTATTATCGAAACTGCAAAACAACAAGACTGTTATTTGAAAACTGTCACATGTTTCTTATAATATTAAATATGCTGATAACGCACGTGCGGAACGTGCGAATTGATGTGATTTGAATTCTTCAGTAAGCTTAACGTGACACAGAATGCGCGTTTGACACTTCAGTTGCCTACAAAACAATCACTTAATTAATTAACCTTTTTGATCTGTGTCTTGAGTTATAATTTGATAACACATTTTGTTTTTACAGTGGAACTTCCGTAAGTCGAACTCTCAAAATGAAAGAAAAAAAATACCAGTTATAGAAACTTCGATTTATAGAAATAACAACAAAACTTTTAGATTTATTGTTTTATTTAATTATAAGGATATTGAAAGAGGGACAATAAATTTTAATCAACACAAGTTTAAAAAAGTAAATATCATTCGTTAACATTTTTTTAATGCATTTTGACTTGTAAAATGCTTTAGTTTCATGAAATGGATTGAAGAAACTATTTCATAGGCTTCATACACTTAAGCTTGCCTCGGCTGCCTGATGAGTAAGCCTTCATCTGGATCATTTTTACCGTCACTCATGGTTTCCACTTCAGAAGCTACCGAAAGCAAAATCTCTTCAACAGACGTCATATGACAAAGAACAATTTCATTGTCCTAGTTAATGTATTCTTGAAGGCTTCAACTCATGTCTTGTGTATTAGTGGAAAATTCTTGCATTTCACTGAACTCATGTATGGGTACACAAAGTCTGCGTGAATTTGATTACAAGATATCTCAAATTCACTTATGACCTCCAGTTTTTGATCAAAAGTTAGATGCTTTAATTTTCTTCCTGATATTTTTTTTTCTTCAATAAGAAATTTTAAACACAACATCTACGCATAAAAACTTCACCCGTAAAAACCGAAGTTTGACATAAAAATCATACATACATTACATACCTACTCAAACAACTTTAAAAATTATGAAATCGCACAGTAAATTAAATAAAATTAAAAAACAAAACTTGGAACAAAAGGGATTCCCCGAGCCAGAGAAAACTTCGACTTAATTTAGAAATGTACTCAACAAACTTGCAAAAGACTACATTCAAAATTTAAAAAAAAAAAATTGAAAATAAAGAAGAAAAGTTCGAGTTAAAGAAACTTTTTGCCACCAAATGCGGTCTAAGAACCTCGAAATTGAGAGAATTTTGAGTTACAGAAGTTCGAATTACGGAGGGAAAAATTCATGAAAATAAAGTTGAAAACGCAAAGTTCTCAATAAAACTTTGAGTTATAGAGAAATTCGACTTATGGAAGTTCGAGTTATGGAAGTTCCACTGTAGTATACTTTGTAGGTAAAAGATTTTTTCTTTTGTTTTTATTTAATTTTTTTTTAATTAATTGAATAGCAGATTGTTACCTTTTTGAACTTATGGTTTAAGTGTGCAGCTTTGTTAGATTGAAAATATACTGTTGGAATAGGTCTAGGTTGTATGAACATACAAAGTAATGTATATATTTAATATTTTTAATTTACATAGCAATGTTTGGAATACCAAGGAAACTATTAAGTATTAAGCTTGTGGTCGAAGTTGTTTATAAGCTTATTTATTAAGATTGTGCTTCTGTTGATTCCAAAATAGATTGGAATAATGGGGAATATGAGTTCT
Organism: Epistrophella euchroma; assembly: GCA_947049315.1. Classification (NCBI taxonomy): domain Eukaryota; kingdom Metazoa; phylum Arthropoda; class Insecta; order Diptera; family Syrphidae; genus Epistrophella; species Epistrophella euchroma. The sequence continues at coordinate 36,662,681 of OX346248.1, forward strand.
TAGGCCATCAACTTAATTTTCACATAGTTAATCGAAAAAAGAAATGTGTCATGTGTTATAAGCTATAATTAATGATAATATTGAAAATTAACTCCCTAAAAACTTAAGTGAACATCGAATGCTATGTTTTACCAATGGTGAAATCTATATAAATTGGTTAGTCATCTAGACTGGGTTGCTTCCTGAATCAAATATGATATGAAATACGAAATATGTCAAGGACTATGGAATTTCATTTACTAAATTTTCAAAAATTGTTTTACAATCTTTTGAGTATTTTATAATTTTTTTTCGGATTTTACATCGGGCACAACAAGATTGCGTCATGCGTTATTAAATTGTTTTCTTGGTAACATTCTATTAGCTGACTGACACACAATAAACACGATTTTTCAAATTGTCTTAATTAAAGTTCGTTAATTTAAAAGTTCACTGTGGCGTATACGTACTATTTTTTTTTCGCAACGATTTTCATATACAGGATTATTTTTATTAGATGTATCAAAACGCTTAACGTATAGATTGGGTTGAGACAAAAACAAAAAACCCTGTGGCAGAGGGTCAATTGTCCCCCCCGCCTTCTTCAGCTGAGATGAGGAATTACCAAAAAAAAATCAAAAAAAATGACAACAGTTAATATTTTATGCTATAGCTATTTTAAAACACAAAATTTTACACTCTTATTTTATTTTTAAATCAAGTTGCTCAAATCAAAGCAAATTTTAACACATTTAAATAAATTAATACATACATACATTTAACCATTTCAATAATTTTTTAATTGCGACATTTCAAAAAATTTGGCAGTTTTCTTTTCTATTTTAATTATTTCGTGGTAAACAGTTGTAGATTTTGAAAATGAAAGTAGCCTATGTCCATCCTCATGTTCCAAGCTCTCACAATACAATTAACCAATTACCAAACAGACAGACAAACAAACTTTCATTTTTTTTATTAATAATAATAATAGGATTTAATTTTGTATGTTTTTGTTTGAGTTTAAAATCAAATTATTAATTATCTTAACTCAAAATTCCCTACATTTCACATAATTAAATCAACAAAAAATACATACAACATACGACTCATTTTAAATCCATTCACCTGAATAGAACTGTCATAAACAGCAACCACTGCACCACATTACACATCAATTATTTTGAATGGATGAAATTGGCAAACTTCATAAAGCCTAACCTGAATCCTGATAAAAACGATTGTATCAAGTTTATGCTTTGGAGTTATGTGATTGTGGAATTGGAAAATCTATTTTAACATAACAAATACCTAACAGGAAAGAGGATTAATATTTGATATAAATACAGCACACAAATCTGCATTATGGTGGTTCTTAATTCACAAAAAAAAAATGTTGTTTCACCGTTAATCGGTTTTAGATATTTACAAAAATACCTTATTTGTTTTAAATTTATTTTATACCCTTGCTGGCACTGTTATATTACCTTGTCTTAAATAGACTTATTTCTGATATTAAATTTAGTTACCGCATTTCATTTCAACTGCAAATATGTAGTTACATTTTAATAGAGCAAGTAAATTACAAAGAAAATATAAAAAATAGTCTATTTTTATAATTTTCTGAAAGAATTTTACATATTATACGTATAGGATTACCTATATTTGAGCTTTCGAAATATGGTTGTTGATAAAATTTTAATGAAATGTTGAAGAACTCTTTTTTCTTTCTTTTTTTGGAAAATTTAAACATCAATGTTAAAAAAATAAAAATTTATTTAATACCTACTTTGAAATGGCTGATGATGTGGTATCAATTACGCTTCCCAGGATGTAGGTAAGGTAGGTGCAAAATGAGCGTTACGGAGTGGAGTGGGTGCGGAAATGAAATATTACTTGAATTGTTACCTTTAAATCAAGTCAATGAAGGGGATTAATAAAAAATTGAAAAAAAAAACAGGTTTTTTAAATGTGTATTTGTAAAAAAGTTTGTAACTTAATTTTCGCAAAAAAAAAACAAAAAAGCAAATAAGAACCACCCTAATACACATATACCATCTACATATATGGTTTAGTGCATTTCAAATTGCTTTTGAAATTCTATAGATATATTTGATTTGTCTGCCTGTTTTAGTAGAGGCGTATATTCTTACAATATAGTATATACAATTCAAAGTACAGTTAGGTACTTTTCAAGTAGGTCTCTATTCCCATTTGAAGTAGGTAAATTCATTGAAACAGATAGTTCTAATTATTCTTTGATATATATTTAATTGTTTCATTAAAGTTTTAATTTAAATTCCTCGATTTGATTCTGAAGCCTTAAATAAATGGAATTAAATCAGAAGCTGGAGATAAATATTTTTACTTGGAGTTAATTACAAATTAAGTTTTATTTGTCAAAGGATTTACCGAATTTACGATAATATGTAAATTTTGCACTCGGTATTGAGGTTCCTATTTTACATAAATAGTCAAGAAAATTGAACTCAAAATTTTAATCAATCCTGATATTACGATGACATAATATAGAACACGAAAAAAGTGTGTTTCGCAATTGTGCTGATCTTCGCTCCGTTGTATTAACCGCTCAAATGGTTTTCTTTCAGGATTTTAAGTGATTTCCTCAAGATCAAATTAAAATTTTCTAACTCGAAAAAAAAAAAAAACCATACCTGCCATACAACCTGGGAAAGCTTCAACGCGATCTAACGATTAATATTTAGAATTTTTGTATGTACCTATACTTATACTATTATTGGTACATGATTAAGAAAAAAAAAATATCTGGTAACGTATTTTAGGCTTTCTTTTTTTAGGGTTTCACTGTGATTTTCTGCAAAAAAATTAATCGCTACTCTTCGAAACTGGTTGTGTCAAAACTTATTAAAATTTAAATAATATTTGTGAATATTTATTGTTTAACGAAAAGATCTATCAAAAATATAGTGATGTATGTACCTAAGTAATGTACGTATGTACATATGTATATTTTACATAATATTTTCGTCGAACCTAAAAACTTGTACATACTATTTATACATTTTTTTTAGTTGCAAGACATCCAAAATAAAGGAGATTTTTAAAGCACAGAAGGCCATCTATTGCAGGCGGATACTGGAAGAACTTAAACTGATGTTTTTTGGAAACGTTTGACATTGGTCGAGTTCATAAAAGTAAAACTTTAGCAACACTGCCACATTCAAGTCGCATTTCTGCAGGAAAATACAGTCTGCTTCAAATTTTGTTCACTGTTACATATAAAAGCGTTCATGTCTGCTTTCAGCATTAAAATTACATTTTACCCAAAATGTACATAACTAGTACCTACTATTTTTTTACAATTGATTTTTGCAGTGATTCAGCAAGTTTACTTTTATGAACTTGGGGATTATGTGCATCATATTTATCATATTTGTTATATTAATTGACGACATACGTACATTATATATGAAATGTAGGTATACATATGTATATGCGGGGGTTGAACTTTTTCTAGGTTTTTGAAATTGTTTGTTTGCATTTGCATTTTTAAAGTGCATTATGGTAGTGTTAGGTTCACGTTATCGCTGCCAGACCAATGGAATTCAGTTTAAAAAAAAACTTATATTTTTGCATTTTAAAAGTGCATTTGGGGTAATGTTACGTTCGCGGTAACGCTGCCAGACATGAAAACATGTCTTGACAGATAATAATCTAATTTATTTGCAGAAAATTAAAAAAAAAACTTTATTTTTGTTATTGCATTTTGAAAGTGCATAATGGAGGTTTTAGGGCCACGGTATTGCTGTCAGGTTGGTGGAATTTAGTTTGGATACTTACCAAGTACTCGTAAACAGATTTTGGATTTTTTTTGGTTGCATTTTAAAAGTGCATTATGCAGTTGTTAGGGCCGTAGTATCGTTGCCAGACCAATGGAATATAGTTTGGACACATATAAACATTATGCTCACAAAATTTGGAGCTGTATAAAACACCTTAACTTCGCTCATATTTTTGAAATTTGAAAGTGCACTATGGTGGTCATAGGGCCTCGATATTGCTTCAAGGTTAATGGTATGAAGTTTGCACTGGTATAAAACCAAAGATAAAAGGCCGCCGAGTTCACGACCGAAAAACTGTTTTAAAAAATAAGTAAACATACCTACACAGCAGTATTTGAACAATCATTTTTCAAGTATTTTGAAAACAGGAAATATGGGATCGCAGTTATTTCAAATCTCATAACAATTTATCCAATTTCACTCTTTACAATTCCAAATCATTTACTCATTTATTCCGGACATTTATAAACTTTCAAATTTTGAATTTCACAAATTTATTAAAAGTTATCCCATTTTCACTACATAATTTATACCTAAAACTTATGAGATTCTCTATAACCGCCCAACAGACCCCCGAGATCGGAATGATTTAAATTTGAACTTGTTTCGTCCGGTAGCGAAAAATATTATGTGAATTATATAATGTGGGTTTTAAACTTTTATAAAAATATTTATTTCAAAGCAAAGCTTCGAACCGACATTATAAATTATTTGACAATAATTGTTGTGACAGAAGCTCAAAGCTTTCATTTAATTTTTTCTGATCTAGCTTTTGAATATTGAATAAACCAATATTTTTGAAAATAATCCAATCCCAACGTAAAATCTTACAAAATGCAGCATGTCCGCCTTCTTGTTACTGCATTTTGACATCTTGAATTTCAATTAAAATCGAATAAAACCATAAAGCAATGAATATTATAATTGAATAATATCATTTTGACGGATAGCAATTTGACATAATTGTATATATCAATCCGACGAATGTCAATTATGACAGATTTCAGTCATGATAGTTTCATGGAATTTATTTAGGGCTTGTTTGCACTCATTTGCATTTAATCTTTGCATTGATTTTATTCAATTTAGAGAAAAAACAAAGAGATAAATTTCTTTAGGATATTTTTTTTTGACAAATTCAACGGCGGCGGCGGCATCGCTTGGAAAGATAGGGACCAATTTTAGTGCACGTACAAATTCTTCCTTATAAAATCTGAAAATTCGATAATTTAGATATTTAAAATCTTGAAAATAATACTGTGGTAACACAATCTAAGAATATTCTGACCTTTTGAATAAAGCAGCTGTTTTCGTTTTTTTTGTTTTTTGATAGAAAGATTTAATTTATTTGAATAAACTTTGCTGACACAGATGAAATATATTTTGAAATTCTTGAATTTATTTCTAAGCATGATACTTGAATTATTAATTTATTTCGATCCTGGAGTTACATTCTTGTTTTGCAAACAAATTAGGATGACAAATCATCATGCAAAAAAGTGCAGAGTTTTTATTTTCAGTAAGAGTCTTACCAACGTTTTATAACTGGTCTGTTTGGTATATTTTTTTAAATTAATAAACCTGTTTTGGTGTAGTAGTACATGGCGTAATGGTTAGTGCGTTGGACTGTCATGCGAGAGGTCTTCCAAGAGTATCTCCTGTCACAGAAAACTGCCGCTCACCTTAGCCGTTCGGATTCGGCTATAAACTGTAGGTCTCCATTCCTGCAGACACGCCCACAGGAATGGTTGAGAGTTGTAAGCCACTAGGCCCTGGGTTCTTCATAAGCCGTTGTGCCACCAAATTTATTTAAAAACCTGTTTTGGTATAAAACAATTTTAAGTCCACGAGAAAGTCAAAACCAAACGTTATAAAAGATAACTGTGTGTGTACTAAGGTACGCGCGCTGGAAATTATACTTCTTTTGCCGGATGATCATAAAACTATTAACCATATCACAGAATCCATTATAATCGAAAATAATATTCTCCGAAGGAAGAAAAAACGATCTCAGAATCCATTAGTACTACGTTCGTAGTGAAAAATCTCCTACGAATTTCGAAATTCGTGGAATTTGATATCACAGAATCCGAATGAAACGAAAATAAGTATTTTTCTCTACTATAAGTTGTTACTGTCGTACCCAAAGTGGAATTGATCATCTGCATGGAAAAAATAGTATTTTTCAATAAAAACAGATAATTACTTTTGTAAAGTATAGTTGTCAATTTGATATTTTAGACTCCAATTCCAGCTCTTTAAACATATTTGTATGCAATCTAAAACTATCTACACAAAAAGATTTCACTTGAAAAAAGCACATTTTTTGTAGATGCATATGTATGCTTGTATATGTAACTTGTAATTTAAAGTTCACAGAATCGAATGAATAGAAATGAACAGAAAGCAAATGAATGCATTGGCTGGGAAACTTCGTTAAAAGGAATTTTACCAAGTTCATATTCAGGATCGAGAGCTCGAGTAAGATTAGAGTCGGATTTTCAGGTTTTTCGTTCATAGATTTGAGCGCTCGATATTGAGGATAGCTAGGAAGTGCCACCTTTCAATTGATGCTTCGCATTATATGAAACATCGACACAAGTTTCATCACTATTGAGCAAATTTTGAAAGTAGGCCCAAAGTCAGTACAAAATTGTCCATGGTCATTTATTTTGTAAATTTTTCTCAAAGAATTTTGTCTTACTTGTATTCTTTACTTTTATTCTAATATTAATTTTTATTCAGAACTGACTTTAACTTTCTTATCCGACCGAGTTTATTTCATATCCTTATAACTGAAGTATATCATTATAGGTTTTTTTTAAGTTACAAAATAGTGTGCGGCAAGGTTTTAGCAACGTCAAACACCTGCCAGACGGGTTAATAAATATTGCAAGAGTATGTAGAACCGGATGAGATAAGAATTAAGACGAATAAAAGGAAATATTTTGGGCTAGCTTTGCTTGGAAAGGTTTTGTCATTGAAAAAAGTAGTTTTTTGTAATTTTATATTTTCTCGAAAATCATAAGAATTAGAATCATCTAGTTTTTAACGTTTGACTAAAAATTGATAAGAGTATTGAAAACTCAAAGCGAAACTGGTACTTAATTACCTACATAAATTTTTTAAGAAAAAAATGTTAAATTTAGCATCTTTTTGTTTTTTTAATTTCGAGTTTGAAAATGAATATTTAAATTATTATATGAATTTTTAAATTATTAAATTTAAGTGAATAGTTTCACTTAAATTTAATAATTTAAAAATATAATCAAAGAATGCATTCTAAAGGCTGATTTCCAATGCCGCGTTGGGCGTTGCTTTGACAGATTTTTCTTTCAACGCGAAAGCTCACACATAGCAATTTAAGCAAATTGTTTACAATGACGCGTTGGGTATTATGTTACGATTTGGCACCTATTAGCATGTACATAAACCAACGTAACATAAGCTACCTCGACGTTAAAGTTGAAAAAAATCAACTTTAGCGTGCGTTCTGACAGTTAAACTAATGTTCGAATTCCTTTCAACAAAAAAATCGATTTATTTAGAAGAAAAAATCGGGTTTTCTGGACAAATTCCTTTTATTAAAAGAAAAAAATCGATTTTGTTTAAAAAATAATGGAATCGTTTGTTGAAAGGAATTCGAAATTACAGTTATGTAGGTTCATTTTGATTTTCAGGTTCTCTGCAAGTTGTCTGTCATGTCGACGCGTTCGTAAAGCTTGTAAACGTATACGTAAGCGTCTCTAACGCGAATGCGCCATTGGATATCAGCCTTAAAGTTTTCAAAAATTTATATTACGTAACTGTAAGTGTTGCCGTTTTTTTTAAATAATTTATTGCCTGGTGCGAATGCTTATAAATATTGGAAATTAGTTTTTAGGTGTGAAGCAAATATTATGTTCGTTCCTTTACTTTGAAACTCTCTGGTTTTCTGTGCGTTTTAGTAAAATTTAATTTTTTTTTTCTATAAACTTTGACAGAACTTTATACTGAAATTCACACAAATACACAGAAAATCACAAAGTTTCAAAGTCAGGAATGAGTCTATTGTGTAAAATATACATAATAAATTTTGACACAGCTAGTTTCGAAGAGCATCGATTGATTTTTTTATTTCATTCTTTTAAGTTTCAGACTTTTTCGGAGCAATTTTCTTCTGTTTGAGCAAATTTCAGCCCCGCACTCCTCAAAATTTGATAGATTATCCAAATCTGTCCACAAAAGGCTGGAAAAAAGCTAGTATGATGAAATGTTAAACGAGGTCTTCTGACTTTAACTCCTTCTCAAATCTGTGAAAAGTGAAGGTGTACTTTTTGGAAATTTGTCTCTTTGTTTTTCCCATTAGTATGAAAGAAGTAGTACTAAGAAAAACTCTGCTCTGTGCGTACTTTACTAGATGGTATAGTTTCAATTTTTTTGTCTCTCGAGTGTTGCTTGTTCTGTGCCTTTAGTTTCCGCTAGGCCAGTAACTCCAGCTGATCGTAAAGTAGTATTTGCATCTTCAGTTTTTTTTAAAGTTTTTTTTCGACTTTCGACTCTATCCCGGACTGGCGACTCTATCCCATCTAAGTATTTGGGCTTTCAGTTCCAACTTGGTTGGAGACTATTTCGCCTTAGGACCCTTTTCCATGTATATAAATAACGGTGTAAGTTATTTAGGCAAACCCGTTATGAAATTGTATGAAATGCAGTTTTATATTATTTAAAGTAAAATATAAGTTTGTAGCATTGCAAGGACAAATAATATGGACCATTAGCTGGAATTCTATATTCTTAAAACGAGTTTTTTTGCTGCGGAACTACCTCAGCCAAAGATAAATAAAAAAGCATCACAATATTATGCCCGTTAGTCATCATTAATAGTATCTGTCTACTTTTAAATTTAAAAATATATTTTACTTTGGAACCAATTGCTTTTTATAACGTATTTTATTTCCATATATTTATTATATTATCTTATTTTTGTTGGCCCTTTCAGCTTATCTGGCAAAACCCTCATGGAATTTAGTTATAGTTAATTTGAATTAACCCAATCAAATCAATTTCAATAGGTTCCTACATTAAATTATCCACTTGAATCCGTAAATCACTGCTCATTGAATATAATATGAACTTGAATTGGCTTTACCTAAGCCGAAGCAGGCAATGGCAATCACAAATTCACTTTGTAACCGGAAACTCTACGAGAAACTGTAACTATGCTACACTCAACAAAAGAATAGGTACCTAGTCTATTTGTCGGTTCATTAAATGTGTGCATTTGAATTATTTTATTTAGCATAATAGAGGTAGTAGAAGTGCCTACCTAGGATAGACAGAAATGTATGTTTGAAAATTTGCCAATATTTTAAGCGGGTACTCTTCGCTTTTCTTTTGAATATAAATGAAATGGAATCGAAATGTGAGTTTCATTCGTTTATTGAATTGAAAAGTATAATACGTACATACATATTTACATACATGTGTATAGATTTTTTGTATAGTGCTCAAGCTTAAATCTTTTCTGTAGACAATTTTTTATCACTCATACGCCATAGTGAACGAAGAAAATTTGATATCGATGTCAGGCTATGTAAAACTTTAATTTAAAATTTTTAGAGCGTTCTTTCAGTAGTGGATCTAGGATTTTGTTGTATGAGGGAGGAGGGGGAGGCAAGGAGAGTTTTAGTTAGAAACAAACATTTTAAATGACAAAATATTTTTTTCTTAAAGTAGGATAATAAATTTTTAATATTTAATGCCTCAATTTTTTGAAAACACCTTGTTTTGAACTAATACATTTTTTACAAACCTCTTCATTTTGTCAACCTTCATGGTACTTAAAAAATACTGTTCAAAATTTTATTAAAATCGGACAAGACGAATCGAATACTTGAAATTCATTTACAAACATTTGAATTTGGGTAATTAAAATAAAAACCTACATAATAATGTATAGTATGTTCACATTCACACATTATAAAAATAAATTATATATGTATTATAATCTTGTGCCACCCACACGCCATATTGTCTGTGAACAACATAATAATCAGCTTTATTTGATTTGATGTCGTCGATGATAAAAATTTAATTTTTTTATCCAATTAATTTAGTCCCCAAAGATACATTCTCTTAATGCATGGCTAATAACAAATTGAGTTAAACAAGAATTTCCGAATGTCAAAACATTTTTGTGTTCTACAATCGTTTCAAGTTGAAGAAAAAATCCTTCAACTGGAAAGAAAATATTTATTTTTTTTATTTATCTGCGCACACATTTGCCAAACACACATATTTTCGTATTAAAGGAACAACACACATCCTGTGGGTGGTGTAAGAACCCAACCGAAATAATTCCCGGAATAACAATCTGAAGGATTGGTGGGAGGAGGGGTTGGTGGTAGATGATTGTGAGGAGAGATCTTAAAACGTAATCATCAGGACGTTATGCTTTCGTGCTCTTAAAGTAGATTTGTGTGTTTTGTGAGGTAACGTTTAAATCTACATGTAAAAGCTGTTAGTAATGGCTTGCGGGGGAAGAAACAGAGACAATGCTTAATAATGTAAGGAATTAGTTTTTGAGAAAGTCAAAAAGGGATATAAATAGAAACGTTTAAGTTTTTGTTAAATAGTATTTTCTGTGAAGGGTTTCTGATGCAACGACAGACAAAAAATGAAGTCTTGAAACACTCAACATGGAACTAAACTTAAACGCATTGTTAGTGTTTTTAGAGTCAATATTGTAAGGAGAGACATTTATTTTTTAAAACATGCATATTTGGGTAGTATTTGGTCATAAACCAACACCGTGTTATCCAGATAATTTTTATTTGACAAAGTATGTAAGGTTTATTGAATGAAATTTTAAATTAAGTTTCATATGAAATATCTAAAATTTAACCTGTTTCAAATTCAATATTAATTAATCTGAGGTCATAAATTTGAGGCAAATTTGTATACCCCTTTTTCACTAAACGGAGCTTAAAATTGCAATCACTTATTTAAAAGAGCACCTAAAAAGTTCTTTTTTAATAGATTTTTTTTTTTAATAGACAAGGGACAATAAATTAAAATTTGATGAGCTTAAGGAGCAGAAAAGCAAAAAACTATTTCGACAATCATTAATCGTATTAGGCAGATTGCATATCTCAACCTAGATGACGTATATAGAACAACAATTTTGTCCATCCAACCTTGTTAAAAAGAAGATTGCTTTATGTACCTATATGCAAGGTGTTTTTGGAACTGATATCACTGCCGGTGAGCTACAGCATCAAATATCGGAACTGCAGCACTATTTTTTTGAACATTTTTGTTCTAATTTTCCCTCATATATTCACTTTTCCACTTCCATCTACTCCTTGAACTAAAATTTAAACTTTTATTCCTATAGCAAAGTAAAGCAATGTCAATACCAAGGTCTAAAAGCAAAACTTTTAATGTACCATGGATCATTGTGTTCCTACCTACTATAACTACACCTACCTTTATCCAAGTAGATAACTTTCGTTTTAAATAGAAAACGAAGCCCTATGCATTTTAATCCTATAAATTGTGTGGAAAAATTCAATATCACTTGTGTCAAGGCTTTTACAAAAAATATTCCTGCAACAAGAAAGAAAAATAATAACACAAAAATAAAATATTCAATCTTTTAGCTTAAGCCACAAGCATTATTGTTTGTGGTGTTATTTTTAAAGTGCATCTCAGGCATTTGATGCAATTTATAAAACTCTTTCCAAAGGAGAAAGAAAGAAAAACTATGAGAACAAGCACATCACCTGAGTGTGATGGCATGTGGGCCAAGTTCAAACCCTTTTTCTGAAACTCAATCAGTATGAAAGTAAGCCTTTTATCATGCCCAGATATGCATGTAGTGAGGGTATACTATACACAGGATGATTCACCTAAGGTGTGAAAAAAACCTAGAGCGTGTAGCTTGGGTCAAGACAAGAAAAAATCGTATGCGAGGGTAGTGTCGTAGTAACGTAAGGGATAGGGGGGCTTTCCCCAAAGCATTTTTCCAATATATGAAATTCATACTAGAAAAATAAGGAAAAAATTAAAAGGTAATCAAACATAAATAATAACCCTGGGCCTCCACAAGAAATAATTCATTTCATAAAATTGAACAATTACAGATTTCATGAAATTAATTTCTTCATTTTTTTCATACCATCGCAGAAGAAATGAATGAAGAAATAATTTGACGTTTACTTCCAGTTGGACTGACAAATGTGTGCTTTTTACCTTTACATGTGGGTTGAGGAGTTGACTCGAAATTTTAGGTGGTATATTTTGTTCGTCTCTATACTGAATTTACAAATTGAAGCGTAGACGTCAAGCTGTTCTCTTTTTAGCGGGTTGATTGCAAATAAGATTTTATAAAATAATTTCTGAAATTAGCAATGAAATTAGTTAAGAAATAACAATTGCTTGTGGAGGCATGGGGTACAGAAAACTATTTGTATAGTTAATATTTCTGCTCTAAACTTATTCGAATTTTACTTAGAACTCGGAACAAAGCTACTCTTGCAAAAAAAATCATCCTCCGCTATAGTAAAACAATATCCAACCAAAACCAATCACGACTACAAAATCAACCGCTTACATCAAACAACAAACCAACATTCCCACCTACCAACATTGCCGCCGAAATTTCTAATACCACATCACCTTCTATTAAAGAGAGCGAATCCACTCTGCTGCCTACATCTGCAATCTCCCGATCTGAGATGGACAGTCCGATCAAAGACATCATTTTGAATATTTATAAAAACTAATTTTAAAGAATTTGCGAAAGCAGTGTTGTGTTACTTATAATCCAATTATTGACCCACTAAATTCAGGACTTTTGGTTCTTCAGTACTATATGAAATTTAAAAGTCCATATTTTGATTTGTGGACTTGTAACTCATCCATGTTAGTCAAAAGTTCATTGTGGACTGCTCTCCGCGTCAAGCAGATGTTGTCTGTGAGTGGCTATAACTATATTCTATTCTAATTTTATCTGTATTATCGACTGCTCTGGATGAATGACAAAATTTTCATAAATAGATGTAAAATTTAGAAGCTTTTCTTTACCCCCCCCCCCCCCCCCCCCCCCCCCCCCCAAAAAAAACCAAAGATACGTCACTGTGGGAGGGGGTCTATTTCCCCCCGTTAAGGCGGGAGGGGCAATATTCTTAAAAATCGACTTAAAATAGAAAAAAAAATCATTTAAAGTCATCGGCAACATTTACATTGTAATGCTACTTTCTTTAAAAGCCAGAAATCCGTTCTTTTATTACGATTTTAATTCAAGTTATTTAATTTTCGGAAAAATTAATTTTCAAACTCAAAATTTTGAAAAAAAAAATGAAAAAAATTGTGTTCAAACTAGTTTTTTCATAATTTTACTTTAATCCCTACTAATTATACATCACAGTTAAATATAAATCCCTCATAGTGAAACTGCTCAGTTAAAAGAAGGAATTTTAACGAAAAATTAGTTAAATTAGAAAGGCTAAATTGACGATTTCTGTAATTTTTTTTGTTAAATGACGAACAAAAATAGGAAATGTGTTTATCCATATTTTAAATTCGCTTAAAATGTTTACAAAAATATCAAAACTACTCTACTCGTCAAAGAATCTTATTTCCAGGAAGAGATTTACATATTTTGAATTATTATTATGAATTATTAAAAAGCATCACATATCCTATATGAAAAGATTTTTGCTGAATTGATTTTGGTTCTTGTGCTTAAAAAAAATGTATAAAAGAATTTAAATGTTTTTTTTTTTTTATTTTGTAAATTTCAAATCAAAGTAAAATGTAATCTGCCTAATCTATAGTATGTGTACTTTATTCCATTAAACAAATACAAGAGATATTTTTTGAAGTAGAAAATACTTTGACCTTTTATACTTTTAACTTTGAGGCGGGCATGTAAAGTAAAAGAATCAATAATGATAAGGGCAACGAAGCGTGATCCATTTTTAATATATTGGCTACAATACAATATCCTCATGAAGGTTTATTAAATTTCCTTTTATTTTATAGAATATAACAGATATGTGCTAGGTCTTAACGAGGAGCAGAAAAATTTATAAAATAATTGAAAAAATTATCACGAGGTTAGTAAAAGAACTAAAAACGCCGGGACTTACAATTCGAGTATTTACCATTTATTTGAACTGTCAACCAAATTCAAACCTTAAGCATAAATCGATACCTACTTCGATCCAAAATACAACATTGATTATTACACACAAAAAACACTACTAACCAACAAAATTACTTTTAACACTTTTTTTTTTTATTTTTAGTTTAAAATTTATTTTTCAAGAACTATATTTAACAAAAAATGATTGAACAGCATAAAAGAATGAATAAATAGCATGCATTGTTTAGTCGTTTTTGTACTTTTGTAATATTTGTTTTCTATTTCTAGTCAATTTTTTAGAAAATCGCCCCTCCTACCTAAACGGGGGGAATAAGACCCCCACATTCATACGATTTTGTTATTGTCACGACCCAACCGATACGCTCTAGCTTTTTGTCACACCTTATGCGAATCACTTTGTAAAAATTTAAAAAAATCAAATTGAAACTTACATTTATGTAAGTTTAAACAGTTGGCACTTCAATTTGGTATATAATGAGTTGATGTGCCGGTGCAGCAGATGCGGATGAGTGTGCAAGTGCGAGAAAAGCTTGCTTGAAATCGATATTTGGTCTCAGATAAAAAAAAATCGATTTTTATGATTGAACGGAAAACTAAGATTGGTCTTTTTATTAGTAAAAAAAAATAAGTTGTTTTGCTCCCAAATAAAAAACGTCATTACTACCTAGGTACTTGAGAAACTATAGAATGGTGCCTAAGATAGCTTTTAAGGTTTTATTGCAAAATAAGTATACCAAATTTTTAAATTACCTTGTATTTTTTTTTTCTAGCAAATACAAGTAATTTTAAATTTATTAATTAAGAAGCTATTTCCGGTTAAAGATCAATGAAAAACACCTTTAAAAAAATGCTTCAAGATTCAATCTGATATACATATTAAAAAACGTTTTAAAATATAATTGACAGTTGTAGTTGTTATGATGGTTTTCGTAACCAAATACTGGTTTCAACTTGACAATGTGAATTACAATAATACCTTTTATTATAATTTATTCAATTTTCGTGAGCTGCTTATTAAGCACATACATATAAGAGTATTACATATTAAAAATAAAACCGCAAATCATTCATGGGAAAAAAAGAAAAATACACCGCAAAGCTGTCACAAGAATAATATTGTAATCAATCAAAATTATTGAGACATACATTTGTGCATTTGAGTAAATTAATATTTCACAAGCATCGCCTTATTTTGCATAGCAAAACCCTGATTTACAATATATTTCATGGGATTTCTTATTTGTATAATTTTAACAATGGATGCCGCTTTAAAGCACCTTATGAAAATGTTTTTTAATTTTTCTGTATGGTTTCATTTATAAGAATAAGCATAATATTTTTATCTTTTTCGACTTAGTGCCAGTTTAATTGAAGTTCATTTAAATGTTAAAAATTGGTAGGTAGGCCCTAGAAAAGCTATATCTGACCGTAAAAGGCATAGGGTAACTCGGAGCATAACGGGCCCCTTAATGATTATTGTTAATAAAAAATGCAAAAATGTATTGAGAATTTTTGAAGAACTTTTAAGGATTTTTGAAGAAATTTTATTAGAAAGAAAATTTACTAAGGAATAAGTATAAGAAATTTTATTTATTTATTTATTGAAATAATTTACAAAATAAATTTATAAATTACTTATTTAAGGCATCAGGGTAGCCAGACCATATGATGCCGTTTTATAACGTTACAAGAATCTAAGAAAATATTTACATTAATTTACATGATTATGTACATAAAAAGCAAGTTATAGAAAATTAATTAAAGTTATGATGGCAAGATAAACTGAGTTAAATCTCTTCAAACTTCTGGTGGGCAGATAAGGCAGCTTTTATTTGACGGATAGTGTTAACACTTGATGGATTTAAGATGTTGGCGAGAATCTCTGGTACATTGTCTGTGAATGCATCTATTTGTCGAGAAACAGGACACTCCACCAAAATATGCCAAACTGTTAGAGTTATTCCACAGTTGGAGCATTCCTCTGGAGCCTCACGAGTATAGAAGTGTTTGCTTGTAAACAGGGTTTTTCCTACTCTGATTCTTAATATTTTTATGCAATCTTCTCTACTTAAGGATATATTGTACGGGATACGGGTGATAACGGGTTGATGTTTTCGAAGAAAAGTATCTGAATTTCGCCAGTTTTCTGTAAGCTCTTTTTTTTGAAGATAAGCAAAAGTTTTTCGCAGAAGTTGGTGTAATTTAGGATACTCAACTATAAGCGGGTAGCGAATAGCGTTTTTTGCTGCAAAATCAGCAGCATCATTACCTTTAATTCCGCAGTGTCCGGGTATCCAAGCTAATATGATGTTTCTGTGGGGGCTTAGGCATAAAGGCGTGGGGTATAATGGGCACGAAGCTAAATTGGGTTGCAATGGGAGCATGTTTGGTTCCATTCCTCAACATAAGCCTATCGCAGCACAAGAAAAATTATACCACTTGTAATAAGCTCTGCAGGGTACCCATGTATCTGTGGACTGGAAGTGTAAATACTCATAATACAAGAACTCCTCGTCTTCTGAATTTACTTCCTGTTTTTTTTTCTTCAAATTTTGCTATGTGATGTGATTAAAACTTAGCCAAAGCACATTATTCTTGCTTTTTTCTTGTCAATTGGCCTTCCTGTCATAATCGCGAACCATCTGAGAAAATGTATAACATGCTGATAAAATCATACAGAAATTGGTACTAAACACATGAACGGGCATCCGTGCCCCGCCCATTCTGCCGCAAGCCTCTTTTTAAATAAACATTTAAAAAATAAGTTAAAAACTTAACCTTAATGGGAAAATAAATTAGCGATGTATTGAAACTGGTAGATTGCATTTTGGAGCTGACCCTTTATTCGATATAGAAGTACAAAGGGGCCCGTTATGCCCCGGGTTACCCTATAACACTTCTTGAAAATGTCTCAAATTTTGTTTTTGCGTCTTCACCTGTTCAAACAATTGAGCTAACATAGCGAAGAATATAAAGTTACCAAGAATGCGCATCTCATACAAATTTTTTACTGCACGAATTTTATATGGCGGATTTTAATATTTCGACCTGCTCCCAGAGCTTTTGCCTTTTTTATGGGATTTTCAGTAGAAAATTTGTATGAGATGCGTCTTCTTGGTAACTTTATATTCTTTGCTAGTAGTCTTTCATAACTAACAGACACAGACAATCTTAATTTTTTTTTTTCAATTTCGTATCAAAAAATGTGAGCTAACCTTAATGTTTGGAGCAAAACAGAATTCGAATTGAATCATTCTCATAGTCTGTAACTTTTTATTGGTAAAATTAATTGTTTTGTGAACTTGATGCTGATGTCTTTGAAAAAAAAAAAATAATTACCAAACTGGTAGACAAAAGTCAGTAGTAATATCTACGTGACTTTATGCAGGCACACAGCTTTGTGTATAGACCCAAAGTTGTTGTCACTCAGCTTTTATTGTTATTGGGCTGGCCTAATTGAGATGTTGAGTTAAAACTATATGAATAATGTAGAATGTGAATGCTGTCAGGCAATAAAAGCTCGATGTGTAGCGACTCCTTGGGAGAATTTAACTTTAAATGGACTTGTTGTATGCTCACATATGTATGCGTAATATTACCAAAATCAATTACCGAAAGTAGCTTGACTCATTGATGTTCATTAATTATAAATAATATGGACACTATTAATACAACGAGTTAAAGCTTATCATCATTAATCCGTTTTATGATACACAAACCTGGGAAAAGAAAGTAATCAAATTAATATTTTTAATTAAACTAAACATTTTTGTTTTTTTTATTACATACTGTACACATTTATTTTAAAAATTCATGTCAACAATTTAGTTGTTTGAATTCAAAGCCACATTAGTTTAGTAGCTTTCAACGCTCGCTGTCAGCTAAAACTATTTGAATCGACCACAAATCTACTAAAACAATGTTTGGTTAGGAAATTTGAAAATCGTTCTAGTATATGAATATTTCTGTTGGATTTGGAATGAGGGATTCAATTCAAAATAAGTATTTGGAAAGCCATGAAATAAAATCTATTTTATTATAGTGCTTTTGTGTTTTGTATGAAAAATAAAATGCAAGACAAGATCCCATTAAGTAGCTTTTCTATTATATAGTTGAAGTACCTTGGGGTATTTTAATTGTGTATCGTAAATGAGTTCGAAGCGAAGTGTATGTCATATAAGAAAAGGGTTATTTTTACCCACTTATAAATCTAGTATTTGTAACATAAAGTGATGTACAATTTTTGAACATAATTTTGAATAAGGGACTCGTGAATAAAAAAATGAAGGCTAAACCTTTGATGTTTAAATAAAAACTAAGCTTCGCGTGGATATATTTATGCATAATTTCCAAAAAAAGATTAAAAGGTAAAACAATTGAAATTAAATTATATGAAAAATAATCGATACAAAATAAATAAAAAATGATTTTTCGTGACCATTCCTTGTAGGTTTTATTCTAAGAAAAAAATTAAAGTGGATACAATTTTTTTTCATTATTGAGCCTTACGAATAATCAAATTTAGTTATGACTTAAATTAAAAAAAATTTCAAAGAAAATGCCAATGTTTTTTAATTAAAATTTTTGGCTCGTGCTTCTTCTTTTGATTGCAGTACCTTAAAAAAATCATTTGCTGAAATTTCTCAATACAAAAAATATAAAGCTTTCGAATGCTTTTTGTTTTATCTCAATACGACCACTTTTCAAGTTCATTAATGTCCAGTTGTACAAAGGTGGTTCAATATTAACCGTCCCACAGATTTCGTCGGACTAACTTAGGTTCAGCAAATGGTTAAAATGTAATTGGCTACTATCACATAATTGAACCTTAAACCAACGCATCGCTGAACCTCAGTCAATCCGCTAAAATCGGCGGATTCGTATTGAATTTTCAATAAATTGAGGAACCTAGTTATATATCTACTACTTTCTGCTTTACTTTTCAGTGTAGTCAAAGAGACCCACACATTTTTAGCAAAGAGATCTGATTGAAAAAAAAAACCAGTGGAAAAAACAAAAAAAAAAACATTTGAAATAGAATTTACCTTGATATCATTATACTTGGACAAAAGTTTTTATTATTGTCCACCCTATTAATTAAATTTAATAATAGCTCATTGTAAATGCTTTCTAATGGAAACATTATTGCTGTTGTTATTTTGATATGTAGGTTTCACACGGAAATGTTTATTTATCACGATTTTATACGACAACTGAATGTTTTGGTTAATTTATGGTTAGAGCGTGCAATACATGCAAGGACTATAGATCACACATTTGCAGTCATACGCAATTATAGTTCTTTAGGGAGTACAGTATTGCTACAATAACAACAAAAGAAAAACTGTATTCAACCCGATTTTAGCACCGATAGTCCAAAGGTTTATTAGCATCATCATTTTATCAACAAATTGACTAAAAATCCAGAGTTTGGAAACCAATAAATCAGTAGTTAGAACTAAAGTTAACAATTATTGTTCTCATGTATCCAAGATGAACATAGTAATACGCACAGAAGTAATAGATAAGATTAGATTAGATTTCATTAGGCCCATCGCCCATTAGGCAACTTTTAGTTGCGCAACTTATTGTTGCTCGGAGTTGCCGGCAACAGAGAGCAACAAAAGTTGCTTGCCATCGCCCACTAGGCAATTTCCGAGCAACTTTGTGGGACTAGACTTTGACTTTTGTCGCCATATTTTTTTTGTGATGGCTGCTTTCCGGTTGTCTGGCTATGTATAATCGTATGATGGCAATGCGAATTAAATTAATATTTATAATTATTAAATATTATATTACACACATTGTTGAAAAAAAGGAAAGCACATTCCATTTCCAGAAATTGGCCAAAATGACAGAGGGTGATAAGGAAATGCATGCCATTTTTGGCATCCACAATGTTAAGGGGAAACGGCATTTTGATATCATATTTTAGACAAATAAGGATGCCGGCAACAAAAAGTTGCCCTGTGAGCGAGGGTAAGCAACAAAAATTTGCCGGGAAAAAAGTTCGGCGAGCAACTCCGAGCAACAAAAAGTTACGCAACTAAAAGTTGCCTAGTGGGCGCTCTCCCATATAAGCTAATGTAATTGGATTGGGAGCAACAAAAAGTTGCTGGGGCAAGCAACAAAAAGTTGCCTAGTGGGCAATTGGGCCTTATTACAAAAAAAAAACTAATTTTGTACAAATTACAATACTTAAAATTAAAAATACGGTATGAAAATTCTATTGTCATCTGCGTAGGTGATTATGTCGAATTTCCCTCTTACTCGCCATACATATTTTGGCGTTCCCCTTAATTCCCACACAAAAAGCATTCTCTGTTATAGAAATCTCTCTAAGGCAAAATTCTCTCCAAGTCGAGTACTTTCATTCGATTCATAAGTTCTTAGCCTATTTTCAATCCCACAAATTCGATTTTTTTTCTTTTGCAGAAAGCAAAATAAAAAAAAAATCTTCTTTTAGCAGCTTGTATTATTATACTCTCGTATACACATTAAGCATATTAATAATTTAGACGAATTACCGTTCTCGACTTACCTGGGTTCTTCACAACCACCCCGTGACCATAAATCTACAAATTTGTTGTGTGAATACATGTAACCTATATGTATGTATGTACGTGTTCCCTCAGTAAAATATTTCACCTCAAATTAGTTATTCCTTTTTATTCATCAATTTTAAACAAACTAGGTACGTTTTCGACAAAACAAAATAGAAAATGAACATAATAGGTAAATGCTATTAATTAAACTGTCAGTTTCATTAAATGCATGCATACCTAACCTATTTATTTTAAGCTCGAAGCCATATCTGTATTTCAACTAAACTTTCCATGTATGGTATGTACCAAAATAAAAATAAAAAAAAAAATAGAATGAAATAAAAAATGTATCCTTTGAATCTCAATTAATCTCTTGCTTTCATAAACAACAAATGAAAACTACCGTTTATAATATACACATGCACAGAAATACGTTCACCACCGATATATTTCATGTCATTTTCATTTCAAGAACTAGGTATTTTAGTTTAATTACATTTTGAAATCACCGTATGTATGTTCCCGAAGGTGTTAGTTCCCACTAGGCGGGAACAGAAACCACTTTTTGAAAGTGCTAGCACCCAGCACTACGGCAAATAAACAGTAAGGTATGTATGGTCGGGCATGCTACCCCCCTGCGACCCCCCTGCTTGGCCCACTATAGGATTTGGGGTAGGTGCGAGGTTTTTTGCAAATTTATATTATTATAGAAAAACAGTAAATTAAGTTTAAGGAAAATCGACCCATCCATGCTGTTGAACAGACCATTTTTATTAACCTAAAAACTTGATCAATAACCGCTAGCAAAGAAATTTCACTTCAATACCTTTTTTTCTTAAAAAAAAATGTGTGTATGGCGTATGAGTGCTGTTTTAAACGACCGACAGTGAAAAAATTCTTTGCCTACCTACAAGATGTTGATATTTGATAGAAACAGTCAGTTAATGACTTAAAGAAAATTAGTGTTATCTTATAATTACAAGAGCAAGCAGACCCTGCTTGCTTTGCTTCGTTAATTTTTTTTCCAAGTTATTGAAAATCAATATGACAGAAATTATTTCAAAAAAACTAGTTTTTGTTATAATAATTAACAGTTTTTTTTAATATGTTATGCTTCATCAATATGTAGCATATAATGCAACCGTTCCCATTTTGCTTTATTTTTATAAATAAATGGGAAGTATTTTTTCTTAAATTTTTCCTTATATCTAAGAAGTTTTTGTGAAAGACGAATTGGCGACCTTGTAACCCACATTAATGCAAATTTTATGAAAATTAAAAAAAATTAAAGAAAACTTGATTCAAATTAGCTTTCAACAGCCTTTAGTACACAAAAATTGGCGTTTCGTCCCTGCCATTTCACTTGGACTCATCAGTTCACTAGTGAGGGCCTTGTCAATAATTCAACAAGTCTAATTAAATAGATGTAAGTCTTCTGCTTGACTGATTTTTTTCAGTATTATATATAATTTATATTAGGTGCATTGCGTTTTATTGGTAATTTTAATCTAACGCAGCAATACAAGTTCAATAAAACGCTATATCCACTTTTATGTTCACTTTTTATTTCTGTGGCTGTGTTCACATCCTTTTGTGAGTGAAAAACAATCCACGTTATTGACATTTTAGGTTCAAGTCCGCGCTCATTTACTGACTTATTTATCGGCACTTTTGGTTATGTTACTGTTCATCAAGGGACATAAAATTGCCAATAAACCATAAGCTAAAGAGGGGGATATTTTATCATAGAAAAGCGTAAAGCGTGCACAAAACCATATTCACTACCATAGTGCAACCATTTGCTGATACACACATTTTCAAATAAAATATTATTTGCTAGTAATTAGTAAAGCAATTCAATTAAGAGCCTGATGGAATGAATTTATCAGCAAAGCTTATGGTCTCGTATGAGAATGTGAAAATATCCCAGGTGTATGAATTCGCATGCAGTGTAATTAATCAAAAACAATTAAAAATCTATGTCATTCCTTTGGGTGAAATTTGTGTCCTTTTATGAAAATTGGTTATGAATTTTACCTGCCATCAGTTAGCAGGTTGTAGATATGTAGTAAAAATTAAAGCCTTAAAGAACATGCAATATTAAATAACAAACCGGTTTACATATGTATGTTGTTCATGGTTCAAACCAAAAGTGCAGTCAAACGTTTTTTTTTACATTTGGTGATTTGATGAATTGTTTTATTTGTGAAGTTCGATTAAGAACTTGAACTTGTACTCCCGGCCCGGCAACCCAAGTAAGTTTGATTTAAATCAGCCTTTGACTATAAAATAAATATATCACCATCAGCAAAGAGTTCCTATACTGGAGCAGTCGTCTAATCTTCTTGCAAAAAGCCACTGCCATGATGGCAGTATACCATCAGTATTGGTTAAAAGGTACTCTTTTTGAGGTTGACATTTAAGGATGTTGTAAATTATGTTGATGGAGTAAAATTTTGATGACTTGGTCTAATCTAAGGTGTTTGTACATTGCTGCTGCTGTAAGTATTTTATGTATTATGATGATGCAGGTGCTACAGGTTTTACGATTTTTTTTTTTTTTTTGAGGAACCATACGAGCTTATACACAACACACGAGGCTACGAAACTGAAAAACAAGTAACTAAAGTCATGTGACAAATTGTTTGGAAAATTAACTTAATTGTTTCTTTGGCACATTTTGCGTTGGCTGTAGAATTTATTGTTATTACATTGAGAGGATTTTCCTTTACCTATAGAAGAAGCAAAGACATACGAGCTGTTTCAGGTCAGGAAACACTTTAAAATATGGTTGTAATAGGTATTTTTTAGATAATATAATGTATAATATGTACATAATAACACGAGTATTGTTTACATAGATTTTTTTTTGTTATTTAATTAGGTGTAAGTTTTAACATGAACTAAGAAAATATAGGTAAAAATGAAGATTTGTTTTTGGTTGCAGTCCCTATGTGTTAATTAACCAAGGGTTCTTCTGTAGAACCGTTCTCCTTGAAGAAAGTGAAAAGTTTTTATTAGTAATAATTTATTTTCACATATTGTACAGCCAGCGTTGAGCGTACACGAGGTTCTCTCATATAGATAGTGATTTACTTGGAGAAATGCACTGCGGAAAAATTATTAATGATTTTGCCGCTAAGAAAGCAAAAAAAAATTTATGTTATGCAATACATAATATGTAATTTCAAAAAATGATATTCTTTGCCAAATTATCGTAAAGCGACATTTTCACATAAAGTTAATTATTTCATTTTTTCCTGTGCACTAAAAGCAATGAAGCAATAGAAACATTTGACAGTAATAGTATTGTTAATAATTTTCAATGCTGAAATTTGGCCTAATCGGCCCTGTCTATGCCTTCAATTTTTTGTTGTTCTCTGAATCTTCAGGTATACATGGAGCCTGAACGGGTGAAATAAATTGCTTAAATTTTTTACAGAACATATTTTTATGTGTCTTCCTAAAGAAAGCTCCCATACAAAATTGATAATAATGGTTTTCAACGAAAAATTCACATACATAAAAAACGGAATTAGGACTTAAAAGGTTTTTGATAAACTTGACTTACTTGTTCTATGATAGGTACAATAAAATATTTTTTTTTTACTTTTTATTTGATTATACTATTGTAGTGCATACAGTAAAATTGTTTGTAAAATTTAGGACTGCAATATTACTTAGAAGTACTTCAGTGCAAAACTGCAATGAAATTGTTTCATTTTTGAGATGCATTGTATACCAGGTGTCCCCTTATTCGTGCAGAATATTTTGGAGGGGAATTCCTGGTATCGTTATTGTTTGGAGGAAAAACTCTATCAATTTCTGAAAAAATGACTAAATATGGAAAAATTGTATTAAAAATCAAAAAAAAAAAAAAAAAAAAAAAAATAACAGTCATCTGCTTTTTTGATAGCTAGTATTCACATCATTGTATAGGCTTTCGTTGATTTTTGTTAATTTTTCAGAAATCGCCTCTTCCTTTTTTTTTTTCAAATCCCAGAAATGTTCTCCCAAAATATGTACTTTATATGAATTAGGGGACACCCTATATACAAAATATCGCGAAAATGACTCAACGAAATTCATTGGAATTTCGCACTGAAGTAGATACTTCTTAGTAGTATTGCAGTCCTAAATTTTACAAACAATTTTACTTATAAACAAAACAAAAAAGTGCAAGTGGCCCTTAATTGGATATTATGTATATTCCATATAAATTAAAATAGGTAAATAACTATTAAAATACGTTAACTACAAAATACGTTATTGTTCGCCGCCAAGTACAGACGTCTTTTTAACTCGCTCTTCATTACCTATTACCCACTTTAATAATAATTAAATTTTCTTTTTAATTTACCATAATTCAGTTTCGCTTATCCATGCACCTTTAATCGCGATATTCTTTGACCTGATTTCTACCCTAAACTTTTTCGTCACTCAAAATAATAATTTGTGCTTACCTGTTTTTTTTTTCATTGCTTCAGAAGCCGTGTTGTGAACTCTATTTGTAAACTGACCTATCAATAAAATTACCTAAAGCACGCGTGTGACCCACATAATTGCACATCGTATTTCCTCATTTTTCAAAAAAAAAAAAAAAAATAATTATGTCATCTAAGTGCGGAAATCCCATCTGCGTCAACAACGAATCCAGTGTTGAATGGATAAATTGCAGTGGTATTTGTGGAAATTCTTTTCACTCCACCTGTGTTGGCCTAAATAAGAGACCACTTGTCTACCTAAAAGATTTTAAAAAAAAATTCTTCTTCTACTGTGATGAGTGTAAAGACATATCCCTCTCCCATCTTATGCTTGCCATTAAAGAGTATGGTGAATTAACAGCTAACAATAACACTGACTGCCTTAATAAAATCCAAAATGTGTCCAAGAAATTTGATATGGTTGTTAAAAGTGTTGAAGAACTTCATCAAGAGTGTCAACAAAATACTTTCCAATGTCTTTCTAAACTTTCGGTTATTGATAAACGTCTCAACTCCTTTCAAAAACTGTCGGACTCTTTAAATGATTCGTTTGTTGTGCTGAACAATAATATTTCAACAAGCTTTAAATCAATTCAATCAGACCTTGAGGTCCACTTCCAAAGTACCTCCTCTAAAACTGTATCCCCCCTTTCTTCACCGGACCAACTCTTGCTCGTCGGAATTTGTGATGAAATTCAAAATACAAAATCTATGCTATCGAGAGTCTCTGCAGAGCTGATATCTATCGGTTATGACGTTAGCAGTAATGGTCAACGGACGATGGAAATTCAGAGAGACATGAGCCGCTTGAACAAGAATTCACGAGAATTACGGTTGCAAATCAATGACATCTTGGATGAACCTAGATATCCCTCACCCGAACCCGTAACAGTGTTTAATAATTTATCTGTTTTAGAAGAAATCTTAAACACTGAAACGAACACCGTGCCTCCTACACTCACCCAAAATGCTGTTGCAAGCTCTTCTCCTTCTAATCGTGTGGTACCGCATGTCCGACCAACAGCAATTGTGCCTTCTACATCTACACCCCCCAAACAAATTCAGGAACCTCCGAAAAGTGCCTCAACAGAAACTATTGTTAAACTCGGTCACCTATGGAGCCTACAGGACTGGAATAATAGATTAATCAAGCTTGAATCTGCCAATGATGACTACTTTTGCCTCAAGAACACTCCCTCCTTTGCCAACGAATCCTGGGTAAAGTCCTATTTTGGGCGTAGATTCTCCATTCTTCTAACTGAATGTCGTCGGATTTCACCTAGATGTTTCAAAATCCAGTTTCCTTCAAGATACGGCTGGTTATTCCATCAACCTTCTGGATCATCTCAACTCGAAAACATGACGCTGTTCAAGTGGAAGAGAAATCTCACTAAATTTAAGTCTAATTTTCAAACCAAGTCCAATCCACCCCTCAAGCGAAAATCCCCTCTGCTTCCTGATAAGCCCCCTGCTAAGCGTGGTTCTTTTAACTTCCCAAATCCAGACCACACAAACATCAACAATTCCATACCCTTGTCTCCTTACCTCAACAATCCAATTTCCTTAACAAAAAACAAACCCTTTAATTTTTCAAGACCCGATACAAACTGGAGCTACAAGACCAACATTTTCCCTAGTTTTACCCACCCCTCCATTTCACAAAAATTCCCTAATGCCCCCACTACCTCCAAACTTAAAGGTCAACGAGTTTCCTTTAATCTTACTCCTACTATCTTCCCTCCTCCAACCCAATCAACCCAAACAAATTTATTTCCACATTTTGACCTAAGTTCTGGAGCCAAGTATCCAAATTTTCAGCGCTCCCATACTCTTAACCCCTCCCCAACGTCTGTCTCTAATACAACTCCCAATACTGCACCTAGCAACATAGCCTCTCAAACAACCCCTGGTCACAAATCTTCTCTAATGTCCACTCCTTCTGATTTCGTTTCTTCTCCACCAATACCCACTCAATCTTTTATCGATCCCCTTCTACCCCCTACAGTCAAATTGACACAGCAAACACTCGACTCTAGTGAATGTCGCTATGCTCTCTCCAGGCTAAGAGATAAGAAAACTTACGAGAACATTCGCATTTTCTTAGCTTATCTCCACGACAAATCAGATTCTGTCTGTTATGAAGGTAAAACGAACACGAGTGTAATGGTCTCCATCCAACAGGAAGGTCTTCCTACTGACGTTAGCAGCCTCAAAAACTTCTATATTAAATACCATGAATTTTTAAATATGTCTCCGCAAAAAGTAGAGAATGATCTCGTTGCTTTCGGAAAGTATATTCATTCCAAGCGGATATCATACCTACAGCGTACCAGATCCGACCATGACAGGTTTTTTCGTTCCTAATATATCCCAAACTTCCTCTACACCTTCCCATCAAAATCTCCCCCTCACCCTCTATTATCAGAATGTAAGAGGTCTTCGTTCGAAAACTAAGGCAGTTTTGCAACAAACTCATGCTTTACCTTTTGAAATTTATGCTCTGACTGAAACGAATCTGACCCCCAGCATCAATAATCAAGAATTGTTTCCATCCTCTTTTAATGTATACCGTGATGATGATCTTAATAATCCTACTGATACTCCTTGTCGTGGCGTGCTACTAGCTGTCCAAAACTCAATTGACTCATCCCTCATCGCAATATCTTCTTCCCCGTATCTAGACTACGTTTCAATAAAATTAACATTACCCCGTAAGTCGCTTTACGTTATCTGTTGTTATATACTGCCATCACAACCCATTGAATCATATGAACTCGCCATTAATGCAATTGATCACGTTTTAGAAATATGTGACTCTCATGATGAAATCTTACTTTTCGGTGACTTTAACCTTCCTCATCTCAAATGGATTTCATCAGATGATGAATCTTTTTTTGTTGCCTCTAACCCCTCCTCTGCTAAGGAATGCCTTTTCCTAGATCGCTTAGCAGATTCAAGCCTCTGTCAAGTTAATGGGGTCCCAAATCACATGGGTAGGCATCTCGACCTTATTTTCACAACGGATTCTATTAACTCGTCAGTCTCATTGAGTCAACTTTCTTTATCTACCATTGATAACTACCATCCTCCCCTTCTTCTCTCATTTTTCCACAATTCCCCTCTAATATGCACTCCCTCGGCAGATATATCGTCTTACGATTTCCATAAAGCTAACTTCCGCCTTATTAATCAATACCTCCACGAAGTTTCCTTCAACTTTGATAACCTATCAGTAAAAGATGCTTTAGAAATATTTTACAAAGAAATTTTTTATTCTATTTCTCTATACGTTCCATTCTCTCGTCACAAAACGCCGACTACCTCTCCCCCTTGGTATAATCGAAGGCTCCGCTCTCTGAGAAACAAAAGAAATAAATTATGGTCAACCTTTCTTCGCACTCGATCTCCTACTGATTACTCTAACTATTATGGTACGTATCTCCAATTTAGGGAGCTTTACAGCTCTTTATACCAACGTTATATAATTGTGACACAAACCAACCTTATTAACGATCCGAAGTCCTTTTTTCAATTTGTTAATTATAAAAGAAAATCCGATGGCTCTCTCTTTCAACAATGAAACATCCAATGATCCACACACTGTCGCCAACTTTTTTGCCTCGTTTTTCAAACAATCTTTCACAGATGACACTTTTGTACCCGACTCTGCTTATTTTAATTATTTACCAAATTACTCTCTTGGACCCTTTCTTCCTCGCACTATCGACCCATTTCTTGTGGAGAATAAATTAAATCATCTTAATGATGAATTCTCTCCAGGTCCCGATGGACTCCCAGCTATTCTCTTAAAGAAATGTTCTTCATCGCTTTCTCTTCCTCTCTCAAAAATCTTTAGTCTATCCCTAACTCAAGGAGAATTCCCCGAAGTATGGAAAACTTCTTTTATAATACCAATACACAAAAAGGGTCCGAAAGGTGATGTTAATAATTATCGTCCAATTGCCAAACTCTCATGTATACCCAAACTCTTCGAAAGCATATTGTATGAAATTTTGAGCTTTCACTGTAAGTCTTTCATCTCCCCTAGACAACATGGCTTCCTCAAAGGTAGATCAACAACCACTAATCTTGTTGAATTTGTGTCTTTTATCCTATCAGCCTTAGAGCAGGGCAAGGAAGTCGATGTCATATCCACCGATTTCAGTAAAGCCTTCGATAAAATCTCACATAGACTTATACTTTTTAAACTATCCACTCTCGGTTTTGAACCCATTCTACTGAGATGGATTTCTTCTTATCTGGAAAACCGTTACTACAGTGTCTGCTTTAGATCTACATCCTCTCGCCCTTTCTTAGCCACGTCTGGAGTCCCTCAAGGCAGCCACTTAGGCCCTCTTCTTTTTATTCTTACTGTTAACGATATTGAAATGGTCATTAAACATTCGCATATTTCTCTCTACGCCGACGATACCAAATTCTTCAAGACCATTTCCTCTACACAGGATTCTGCTCTCATCCAACACGATCTCGATAATTTTTCAGTTTGGTGTCTCAAAAACTGCTTAGATTTAAATATTACCAAATGCCATTCGATCACTTTTTCTCGTAAACGTTTCAAATCTTCACCCCGTCCTTATCTTCTTCATAATCAGCACCTATCTATCGTCGAATCGATACGTGACCTTGGTATAATATGTGATCAAGAGCTTAACTTCATCTCCCATTATGACGACATAATTCTTAAGGCCAACTCTGCACTTGGCTTCGTTAAACGATGGTCCAAGGAATTCTCCAACCCATACGTGACCCGATCCCTCTTTATAACCTTTGTTCGTCCTCTGCTCGAATACGCCTGTCAAGTATGGTCCCCTTACCAACAAATTCACATCGCTAGAATCGAGAGTATCCAACGTCGATTCCTTCGTTTCGCTCTTAGAGGTCTGTCCTGGAATAATCCCTTAATCCTGCCTCCCTATCAAGACCGCCTTAAACTAATAAACCTAAATTCCCTAGAAGAACGAAGAAAAATTCATGAAATTCTCTTCATTCATAGACTACTTACAGGTTCTGTTGACTGCATTACTCTTTACAACTCTATCCTCTTTAATACCAATCCTCGTAACATACGAAATCCCCCTCTCTTCTATATACCCACCCACCGTACATCTTACGGCTCTAATGAACCAGTCTCTCGGATGCTACGGAGTGTTAACTCATACACTAATAACTTCGATTTTAACCTAAGCACCCTTTGCCTAAAATGCCGTCTCCTGAATCAACCTCCTCACTAACCACAAAGCTTAGCTATAAGTTTCTTAGTTTTTAAGTTAGTCTAAGCATTAGCTTGTAATTAAGCCAAATAAATGGGGGTTTTGCCCCCACTAAAACTAAAACTTAAGAACATTTTTTAAAACAATCTAAATCAAGTGATGCAGACTGTGATATTTTAAAAGAACCACAACTGAATTTTTTGTAAATGAAATAACAAAATAAAACAACAACATTATGTCCTTGTGAAGAATATAAAATAATATCTTTTCTATGGGTTTAAGTTTTTGTTGTTTTATATTTTCTTGTCAACCAAAGACAAGAATAGATTTAGTTGGCGGAGATAAGTAGATAAAAACGAAACTATTCACAACTTTCTTTGTTTCCGCTTATCCTTATTTCACCGTCAATTTCATACAAATCAAGCTTAAGAGATCTTGTTTTGGCGGAAGAGGGATTAATTAATGGTTTTTTTTGTCACGTTTTGACTATGATTGAAAAAAGGAGAAAAATAAGCAAAAAAGGACACATTATTTGTATTTTATATATTTTGTAGAAAGTTTGAAGTTATTATTTGTGGCAAAGCATATTCAATTTCTGGGAGAATAAATGTTTGTTTTATTCCATGCTCTTCGGGATTCAGGATGAATGGAGTGTTTGTTTGCCGAATCGCTAATAATTTGAAATACAAAATGAAGAATTAAAATTGTATGTTTAATAAAGGAAGTAATATTGTTTCCAATGGAACAGGATTGGGTGTACCTACTGTAGAAGTTAGTTTTGATCGAAAAAGATTTGATTACTATTTTTTGTGCCTTCGGAACTATTGTATTCGTGGGTTAGTCAAGGCCTTCGCCTTCGCCTTGTTTTTTTTTTTTTTTTAATTTAGCGACTCATTTTTATCTGCGATCTGTGGTATAGGTACATATGTGTATGTATACATTACATATTGTAGGTACTATAGGGTAGGTAAGTCTTGAATCCGTAAATTGAATTAGAGATTTTGATCAAAACAGGGATAGGGAAGATTAAAAAGTTGGTCCTGCAATTCTGTCTGGTGCCTTGGCTAACAGCCTAAATCCCTGACGTGAACTTAAGTTTTTGAATGCGCCCTTAGAGGCGATATTACATTTTTTTAAGCTTTAAAAAGCAACCTACCTGCCAAACTGGTATGGAAAATATGATTTATCTCTGAAACAGCTGTAACGATCCACCAGTAGCTCTATACATCTAGAGTAAATAAAATAAAATAGTATCGATGGAAGTATACAGCCTAGCATATGCATAGCCCCACTTTGAAAATTATTTTCTGTGTGCAGACTGCAGAAATCACTTTTTTCGTTGTCTACAATAACAGATACCTTATCTGCATCGCAATTGCTCCTATTACATAAATCATCAGAATAACAAATTTCGTGTTTAAACTATTGTCGTAGTTCTTGTATAGAAATCAATGAAAAGCTGATTAAGTGGGGCGGTTGAATGCTGATCTAGAGCTTCACTTTACAGATTAACCCAATAAATAAATTTAATCAGAATCATTTTTTTATCTACATGCATATTCGTATACTGCATGCATATTATGTATATGTACGAATTACCATAAGCCTTATACGTGACATAAGCTTCAATCAGTTTTAGATTTTAAATCGTTAGTGTCGATTGTATGTACCTATGTATGTATGCATACATAGGTATCACTAAACTACTTTTTTGTCTTCAAAGTATTTGTAGATCGTAGCCAAAAATTTGTAGGTAGGTACATGAAAAGATGAACGAGTACAAGGAAAAATATAGATTCCTATAGGAAATAAAAGTTAATGGCAATTGGCGCAGAGACAAATCTAAATGAGTTGAAAATTTAATTTTAAAATGAAATGGAAAGAGCAACTTACTTGCCAAAGATCGTCCTTGGCTGGCATCCCAACATTGCAATAAAATCCATTTGGGAAAAAGTGTTTTTTACGAGTTTACGGGAAAGTAATTTCTATTTAATCGAAGCAAGAACGTGAGTTCGATTGAGTAAACCATCTTAAAAGTCACAAACTAAAGATAAAAATACCAACAATATATTACATACGTATAAGGTAGTAAGTAGGTATAAATGAATGAAGAGACTCAAAATATTTTACATTATTAAAGGTATCAATTCAAGAACTTTGTTTAACATTATTTTGATGCAAGATTATAGTTTTCGAAATTTGCTACAAAATTAGAAAAAAACCAAAAATTTGTTTTCAACATACCGTCCTGCATATATTTTCCTTATTTGAAAATGTGTGTAAATCAGTCTACATTTTGACGTGAAAAATAATCTCGCATATATTTTTGGTTTAAAAAAAAAATATTTTTAAAACTTTAAAATTTAATATATTTTTTACTTACTTAAGCACCATATTGCAAAATTATTACAAAATTGATCCACCAAATAAGAAATTATACATGAATATCTCGAAAACAAGGCAATTTTCTCAAAAAACATTAAAAACCTTTTTTCGCAATGCGATTTTTTTATGGGAAAAACCTGAAATGCAGTTTACCTACTTACAAAGTCATGCTTAAGTAGGATTCTGTAACGTAGAAGTTTCTATCTTAACTCTCAACTCTAGGTATGACTTAAATATTGCAGTGAAATTAACCATAATGTTATGGATCCTAAATAATTAACCATAGTCTCAATTTTTTTGGAGTCAGTTCATTATTTATAGCCCACGAAAATGTTTAGGAAATACCATGCACGGTTTATTATTTAGAGCCCATTCCATTATCGTCCATTTTACTGAAATATTTAAGTCGTAACTAAATTTGATTATTGGTAGGGCCCTATAACAATAAGTTCCGCCAGCCGAAATGTATTTTCTTTCACAACGGTAATCTTAACAGAGACCTTGTGCCAGCCATCACCATTGCGGGCTCCTCTCTGACTTATTCAACCAGTTATTAATCTAGGAATTGTTCTGAACTCGGAAATGAAATGTTGTGATCATGTAAAAGCAATGTTACGCAAAATCTATGGTAGTCTGAGAACTTTGAGACTTTCGACCTACCTCATGTCAACTGAACTGCGACTTCGTCTTTTCAAATCAGGAATTCTTCCGTTTTTCATCCAAGGAAGACTTGTGTACCCCAAACTTGATAGTATTTGTGAACGACGTGTTCAGGTGGCATTTAATGATTGCACGCGTTTTGTTTTTGGATTGAGAAGATTTGACCATATATCGGGTTTCACGGACCAAATGCTGGGTTGCTCTCTTGATACTTACCTCAAGTTGCGTGAAATGGTATTCGTCTTTAAACTTTTAAAATATCGCCAACCCTCATACCTTCGAGTTCTTTTTGTCTATACAAGATCTAACCGAAATATAAATTTCGTTATACCGATACATCATAAAACTGTTATGGAAAGTTCGTTCGTTGTCCAAGCGATTAGATTATGGAATACTATTCCACATAATATAAAACTTAGTCATTCAATCAACTTATTTAAGAAACTTGTATTTACGTTTTTGAATACTTAATTATTTTTGTATGGCATCTATTGTCACTTTTAGTTAAAATGTAAAATCATAAATGTATTGACTTTATTTTCTTTATTTTCTTCTTTTTTTTTAATGTTTATGTAATTGAAACAATTAGTTACATATTTATTGTACGTTATAAGATTTTGTTATCTCTGTACTTTTATATTAAAAATAAATGAAATGAAATGAAATATTAGTAAAATGCTAACCTTTTCTTTGCCGACATAGAAACATGTAAATAAATAAATAAATTTGATGGCACAACAGCTCATGAAGAACTAGGGCCTAGTGACTTACAACTCTCAACCATTCCTGTGTGCGTGTCTGCAGGAATGGAGGGGACCTACAGTTTATTGCCGAATCCGAACGGCTAACTAGCGGCACTTTTCTGTGACAGGAGGTACTCTTGGAGAATTTGTCAATTCCTCGCAAGAGGCAGTAGCCGTTTTTTCTTTTAAATAAATAGGTGGCGAGGCTGGGGATCGAACCTTAGACCTCCGGCATGACAGTCCATCGCACTAACTATCACGCCACGGCTACTACATAGAAACATGTACCTATGGGTAAAATATGGCTTTGGATCCGATTGAAAAATAACGGACACCAAAATCTACATATTATTATATTATATCCTTAAAAAGAAGAAACTATGCTAGAAAATAATGAAAAATCGGTCTTTGTTCTACTGAACGCCTTTATCTTTGAACAAAACAAATGTAAATTGTCTCCTTTATTGTTATATAGTTTTTCTTCTGCTAAGCTTTTAAAGTCAAAAGTCGTATTTGGCTATATGAAATTAAACTCTCGGTTAAGTTCTCTTTTTTACGAGATAACCGTAGCCTTTTGAAACTTTTTTATTATACTCACTAACAAAGACCGAGAATTTTATATTCAATAGTTGGTTCCTTTATAACAGCAAGTTTAATTCCCGTGAACAATTAAAAACCATTTCATCCTCCCAATTCACTGTGAAGTATAAATTCACCACCCTTATAGATTATACACACAGAACAGTAGGTACCGCACTAAAAATTGAATTTATCACAGTTGTGGCTCCACGTTTTTTTTTTGTTTTTTTTTTGTTAACTTAAAATATAAGAACCTACTATATATACCAAAAATAGACACTCCTCAGCAGGACTTAATTTAATGGATTCCATGATGTCCTTAAATCCATTGCCTGACAATGGTGATAAATTCTTTTAATTTAGTGCGATAAAATCTTTTCTTCGAATGGAAGAATTAGGTTTTTTTATTTTATTACTCTTTTGAACTTTTATTTTTTAAGAGGTAGTTTATCTTTAATTAAATTGATTTCACACCCAAAACAAATTACAGTTTGAACTTTGAATAATAAAAATTAGAAGGATTTGGTTGTTTGAGTTGTTCTTCTTTGTACCTTGAATAATGTTTACATTAAAACTCAAATAAACGAAATACAAGATTAATCAGCGGATACAGTCGACTCCTCTATATGGAAATAATAACGTTTTTGTCTTGTAAGGAGTAATTCGATTGTTAGATTTGGTGGATCAATCGATATTAAATTGCTTGTAGGTGTTGCTTTGTCACGTGGCACCCCCGCCGGCCGTCCAAATAAGTGTTTGCAGAGATTGAAAAGCGACAGAAACCTATATTTAAAAAAAAAAAAAAAATGTTATAACGAGATGACGCAGGCGTTACAAACTAAATTTAACCAAGGGCGAAGTCTATTCCCTCATCACCACTTTTTTCGATTACCAACTAAAAAAAGTTGTGCTTTATATTGTGTGCAACTTGTGCTATTATTTAGGCCATAAATATTTTAAAAATGGAAAATTTGTAAATTTTACGGATAATTTTTTTTTTAATTACGATTTTCTAAAAGTAATTTTTTCTCACCAACCAAACCATACTAATAATAGAACACAATTTTTTATCAAAATATTTAAAGTCGTTTACAAGAAAATAACTATTTTCATAATGGTTGTTGCATGGCAAGTACCGTAATTTTATTTTTATTTGTCTGTATGAAACAGAAATAATCAAAATGTCTTCAGTTCCAAGTATGAAGAAAATCGCCTAATTGGTTAAGGCTATAATTCGAGGTGCTGACAGACAGAATTTCCGGACCTATTTTTTCGTCTTCTGTATCAGTGTAGTGTCAAGTTTGATCAAAATTTAAAGTTTGAATTTTTTACGAGCCCATATTTTACCCTACAATATTGTATATGAATGTATCTCCCAGAACTACAAGTATAAAGTGGTGACCTCACCCCTATTTTGAAAAATATGGTAATTTTTTAATTTTTTTTTTTGGACACATAATCTAATAGGTAATTCAGTAACTATATACATCAGACCTTGCGCTTGCGTTAGATCCAGTAGTTCTGATTTTTTGCTGAGTTGTTTATGATATTGGCCTACTGAAAAACCAAAGTTTTCGAAGTCGAGCGCCAAAAGCAACATGGTCAAAATTCTAAAATTTCAATTTTTTCAGTTATTGGCAATAAATAAGTCTAAAGGACTAGTTTCTCGACTATAAAACTTTGCTCTACGATTTCAAAGTAACTGAATTTTCTTCAATTTAAGCCCAAAACCATTCGTGTTAGATCCATTGCTAATAACAACAATTATAAATTATATTATATGAAGTACTTATAATAACAAAAATATGGTGCTTGGCTATGGTAATAACTTGGGTACCGTAAAAAGAAGAAAAAATCATATGGGAGGGGTTGTCTAAATTGACTAGAAATAGAAAAAGACTATTTAAAATCCCAGCACAACATCTAGATTCCACAAATACCATAAAAATATTCTTAAAGCCTCCATCCTTAATTTTTTTTTAAAGTTAAGTTTTTTTTTAGTTAATAATTTTTCAAAAATTTAATTTCAAGCTCAACATTTTGAAAAGAATATGATTTGGGTCTACACGAATGCTTTTCGGCTAAAATTGAAGAAGATTCAGTTATCTGGAAATCATGGAGCAAAGTCACAGTCAAAGTCCTAGTCCTTTAGGCTTAAAATTGCCCATAACTGAAAAAAGCTTTTTGGAATTTTGACCATGTTGCTTTTGTCACTCGAGTTGGAAAACTTGTTTTTTTCGTTAGACTAATATCATAAACAACTGAGCAAAAAATCAGAACTACCTGATATTACGTAAGGTTTCCCTCTCCTATAAGACGACAAGATTACTGGACATAAGTACATACTTACAGACATATGTGAATTGTTTTGTATCCATTCAAATTAAAATCACAAATCAGAATCACAAGTAAGAAAGTAATTTTTAATTTTAGCCCAACCAATGTGTAAATAAGTATTTATACATTTCTTACAAGCACCTCGATTCAATAAAACATGCTTTCCTATCTTTTTTTTTTAACTTAGCATTTAATGGTGAAAATATTCAATGACCCACCTTGTCATTATACCATAAAAATAAATCAAGAAAATATGAAAAACATTTTCAAGGATAATGCATGCAATTTTTTATTTATCGCACCTACTCTTACTGACAAGAGTGGTCTTTTGTTTTGAAAGATGATGAATGTATGTAAGTACATATATTTCTGGAGAACTCTTTCATTCAAAAGTTTGAAGTATAGATGAATGTAATACATCATAAAATGATGCGTGCGTACCTAAAAGCAAAAAATACAAAAGTAAAAATGACGCACTTCAGCTATGCATTTACTATACATCTGTGCTTGTACCAGTTGCATAATATGATGTACAGTATACATTAATATAAGAAATAAAACCTCGAAAGGTTAAAGTTCAAATTAAGGAGCTTACACTCTTGAAATATGAATATAGAAGATACATAAAATGGTAAATTAATTCAAACCTCAAGGTTTTGCAAATAATATAACACACCTCACTTTTTTGAGGAATGAGGACGAGTAGATTAGTATCGAAATAAAAAATGAAGGTATTGGTAAGTGGTTTCCACTGACTCTTTTGAGTCGAAGTATTTGAAATCTATTACCCATTCCAATAATCGTGAAGATTAAGTTTAGTAAGCTTAAAATACAAATTTCTCTATGCTTAAGGCCGTCCTGTCCTGACGTTATTAGATTTGAATAATGCACCAGAATTGATACATAGAATAAATAAATGTCAATCATTTTGAAACATTCTTTAAAAAATATAAAATAAAATAAATTAAGTTTTGCAATTCATAATATAATAAACATCAGCTATTTAGTTATACCTTATTGTTAGTTAGGTACCTTTGTACATTGGTATCTTAAGAAAGAAATAAGGTAGAGCAATTCCATAAAACTAAAGTCAAGTGGAAAAGCTTTCGATTTAATTGCTTTGTTTGAATTTTTATACACCTCAGGGTTTTTTTTATTATTCGAGCCTTGGGAAAAAAAAACCTACTTCTTTCGAAATTGCAAGAAAAATGAAAAGAAATGGAAAGTAACCCTTGCCGTTGGCGTTTACTTCCCAAGACCTTTTGAAATAAAAAAATAAGATTTTAGATTACAATTTCCAATTACATCTCCCAAAATGGTTAATTTTAACCCATTTGAAAAGTAATGTTCTGTTTGTGTTTCTTCTTTTTTTTACAAAACAAAATATATCTTTCAATTGTAAAAAAGATGTCATTTAGAACATCTGTCGTCACACGGGTTATCTTAAATAATGTGTAGCTTTGAGACAAGTCGTAAAAAAAAAAAACAGAGAAACAAGGAGGAATTCTTTTTAATATGAACATAAAACTTCATCCTTATGAGAATATGGGACATCAGCATTCTTTAAGGACAAATATTGTTATGGAAAAGCTATCTTATATTCAAATGCCCAACCATCTTGTAGCTTTGTAATAGCTAGCCTAAGGCACGCGTTGTCGTCGTGGCGTTTTCCTTTTTTTTGTCATCTTATGGAATAACCTCAGTTATTGGCTTCTGAAAGGAAGTTAAAGCGAAGAAATAAAGGTGGACTTATTTTTATTAACAACATGGTTTACCCCCAAGAAAAATTAAACATGTCTGAAAAATTGTGTCAAATAAGTTCAATTTTATTATGGAAAGAGAATTCCTATATAATTGACAGAGTTAATGGGAAATTCTAAAATCGCTGTGAGCACCTAAATTATTATCTCTTTGTACATATTAACTAATCATTCCGACCCTGCTTCCAGGGTAGTTGAGAAGCTGGTTTTGAGAGGAAACATTTCTCTGGTTTAGTGTTGTTAACTTCTGAATCACATAAATGAATAAAGTAAATGAAACAATGGAAATCTCCCTTCCGAAAGTGCCACACTATAAAAACGACAGAAAACGTAATATGAACACTTGGAACTTTTTTTGCCATTTCCAAACAAAAACAAAAATTTTGTTTTATCAATCATATTAATTTTTTGCAAACAATGGCATCTTTAGAACAAGTTTTTTTTTTTTTTTTTTCAATTTTTGCCACTTTTTTGCAAAAAGTCTTGAATGTGACCAATACCCGTGGATAAATTAATTCCCAAATGATCGAGCATTATAATTCACTTGTATTATATAAGAATAGTAGCTGTGGGATGATGGTTTGTGCGTAAGACTGTTATGTCGGAGGTCTAGGTTCGATTCCCAGCCTTGTCCACCTAATAATAATAAATTAAAAAAAAAACGGCTACTGCCTCTTGCGAGGAACTGACAAAACCTTCAAGAGTATCTCTTGTCATAGAAAAGTGCCGCTCACATTAGCCGTTTGAATTCTGCAATAAACTGTTGGTCCCCTCCATTCTTGCAGACTTGCACACAGGTATGGTTGAGTGTTGTGAGGCACTAGGCCCTATCATGAGCTGTTGTGCCACCAAGTTTGTTTTTATGTTAGAATCCGGTCAAGGGAATATGAGTTTTTGACAATTTTCAAAAAAAAAAAAATAAGGTCAAGTGAGGAATTACAAGCACAGTAAACATATTTTGTTGTAATGCTTGCTGTGAGTAACACGATTTTTGACAAAAAAAAAAAAGGAAAAATGGAAAAATTGATTCAATTAAAAATTCTTGATTGTAAATGACCATTCAAAATTCCGTAAGCCCGATACAAATGACTGATGATAAAGGATAAGTGGATCAAGTTATGTGCTAACGATGACAGATGTTGGTTCTCATATCATATTTTTTTTTTTATGACTGGTAGTATATTTTAATAAAATGTTTTTTTGGCCACAAGAACGTTGACATTATTGGAAAAAAAAAAGAAGAAAATAAATACATATTTATTGATGTGGAAGGATGATTGAATCTTATCTATCTATCTTACAATACGTGACTTTGGAAAAATGGATTTCATTTAAAAGCATTTTAATTTTGTGATGCAAAGGAAAAATGTCTTGAAATATAATTACCTATACCTACAATAAAGGAATTGAAATTTTATTTGCGAGGACTGTATAGTTACTCTAGGAAGAATCTAAATAAGAAACGAAGTACATTTTCTCAAAAAATCTTTCATAGTAATTTTCTAATATTTAAAACAATTATTTAACGGGAGAAAATTGTAGGTGGTTTTGTTTAGGAGTTCAATTCGTGTTATATATAGCTGCTGGTGCTATTATTTAACCTTCGGAATAATACATTTCTTCCAAAATGAAACTATTTATCATTTCCTGAAAAATAACCTCAAAATATTATTATAATTATAACCATAATTTAAATTACAATTTAGAGTTAGTTCATGAGATTGAAAACTGATTTACGAAGAATAGGAAACTCGATAACTGTTCGATTTATAAGAAAATATTAATGCAGAGCTTGTAAAAGAAAAAATGATATGATGTCTCATATTTCAGCCCGTGCTTCGTGCACTCAAAAAAAAAAAAAAAAAAATAAGAGAAAGAAAACTCATTAAAAATCCTATATTTTATGGATATACATATATTCCTCCTATTACTAACGTCAATTTAATATAAGAAATTGATCACGATTTTTAAATTCCATTAAAGCAATAAAAAAATGCAATTAAAATTTCAGACATGTCATTAAAAGAAAACATAACACATGAAAGAGATGGGATACAATTTAAGGATTATTATTTCCACCATACACATATTTTCCATGTCGCTTGTGACAAGCATTACCACCCATCTTTGTATGTAGAAGAAAAGATAAAAATAATTGCTGTCTCTTTCAACTTCCGAACATTATCTACGTCGGAAGTTAATTTTCTCGTCAAAAGCAGACGAGAGAAGAACTTTGAGTTTTTCAGGATGTAATGTATTTCAAAAAGTATTGCGGCTTTCTTTTAAAGATGACAATGACATGAAAGCACGCGTTTAAATCTATTTAGATGATACATGATACACATTTAAAATCAATAATCGTAACAACAAAGCGTGCTTCAGTTAAACACAATGTAAATAGTCCTAATTTCAGGATACTTTTTTTTACCTTCTTCCAAGTGAGTTTTCGACAAAATATAAAGTTCGATGTTTTCATGAATGCAAGTATTTGCCATTACCATATAGAAATCCTTATCAATGCTTCGCAAGACACATAAAAAAAAGCTTAGCTTGGCAAGAAATAAGTTGATTTAATTCATTAAAACCACTTTCAAAACCCAAAAACTACTCAAATATTAAACCCAAAATATCTATAATAAAAGAAACAAATAAGCAAGTAAATCGAAATTTCCATGTTTTGATTTCTTTTTTAATTTCAATTCCTTATTCCCTTATAAAATTCGCAATCATTTTTCGAAATATCTTTCAGGTTTATAAATCAGTGCTTTAAAACAACCCAATCTCAGCGGATTTTTTTTTTCTGGCTACCGCAACCTCACTCAACTACCATTCATCCAATTACTGAACATTGGATTTTTTTTTGCCGGACCGACAACGTGAAAAGGGAAACGAAGTAGATACTTTGCAAAAATGGCAGGATAATGAAAAAAAAAAAAAAAATACTCCTCTTCCACTGCATTAGATTTCTCAATTTGAAAATTGCACGAACAAGAATCAGCATTTTATGCATATTCAACAAAATTTTGTAAAAGTAGGTATTCACCTGCGGTTCTTGGCGCTGCTGGTTTTCTCTTTTCTTTTTTTAATTTAACCAAAAGGTATTTACAAAATGAAAACATTTTATTCCAACCAGAGAAAAATTTTTTTTTGAGTGAACGAATTAAAGAAAAAAGGGAAATATTTAATGAGAGTTGATGACGACAACCGACATACTAGGGTGAAGTGGCGACTAGCATTTATAAGTTAAACCTCAAAAGTTCAAAATCTTGTTCACCGTGGCATTTTATTTAAGTGGAAATATTAAATTCTTTGGCATTAAATTTAAGTCTAAAATGGACTTACAATTGGGCCCTATAAGTTCCTTAAATGACAGGCTTATGCGTATGGATGTAATAGGCTTAGAGTTGCTGGCTAATTATGCTGAAATAGTTTGCTTTGGTATTTTGATTATCAGACATGAGATATGGTGGTTGTTGGGCATTATAACCACATGTCCTTAAAATAATTATCATGCTAAGGATTAATTATGAATTAGAGCGAAGTGGCTAAATTGAAGGAGATTACATAACATAATGTAAATGTTGGTACATACATACATATATCAGACAAAACTGACATCAAAGAAGGATTCTATAACGAAATAAATTAAATCTTTTTTTTGGTAATTATATTAACAAAATATGAAATAATTTAAGAACAACGGTTCCACTCGCAATAGTATGACAAATGTTCCTTCAAATTAAGTAGAAGGCATTTGTACTTCAAAATTA
Source organism: Epistrophella euchroma (assembly GCA_947049315.1). Taxonomy (NCBI): domain Eukaryota; kingdom Metazoa; phylum Arthropoda; class Insecta; order Diptera; family Syrphidae; genus Epistrophella; species Epistrophella euchroma. The sequence continues at coordinate 36,705,128 of OX346248.1, forward strand.
TGAGTACTTACTGAAACTTTTATTATTATTATGTAATTAGTTTTGTATTATCTTTATTATTTTGGAAAATCAATATAGATTTAAAAAAAAAATCAATAAATTTTACTGGGTATGGGCTACCTTTTGATGAAAATAGAAAAATGGTTTTAAATGCTACCATATCTCGAAAAATATCAGCTATGTTCTGATAATTATATTCTATGGATAATGTTCTGAAAAATTAAAACAGTATCTATTGTGTACCAAAATTTTCAAAATGTGTTAACGAACGGTTTTTAACATATTTAACAGTCGTTTCCAAAGTAATAATTTTTTGCTGTTTAACAGTTTTATGGTAATAAAAAAATTAATTTTCTTTTTAAAATCTTTTATGTTGTAAGTATTCAAAAAAAAAAAAAAAAGTTTTAAAAAAATCGACAAAAACGTGTTGCAGCTGTTGTTGATTTGGGAGTTGAAAAACCTCAAATCCCATCATTTTTGCCCAAAACTCCATAACAGATCAATGCAAAAACAATTAATTGCAATGACCCCTAAGACTTTTTCAGAAAAAAGTACTTTGCAGTTTTTGATAACCCTTAAAACTAGATTTACAAGTGATTGGCAACGAAATGTTAAATAAAGACATGTTCTTTCACTATTTGTAAAGATAAGAATATGTGGATGCAAACGTATAGGGACCATAGACTATTAAATATACAAATCAGAAAATTTTGCCTTCATTGTATTTCTACATGTGACTTCACTTAATCACGTTCACCTTTACCCTTTTTAGCACTTAGATGATTTCCTATCTGCCCAAATGAACAACATTGTTAAAAGAAATTAATGTCAAATTGGAACCTTTACAATTTTCAAATTCACAAAAAAATAAAATAATTTTTTATCAAGCAATTATTTAAGGATACAGGAAACCTTTTTTAAGATAAGAATCCTGATAAAAATACTTTATGATTAAATTGTTCTCCACTCGCGTCTTTGTCCAATTTTCACCTTTACAAATCAAGTCACATTCACATCAAGATAACCTCTCGTATCTACAGAAACCCTTTATCCAATATCCAATTTTCTATTCTCTATTCTTTCCAAAGAAGCATACACCAGTTTCTTCCATAAATATCAACAATTCAGTCGATTTAAACTTAAAAAGGCCTTCCTTAAAGGTGCTAAATATTTCTAAGTTATTTAGGTGTTTTGCTTCTTTTTTCTTCTTCAAAAAAAGGATAGTCTTTAGGTGTACAAGCAACAATCTTTGAACTATGATAGTCCTATGGCAATATCATTTGTGCTTATCATCAATTTACTTTCGGCCTTTTTTCCTTTGTGAATATACATACAACATTTGATACAATAGAAAATCGATTTACATTCCGAACAACACTAAAGACGTGCTAAAGGAAAGAGAACTATGTGTGTACTACACAGAAGAATCTCTACACTTCTCTCTGACCTTCTTTGTAGAATTCTTCTTTAGAGTTTTCAATAGCTGAAAGCAATTCAAAGTCTTTTAGGTGCCCTTAGTATTTTTTTTTTTTTTTTTAAATCTCAACTTGATTTGTTGAATTCATAGGGTAGTTATTGTTATTTGCAAGGACCTTAAGCATCAAAGGTTTTTAAATTGTGTAATAAAATGTTGGGTTTAGGTAACTTTTGTTATATACATTCAACTATAAAAATGACATAAGGAAGTAGAAAATGGGATTCTTGTTCCTTAACCCATATACGACTTCCTGTTTTATAAAAAAAAAATATTTGATTAAAATTGATTTTTATAAAAAAAAAAAAAAAATTGTAAGTATCGTGTTTAATTTATAGATAATTGGCGTATTCCAGGAAAAAGAGATATCCCTGAGATTTCTCAACTTCAGACAGTGAGCAAGCGAATCCAAAATTTTTTCCCTGAGTTTTGACAGCAAAACTGAGATATTTAGCTGCTCACGTAAGTGAGATTGCTGAGTACTTGGAGATCTCATTTTCCTGAACTTGCCTAACAGCTAATGCTTTTGCAAAGACAACTAATCCCTAAATAAGAAAAAATAAAAGAAAACATAATAAAAGCACAAGAAAAAGTTTATGATTTCTTTGTGTCATTTTTGTATGGAATTTTTCGCACCAGCAGCTTACTAGAGTCTTTAATGAAGAAAAAAATACAGTAATTCAAAAGTAAGTATAAGTTTTTGATTATTGTAAAACTGTAGAAATTCCATGTGATGTAGGTAGAAATGGTGGCCCAGACTCCAGAGCCATTACTTGTATGACGTATAATGAAAACGTTCGTTTTCGTTTTAGCCAAAGCGGGACATCTGCAGAGCAAATGAATGACTGTTTTTTTTTCTGCTGGTCCCCACAGCTACGAAAGTGAGTGTTGTGACTTTGTGAGAAATGCCCAGCCTCGTCGCATGTTTTCCGATTGCTGAAAATCAAAGTCTCAAAAAAATCCAAATCATTCAAAACTCCAAGCTTCGAATTCATCTTTTGAAAAGATAAATATCAAAAGCTACTAAATTTCAAATGACCATTATATGTATAATTTTCTAAATGCAATACTTTTTACTAACGAGAAGGAATTATTTAACGCAAACGCATCCCTATTACGAAATCAGTTCCAACAAATTCTGCATAGCGATACCAAAGGTAGTTTACGCACCAAACTTATAGATTTTAATATCGGAGCAAAAGTTGATTTAGCCAGCAATGTCCTTAACGTTACAATATTCAGAAATCATCTAAATCAGAGAAATTTGAAACATAATCACATTCGAAAATTTGTTAAAGGATTGGGAATAGGTTTTCTTTTTAATTAAAATTAATTTGCAAAATGCTGGGAGCTATATGTATATATAAATGGAATAAGGATTTATTTTGTCTGAATCCAAACAGTTGTCTCCCTTGGAAAATGATTAATTAACCACTTTTAGGATAGATTTTTATACTTTGCATGGGCTCCATGCGGAGATATCTGACCAGGATAATTGGTATTGATATCGAGAGAATTTTGATGGAAGAGACTATATAGTTTCCATTTTATGTGGTAATTCGTATTCATGGGTTTGGTGGAGCTTTATAATGAAGTTCAATGCAAATATGTTTATGTGATTCGGATGAAAACCGCATTTTGTGTGAATTTAACCCATTTTATCATTGCAGTTTAGTATCTAGGTTAGAAATGGTGATTACCAGCTGCTAGGAAAGGAACCTTATTTACTATTAGAATACGAAATGTTGGTACAATTACACTGGCATCCAGTATGAGTTCAACGAGCATGTTTCATACAGTTGTTAAAGCTTGTCATAACTGTCTCAAATTATTATTCATTATTCTGAGTTGAGTCTTTCCATTATTTTCCCAAAATTTTCAAAATTAATTCTGAAAAAACAAAAATACGTAAACGAAAAATTACCTGTACAACTGGGTCTTAGGTTTTTTTGAAGTCAAGCCTTTTTTTCTTCGTTTTTATATTTTATACCTACGTTGTGTCCATATTGTAATTAAAAAAATGAAATTTTACCGTTCACAAAGAGTTTCAAAAAGACTATAATAGAAAATGAAACAATAATTGCATTTCCAGAATTCTATTAATATTAAATTATTTAATTAAAATTGACATGCAACCAAGACAATTACTAAACAAACCGTCAAGTTCTGAAGTCAAATCCCAAGAACATTACTTTCCATTGAGTTTTACAAAATTATATTAAATTAAATGTATCAGTAATTTTCTCGTCATTGCCGTAAGCTTACAACTTCATACTACGACTAAACTACTTAAATTTAACACTCAAGGGTTCAACTGAATAAAATCCTTTCAAATAATGCACTAACTTATTTTTGTCGGGACTGACACTTACGTTTAGGAATTATTATTTTTGTCTGCAGTATGAGTAGGACTAAGTCAAACTTCAAACAAATGTACGGTCACTGGCACTTTCCACTTTCCTATAGCAATTTCTCAATTTTCCTGTGAAAATAATTTTCAGTAGTTCTTCCGTCTGGTGATTGCATCCGTTTTCCCACTCTCACAAAACAAATTCTAGAGACCAACTTGAAAAATATGAAACGAAAAATAGAGTTGAGATATATTATATTCCTGGCTAATGTACAACAGGATAAGCTAGCAACTATAGAGGAGTGGGTGGAATTAACAAAGAGAAGTGTCTGGGAGCTTTGCGCAAAACTTTGAAATTTTAATTGCAACAAAATAGAGTAGTTGGGCGAATGGCAAAGTTAGCTCTTAGGTGTGTGTTAATTTGAAAATGAAGTTTTTTAGTATTTCGCTTATTGTATTAGGAAATAATAAAAAAACAGCAGGTGAAATAGTTTTTGACTTTTCACGTCATCGTTGGCCGGTCAAATTGAGGTCAGAAATCAATTTCATTGTAATCAAATGATCCTGGGGGCTTTAATGTTGGGAACGACAGGCAATAAACAATAAAAACTTAAAGATTAATTGATTACAAAATGTCATCGGACACGAGTTGTTGTTTTGATTAATGAATATCAATTTCATGCCAACTTTCCATCACAACACATCACAGTATGAAATCAAAGTGATTAACTTTTTTTTTTTCGAGAAAATTGTTTCGTTAATCATCAAAGAAGAAAATATTTATACAAGAATATAATTTATTATACATATAACGAGTTTGGAAATACGGAACCATATCAGTAAAGTTACTGACGCATGATGCTGAAATGGATGCTTGTTTTCGATAAATTGATTTTGTTGTTGTCATCGTTTGACACAAAATGTATAAGTGGACTTAATTTTTGGTAGAGAGGAATTTACTCAGTACAGTAAATCATTTAAAATGACCTATAACAAGTAAATTCGGATGGGATTAAATTTTGACATTATATTTCAGATGATCAGAAGTGTGAAACAACATGTTGATACTTTTCGTAGTCCTGAAGGCTGTTTCACAATGCGACGAGAAAACGAGACGTCAGCGTGACGAGATCTCTTCGTAGTTTCTCTCTCTTAAAAAAGAATTTTAAACATTGAAATAATGCATAATAAAGCATTTCTCGTCGTCTCGTCACGTCATAAAGTTCGAAAAAATGAAAAAAAGACGCAACGTGACGATATGAAATACTTTATTATGTATTTTTTCGTTGTTTAAAACTCGTTTTAAAGAGAGAATAACCGTGAAGAGATCTCGTCACGCTGACGTCTCGTTTTCTCGTCGCATTGTGAAACAGCCTTGATTCCTACAAAATAATTTTTTTTTAACTCTGTCCATATCTCATTTTCTTAGAATTAAGTTGTATCAATATTGCAAGAGCCGCTTTGAAATTAAATGAAGACTCTAAACATATTTTATTGTAGCATTTAAGGTGGCATATAAAATAAATACAAACATGAAATTTAAAGGTACGTAATCCGTTGCAACATTAGAAAGAAATGCGGCTCTGGGACTGGGATCTTATAGTACCTCATTATGTGGTAGTATGCCATCTAAAAGTTCAGACATTGGTTCAACAAAAATTATTTATTTTCAGAAATTGTTCAGCCATGGAAAATTTTAAATCAACTGGTTAAAGTTTTTCAAGATCATTTGAAATTTTTAAGCACTTTGTTTGCGTTAAAGCTCACCGATTTGTCAAAAAAGGTCAACTTGACTAAACGCCAATTTTCATGGACTAATAGCTATTTTGAATCAGTTAACTAGTTTCATTAATCAGCCAGTCATAGATTTTTTCAAATAATTTTTTGAAGTTATATATTTTCAAGGTCATATCAAATTTTAGCATTTCATTTGGGGACTATTCAAAAGAAAAATATATATCAGCTGAAAGTTACTTAATCCGCTTGAAAGGTCAGCTAGCTTAAAAAAATTTTAAGGTTTTTCCTCAACTTAAAAAAAAATCTAATTCTAAGACTACTGAAATTATTTAACTTTATAAGTTTGGGGATTAACTGAAATTTCACGTGATTTTAAGCACAAATGAGGTCTTAAAAACTGCTAAGAGCTATTGAAAAAATTTATGGCTGACCTTTCTTGAACAATTAGTGACCTTTTAGATCCGAGAAATGCATTTCATAGAAAAAGTTAAACATTGAAAAAAAAAAAAAACAGATCGGATTAAAAAGGTTAAATGGGGGAAGTACTCGTTCTTAGAGCATTGTGAAGCAGGGTTTCAAACAAGCTTCTTCTAAACCAACTCGATTCCTATCTTAGCTACTAGTACATAACTGTATGCAGTTTCACACGACAGATTTTATGAGATTTAATTCCATGCCCTAAATCAAGGCCTAACTTAACTGCGGAAATGCTCCAGATTTTTTCTGTCCATAGCATTGGTATCCATTTACTATAAATGGCGCAATCAGTTCCTCGTTTCCTTTTTATTTGTTGAGCAAGGTCGATGTTAATGTTAGATGTAAGGGTGTCCGTTATTTCCCAAACTCATTTTTTTATTAAAAAAAACCCCTAAATCTAAGGTTTATGCCGTAAAACAAAATTACTCAAAATTTTGTTTGTTTTCCCACTAACCAGTGCCTTTAAAACCATAATTTTCCATACATATTTGTATGGGGTTTTTGGGCTTTTTACGTTTTAATTTTTGGTGTTTTAAAAACTTAGTTTTTTTTACATACCTAATTTTATCCCTGAAAATTTCTTCCTTAGCTCATTAAAGGCTTCAACCATTTAAAAGTCATAACAGTGATATAGTATACCTTACCTATACACCTTAAGATGTCCCTGATACAAAATCTCTTAAGCCTCTAACTTTTCCAGTTTTCTATAGAACATCTCTGAACTTTATTAATAATTAACGATTCAAGAGAATCTTATAACAAACCATAAATATTTCTTTATTTTTTTATTTTGCTTAAAAAAAAAAAACAACAAAAAAACACAAAAGTCGTCAATCATTGGTGAATCCTTTTTCTACATTTATGTTGATTTCTTGTGGGTAAAAATGTAATATGTATGGCGAGTCAGTAGGCTTTCATTTTAATAATACAAAAGATATAAATCATGTGGCCTTTGTTTTGAATTCAGGGCAAATCACATTATGAAATGATTTATGTTAAATTTAGGAGGTGAAAAGTTATGAGTGTTTTGTCAAAAGGTTTAAGTACATATATGTGTATAAGATATATTTAACTTTCAACACATTATTCACTCAGCTTTTTTTTTTTGTTTCTTCAAGGTTTCGAGTCCTTAAATGTTTCGCTCAGGTCATTTTGTTGCTCGAAGATTTTGACTAAAGTACCTAAATACTTTTGTTTTTTCTTTGGAGACCGACTTTTGGTAGATTTCATAACATAAAAATAGCAAACGTATCTTAAGCTGATATTCTTTTTTTTTTAATTTTATGCATACTTACTCAAGGGAATATGACCATAGTCTTAAGGAGTTCGTTCCAGTGCTGTAGTGTTTTTTTTTTCGTTCAAACCTTCAACATCATACATATATTTTATTTTTGAATATATTTAATTTTTGTGCAGACAAGTTTCCCTTAGAATGTTGTGCATTCGATGATGATCTATTAATTTTCCGATGCAAATTGTGTGCACACATTTTTTGTCTCTAAAAATGTTTCTAGCTATTTCATTTTGTGTGCATCAAAAACACATACCAAAACTAAATAAAATCTTTTATTTTTTTTTTCATCGGAAGCTTTTAGAGCAAATAAATTATCATGTTTTTGTTAGAAGGGTTTGATTCTGTCTGTGCTGTTAGTGATTCTGAATGAAAATACAACGAGCAATTCCGCATGGTTTCTTTTTCTAAAATATTTATTTTTGTTCGTTGGGATTGCGGACTCTTTTATCATTGATAAAAGGGGCGATGTGTTTGTGCATGCATTTATTCGTTTTTTTATTTTATGAAATTGGTACCTATATAAATGTAAAAAAAATTACATACATGTGTTCATATATGTATCTACTCAGTAGAGGGATTTTTATTTATATTTTTTTTTATACGGCTTGGAATCTCGTATTATCGCATTATTCAGTCATTTTGGATGAAATAGCTCTGTGCATGAAGCTACCCGAAATTACAATCAATTACCAGTTACTGAAAATGATAAAATCCTTGCACCAATTTGATTTGTTTACCAATAAATGACGTTGGTTGATTAATAAGAACACGTTTAATAATTAAAATAAGATATGAAACAATTTGTTCAGTTATAATATTATAATTATGTTTCTTTGAAATATCCCCAAAACTGAAAAGTTGTTCAGATAATTTAAAGTTAATGAAATCATGAGTTTTTTAAGAATTTTGAATTTAATTTAGTTTTATAAATTGACTTTTATGGCCAGTTAATAATTGGCTAGGTATAGGTACATTTATAAATTATTAACTTGGGAATTAAATGCATCCTATTTCAACCAACCTCCTTAGCATTCCCTTTGGTAACAATAATTAAATATTAATTTACAAATCATCAATCAAACTCACTTACATTTCCCACAATATTATCCCTTGCAGTATCACCATAATATCTTTTCAATTATTCCGGTTGCCATTTCAATGCACAGCAATCAATCAATCAATTGATCAAATAATTTGAAAATCTACTAAATCAAGCAAAAAGCAAATGATGTTTAAGATAAATTGATGGATGTTTACTTCGCAGACCTCCTAGTACAGCATTATTACAAAATAACCTGAAGGTCTAACTTTAAACATCAAAGTACTGCGTTCTTAAATTTTAAACTTCTTTTCTTTAAAACGAAAATAATAAACGAATGTTTTAAATAAAAGTAAATAATAAAATTCTATTATAAGCTTATCATTAATAATAAAAAAATGGCATTAAAAATATTCATTCTACATTTTTTTTCCTTTTTTTTATTTTGGAATCAAAATTTTAAAACTATCAGCTTTAATACGTTTTTATTTTCGAGGAACAAATCCGCAAACCTTAAATCCACAATGGGAAACAATTTTATCAAACACAAAGCAAATTATCAATTTGAATTAATTTACAAACTTCAAAGCAAAGTTATTATTTATACCTACTTAAGGGACATATAGTATACATATATACTAAGTAAAAATTACTCGATAAGTACATACAAAATTTATGTAATCCTCCTCCAACAGAGGACATTTCATCTTATAAATTTGTGTTATTTGTCGTTTCACTATAGGGACGCCTCCTAAGCTTCCAATAAAGAAAAAAAAAAGCTTGAAGTAAAAATAGAAATATTTTGTCCTGTCTACAAATTTTCGATCAATGAAGTCAATTTGTCGGATTTCTTTCCCTCTCTATAAAATGCGAGTATTTACAAAAAAAAAGTCCACATGATTCCCTATAATCCCAAATCTTTACTTTGTCCATCGACAACTTGTTATTGAATAAAAGTCGACCCCAAATTGACACAAATACAAATTTCGAGATCAACTGTGCAAACAATAATAAAAATCTTTAATGAGATTCCAATTGTTCGGCATTGTCATTAAAGACGTTGGATTTGAGATTCTTTAAGAATATATTCTTCAATGTTTTAAGAAATATACGATATTAATAGCGATGATTTAAGGATTTGTTCTTGAAGCCTGAGAATGCTTCAAGGTGCGCATTCGTTTATGGGTATTTTTTCCTTTGTTTTGAGGAAATTCAGCCATGACATTGCCAGGTTGTATGAATAGTTTTATATACCCACTTACATTTTTCCTAAGTTCAAGGATAGGTACTTGAAAGGAGCCTTTCTCAAAAGGATCACAATGAATGTCTTAGCTGGAGAACTTTATCTTTGTAAAAAGAATATGAAATTTTAAGCAAGGATCGTATGAGCAGTGCATGTTGTCTTAGCCACAAACATTCCAAGGACATTTTTTGTTACTTATATATGTATAATTGCTTTCAGTGTTTGTTATCTTAAGGCGGAGGTGTTATTGTAGTCCTTCTCATCCTTTCAAGATTATCTAGGTATGTACATTTAGTTCAACCAATTAGGTAAGCTATACCGCACACAATTATTTAGCTGTGGTGACGCCAGAATACATTTTTAACTAAGGGTGGACAAACGAATATTTTTAGTGGAAAGTCATAAGAATCAACGAGCCCACTTGGCCCTAACTTCCTAAGCCATAAATTGTGAGCGATAGAGGCGTCTTTTTCGTTTGTGTAGTTGTTATAAAAAAGGAAATCTTAATAACTTATTTCCTGAGGGTAGACAAACAAACGATTCTGACATATTTGGTTCAAATATTTTGAGGTCGGGGTTCTAGCGTCACAGAGCTGAATTATTTGGTGTTTCATACTTCCTTTACAGGGTTTCCAACTGTCAACGATGCAGACGACCACAAAAGGCTCCCTGGATCATTTTAAGTTGAAAAATTTAAGAGGTAATTCTCTTAACTTATAACGATTTTTGTTTTTTTTTTTTTTCTTTAACGGGCTCTAATTTTGCCAAACTACAACCGATTCTTATTTTTTTGTATTCATACAAGAACAGTTAGCAGTTTTTACCCGCTTCACAATTATTTTTTTATATGCGGTAAATGTATTCCGGCAATATGTTATTGACCCCATTGTTGGCTATTTTAGGTTATTTTTGAATTTGACATAATTTTTTTTTTACAAAAACACGTAATTTAATATCTTATTTAACAAGTCCAATTAAATATAGGGCTAAGTCTTCTACTTGGCTGATTTATTGAATTTGCAAATGGAACCATTTACTTGCTCAATTTTGTTAGTCTTTAAAATGTTCTTCTTTTCAGTTCCATATTATACATATCATATTTACTGTCAATGTTAAATAAGCAGGCATATCTATTATCTCTTAGAGAACTGCTATTAAAAATAAAGAATTCCTTTAATTTTCAACTCACATGTTGTAAAACTATATACCATGAGACAAGATTAGAAAAACCTTTGAACTGGACTGCATGATAAAGTGCCATCATGTGCAAGTTAGATTGAAAAGTTTTCGAAGAAAAAGTTTTCAATCAAAAACGTACCTTGCACATTCCAGGAAAGATAAAACCTACAGAATAACGTAGGATAGATAGATTTCTATAAGCTCAACAGGAATGTTTTATAATATTGTGTTATATCTTTCTGGTTCAATAAGGAAGAGAAAATGAAGCTAAGGATTTCATATTACAGTAAAATTTCATTTAAATATAAAAAAAATCAATAAATAGCAGAAGATTCCGCCATAGAACGACCTACCCTCATCGATATACAAGATAAGAAATATACAGTTTTGTAGGTAGTGTCTTAACAAACATTTTGCGCAAGGGTTGCCTAGCGTTGCCACGCTTTAAAGGTAATTTTTCGGGATTTTACAATTATCTGACACAGCTCAGATGGTGAATCTTAAGGACATAAATTAAATTTTATTAAAAAAATTCCAAATACGTGTTTTTTTTTTTAAATTGCAGTTTCAATAGGGTAAATTAGGGTAAACAAAGAAAAAAGTTTAATCTATTTTCCAAACCAAAAATAAGAGTTTATTGTTTTTGTAAGTAATCGATATTATTTCAATATATAAAAGTCATTCATACTATACAAAAAATGTGAAAAATTTACAACTCGAGATATAAACGTTTGGAAGCAAAAATGTGAAAATAGACGTTGGAGAAAAAAATAACAATAACAATTCTTCCTGAAAGTAAGTTTTATATATTTTTAAAAACTGATAAAAAAGAAATTGATTTAACCTTAATTTCTAGCTAGCTGAATTTTTTATTATTATAAATTTTTTTCATAAATAGGTATTTTCATTAAAAAGTACATATTAATTACAAGTACGATGGTATTATATTGTTTTCAAAAACGTTGTCAAAATTTCAAAATTTACGACATTGTGAAATTTCTTTTTTTTTTCTAAGCTTGTGGTAGACATGGGGAGTTAAAAATGGCGGTTTTTCCAATTACTTTCTCAGATGTATAACCACGTGTATTTATATATTTAAAAACACGGCATTGTGCCCCGTCACTTTTTCTAAGCCTCAAGACCTCAACCTTGACCATCCGATTAATAGAACAAGATATAAGCTTTCCAAGCGAACCATATGGACTTCGTTGGAAATTTTGTATAAAGCAAACAACTGAAAACAAAATCTACCAATAGGAGCTTTAAGTTAAGAGGACTGAACAAAAATCTTCAGTTCATAATAAAATAAATTTGAAACACTATGGTTATCTATGTGACAAGCACCACAGGTTTTCTTCTCCTAGCAAAAATATTGACATTTATTTTTTCTGGTTTGATTGATAGATTCCATTTATAAAGCAAAAATAAACGATTGAACAAAAAAGTACAACTGATGCAGAGGGTAGTTCTTGAATGTTAGTGAAATTGATTGATACACTGAAAACAGTCATCGAATATAGACAAAGCAAACAATACTTTAAATTGAACGATTCAAGAAAAAAACATGTTTGTTTTCAGAGTATTTTTAGTATTTTGAAAAATATTAAAAACTCTTTTATGGCTATGCACATGCACACAGTAGTGCGAGAAGTGTTGCGAGTGCAAGAAAAGTGTACACATATTTCAGTTTCAATTGTTTTAATTTATTTTATAGGAACATTCTGGCTACATAAAATTTGGTCCCAATGAAAAATGGTCTCAAACAAAAAAGAAGAAATGGCCCCGAAAATGTATATGAAAAGAAACAACAACAAAAAATTGATTGAATTTTGTAAATTGAGGTCATATTCCATTGATTTGGAGCCGCTTTTTATGTTAAATTTAAATTTATTCAAACGACAAGGAGGAAGACATTTGTTTCGAAGTAAACGGACTTATCTAAACCAAATATAAAACAAAATTTATTTTCTTTGTAAACCTTTCGACGCGAGATATACATATTTAGGTTTCATTTCAATTTAATTTCACTCCGAACTGATGAATGTATACTTAAGGTGACCATACGTCCCACTTTGGGCGGGACAGTCCCCCTTTCGAGCTATGTGTCCCGCTGTCCCCAAAGAAGGCGAAATGTCCCGCTTTGAAAATAGTCGATCAATGCACATAATATGATAAATCTTTTAAAGAATTCTTTAAAAAAGCTGATAAAAAATCCTCTGGCCTTTAGTAAAACTAAATATCTTAAATAGATGCCTCTGCACTGAAAAAGGTTTTGAAAATATTGCAGATTTTTGAATACATTAAAAATTTTTTTTTTGAAAATCCCCAGATCTGAATTTGGGTTGTTTTCTTTGCATCGTAAAATCTGCAGCCGCTGATTTTAGTTTTACAAGTCAAGATTAATTTGGAAGTGGTTTGGAAGAAGTTCAGAAAATGATGGAATTACTAATTGAACAAAAATTTATTGGTACACTCGAAGATACAGAAGTGACCACAAAATAGTCTTGGCAGATTAAAAAAAAAACCAACCTGTTATTTCAAAGTAGATTTCCTATGGTCAAAATATAGAAAACGAACTCAGTCAATTGGTCAAGATCAGTGTTCTATTTTCATTTTCGTATTTTAAGTAAATAAAATTTGAAAATATGATCTGACAAAATCCTGCTCCATTAAAAATTGAGCTGACACATCATTATAATTTTTGTCTTCAATATTTGAAATTGTTGGTTCAAATATCTTGGATGGCTCAGATTTATTTTTTCTAGACAGCCTATAATTTCTGTAATTTATAATTTCTGACTTAATGACTTGTTTCAAACCTAGTTTCACAGCAAAACTAGTTCTATAGAAGTATCGAGATTTAATTTTGTCAAAAATAATTTTTATTGAAACATCTTTTGATTAAAATGCCAAAATATGTATGAGGATTTTGATTAAGATGTCAAAGTATGTTTGAATAATAAAAAATTGTGAAAAACTTAAAAATCGAAAACCCTTTAACTAGTTTTGCCGTAAAACTAGCTTTGAAGTAAGTCAATATTATGGCTGCTATGTTAGTGTTCTGTTACAAGAGAAAAAAATTGAAAATTGATGTTTTTAGTAAATTTAAAGGCGTCCCGCTATGAAGAGAAAATATTTATGGTCACCTTATGTATACTAGGCTTAAGCTTAAGTAATAATAATCAAATCTTTCATTTGAGAAAAAATAAAATATTATGATAAATTGTAAAATATTCCTTGCTCCAACCTAAAACTTAAGATCAAGGACTCATTGTTGACAAACAACTGTGGCCTGACAGTTTTTGGCTCATATTTCATTTTAAGACCAGAAATATGAATCCAATTTTTATAGTGAAATTTTTAATTTTGAAAATCATATTATATAACCAAAGGTATAGGCTAAGAAAATCTGAGTTTGCGGACATTAAAAAAAAGGCCCTAGAATTTTTAAAATCATCCTAAACCGTAAAAAATAATGATTCTGTTATCTTACCTTTGTATGTGTAGTGTATAGTATATATTTTTTTGAATGTTGTCATTGAGTTATTAAGTTGGGGCCATTTCTTTAGCCAATTTGAGAAATGAGGGGCATTTTTTAGTTTTACTTCTGTAGAATATTTTAAGCATTTTTTCTGGAATATCAATTTTGAAAACAAAAGAGGTACAGGGTGCCCCTTAATTCGTGCATGATAATTTGGACTCTGATTCCTAGGATAATTCTAAGAAAAAAAATGTTTGGGTAAGGCTCACTCCCCTGGGGTGGAGAGGAGCAATTTCTGAAAATTTGACTTAAAATGGAAAAGAAATCATTAAAAACTACCGAAAGTACCTACATAGCTTAAAAGCAAAAATCCCATTAATTTTCGTTCTTTTCAAGTCATGTTCTTGAAATAAATAGTTTTTGAGAAATTAAATTTCAAAGTCAAAATTATTATCAAAAAATTGTTATTTTTTTTAAGTTGATTTTGTTCAAAATTTTGCGTAAGTAATAAGTCCCACTGAATTTCTTAATATTCAATGCTCTTACCAATTCTTAGCCAAATACTGTGTGCCAACATATATAGCATGACCTTTTAAAAATCCACATAAAACTTAAAGTTTAGTATCTATTTAAAATCATAGTTTAAGTGTTTTTCAAAACTTATTTTTCGCATAGCAAAAAAGAAGTTAAGTACAAAATTTCTTACTCTGGCAATGCATATATACATATAAATCACAATGGATTCTAATTAAAATGTAGAAGAACCACAACCAAACAAAAACCATCTCACAGATTTCTTCTTCACACCAATGAACTAACTTCTGTATACGAAGTTACATTGGCGAAGTTTGAACTTCACCGGAAAATATTTTTCAAAAAAAAAACAAACCTGTTCAGCTCACCTTAAAGCCACAAGTTGACCACATGGTATAAAAGGAAACGACAACTTTTTCATCCTTTTATCTACTCTAACCTTTTTTCCACCCAGGTTAGTGTGTATGTTGTTGATGAAGATATTTGTATCTAAAGCTCCCAAGTTCGTTGGTGTTGGATTGAATTTAAGTAAAATAGACATAATCTAAAGCCCAGACTGTCACACATACAAAATGGACGATCTTCGGTGGTAATTGAAGACAAACGAGAAAGTTGGTATAGCACAGTTTGTGCTAAAAAAAGAACAAAAAAAAACATCAACAGAATGCCATAAGATTAAACGATTACACTCTGTGGAAGTGTTCATGTTTGAAACGCAACCCCTTGGGCTATAGTAAAACAGTTTAGCTTCTTTATTTTTTTTTTACTGAAACAGGATTATAAAGGATATAGCAGCTAGTATGCCATACTATGTTTGGATCCTTTTTGAATGAAAAAAACCACATGTAGGAGTGTGGGCAGCAATTTCCGGTTTCATGAACTTTTGGTTTTATTTTTTTTTATTAAAGTAGTGTGCACACGATGTTCGTCACTTCATACCTTAAGCAGTAGATACAATAGGTTCGTTCGCGTACTCCCCAAATCTACGAATTTTTACGAATTTCTACAAATTTAACGCAAATTGTGTTCGTTTACGCAAAAAATGTGTAGTTTTTCGCAGAAGAGAGCGCTATCGAGAGAGTAAATTATTTCCCCTTTCTGCTAATTTCAGCCCAAAGTAATTCTTCGGGCAGAAATATGAGTTCAGTCAAAAGTCACTTTGATATTTGCCAGAACATCTCTTTTCTTATACTCCTCTGTTTTATTTAATTTAATGTAATAAATTAACTCTTTCTTACTTTTTTATTTTATTTTGAAAATCTTTTCAAAGAAATGATGACGATATTTATTTTTTTTGTTTTCAAATATTTGACGTTAAAAAACCGGTAAAAATTATTTGTTCAAAGCATTCGTGTACTATTTCGCAGTTTTACTTCTCTCTGAGAGAATTTCATCCCCACTCCTCAATATTTGATAGACTGTGAATTTTAGTGCAGAAAGTACACGAACGAAGCTAATATATATGTATGAAGATTTAACAGAACAACCAAATAGTATGTTACCATGTGAAGAAGTGGTGCAATAAATTTTAATGACATTTATAGTTACAACAACAAAAAGAAAATCGATATAATGCCTAATGACATTGTAACGTGTGCATCGTCGGTGGTATCGTCATTTAATGTTGTTTCATTTTAAACGGATTCTACAAAAAACAGGGTCTTACTTTAACACGACGCACGTTGAAATTGCTGATGTTTTTAGCTGTGTCCCAAATAATCAGTGTTAAATAAGAAATTATTTCAGTTTAATATTTTTGTTCTTGTATTTTATCATCAGATTTATCGGAATTACTTTTTCGGGTTCCAGAGAATTTGATTTAAACTATGCTGATATAGATACACAAGCCTGGATCGAAGGGAAGAGACTTGATGCTGAAAAATCTCATCCAGGGACAAACTACAGCGAAAATGCTAGTTAATAGGTAGATAATCTTCTTGAATTTTTTGGTTGTAAAATTAATACGTCTGACAGCATTTTTTTATGACATTTTTACTGTCAGAATAGTTACTATAGGGAACTTGGAATTTTAATAAAACCCGAAATTAGCTACGATGACAGAAAAAAGTGACTCTATAAAATTAGTTCCCAATAAAAAAAAAAAAAACTTTAAAAAAAAGAGAACATATTTCAATGCGAAAAATAGCCACATTTAAAAGTTTCACACAAAAGGACGAAAAAATGCCCGAAAAGTAAAATGAGAGAATCCCCAATAAAAGAAAAAAAACTTTCTATGAAATTAAATATAGTCCGAAAAAATGTGGTGTTTTTCCATCCCTTATTTTATCGATGATTAAATAAAAACTGAAAAACCATCACAAAATGATGAAAAATGCAAAATAGCCCAAAAAGCAATAATTTTGAGCAATATTTTGAAAAAAAAAATATATTTTGCACAAATTGTCTACAACTATTCATCAGAAGGTGGAGACGAACATTTTTTTGTTTCACTATATTGTTTTCTGTTTTCAAAAATGATATATAATTCACGGGAATTCTTTCAAATATTTTTTTTTTTTAACTAAATATTGGGGTCATTTTTCACTCTTTATATTAGGTACCTAGGTCAATCAGAGGAAGGAAAATGTCAACCTAGTAGGAAACTGCATGACATTAATTTTTTTTTTAATTCGATACTTCGAGAAAATTATGTTCAAATTTTTCGAAAATTGACACCTTGCGGTATTTAACACTATATTTAACTTTGTGTTAAGTTCACGAGGAATATCTGTTTACTGGAAATTTAATTATTCTGATCACAACCGCAACCATTAAAAATTAAGAAAAACATTCAAAAGCACCACAAAGTAGATTCCAGTTAAAATATCGTTGTCGTTCTTTGAAAACTCCCTAAGTCCATTTCTTAAGAAACTGAAGAACCTTTCATAAACACGGCATAGTTAATTAAATACCAAAATTAAACTTTTGTAAAAAGTACCCAACTCTTTTGCTACATTTATTCTAAATATAAAATTTATCAAACTTAAAAATTTTCAAGTTATTGTTAGTAAAATTCCATAACAAATGTCAATGTTACAAAATTTAAAAAAATGGACTTAGGGAGTTTTCATAGAACGACGACGATATGTAAATACTCAATAATTATCGAAACCCAAATCATTAATTTGGTTTAATTTTTTGTAATTTTTAAATAAATAAGCTGGCTATTTGGGTAAATTAACTCTTTCCATCAACATAAACATTAAAACTTTTTAACATTGAAAATGTTTATAGGATCGTTTTGATAGAGTTGTGGTGTTACCAAAATGATTAAATGAAATAAATTAAATAAATTCAATAAATCATAAATGAACTCCAGCGTATAGGGGCATCACAACGAAATTTTTGGTTGGTGTTTGGTGTTACTAAAGAAATGACCGAAATGATTGAAATGAACACATGAACGTAGAATATGAAAAATGAACTCCAGCGTATAGGAGGACAACTACCAAATTTTTGGTTGGTGTTACTAAAACAATACAAGAATGATAAAAATAAACAAACGAACAAAAGCGATGAATTACAGTAGGCATAGGCAAAGGTATACGGGGAAAAAACGAAGAAAGACAAGTATTGTTCGTCGTCAACAGGCAAGCTTCAGTGGAGAATGGTCATGAAGTATATTCAAAAAGAGAAAAAAAAAACAACAACAAGGTATTCAGAAGAAGACAAATGAACAAACAAGGCAAGATTTTTGTATGTTGTATATTGTGTGTATGCATCTACATAGTTATGGAGGTAGGTAGGTCGTGATTTTGTGAAAATGAAAATGATAGGTATTTATTTTTATTCCATACAGAATATAATGCGGTCTTATAAGAAAGGCCAGTGATGCAGTTGAGTGTGCAAGCAGGAGTAGAGCTTGCTTGAAATCGACATACCTATGTAATATGTGGGACAACAAAAAATATGCCAGAGCATGTTTTTTTCTAGCAACACTTTTAAGACGAGATTAGATTAGAAATCAGTTTTATAAGAAATACTAGTTACGACTTAAATATTTCAGTAAAATAGATCATAATTGAATGGGCTCTAAATAATAAACCGTGCATGGTATTACCTAAATATTTACGTGGACTATAAATAATGAACCATAATATTCAACAGACTTCAAAAAATTGAGAATATATGTAGGTACCTACTGTATGGTTAATAATTTAGGATCCATAACTTTAAGGTTAATTTCACTGCAATATTTAAGTCATAACTAAATTTGATTATTGGTAAGGCCCATTGTCTTTTAAGTGCCATGTTTCGTCAAAAATGCATATTTTTTGTATATTTACGTTTAACGTGCATATTTTGCCGTATTTTTGTATATTTTTCATTAAAATCATAACTTGTACAGTGTCTTCTAATGTTTATTCAATAAATAACAAAGGTCTATGGGGTAGGGATTACCAAAAAATTAAAACATAACTTCAGGTTATGGCAAACAAATTTGCATTAAGGAAATTTGGGTTGGAGTTTTTGTTTTTTTTTTTAAATTAACCTATTTTTAAAGTTGGTTAAATATTTTTGAGTTGGTTAAATATATTAAGGCCGTGTGTGAATTGAATTAAAATTTCGAATAAATTTTATCCGAAATTAAATTTTATTTTGAAGTTTGTACGTACACATATGTACCTACAGATTCACCTCACTAGTGTCAAAAATTAAATTAATCTTCGGATTTTAATCCAATTCGCACACGGCTTAAACAATAGGTATAGATAGCTTTTGAAAATTTAGAAAATATTAACCCAAAAGTAAAAAAATCATGTTCCCAGTAATTCTGACTTTTTAACATTCCTTTCGTTGAAACTTTGGTTGAAAGGTACCAACATTTTTGTTAGCCACGAGAGCAAGCTCGTGGGACTCACTCGTGTAAATTTTGTTTTTTTATTTTTGATATAATTAATGTCTTAAATAAACCCATGTAGATGAATTTAAACGATTCACCATTATAAAAAAAATGCATGTACGTACCTATTTCAAATAGGTTTTAATGGCTTCTAGCCCCAGCAAATTGACGACAATCCCACTTGTACACTACATATTTTTTTTTTGTTTTTAGATTTAACGTGTATAAAGCTAGCATATACACATTAGCATAATCAATTAATCAATTAAAGCCATAACTAGAATTTTGTGCTATTTATGTGTGGAAGTCTCGATTTTTGTGCTAGCATAGTTTTTGTTTTATGTAAATCTATGCTACTAATATTAAGCTAGCAAAACTTCTAAACTGCTCAACATAATCAATTGAAATAAAAACTAGAATTTTGTGCTATTTGTGTGCTATTATTCTGTGGCAGTCCCGATTTTTGTAACAAAACTTCTAAACGGCCCAGCATAATCAATTGAAAGAAAAACTAAAATTTGGTGCTATTATTGTGTGGCAGTTACGATTTTTGTGCTGGCATAGTTTTGTTTTATGTTTTGCTAGCTTTATATGGGTAGCATAACTTTGCATACAAAAAAACTATGCTAACACAAAAATCAGGACTTCCGCACAAAATTGCACAAAAAGAGCACAAAATTCTAATTATGGTTTCAATTGATTATGCTTATGCGTATTGTATATGCTAGCTTTATAGACGTTTAGATTTATGTCGTTCTTTTTAGTGCAGTTTTTAAAAATACATTACATACGTATGCATACCTACATAGAATATATTTTTACAAGTAATATTGAGCATATTTTTAGGGCCCTAATCATTTTTTTTGAGCATAATAACTTGTTAAGGGCATCCTATATGTAATTGATTTTTAAGGGCATAATTATAAGCGCTTAAAACTGTTTTTAGGGCATATTTTTGATTGCCCTAATAGGTACATTATGTGAGTTGTGATATCAGATTAAAAAAAAAACGATTTTTTTGGTTGAATAGAAAAGTATGATGGGGTTAGTTAAAGAAAATTAACAAGATTTATTTTTTGCCAAATGGAAAGTGACATTAAATACTTACACCTAGGAACTTCAAAACTTATAATGGTGTTTGAAACAGCTTATTACGTTTTAATTAGTTTGTAAAGATTGTAAAGATTAGTAATGTTTTTTGTTTATCTAGCGAAATAAAGTCATTTTCAATGTCCCCATGGTTACTCTATGAGTGAAATCTGTAAATTTTTTTATAGGTTTTTCCTTTTTCCAAATACATATGTAGAAAATTGCAAAGGTTTAACCAATCATTTTTATTTATTCACCTGTCATGAACAGAACACAGGATACTTCTGTGTTATTGGCAAACAAATTTGTGAAAAGCCTGCAATGATGGCTGAAAACTTTATACAGTTCATTCATGCTGTGCACTGAACTGACAGAACTTTGAAATTGAAGAATCCCTTTTCAAAACAAGCTAGAAAAAAAATTGACGATTGACTTTATTTTTAACAAAAAATTGAGGTGAAATCTGAATCTCTTTTTCAATTTGTGTTCAATTTCCCATTGATATCGATAAGCCAATTAGAGCATCATAGAATTATTTTACGCAATCATCAATACCTTTTTTTTAAAACAAAACTTGCTAATTCTCAAAATAAAAGTGGGGTAGTATTGTTCATTTTTAAATTTGGGCAAAGATTCCTAAAAAAACTGAACAATTGTTTATAATTAACACATGTGTGGTGAAAGTCCTTCGCGTCCGCGGTTTATCTTTTTTGGTTAGGCCTGATATAGATTTTTTTTTGAGGTGAGGTTTATTTCGGTGACAAGATCCCCCCCATTCCGGCGAGTTAAAGCTGATCATCCCAAGGATTTTAAAAACTTCACCAACTAATCAAGCAAATTTTAGTCAGTAAAGCCTAGTTTATAGATCGAAGCGAAGTGAAATTTTCATACAAAAAATTATCTTTTTTCCCAGGCGTGAAAAATTCAATAAAATTAAATGCAATTATTTAAGTGACAAGGAGGAAGAAATTTGTTTCGAAGTGAATATAATTCAACGGACTTACCTAAACCAAATATAAAAAAAAAAAATTATTTTCTTTATAAAACTTTCGAGGCAAGATTTATTGATGTTTAATTTCGATTTGGATTTCACTTCGCATTGATGTATAAACTAGGCTTAATCATTAAATATGAAATTTTTCTCATAATTTGGAGTTGTTTCGACATTACTCTACCTACTTAAAATATTTGATATTAAATCTTTATAAAGAATTTAACATACTTTTAGATCTCATTACCTCAATACCGAAAATCAAAGAATGGTTCTGTGGGAGGTGCCATTAATACATAACCATTTTTCGGAACAAAAATATTTCACCAAAAGGTAGCCCATGCCTAAAAAAACGTGATCTTACGATCTTGTTTAAACTTCGTATAAAAAAGATGATTTTTATAATTTTGCACAACAATTTGAATTGTGGGCATTAGGTTTTGTTGTTTTATGATTTTGCCTTAAATTCGAGTTATCGGTCGACCGATGAATATTTGTTTTCAAAAACTTAAAATTAAAGGTTTTTAAGTAAGTATATCAGCAAGCTGCTGCATGTTATCCAGTATTCGTGCACATTGCTTTTACTTTGATCAAGTTCTAAGAATAATGAAAAAATGTAGTCGTTTTATAAAAAGTCAGACTCTTTAACATTCGCCATATAAATTTTGATCAACATTATTTTTGAACGAGTATGAACCAGCAAGATTTGGGTGGCATCATAATACATAATAACTTTTGGCATCAAACCTCTAAAACATACAATGCACCCACCTAAACACCAAATAACATTATCATAAAAGTCCAGACAAACAGACGAAGAGTCTTTTCTACTATAGTAAAAAAAAGGGTAAAATATATTCTTTGTCGGCAGCGTTCTATACTATATTTAAATAGGATTCAAATCTCTCTTGACCAGAATAAATATCAAAAGTCCACACATTGTAGGTTGTATACACTAAACGATAGACCTTACACTATACGGTAGACCTTTAAAGTAGTTGTACGTATAGAAGGCTTTCAGATTCGTCATAAAAAGAACCATACAATCCCATGTGTAGTAGGTATCTAATCTGAAACAATATTCGACCTTAAACAAAATCTATGACAATTTTTTTGTTTTTGTTTTGAGTATGTAGATACCAAAAGCTTTGGAAAAAGTGTTCAAAGAACCAACATTACTGCGTCGTCAGCAGGGAAAAGTGGTAACAGATTACTCTGTTTGTTTGTCGACTTAACTTTCAGATTCAAATCCGGCTTCTAATGCCACAAAAAGCATCCACACATTCGTTTAAATGGTTTGGTTCTAAAAGCCCCCTCTGTACCTTCATTGATTGCAACAGCACCTTACCGCAAACTGGGTGAGAAAACGCATAGCTTTTGAGGATTTGTGTTTTTTTATTTTGTTCTTGTTAGAAAAATATCGTTGTCATTTTCAATTTTTTTGTCATTCCGTCTGAAAGTATGTTTAAGTACAAAACAGCATACATTTTATTCAAAAGTGCTTTTAGGTTTTGTGTTTATTTTTTTTCTCCCAGCTGCATTTAAGATATTCTTGAAAAGTTTTTTTTTTTTTTTTTTTATATATTTGGATAGCAACAAAAGGACTTTTAATTGAATTCTGTTGGATCTTTTTTTGCTTTTGGCATGGTCAACACGTAATATTGTGAGATTGTTTTTATTTACGGGATTTACCGTGAGAATGTAACCTAAAAACTTTTTCAACCAAAAACTCAAATAAGAGTATCTCATAAAATTTCTTGCCACCACCTTCAACGTCATTTAACTAATTTGATATGAAGATTTGGGAAAAGTTTGAAAACTAAATTGTTCAAACTGACCTAAAAACCAATCGCTTACCACCAGGAAAGGGTTGTAACAACTTTTGCATAGACTTTTAGCCCTTTCACTATTTATGCACATGTTCACATACATATTTGAATAGTTTTCTTTATAATTACCCATGTTGTAAAGCTTAGCTTAAAACTTTAGTGGTTGAAAGGTTTTCTCTAAAAGCCAGGAGACCACCCTTAAAGCAAAAATTCTGTATAATCGTTGAAGTGAAAGGTTAAAGGAAAAGTGTGGTGATTGGCCTAAGTAAAAAACAACATACATTATGTAGGAAAATTTAAGGTATTTGGCACTTAGCTTCTCGCCTCATCAATATAGTTTTAAAAGTTTTTGGATTTTTGTATACTCTTTTATTCCATTTGGGAGAGCAAATTATTATAAAACGAAATAAAATTGAATCACAAATGCACGCATGCTTTCATGGCTTAGATTTTTAAAGATTTATTTTTATAAATGTTTAATTAATTTAAAAATAAATGTCGATATTCAAATTGTCAAATAAAACAAAATAAAGCTTTACCATCAAACTTCTTAAAATAAGTTAAGAAAGTACATGTCCAATTTAAAAATTCATTCTGTAGTTCAAAGAATGTTCTTTATGATAACTCAAGAAAAAATTTTAATTCGAACTCGATTTAAGAAATGAGTTCTATCTTTTTTTTCGAGCTCAGCATTTTTCCTATAATCTATGCATTCATGAAGATATCTGCATTTTTGTTCTTCTCTCTAAATCCAAGAAACATAAATTTAATACTTTCAATCCCTTTTTTTTGCAGAACTCGCATTAAGATTAACGTAATTCCACCTTCATAAACCTTAACAAAACCTCTAACTCAAAACACTTAAGTTGTACCTTTTGTTGTATGTGGATATGTCATCCTAAATTGTTTAAAACACGAGAATGTAACTCCAGGATCGAAATAAATTAATAATTTAATATCATGCGTAGAAATAAACTCAAGAATTTCAAAATTTATTTCATCTGTGTCAAAAAAGTTTATTCAAATAAATTAAGTTTTTCTATAAAAAAAAATGAAAACAGCTGCTTTATTTTAAAGGATGAACCAACCGAAAATATTCGTAGATTGTGTTACCACAGTATTATTTTCAAGATTTTAAATATCTAAATTATCTAACTTTCAGATTTTATAAGCAAGAATGTGTACGTATACACTGAAATTGGTCCCTACCTTTACAAGCAATGCCACCACCGCTGCCGTTGAATTTGTCAAAAAAATATCCTAAAGAAATGTATCTCTTTGCTTTTTCTCAAATTATTTAAATTGAATAAAATCAATGCAAAGAGTAAACGCAAATGAGTGCAAACAAGCCCTAAATAAATTCCATGAAACTGTCATGACTGAAATCTGTCATAATTGACATTCGTCGGATTGATATATACAATTATGTCAAATTGCTATCCGTCAAAATGATATTATTCAATTAAAATATTCATTGCTTTATGGTTTTATTCAATTTTAATTGAAATTCAAGATGTCAAAATGCAGTAACAAGAAGGCGGACATGTTGCATTTTGTAAGATTTTACGTCGGGATTGGATTATTTTCAAAAATATTGGTTTCTTCAATATTCAAAAGCTAGATTAGAAAAAATTAAATGAAAGCTTTGAGCTTCTGTCACATTAATTATTGTCAAATAATTTATTATGTCGGTTCGAAACTTTGCTTTGAAATAAATATTTGTATAAAAGTTTAAAACCCACATTATATAATTCACATAATATTTTTCGCTACCGGACGAAACAAGTTCAAATTTAAATCATTCCGATCTCGGGGGTCTGTTGGGCGGTTATAGAGAATCTCATAAGCTTTAGGTATAAATTATGTAGTGAAAATGGAATAACTTTTAATAAATTTGTGAAATTCAAAATTTGAAAGTTTATAAATGTCCGGAATAAATGAGTAAATGATTTGGAATTGTAAAGAGTGAAATTTGATAAATTGTTATGAGATTTGAAATAACTGCGATCCCATATTTCCCGTTTTCGAAATATTTTAAAAATTATTGTTCAAATACTGCTGTAGGTATGTTTGCTTATTTTTTAAAACAGTTTTTCGGCCGTGAATTCGGCGGCCTTCTTCGACATTTTGATATTACATTTATAAACCACACCGAGAGCTGGTGAACTATTTGGTCAGTGTTTTAAACCAGTGAAAATTACATACCATTAACCTTGCAGCAATATCGCGGCTTATGACCACCATAGTGCACTTTCAAATTTCAAAAAAAAATGAGCGAAGTTAAGGTGTTTTATACAGGTCCAAATTTTGTGAGCATAATGTTTCTATGTGTCCAAACTATATTTCATTGGTCTGACAGCGATACTACGGCCCTAACAACTGCATAATGCACTTTTAAAATGCAACCAAAAAAAATCCAAAATCTGTTCACGAGTACTTGGTAAGTATCCAAACTAAATTCCACCAACCTGGCAGCAGTACCGTGGCCCTAAACCTCCATTATGCACTTTTAAAATGCAATAACAAAAAGCTTCTTTTTTTAACTTTCTTCATATAAATTTAATTATTAGATATCTGTCCAGACGTATTTCCATCGGTCTGGCAGCGTTACCGCGAGCGTAACACTACCACAAATACACTTTCCAAATGCAAAAAAAAGCAAGTTTTTTAGAACTGAATTAAATTAGTCTGGTAGCGATAACGTGAACTTAGCACGACTATTATGCACTTTAAGAATGCAAGCAAGCAATTTAAAAGACCTAGAAAAAGTTGCATTATATCATCTATACATAATGTATGTACGTAGTGTTCAATTTATATTTGTAGATAACAAATATGATACATATGATGCTTCAAAATGGCAAATGTTTCCAAAAACTTTGGTTTCAGTTCTTCGGTACCCGCCTGCAATAGAATGCGTTCTGTACTTTAAAAAAATCTCCTTTATTTCGTATTTTTTGCACTAAAAAAAAAAATTTTAATTTTAAATAACTTTTTAGGTTTGAAGCCAATTTTATGTAAAATATACATACATACGTAAATTATTCAGGTACATAATGCCATGCAGTATATGCACACACACATTGTATTTTTGATATACATATGTAGGTCTTTTCGTTAAAAATGTATTATTTAAATTTAAATAAATTTTGACACAATCGAAGAGTAGCAATTGATTTATTTTTAATTTTCAAGTACTATTCACAAGGGTGGAGCGAATTTTGTTTGTAGAAACTCAAGAACATACTATCTGGAAAAGTTGCATATGGTTCCGAATGTGTAGCGACAGACTTGTGTGAGCTAATAAAAATACTAGTCAGCTCAGTGCGATTGATAAATAATAAAACTTGCACTGGGATAGAGCTTATCAAGTGGCGTCGGTAGCGCGATGTGTAGGACATCGGCTTCTGAACAGCTTTGCTCCTATAAGGTTCAACTCTCACTGAAGGCATAAGAAATTTTTCAATTAAAAATGAGCGAGAACCAGGCTAAGCCCCAATAATAAGGAGGCTGAGGTGGCACTCGTGAAATAGCTATAACTTGAGCCTAAGCTTGGCGGTAGCACACTTAAGTTGTTGTTGTTCTTTCAAAAATGTTCAATGTAATTGATATTTACTTCGGAGCCTGCACTGCTTGTATGTCCATTTGAAAAAGTATTTCAATTTAAAGGCTCTCCCAAACCAACGCGATTATTTACTGCGACAAAAGAAAACAACAATAACAACACGTGGTTGTCAAACAAAACAACATATTGTTGTTATTGTTTTCTTTTGTCGCGGTGATTAATTGCGTTGGTTTGGGAGAGCCTTAAAATGAATATTAGACTAAGTAGGTACAGGTTTGTGATGGCAAATTCTTAAAATATTTTCGAGGTAGACCAATAGCTCGCAATAAAACTGGAATTATATAGCATTACTCTGCCATCCGTAAGCTTATAGAAAACTTGGCCTAGTCTAACATTTTAAGACAAACGAAAAATGCGAACGCAGAAAGGGGCGGCCTTAGAAGGATAGGCCACTCTGGTACTCAACATTTTGAAGTTTTTGTGTTTGTCCTAAGTTAAAATTGTGCTTAATTTATATTGCTTAACCGTTTAGTCCAAAAAATTGTATGCAGGCATAAGAATTTAATTTTTGTGAATAACCGGATTTCGATAAAAAGGCAGTTAAGCCACTATGGTTCTGAAGGCCTGATATAATCTACAATTTTATTTTATTATTTTAGTTCATATAAGTATGTATAAAATACATATTGCTGGGTTTTCGTCTCCAGTTGTGTTGATTTTAATAAATAAAATGAAATAAAATATAAATATTAATTTGTTTTTTATTTTTTATTTTTCAGTTTTTATTACACAACTATTTTTTTTTTTTTTAAATAATATTGGCAACGCGTTTCGGAATTAGAATTCCATCTTCGGGCTACTCGAACTGAGTATTATTCAGTTCGATTTTATTACACAACTATTTTTTTTTTTTTTAATAATATTGGCAACGCGATTCGGAATTAGAATTCCATCTTCGGGCTACTCGAACTGAGTATTATTCAGTTCGAGTAGCCCGAAGATGGAATTCTAATTCCGAAACGCGTTGCCAATATTATTTAAAAAAAAAATAGTTGTGTAATAAAAACTGGAAAATAAAAAATAAAAAACAAATTAATATTTATATTTTATTTCATTTTATTTATTATGTATAAAATGTCAAAGGAATGGTTTGTTATAGAATTTTGTTCCTTTTTCAATATAAAGGTATGTACATATTTTAGAAGCTCATTTCATGAAGATGAAAATGTGACCATTGGCAAGATTAGAAGGAAGCGATTCAAATCAAGGACTTTACGAGCTCAGGTCTCTAACCGGAATCTGTATTTGTTGGGACTCGATTTTGACGGTCGCAAGGACTAAACAATAACTCCCACTGGTCACAAAGAACATATTGTATTAATTGTAGAATCTGGAAGAACAGAGACGGTTTCAAATGTTATTGTTGGCCATATTCTTGAATAATCTGATATCTAATACCGAAGCAAGAGTTTGAATTATTCGACAAATTGAAATAAAATTCAGAGACCTATGCAATGGTCTATTTGCTTATTAGTTGATTTTAACTATGCAAACGTAGTTGATTTGACTATGCAAACGTGGTTGATTTTGAATATGCAAACGTAGTTGATTTTGACTATGCAAACGTAGTTGATTTGACTATGCAAACGTAGTTGATTTTAACTATGCAAAAGAAGTTGATTTCTTACTAGTTTTTGATTTTTTTTTTTGTTTAAAAAAATAAATTTTTAAAGTGTTTAAATTCAATATTGTTTGACTTAATTAAAACCATCAAATTGGAGAATTATAATAATATCGGTGCACCCATTAAGAAGTTCATAGTGAATTACCCGCAAATAAGCCAATTTTGTCAAAAAATATCAAATTCCCATTTTTTGTAAAAAGTAAGTGGTTCGATTTGTCCAATCGAATATTTTGAAATTTCTCCACGTTTCGAGGTCTCTGAAATTTCAAAGAGACATTTGTGTAGGGTGCGTAAGTAGGTTCGAACTTTTTTACGTTTGTACATAACTAGCTTACTCGAGTAACTAACTTTGTTCTCCCTATAATTGATTAAATTATAATGTTCCAATTATTATCACGACCGACCGACCGGCCCAATTTTCCAATTTTTATCTCAGTAGTGTGTTTATCTGGCTCAATATAAATCCAACAATAAAATTTTCATCCAATTTGGATGATGTTCAGCCGAGTTATGTGCTTACGAACAAAAAACTAATTCAGAAAGTTTGGAATTTCAAGATGTTTTCACGATTTTCTGACTTTGTTGGTCGAATTTTCTAATGTTGGTTCAATTTTTTTAGTTTTTGACTCCGTTGTATGTTTATCTGGTTCAATACAAATCCAAAAAAAATCCGCAACGGAATTGGATGATGCTAAGTCGAGTTATGCGCGTACGAACAAAAAAAAGGATTAATTTTAATTATATAGAAGAAGATGACCTAAGAAAGAACTGGCAAGACTTAAAACAAAATTTAAATAAAAAAAATACTAAATATTTTTGTCTCGCACAGCTGATAAAGTTTTCTAAGATCTTGTGATTATCTTTTTAAAAAAATAACATCGGCTCACCCGATTGAATTCTTGAAAAACCAGTTTTTGAAAAATTATAAGTATATAGAATTCCATACTAATTGATACTTTGTTTTTCTTTTTGTTTTTTTTTCTGGCCATACAAATGTCTGGCTTTTCTTGAAATTTATATTTTATTTTATTGCCAACGCCGACACATTATTATTTTCGAAAGTACATCACGGTGCACAGTGCACGTCTTTTTAAGTCTTTACAAAACTTCTACAAATCCAGTCCAGTTTTTCTTCAAAGTTATTTCATGCATTTTCTTGGAGAATTTAACACTTTCAACGCGTAAAATACGAGTGGCATTTCCATTAGTCATAGTGTCGATTCATGTTCATACAATAAAAGCAATATGAGATACTTGCAAGTCTTATTTTACTTCCAGGATGTTCTGTGTGAATCATGCACGAACGTTAAATCGACCATCGTCAAACTACTTTTCTGGCCAATTCACTATTTCCTGCACAAACATTGGGCAGAATTGAGCTGTCCCATACTGATGGTCTCCTATATTTTGCCTTGAGTGCGTTTTCAAAATTCAATAGAAAAACACACCCGTTTTAGAGCTGTAAAAGGGCTTGGGAGCAAACAAAGTAGTAAAAGAAAATTGTTGAGTAATATATGATCTCCTTCAGTAAGATACACTGGAGGACGATAATAGTCCCTGTCCAATACAATTTTCTCATTCCCCAGAGATATAAAATAGACATACCTGACCAAGCCTGGTACTTTGGGGGAAAATGGAACTGAGGGTTGAAAAAGAAAATATATTGCCCATGACGCATTAGATTCCAGAGAAATGAATGCTAATATTGACAATTGTTGCTCGAAAATGTATTCGTCCGATTCATTTATGTATATATATATATGTGCTACCGCATTCTGAAAAGATACTATTACTAGCTGATTGCTATTGCTGTTAGGGGAGTTGAGAAACATCCGCAATTTTACTTTATTTGTCTAGACAGGAGGGGGATAAGTCAACACAATTGATTAGAACTGAGCTTGTGTCTATAAGGGTTGCATATGGTTCGTTAAGGAAGAACAGGCGTAAATGAAGAAAAATAGAGGCTCGATGGAAAAGGTAAATTATTCAAAACTAAACGTGGACGAAATGTATCTGATGCTGGATAATACAAATTGGTAGTCCTGTAAAAGTAAGTAAGTAAGTAATTGTTTCTCTTTTTTGGGTTTTTATGATGATACATCAAGCAGGATAACTTAACTCGTATCTCCGCGAATTCAATATGTTCTCCAAGATAATGGTAGGGAAAGTAGGTAAAGGGATGAAGGAGCCTCCCTAAACCTCCCTAAATTCTTAATAAATTTCAAGATGGTTTTTAGTGGCAGAAACAAAACGGTGCTTGTCGCCCAAATCTTCGAAAAAATAATCTCCGAGTGCTGCCTTTCACGTTCTAGATTATAGTGATAAGAACCCTCCTCTGCCTCTTCATCCCGATACCCACTACATAAATCAGATGTTCTGATGCCCATTCTGCTTAGGTGTTCCCATTGAGTTGTGACTCGTTAGGACTCCAACTAAGAGAGATCGTTGAGGCCTGCTTAGCTTGTATAAATAGTCTATGCTTTTTTTAGCGAGATTTGTTCATACATTCCTCGAGACAAATGCTATATGCTAACCATCTGTTGTCTATGGCTTTGAGGGGATTCTCATGAACTCTATACTTTTCTTGCTCGAATGGCACAAGTACCGAGAATTCGGTTTGGCTCAGATCAAGAGATGAAAAAAAAAATGATTATAGCATAATTTTATAACTCTGAAAGTAAAAAGCCTATAAAAAATGTTATTTGGAGAAAATGAAGATAGTTAAATTTTCTATCGAAAAAGTAGTCACGTATTTTGTGTATATTACGAGTAGTTTTCGGGATACATATTGGTTAGGACGCGTTTTTTTCCAAATGGTTGCTTACACACAATACTTACAGTCGCACCATTTTATGTTTATGTATACTTAATTACAACCTACCTATATCTCATGCAATTATAAGATGTGATCAGTATATTTTTGCTAAAAAAAAACTTCTGGCGAATGGCCTATAATAAGAACGAACGATAGTAGGTATTGAATATTAAATCTCTGAGGACTTAAATAAACATCTTATGTTATGTTTTACCAATGCCGGAATCTATATAAAAATATAAAAATATGATAAGTCCTCGAGACTGCATTAACCAAAAATGATATGAAATACAAAATTTCGCGAAGATTATGGAATTTCACTAAAGGCAGTATTACATTGTCATATATATGTATATGGCAAGTTTGCCAAAAAAATATGGCTATGGATTGTCATATTTATATGACGAAATATATGTGACTCCATATATATGACACTCATGAATTATTTTGAGTTTAAAAAAAAATATTTGATTTAATGAAACGTGATTGGTCAAATAAATCATAATTTAAAAAATTTTTTTTTTTTCGTAGCTAGTGTCATATTTGTAAACAAAAATTGACATAAAAAGCTTATGATCATGTATATGGCATACTTATATGGCATATTATAATACTACTTGCCATATATACAAATTTTGTTTCATATTTTATATGACTAGCATTGGTCATATATATATGACAATGTAATATCACCTTAACTAAATTTTCCAAAATTGTTTTATAATTTGTTGAGAATTTTAGAATTTTATAATTATTTATTTTGGATTTTACACCTTGCACAAGAGCAAGATCGTTTTTACATTTTTTTTTTTTTGGTAACATTTAGCCAGTTCACGTTTCTGAGATGTCACTGAGGTCTTACTGAGCAAGCTCCGTCAGCTTCACTGAGCAGAAGGAGAAACCTGAACAAAATTTCTCCGCTAGAAGTCAAAACCAATTTCCATCTCTTTTTTATTAATTAATCAACTGCGACAAAAAATAATGGAGCAACCGAATCAATCCGTAGTAGCCGTGGCGTGATGGTTAGTGCGATGGACTGTCATGCCGGAGGTCTAATTTCGATCCCCAGCCTCGCCAAATATTTATTTAAAAGAAAAAAACGGCTACTGCCTCTTGCGAGGAATTGACAAATCCTTCAAGAGTATCTCCTGTCACAGAAGAGTGCCGCTCGTTAGCCGTTCGGATTCGGCAACAAACTGTAGGTCCCCTCCATTCCTGCAGACACGCACACAAGAATGGTTGAGAGTTGTTCTCGAACAATTCAAATTTTTCACCAAAATCTTTTTGATTTATAAGAAGCTCATCAAACTCGAATTAAGTACCCCCTTTTTCCGAAAGATTTTCCAAGATTTTAAGAAAAAAAAAAATAATTCAATTTTCCATACAAACCCTGCTCTGCTAACTTAAATTCGATTTTTCTCGAACAATTCAATTTTTTTTCACCCAAATCTTTTTGATTAATTAGAAGATCATTAAACTCGAATTAAGTACCCCATTTTCCGGAAGATTTTCCAAGATTTGAAAAAAAAAAAAAAATAATCCAATTTTCATACAAAACCTTGCTCTGCTAACTTAAATTCGAGTTTTCTCGAACAATTCAAGATTTTTTCACCCAAAACAGAGCAGGGTTTTGTATTATAAATGGAATGTATGTATAAATGGAATTTAATTTATCAGAACAGGGTTTGTATGGAAAATTGAATTATTTTTTTTTTCTTCAAATCTTGGAAAATCTTTCGGAAAATGGGGTACTTAATTCGAGTTTGATGAGCTTCTAATTAATCAAAAAGATTTGGGTGAAAAAATCTTGAATTGTTCGAGAAAAATCGAATTTAAGTTAGCAAAGCAGGGTTTGTATGGAAAACTGAATTATTTTTTTTTTCTTCAAATCTTGGAAAATCTTTCGGAAAATGGGGTACTTAATTCGAGTTTGATGAGCTTCTAATTAATCAAAATGATTTGGGTGAAAAAAAGTTGAATTGTTCGAGAAAAATCGAATTTAATTTAGCAGAACAGGGTTTGTATGGAAAATTGAATTATTTTTTTTTTCTTAAAATCTTGGAAAATCTTTCGGAAAATGGGGTACTTAATTCGAGTTTGATGAGCTTCTAATCAATCAAAAAGACTTGGGTGAAAAAAAGTTGAATTGTTCGAGAAAAATCGAATTTAAATTAGCAGAGCAGGGTTTGTATGGAAAATTGAATTATTTTATTTTTTCTTAAAATCTTGGAAAATCTTGCGGAAAATGGGGTACTTAATTCGAGTTTGATGAGCTTCTAATTAATCAAAAAGATTTGGGTGAAAAAAAGTTGAATTGTTCGAGAAAAATCGAATTTAAATTAGCAGAGCAGGGTTTGTATGGAAAATTGAATTATTTTTTTTTCTTCAAATCTTGGAATATCTTTCGGAAAATGGAGTACTTAACTCGAGTTTGATGAGCTTTTTATAAATCAAAAAGATATGGGTGAAAAAAAGTTGAATTGTTCGAGAAAACTCGAATTTAAATTAGCAGAGCAGGGTTTGTATGGAAAATTGAATTATTTTATTTTTTCTTAAAATCTTGGAAAATCTTTCGGAAAATGGGGTACTTAATTCGAGTTTGATGAGCTTCTAATTAATCAAAAAGATTTGTGTGAAAAAAAAGGTGAATTGTTCGAGAAAAATCGAATTTAAATTAGCAGAGCAGGGTTTGTATGGAAAATTGAATTATTTTTTTTTTTTCTTCAAATCTTGGAAAATCTTTTGGAAAATGGGGTACTTAATTCGAGTTTGATGAGCTTCTAATTAATCAAAAAGATTTGGGTGAAAAAAAGTTGAATTGTTCGAGAAAAATCGAATTTAAATTAGCAGAGCAGGGTTTGTATGGAAAATTGAATTATTTTTTTTTTTCTTCAAATCTTGGAAAATCTTTCGGAAAATGGGGTACTTAATTCGAGTTTGATGAGCTTCTAATTAATCAAAAAGATTTGGGTGAAAAAAAGTTGAATTGTTCGAGAAAAATCGAATTTAAATTAGCAGAGCAGGGTTTGTATGGAAAATTGAATTATTTTATTTTTTCTTAAAATCTTGGAAAATCTTTCGGAAAATGGGGTACTTAATTCGAGTTTGATGAGCTTCTAATTAATCAAAAAGATTTGGGTGAAAAAAAGTTGAATTGTTCGAGAAAAATCGAATTTAAATTAGCAGAGCAGGGTTTGTATGGAAAATTGAATTATTTTTTTTTTTCTTCAAATCTTGGAAAATCTTTCGGAAAATGGGGTACTTAATTCGAGTTTGATGAGCTTCTAATTAATCAAAAAGATTTGGGTGAAAAAAAGTTGAATTGTTCGAGAAAAATCGAATTTAAATTAGCAGAGCAGGGTTTGTATGGAAAATTGAATTATTTTTTTTTTCTTCAAATCTTGGAAAAATCTTTCGGAAAATGGGGTACTTAATTCGAGTTTGATGAGCTTCTAATTAATCAAAAAGATTTGGGTGAAAAAAAGTTGAATTGTTCGAGAAAAATCGAATTTAAATTAGCAGAGCAGGGTTTGTATGGAAAATTGAATTATTTTTTTTTCTTCAAATCTTGGAATATCTTTCGGAAAATGGAGTACTTAACTCGAGTTTGATGAGCTTTTTATAAATCAAAAAGATTTGGGTGAAAAAAAGTTGAATTGTTCGAGAAAACTCGAATTTAAATTAGCAGAGCAGGGTTTGTATGGAAAATTGAATTATTTTATTTTTTCTTAAAATCTTGGAAAATCTTGCGGAAAATGGGGTACTTAATTCGAGTTTGATGAGCTTCTAATTAATCAAAAAGATTTGGGTGAAAAAAAGTTGAATTGTTCGAGAAAAATCGAATTTAAATTAGCAGAGCAGGGTTTGTATGGAAAATTGAATTATTTTTTTTTCTTCAAATCTTGGAATATCTTTCGGAAAATGGAGTACTTAACTCGAGTTTGATGAGCTTTTTATAAATCAAAAAGATATGGGTGAAAAAAAGTTGAATTGTTCGAGAAAACTCGAATTTAAATTAGCAGAGCAGGGTTTGTATGGAAAATTGAATTATTTTATTTTTTCTTAAAATCTTGGAAAATCTTTCGGAAAATGGGGTACTTAATTCGAGTTTGATGAGCTTCTAATTAATCAAAAAGATTTGGGTGAAAAAAAGTTGAATTGTTCGAGAAAAATCGAATTTAAATTAGCAGAGCAGGGTTTGTATGGAAAATTGAATTATTTTTTTTTTCTTCAAATCTTGGAAAATCTTTCGGAAAATGGGGTACTTAATTCGAGTTTGATGAGCTTCTAATTAATCAAAAAGATTTGGGTGAAAAAAAGTTGAATTGTTCGAGAAAAATCGAATTTAAATTAGCAGAGCAGGGTTTGTATGGAAAATTGAATTATTTTTTTTTCTTAAAATATTGGAAAATCTTTCGGAAAATGGGGTACTTAATTCGAGTTTGATGAGCTTCTAATTAATCAAAAAGATTTGGGAGAAAAAAGTTGAATTGTTCGAGAAAAATCGAATTTAAATTAGCAGAGCAGAGTTTGTATGGAAAATTGAATTATTTTTTTTTTCTTCAAATCTTGGAAAATCTTTCGGAAAACGGGGTACTTAATTCGAGTTTGATGAGCTTCTAATTAATCAAAATGATTTGGGTGAAAAAAAGTTGAATTGTTCGAGAAAAATCGAATTTAAGTTAGCAGAGCAGGGTTTGTATGGAAAATTGAATTATTTTTTTTTTCTTCAAATCTTGGAAAATCTTTCGGAAAATGGGGTTCTTGATTCGAGTTTGATGAGCTTCTAATTAATCAAAAAGATTTGGGTGAAAAAATCTTGAATTGTTCGAGAAAAATCGAATTTAAATTAGCAGAGCAGGGTTTGTATGGAAAATTGAATTATTTTTTTTTCTTCAAATCTTGGAAAATCTTTCGGAAAACGGGGTACTTAATTCGAGTTTGATGATCAAAATGATTTGGGTGAAAAAAAGTTGAATTGTTCGAGAAAAATCGAATTTAAGTTAGCAGAGCAGGGTGTATGGAAAATTGAATTATTTTTTTTTTCTTCAAATCTTGGAAAATCTTTCGGGAAATGGGGTACTTAATTCGAGTTTGATGAGCTTCTAATTAATCAAAATGATTTGGGTGAAAAAAAGTTGAATTGTTCGAGAAAAATCGAATTTAAGTTAGCAGAGCAGGGTTTGTATGGAAAATTGAATTATTTTTTTTTTCTTAAAATCTTGAAAAATCTTTCGGAAAATGGGGTACTTAATTCGAGTTTGATGAGCTTCTAATTAATCAAAATGATTTGGGTGAAAAAAAGTTGAATTGTTCGAGAAAAATCGAATTTAAGTTAGCAGAGCAGGGTTTGTATGGAAAATTGAATTATTTTTTTTTTTTTCTTCAAATCTTGGAAAATCTTTCGGGAAAGTGGGGTACTTAACTCTAATTTGATGAAATCTTAATTATTCAAGTATATTTGTGACGAAAAAAGTAGAAAGAAATAAAAAAAAATTATTTTTTTTTTTCAAAATATAAAATATTCTTTTTTTTTTTTGTAAAAAACAATTTTTTTCAAATTTTTTTTTTGATTCGTAGAGCACTTAAATAGCACCTAATTATGAGAGCAAACCAAATTTTTTTCCATGCGTTCTAACCAGTTTTCGAAAATTGCACATTAATTTTTTCCAAAAGTACTGGAGCACTTAATTTTGTTGTTGGGTACTTAATTAGCACCTATTAAGCACCTTATAATGACATCATTAAAACTTTGTTCTGCTGACCTTGCTCTGCTAACTTGAGGGACATCTAATAAGATTGTATCGAATATTAACTCCCTGAGGACTTAAATTAACATCTTATGTTATATTTTACCAATGCCGGAATCTATATAAAAATATAAATTGATAAGTCTTCTAGACTGCATTGTTTCTTGAACCAAATATGAAATACAAAATTTGGCGAAGA
The DNA here is from genome assembly GCA_947049315.1 of Epistrophella euchroma. NCBI lineage: Eukaryota > Metazoa > Arthropoda > Insecta > Diptera > Syrphidae > Epistrophella > Epistrophella euchroma. The sequence goes on from OX346248.1 coordinate 36,742,701, forward strand.
TTATAGAATTTTACTAATTAATTCATTCCCACTGGCAACTTCAAAAAACAGAAAAATGGACTCAATACTTCCACCACTATTCCTCCATCAACCCAAACCAAACTCGTGCTATCTATCCTTCAAACTCAACTGCAACTTTAAACAAAAACTTTTTGAGGCTAAGAATTGGACATACCAAGCTAACACATAGCTACCTGCTTAATAAGGACTCGCCACCGATATGTCACTTTTGCCAATCCAACCAAATTTTATCCATAAAACACTTAACAATCGATTGTATTCACGTAAAAAAAATCTCAAACGAACTATGTAATAAAGATTTTTCTAGCCTTCTTTCAGTTCCCTCTGAACAAAACCTTCAGTATGTACACACCATTTTAAAAAAAATTAAATCTTGAGAATAGTTTAAAAAATCTCGAGCCTCATCTCAGTGTTGGGGGGCGGTGGAGAGCGGGCTTAATTTTTTAGGTCCTCTCTCGACCGCCCCCATAACCGTGTTATGTTTATAAAATCAATTTAACCTATACTTTATTTTTATTCATTCTTTCGGCCTTAAGCCCTGGTAGCTACAGTGCCGTTTATTCTTTATATTATACGATACATTAATGTGCAGTTTAATAAATTATAATAATAATAATAATAGTTGAGAATTATATGTTACCGTAAAAAGCCGAAATAATGAAATTCTAGAATTTACCGGTAAATCCTAGAATTTCTCAGCACAATTGGTAAATTTTGTTCTAGGATTTACCGGTACCGGTAAATTCTAGAACTTCATTAGTTCGGCTTTTTACATACCTACATATAATTACCTATATAATATAATTACATAATTTATTTTGGATTTTACTTCTGACACAAGGGCAAGATCGCGTCATGTGATCTAGTTAATCAATTTTTTGTGTGGGTAAAATACCATTGGTTGACTGTCATTCAATATGCCCAATTTTCCAAATCGGCTTAAATCATTTTCATAAATTTAAAAATTCACTGTTGCGTATACGTACTATTTTTTGCATAGTGTAATTTTCATATTAGATGTATGAAAACGATATAACGTATAGATTGGGTTGAAACAATGACAAATATCGTGCGATAGGGGTGTATTACCTCCTCAACTTTTAAAGCCATTTTATTAATTGATACAAAATATGTCTCATTAAAATCTTTCTCAAGACATGTATTTAAAAATATTCAAATCAACATGTGGTGTAGTTAATATCTATAGATAAGATACGCAGTACATATAACATTGTAAAAGTATAGTGATAGGTGGTGATAGTGATGCTGATGTGTTGCTCATCAGCATAGCATCAGCATTCATCATGGGCCAATCAGTCTTTGGATACGTGCAGTTCAAAAGTCTAAATGCAATTTTGTAATATTTGTAGACGTAAATGAAAAGTCAAAATCTGACCAAAAAGAGAAGAACAAAAATAAAGTCGACTACAACCTAAATTCTGCTTTCTGCAACATGATACAAAACAAAAACAGAAAAAAAATAAGTTTGTGTATCTTCCCTAGTCCCTACCCTATATCTACTATCTCTGCTCAGTCTTATATTCATATTCAACAGCTTAAAAATGAGAGCCATCTTGCACGAAATTTATTATTGATATTATGTACATGTGTACATAGGGGTACATTACAAAAATACAAATCCAAGAAACTGACTGTTCGCACCAAATAAATGAAATAATCAAGTTGATGTCATTTGAACTAATAATAATAAGCCAGTTGAAGGCCTCTGGCGGCGATAAATTCACGTTTGTTTTTTGTTTTATTAATAAAAATATATTCATCATCCTCTGACTTTTATGTATCGTGAGATTATTACAATAAAAAAAGGGTTGATTCAACTTCTAACTTTAAATACAAAAATCTAGTCATTATACAATCCACTAAAATAACAACAAAACAAATTTTATTGTTAAAATTGATAATGGCTCGCTCAAACAAAAATTTCAGAAGCATTCTTTTATTGCATAGGAAATGGGATTTTACGTTCTACAAATTTTTATTATATGATTTTCAACATCAATTTAGTGTAAAAATAAAAAAATAAAAACAATATTTTTGACTTTTGACCAAATTTTTAAAATCATGATATTTTTTACGTACATAATGTAGGCCTTATACGATCTACAAATATTACATAGACTACTTCCTTAAATAAAAGTTTTTTTCCTTTAAGTTTTAATTTAGTTTTAAGATCTATAGTCATAAGTTAAGCTGCTAAAGCAAAATTGAGATTGTACGCCGGGAGCAAGTGTATACAACAAAAATTACATATTACGAACTCAAATCATCTTAAATTTACTGATTCGAATGTAACAAACTTTTATCTAAGATTAATTAATTAAGTCTGACATATCTTTAAGTCGACCAAAAGTTATGTTTTAGTTTTAAGAAGAAAAAATGTACTGATTTATAAATGACTCAATAATGTTCAACTTCACTTATACAGGATATGCTTATGGATATATGAGCAAGTTTGTAAGACCTAACGATTTATTTAGATTTTTTTTTTATTTTTCATTTTTGATTCTATACCCATGCAACTACATATAAAATACAAAATGCAGCTATAATGCCTCCAGAGCACTCGAGGTGAGAAGTATCTGCATCTGCATAAAAGTAGACAATACCATCCTGATTCATCTTTGTGTTGAGAGAAAATCAGTGCAAAGAAAAGCGAAATAGAGGAAGATACAAAACAATAGGAAGTGACAAACAAAAAACTTTTGTGCTCAGAGCAGGAGGTATATTATATTTTCCATAAGTCTATTGGTTCGGTTGATGTAAACATAAACTTAACAGACTTTTCCTTTTGTATGAGTTTGTAAGTATGGATATATATGTACTTTTTATCCCCATCTAAATAAGTATGTTTATAACAGTATGAAATATAAAGTGTAAGGTACTCATTATGCATACAAATTTTTTAAACTTATATCTAAAAAAAAATTCTTAGTTACCTTCGATTCATAATGATTTAAATTTAAGGTTAAAATTTTAAACATTTCCCAAATAAATTAGGTATTTATTTTTAATTCACTACAGTATGTATGTGTAAATTGAGATATAGGTATATAAAATAAAGGTAGGTCCTGAAAGAATAATAAACATGTTTCATTATTTCTTTATTTTATTCAATTAATTCGGTTACGTAGTAGCCCCTGTCTCAGAAAAGTGCCGCTCACTTTAGCCGTTCGGATTCGTCAGTAAACTGTAGGTCCCCTCCGTTCGTGTAGACACGCACACAGGAATGGTTGAGAGTTGTAAGTCACTAGGCTCTGGTTCTTCATGAGCCGTTGTGTCACCAAATTTATTTTTATTTTTTATTTTAATTCGGTTACGTGAAAACCAAAATTGTGAATTGAGATTTTAAATAGATAGTCAAAAAACGTTAGATATTCATATTACCAAATGCAAATCATCTGCTTTACTGTTAGTTGAGTTTTGTTTTGATTTGTTTGGAAGTGTGGGTTGGGAAATAGGAGCATGGAAAATGAAATAGTGAATCACTATTGGATGAATATAAAATGAATTTTAAGAGATGCTATAATTTATATTTTACTTTTAAAGAATGAATTTATCTCTTTACATTCATTCCTCTGGTATTTTAAATATAAGGGTTGTTGAAATTTAAAAATCTGAGAATGGAAACGGGAAGGGAGTAAAAATCTGATGAAATTATTCAATTTTTGTTTAAACTATTTGCGTAAACTAGGTAGTTTAAAAAAAGAATCGCCAAAGACCAAAGAATGTTAAGCATGATGTATTACGGTTTACTTATTATTTAAAAATACTGCTTGTTAATCCCCAAATTTGAGTAGGTACCTACTTATTTCATTCTTATATAAATTTACTGCAATCGTACATTTAGTACCTGGGTACCTAGTGTGAATTTTTTTATAAAGCATCACATTTTCATGTCTGAAAATTGTAAATGTGCAACTTTGAGAACTTTGAGCCACATATATGTATGTATGTATGTTACTGTAAAAAGCCGAAATAATGAAATTCTAGAATTTACTTGGTAAATCCTAAATAAATTCAGAATCTTTAAATGCAAAAGAAACTTTGTATACACCCCACCTTGCACCTACCCTAAATCCTATAGTGGACCAAGTAGGGGGTTGCAGGGGGTAGCATGCCCCCCCATCATACATACCTCACTGTTTATACGCTCTAATTTTGTTATTTCTTTGGGGACTTGTTTAATTTTTTTGTTTGGGGCTAAATTTCATGCGCTTTTGGGGATTTATTTCATCTTTGAATTTGGGGATTCCGAAAAAAAAACTTTTGGGAGTTTTTTTCATTTTAAAATTGGGGGTTATTTCATTGGGGAGTTATTTCACGGAGCCATCTTTTTCTTCGTTCCTAAAATTGAACCTCCTCTAGGTCGAATTTCCTAGAACTCGAAAAAAAATTTCTAAACAAAATGCTTTCATTCGAAATCCATCCAAGTTGAAAGTCCCTTTGCAATTCCTCTAAGTCAGATAGACCATTTTTAATATCAATAAAGTTTTTTGTAACATTTATTCACTTTTTGATTTCAAAATGCAATCATCCAAACGTGAAAAGGATTTAAAAAAAAATTTAGAGTACGTATGTATCAAAGTCTAAACGTATCGTCTTGCATTCAATATTTGATCCCACAATTTACCTTTAAATTAAAAAGGTACACTGAAGATATATTATACGGTGTTTCCTTAAAAAAAAACAGCATTTTGACCCATACATAATATGTACCGGTATACCCGGCTCTGAACTCTTATATGGGGTTCTAAATTTATTAAAAAAAATCTAAGCCTGACCAATTTCTGAAACTAGCTGACCTTTTATCAGGATTGAAATACCTTTCGGATGGTATACTTTTTTTTTCGAATACCCCATAAATGAGGTGCTAAAAGTTCATGTGACCTTGTATTGACCTTGAAAAAACTTTAAAAAATGATTTAAAAAAAACTATGCCTAACCAATTTCTGAAAATAGCTGACCTTTTACGATGATGAAGTAGACTTTCAGATGACATACAGTTTTTTTGAAAATTCAACCAATGAGATGCTAAAAGTCTTATACTGTGACCTTGAAAAAAACTTTGAAAATTAATTTAAAAAAACCTATGTCTGACTAATTACTGAAATTATCTGACCTTTTATCACTATCCAGTGGCCATTCATGTGGTATACTTTTTTTCGAATATCCCCTAAATGAGGTGCTAAAAATCGCGGGTGACCTTGAAAAACTTCAACCTTGGACTAAAAATTTTCTAAGCCTGACCAATTTCTTGAACTAGCTGACCTTTTATGACCAATTACTGACCTTTTAGACTGCATACTTTTTTTTTTCGAATTTTCCATGTATGGGGTGCTAAGAGTTCAGAGCCGGTATACCCTCTTTATAATGTTCTAGATACTTACCAAGTTTCTATGGTGTAGATTTTTTTGTCGAATTATTTTTGTATTTTTGAACTGAAGGTACTTTACTTATGTTATGTTGACCACATATAAAAAACCAAAACATAAATGCAAATTTTTTTTAAAAGAAAAGAGCCATTATGGTTTTCAATTTCATTTCAAATTCAATCATTATCTACCATACACTTGAAGAAGCACCCATTTACGATGTGATAAATATAAAACATTTCATATTTGAATAATTTATTTTCCTGACAAAATTATTTAAAAAAAACTAAAACTTTCAAAAAACCCAAATGTTCACTTCAAAACTCAACAAAACCTTTTTCTACATCCGGCAGTTGAATTATTATAGAGAAAAACTTATCATAATCCTTTGTAGGTATGTATTTTTCACTTCAAACTTTTTAATTGCACGAACATTTTGTTTTCAATATCAAACTCAAAACTCAAAAGCAAAAGAGGATGACAACTTTCTAGTTAAGTAGACATCAGTTATGTTTTTTTTTGTTAAACTTCTTGATGGTAGATATATTTTATTCATTATTTGTACGGAGACAGAGGCACTCTGATAGGTAATGTTTTGCAACAAAAAAAAAATGAAAAACTCCTCCTAAAAATAGTTCCTTTTAGTTGGAAGAATTGAAATTTCATCAAAAGCGCAACTTTAACACAATAAAATGAGAGGATCCTTTCAATTTAAATGTGAAGCTTTAGGAACTAGGTAGGTACCTACCGATAAGCTAATAGCTTTGAACAAAATGGCATCAAATTTAAGGAAATGCAGTAAATTGTTTATGAACCTACAGATACAAAATATCTTTCTTTGGATCTGATTTTTCTTCAATGGTGCCCCAAAATAAATTAGACTTAAGAAAAATCAGGGTAAAAATGATAAAATTAATTATTTAAATTACAAACATACCTACCACTTAAATTATCTACATATATATTTTTATTTTATTATTATTTTTATTTTTGTTTTTGTTTTTATTTTTATTTATATGTATTTATATTTATATTTTTCTTTTATTTAATTTTATTTTTTTTTTACTTTTTTTTTAATTATGTTTGTTTCAACTTGTGTCTAGAAATCCCTGCGAAGCCAAATTTAAGGAAAATTTGAGATCAATTTTTTTTGGCCAAAAGTTTATAAAACTTCCCGATAAAAATGTTCCCATTCCATTCATAGTTGGCAAAGTTAATAACACGCTTTCCAAACAAAAAAATGAAGCTAGTTATGCTGAACAAAAAAAAAAAGATGCCAATATCCAAGTATGTATAATATCCCTTCAATAAAGCAGGCAGTCTGGAAAGTTTACTAAGTGGATGGATAGCAATCTATGAGACTTTGAAACTTTAGCATTGTTATGAGTGCTGTGTTTCTGTTAATTTTTTTACGACCGGCTTTTTTGAAACTTTTTGGATATGAAACCACTTTCTGGTTTAGGTAAACTAGACAACAAAATTAAGAATCTTAAATTAAAGAAAACTTACACAAGGATATGTTTCATGCAAACAGCTTTCCCACCTCCCTTTTAGTTTTCCATTAAATTATCAGCACAAAGGGCCTTCTTTCCTGTTTCAAAAAAAAAAAAAAAACGACGACCGACGGACGATTGTGCGTTTTCCCCATACTTTACTTTTTTCAATAAAAAAAAAAAAACACTTTAACGTCAAAAGCAGAAGAAAGTAGTTCACTTCGATGAAAAAGAGTTCGAAAGGACAACAACAAAAAAAATTGATGGATTCAATTTGTTTTTGTGTGTGCTAGAAAAGACCTTTTGGAGCCATTTGTGCATTTAAATAACAAACACTCATTAACAAAGATTGCAAGAGAATTTGAGAACTTTCAGTTTTTTTTCTTCCAAATTGAAGATTATTAAAGATTTTTTTCTTTATAAAAGAATCCATAAAAAGAGTCCTTTCGATATGAAAACTACTTTGTAATGACTCAGGAATGACTTAAATTTATGTACATATAGGTGTATGCATATTTTTTTGTTGCGAAAAATAAATTTGCAGAAATAAAAATACAAAAAAAAATTCAAATAGCAACTCGTATATAATATGTGCATTTAAAAGCACTCTAACGAAGTTTTCGGTTTTTTTTTTCAGTAGAGATTTAAAAACATTTGAACGTGACAGTTGGATGGACAAAAAGACGCAGTAATTTGGGATAAATGTAATTGTTCCCCACACTACTGGTCTGGTGATACTCTGCTTTGGTGCTTACATTTGAGACTGCTGTCTGGCTAGAAATCTCTCGAGAGATGTAATTTCCACCGTGAAAATAGGTGTGTGAAATCCAATTTAACACATCCGTTCCGTTACTATATTTTGAAAGAATTTTTTCCATTTCAATATGAAGAATGGACATTAAATTGGGAGAAAAAAATAGTATTGGAAGAAATAACTTACCAAAATGTCGAATAAGTTAGGTTTTCATCATCTTCATCAAATAGGTAGGTATAGACAGTAGACACGCACTTCAAAACACTTGATAAAAAATGTTAAAGAATTCTTCAAAACTCTTTATTTGTATTACCTTATGACTATGAAATACGCAATAAAACACTTTAAAAGGGATAGGGATTATCAATTTTGCCACTGAACAAAATAAAATTTGGAACACAATTATGAAAACACTTTAATTGATTTAAATAGGAAATTACAACTTTAGGAGCACAACACTTTTCAATAATAGTGCTCACGATTTCGAGTTTACAGTTAACTATATTTTCTAACTGCCAAACCGAACAAAAAGATTACCAACACCAACACGAACAACAATGAGCAAATCAAATTGAATTCTATTTTCTAAGGAAAAACACTTATAAGAAAATAAATGCTCCATTTTTTGTTGAAAAGTGATCTAAAAAAGTTATAAAATAGTTATTTCATAAATTTACGATTAAATATTGGAACTTTACTGCGAGAATATTTTTTTTAGTACACAATCGCGACCCGAAAAAATAATGAAACTGTTTACACACACACTACACAGGCTGGTCACTGCTGTCGTTTTGGCTACTATAGTAGCATTTGGCTACTTTGCTGCGGAAAGGGCTACTGTGCTACCCATATCTCAAAATGGCTCCCCAGTCCCCAAGTCACCACATTAAAGAATTAATTGAAAAGATTGTCTTACATTTTATGAACACAAATTTTTATTTTTTCCCATCGCTCGCTGTTTCAAAAAAATATTGCACATTTCTGTTAAGTTTTAGAAAGCGATATAATGATGAAGAACTACTCGAAATGTCAAACTCTCAATGAAAATATTTAACAAAGTGATGTTATGTATTTATTTATTAAAATAATGCCCAAAAAGTCTTTCGTTTTCCATTATGTTTATTTATTATACACTTACTAGTAAAACAAATTAAGGGAACATAATTTTATACAGTATTTTTAAAGTGTTTTTTTTTTTTTTTTGAAGAGCTGTATCTGTTTCTTTGTGGAAAGCGGGCGTACTTTACTGTAAAAAAAAGTGGGCAAAATTTGATATTTTCTGTTCTATTTTATTGACGATTTCACAATGTTTACAATTTGTTTGTACGACTTGATCATTCAGTAAAAAAAAAACAATTCGATCGATCAATTTTAAATCTAAAAAAAAATTTGGTGGTCTAATAGGTCTTCAAAATGTTTTACCAAATTAAATCCTACGATTATTTTTGTTAAGTTTATAAAAAGCCGTTTTTTCTACTTTTTTAAAACTAATGTTGAGGTGCCAAAAAACATATTGGCTTTAAAGCTTTGAAAAGCTCTTGTAGAAAATTAACTCAGGTTTCCAAAACTTGGTCACCAAATTTAAAGTTGTCTTTTTTCATTTAAAGTCAGATATTCTTCGGAAGAAAATTTATAGAACAATAAAACATGATGTCATTAAAACTTAATAAACAAGTTATCGGACCACTATATTTAATTGGTTAACAAAAAAAAAATAAGAAAATTATATTCTTAAAAAAAAAAAAATTGGCTCGTGCTATTTCTTTTGATTGTGCATACTCATTTGCAAACATTAATATTAAAAATTGTTGTTTCGATAGAAAAAAGTATTTCTTTCTTTTCATTTATAGAATCATATTATTAAATGAATTATTTTGAATTTTTGGGGGCTCATCAACTTTTAAAAATGCTCCCCAAAATTTCTGAAAAGTGCTACCCTCGGAATTTGGAAAACGACAGCACTGAGGCTGGTACTGAAATTTGCGCCGCCGCCGCCGCAGCGAAAAACAGCTACTCAATGGATTGAGTCGGAGTACAATCGACTGCAGTAGAGATGGGTTATCAATATGTGTGTTGCTGTTTCTGAAGTGTAGAGATAGATAGTGGTGGGTGACTGGTGAGAGAGATAAACGTATATTGAAATGTGGCTTGGTGCCCATGGCTGCAAAAGCCAAGACAATTGTACTTTTTTCGATACACTCGACTTTGCTAAAGTACACAAATACACTTTTTTAAAATTCGATACAACTTTGCGCTTCTACTAAATATAAAAGGTATACTTTCTTAAAATCACACAAATAAATGTTGATTCAATTTCACTGAATTCAATAAACTAGTACGTCCAGCCCTCGAAATTCGAGTGCCAATAAATACATTATCTTTTAATTGCTAGAAACTTTGACTGAAGATAAAAGTCTACAAAGTACTTTTACATACATCATTTTTCTTGAATTTACGCCTATAAAACCTAAAACGATCTTGACTGATCCGACAATTACCCAACTTAATGTATATTTTTGTTATACACGATTTTACCAATGCGACGGTGCAAACAGTCAACTCTACTACTATTCAAACACATGCACAATAATATTGAATTATTCTACGCTGAAGCGCATCCGTGGACGATGAACAACCACCTCATTTTCTTTTACAAATATTCTCTAACTTCCTTCCAGTAGCGGGGTTCACATGGATTAGCATGTTTGACAACATGACTTGATCATTGAAACGCAAAAACAACCGCTTGACAACGATTTTGTTTGGTTTTCAAAATATTTTGAAAACGTTCTATGTTCTTGCTCCAAACTTGCATTCAAACAATTCAATGTCACCTTAACTTCAGAAGTTGGCCAACTCTTCCGTCTGCAGCTTCGTATGCAGCTACGTTCCATTGTGTTCGCAACATTGTATTTGTGTGTATTCAATATTTTGACAGGTATTCCAGCTGCGAGACGGAACCGGTTCCGTCTGCGTCACCATTCTGTTCAGGCAGTTACTCCTCGGATTTTTTTTTGCTGTCTATGTACTTTTTCTCGTTCCTATTTTGTGGTGAGAAAGATGTGGCCAAGTGAGGCAGGATTTTTTTAATTCTTTAAAAATTTGTGGATATTTTTTGACGTTTCTTTTTTTGACATTTGTTTTCTCAGTAATCAGTTTTTGTTTGGCACTTAAATACACAGAATCGAAGTTATTTCAATTGGAAAACTATTAATTTATGTCGAATTCCTTTTACCAAAAATATTCGATTTTTTTTCTAAACAGAATCGAATTTTTTCTTTTAATACAAGGGATTTGTCCAGAAAAGTCGATTTTTTCTTCTGAACAAATCGATTTTTTTCTTAAAAGGAATTCGACATTAGTAAATTATCAAATCCGTGATTTAAAAAGTTCTAATTAATTCTCCGGCGAGCAAAGATTTGTGTTTTTTTAATGACTGCTGAACGTCAGAGTGAATCGGTTGTGTTCACATTATGTACTTTGTGTCTTAACACGAGCTGACTGACTTATGTCAAAAAATCGTAGATTTGAATCCAATGTGAACACTGTTTATTCTGTTCAGGCAGTTCAAAGTTGGCTAACTGTACAAGATTGCACCATTTGTTACCTCATTGAAGACAAATATGTAAACAAATATGGCCGCCAGTGGTTTGTTTAGTTTATGTTTTGTATGGTTGTGTTTTTTCCTTTCGAGTGCGTTTAGTAGATTAAAAAAACAAAGTTTTCGTTTACAAATACAAATATAAATACCGAATAAATATTTTTCATTTGAAATAAAGGTCTCTTTATTTTAAATAAATCGCCAAAAAGCAAATGAAGCGGCAATGTGTAAAGTAGAATAGATTCAGAACTTTTGCACTTTTTTTACACTACTCTTCACTTTTAATTACTTCAAATTAGAACGATTAAATAAATATTCAAGTTAGAAACTTTTCCCGGCTTTATCTAGTAGGAAAAAATCATTTTTTGTCTCCAATTGCGCCATACGAGCCGTCAAAAATTACAACAACAAAGCGAAAAAAATGAAATGGCGTAATCTTGTATTCTTTCATTCATGTTGAAAACCCATCTCCACTGCAGTCGATTGCACTCCGACTCAATAGGGAACTTTACGAATTTGTCAACGTCAAAACTGACAGCCATAACTTTGTGGGCTTGACAGATGCAAACGAAGAACGAATGCGAAAATAAAAAACGGCGGCTTTATATACTAGCTGCCTTATTTATAAACAAAAATTGATTATTTCAGCTCTCATGTTCAGGGAAACTACACCATGGAATAAAAATTAAGGCAATTGATTACTGCTCCATTTGAGTCCGGAAAATTGTTATTCCATGGTGTAGTTTCCCTGAACACGAGAGCTGAAATAAACATTTTTTGTTTATAATTAAGGCAGTAGAAGTTTAGTATGTTGTTCCGAAGTGAAAACATGTCAAAACCACAATGTGACAATTTTGACGTTTATGAGTGAACGAGAAAGAGATATATTGCTATTTGATAAAGAGCCCTATCCATTAGGGGGGCTTACATGGATTAGCATGTGTGACAACATGGCATGACAACTACTGATGTGTTATGATTCGAACGCAAAAAACTCCTGCTTGACACACATTTTGCCGGTTTTCAAAACAAAACTGGCCGTGTTGTCGAACCACACAACCAATGTGAACAGATGTTGGTCAAGCCTACTTCATTTTTTGTTCGGAAAAAATTCTCGTAGAGAAAACATCTAAGAAAAAAGCAGAAAATAGGTTTTATGATATATAATCAGTTTTGGGGTAATTTGTTTGTAGATATATATGTACTAAGAAGAGGAATAGCAAAAATAAAAGAAAAATATTTTTGTTGTTGTTTAGTGGACTATATTGAATTAAATTCAATTGGATTTTTTTTTTTTTTTTTTTTTGCGACCTTTAGTCCAAATGCGTTTCGCCAGGCACGACAGTTGGGCTCATCAGTTAGATGCTGTCGTACCTTTCTAAGACGCAATATTTTGGTCGATGGCTACCGACTCTTAATAAAATCTACAGCGCATATACACTGCAAATTGTATTATTCTAGGGGAACATGGTTACATTCTTGCACCTAGAAAATATGTTGTTGTTGTATACCCGTGGTCTGGGTAATGTATTAAGAAGAGGAATAACAAAAATAAAAGAAAAATATTTTTGTTGTTGTTTAGTGGACTATATTGAATTAAATTCAATTGGAAGATTTTTTTTTTTTTGCGACCTTTAGTCCAAATGCGTTTCGCCAGGCACGACAGTTGGGCTCATCAGTTAGATGCTGTCGTACCTTTCTAAGACGCAATATTTTGGTCGATGGCTACCGACTCTTAATAAAATCTACAGCGCATACACACTGCAAATTGTATTATTCTAGGGGAACATGGTTACATTCTTGCACCTAGAAAATATGTTGTTGTTGTATACCCGTGGTCTGGCTAATGTATTAAGAAGAGGAATATATGTACCATCTCTACACAAAATGTGGCAGATTATTGTGAAAAAAATTGCATTATTCTCCATCCGTCTGTCTTAAAAATTTCAATCATAGTGATGTTGTCACACATATTGTATTTATGTGAACGCAACGTTCCGTTTACAGTTATTGTTCCCATCATGCCATGTTGTCACATATGCTAATCCATGTGAACCCCCCTATTGAGTAGCTGTTTTTAAGCCCCAAATATTTGTTGTTAAAAATGGGACACAAATCCCAAATTTTTAAGAAAACTTTCAACGAAAATTAGGAAAAACAAAAATCACGATTACGAAAACTCAGGCGCCGCGGTAAAATAATAACGGTTTTTGCAGAGGGGTTTAATGCAATAATTTTTTACTATGGGAGGGGGGGTTTAGCACCAAGCAAAAGAAACTTTGCATACACCCCACCCCGCACCTACCCCAAATCCTATAGTGGGCCAAGCAGGGAGGTTGCAGATAGCATCATGCCCCCCATAAAAACCTCACTGTTTATACCAAGCAAAAGAACCTTTGCATACACCTAACCTCGCAACTACACCAAATCCTATAGTGGGCCAGCAGGGGGATTTAAAAGGAGCTTTAAATTCATCAATTTTTTTGAATTTTTAAAAAATAAAACTTTGTTGGTCCTGAAATGCCCCAAGTTTTATCATTTGGAAGTTCTTATTTAGTGGGACATAAAGCCCAAATTTAATTTTTGGACCTTAAGCCTAGTACGCAGATCGGGAAAAGACAAATTTTATCTCTACAATTTTAATCTCTACAAAAACGTTGAAAACAATTTGCGGAAAATTAATGTTTTTCTTCTTTTTTTCTTTTTGTGAAATTATCGATAAATAATAGTTGATCGTGTTTATCGTGCAAACTTGTTGACCTGTCAAAATTTGCCCCGCAAAATAATGCTTCGAACATTATTTTTCCTGGCAAAATTTAGTGGAGACTTCCCCCTACAGCGGGTAAAAACGTCACAATTTTGCGCGTGAACTGCATACTGCCTGGAAAAAAAATGAAGACAAAATTTGTCCTGGGAAAAATTTTGTATGAAAAGAAATTTTTTTCCCGAAATGCGTACTAGGCTTTATGTCTCACTTGAGTGTGACTTAACGCCAAAATTCAATTTCGGGTTTAGGTCCCACTCAAGTGGACCAAAAATAAAATATGAGCTTTATGTCCCTGGGCCTTATGTCCCTGCGGCTAATTTTCCTTTTAATAAATAATTTTTTTCGCGATTAAAATAACCACAATATTTTTTTCCGACCCAAAAAGTGGTTTTTTTATTTATACAAATTAAAACGTCAAAAGTGTCGTCGTGAAAAGATAAAATTTGGTGAACTCTTCCTTCTGCGGCTGCAGCTATGTATGCGGCTACGTTCCGTTGTGTTCGCAACATTGAATTTGCGAGTATTCAATATTTTGACAGCTATTCCAGTTCCGTCTCCGTCACCATTCTGTTCAGTCAGTTACTGCGACTGCCTGAAGCTGCATTGTGAACACGTAAAAAGAAATGACGTACGACACTTTTTGACAGCTCTTCCAGTTCCGTCTGCGGCTCCAGTTCCAGCATTCTATTCTGTTCAGGCAGTAAGCCACATTTTATCATACGTTGACAGTTGACACGTTTATCTCTTTCTCCAGTCACCACTTTCCATCTCTACACTGCAGCAACAGCAACACACATCATATTGAATTGATAACCCATCTCTACTGCAGTCGATTACACTTCTTCGATCCGACTCAATCCATTGAGTAGCTGTTTTTCGCCGCGGCGAAAGTTCAGTAATTCAGTTTGTGTATGTGTAAACAGTTTCTGTTTCATTTTTTCTTCAAGTCGCGATCGTGTACCTACTAAAAAAAATTCTAATAGTAAATTTTCAATATTTAATCGTAAATTTATGAAATAACAATTTTATAACATGTTAAGATTATTTTTCAACAAAAAAACGGAGTATTTCTTTTCTAAAAAGTGTTTTTCCTTAGAATAGAATTTGATTTGCTCATCTTTTTGTTCGGTGTGGCAGTAAGAAAAAATCGTCAAATTTAACTTCGAAATCGTGAGCAATCGAGTGAAAAGTGTTGTTCTCATAAAACTATTGTTGTAATTTCCTATTTAAATCAATTAAAGTGTTTTCATAATTGTGTTCCAAATTTTATTTTGTTCAGTGGCAAAATTGATAATCCTTATCCCTTTTAAAGTGTCTTAAAGCTTATGTCATAGTCATAACTTCTAGCTATTTTGTAATTATGTACTGTACATATGTAATACCTACAAATAAACAGTTTTGAAGACTTCTTATACATTTTTTATCAAGTGTTTTGAAGTGCGTGTCTATACCCATTTGGTGAAGAAAATAGTGAACCTAACTTATTCGATGGACAAATTTTGGTAAGTTTATTTTATAATTATTGCATTAAGGATTTTTTTTTATAAATTATAATTATTTAAATACCTATATACAAGGTGATTAACCTAAGGTCTGACAAAAAGCTAGAGCGTGAAGGTTGGGTCGAGATAAGAAGAAAATCGTGATAACACACACTAATATTGTTCAAAATCTGACGTTAGTATTTTTGTTTTTACTAATAAATCCTCCTATCAATATTTAGTCAAACACTAAGAACTAGATGTTAAAATGTATTCTAGTTTCAGAGAAAATTGAAAATAACAAAAGTAAGCTTTCCTCAAATTCGTATTCCGTCCGTTTCTTCAATCCTATAGGCATCCAGTTTTTATTGGTTTACTAGAAATTAATAGAAAAAATAAATTAAATAAATAAATTTGGCGGCACAACGGCTCATGAAGAACCAGGGCCTAGTGACTTACAACTCTCAACCATTCCTGTGTGCGTATCTTAGGAATGGAGGGGACCTACAGTTTATTGCTGAATCCGAACGGCTAACGTGAGCGACACTTTTCTATGACAAGAGATACTCTTGGAGGATTTGTCAATTCCTCGCAAGAGGCAGTAGCCCGGAAAAAAACTTAAGGTGGAAGCGGCTGGTATTGAACCCAGACCTCTGACATGACAGTCCATCGCACTAACCATTACGCCTCGGGAAATTAATAGAAGCATCTAATTTTAAAAAACAAAAATATCACTTAATAACGTACAATTTTGAACAAAATTAGTTTGGAAATTAATTTTTGAAAAACTGTTCCTTAAAGCAACTTAATTTAAAAATAAAAGCAGAGATTCCTGGCTTTTCAAAAAAAAAGTATAGCATGCCGTTTTAAACTTTACCGCTGGTTTTTAATAATTTTCTTTCTTAAGAAAATTGCCCCTCCCGTTATTTTTAATTTTCTCAAAAACTAAAAGACATATTAGCATCCGGTTTTCTGTTTTTGACTGAAAACTTTAAATTGAATTTTGAAAACAAAGTCTGTACTTAATTACGTAAAATTTTCTAAGAAATCAGCTTGAAATTTTTTTTGAAAATTCATTTTTCAAAAACTTTTCACTCCAACAACTTTATTTAAAAATAAAATTATAGAATAGATCTCTTGCTTTTTGAAATGCTATATGTAGCATGATTCTGTAGGTTTCTGTTTTAAGTGTTTTTTTTTTTTTTTTTTGAAATTGCCCTCCGTTATGATTTTTTTTTTCTTGTCTAAGTCCAACCTACACGCACCATTCTTTGTGTCACACCTTATGCAAATCACCCTGTATAATGTCTAAATTTTATCAGTATGTCAACCCTGACAACGAAAATTCACTTAGCTTGTGTAAAAAGAAGCCCTCTCCTCTTTGACTTACTCAAAACAATCACCTGACTATTTCGATACAAAAATATACATACATATACGAAGATACATAATGTTCTGCAGGTAACCTAACGTTAAGAGTTCAATATATTGTTTGTATTTAATCAGTATTCAGTTCTTAAAGGCATTTTGTTTGTTCATGAATTTCCTCTTACCTACCAAGTTTGACACACATTACAAAGGAATGCCAATAACAAGTTCCTTAGGTCATGGCTTTCCGAACGAAGGATGTGAGAAATGCATTTTCTACACGAAGCATATTTGTTTTTAACCCTTTCTTGTGAATTCTCTTCTTTAATGCACAAGTGAATTTATCAATAAATTTAAGTTTATTTTACGAAAAAAAAGAAAATCTCTTGACCTGGAACTTTACAAAAAGCTATGAAGTGTTGAACACAATGTGGGTTGGGTGCTTAAATATCGTCTTTCTGTTGTGTTATAGTTTTCCTAAAAGATTCAAATTTGAGGTCGTTTACAAGAAAACATGGTTCAGAGGGAGAGAAAACCAATTTTCCTAAACATTAACGATAGTCCTACAACTACAACTACAACGACAAACACGCACTATGGACGCCTAAAACCAGTGGGATAGATTTTTTACTTATTTAAATACAAAAACAAAAATGTGAGGGAAAGGAAATATTAATTCCCATCTTCTTCGCAGCAAGAAAGGATATCTTTTCCCAATATACATACATATGTAGTGTAGGTACAGTTGTAGTGTGCTATCATTTCTATTTAGGTTATTTGTAGTTCCCTGACAGGCGAAAGAAGATAGATAGTTGGAAGCGATAAAAAAGGAAACTAATGAAATAAATTGAATTGAAAAACATGAATACAAAACAACAAAAATTCAGCACCCTCTTTTGTTTTCGTTTATTCTTATTTCACTGTCAATTTCTTACAAATCAAGCTTAAAATGATTCTGTGCGTTGTGATGTTGAAGGTTTTTGTTGGGTTCTTTAAGAGGATTGAAGATTAATTAATTTTTGTTTCCGCGCTTTTAGGATAATTCAAAAGGAACACAATTTTGCTTTTGGTATTTTTTATTCTCGAAAAGGGTTTAAATAAATGAAAGGGTATTTGACTTTAAACACAGTGTTGAGTATAAATAAAATGTATTTTTAGTTTTATATAAGTATATATTTTTTTCTTTTTTTGAAAGAAATGAATTTGTAGTTAAAATGGAAATTATTTGGTGCGGAAAATTAGTTAATCTTCTTCTTCATTTTTGAGCAAATAACAAAAGTTTTGTGAAATATATTTGGTATTAAAAGGATTATAAATATTTAATTACTTGCCAATTTAATAAGACAGAAAAGGTTTTTAGTTGAAGATTAAGATAAAGTCTTTGGGCAAATGAAAGTTAAAATAATCAAAAACAAAAATCAGATAAAAAAGGGTAAGATGATGCACAAATTGCCAAAATAAATTGCGTTAGCTGTTCAAAGTTAAATTTCGTACTCCCAGATATAGGATGTTTTGTATAGGCTTAGACATGTATTTTGGGTCTGGACAAGAAAACAATTGTATAGCAAGTTCCCGTGTGTAAGCAAGAGGCGTAATTTTCTAAAAACACGACTTGAAACGATAAGAAATCATTAAAAAAGGATGATAAGACCTACAATAATATGATGTAACCTTTTTCAAGGCCAGAAATCCATTTTTTCTATTTTGTTTTTAGTTCAAAGTGTTCAAGTGAGCAGTTTTTGAAAAAAATAGTTTCCAAACTCCACATTTTTGAAAAAAAAAAAAAGTTGTTTTTTAGTATTCAATCAATTTTTAGTCGAAGAGAGTGAAAATCAGATGCTGAAAGTTTCTTCTAGAAAACCTGAAAATAACAAAAGTAACTTTTTTTTTTAAATTTGACTTTAATTTATCTCTTTGCTGAAAAGATCCTATTTACACTTTGTAAGTAATAAAAAAGAAATTTTAAATTTTCTTAAAAAATAGAAAACATTTAGGTATCTAGTTTTAAGTTTTTTACAAAGAATTGATAGGAGCATTGAAAATATCAAACACAAATAATACTTAATAATGTAGAATTTTGAACACATTTTTTTTCATTTTTTATTTTTCTAAATTTGGAGTTCTAAATTTAATTTTTCAAAACATTAGTTTTCAATTAAGCAATTTCATGAAAAAAAAATAGTTTTGTAAAGTTTTTTTTTTTTTTTTTTCAATTTCAAGCCTGTTTTTTATTTACCCTCCCGAATAAACAGGGGAGGGGTAATCGTCCTATACAATTTTTTCTTACTTTCTTGACCCAACCTAACCACCCTAGCTTTTTGCAAAACAAAAAAATACCCTGTTATAAGAAGAATTTTCCATATTAAAAAATTTATCTCATAGCAGCAGAGTCGTTAAAATAATTTGTTTGGTCATTTTTATATTATACCCACTTATAAATCACAAACAAACCAATCCTTGATAATTTTAATATGACATCGTTTTATCCGAAAGGTCTTATATTACATAAGCTTTGTCAATTTAATAATGCGAAACCGTAAGAACAATAACAATAAATTATAAACTCGGATGCATGTAAATTGTGTAAAGAAAACAATTAAGTTACTTTTCCGAGCAATTTGTCACATCGTATAATATCGAATGCCTGGTCTTATAATTTGTCATGTATGTTAAGTCAAGGACCATATTCTGAGCACAGTTGCTTTATGTCCAAAGGTAATACTTAAAATACCACAAAAACCCATCACCTGAATGGACTTAATGTGGTAATTTGTGAAAGGAAGACTCCAACATCCTCCCTGTCTCCATCCCCATCCCGACAGCCAGTCCTTAAATGCCATCAACATAATTTACAACCACTTAAAATGTCAACCCCCCTAAAACAATGGTGCATATTTTTGTTGGATAAGAGGGAGGATTAGGTATATTTATGTAGGATGAGGAATTGGTACATTGCCAGTGCCACCTGACGTAACCTAACCTATGATGGTTTTATTTAATAATCTTGTTGAGACAAAAAACAATAACTCTTAGTATGTTCCCACGTTCAAAAAGGTATAAATGCTTCTATATTGTGTTAAGGAAGGATAAAAATGAAGGCCTTAAAAAATTTAAAAAACAAAAGAGGTGCTTTTTATTTTAAAATTTTTTAAGACCTTTATTGTTATCCTTCTTTATTTCTTTTAAGAAGTCTTAGCTCCTTTAGAAAGCCTGCTGAAAGTAAGTTGTGAAATAAAGGTTATTTAAATACCTACAGACATTTTACCCATATATAAATATATGAAATAGTCTCTTGCATTCGATATCAAACCTTCACTTGATGTGATTTAGGTTCAGGATTTCAACACAATTCAATTTGAGCTTGAAAGTAAAATTGCATACCTACTAGAAAATAAAAAATAGATTCAAACTGACAGTTAACAGTTTTTGATACGTACGAAGGGCCGAATATAGCATAAGAGGGCCAGGGCCCAGAGCGGATTATTTTGAGAGATGACAAACAGATTTAAAGATTTAAATTAAAAATTTTTGTACGGTATGCATTTTGGATAAGAAAAATACTAAAAACCGTTATTAACGGTACCTGCGATGGAACCGTTTTTTTTTTCGACGTTCTCGTTATCCGCCAGAATTTTTACTGGGAACAGAATTTTTACTGAGAGGTCCCTTTCAAGTTTAAATAATATAAAAAGATTTATTTTTAAAACGAGATGTTCCATAAAAAGACATAAAATTAATTTAAATAAAATAGTGATGCACTCGGGCGTATACGCACTTTTTTTTATTTTATTGAACCTTTAACAAAGTTTACTTACATTTTTATTTGTGTGCGCTGAGCTGGTTTATGTTAATTGAAAAAGTTATTTTAATGAATTTTTTTTTCTTCATTTAAAAAAGTGGGGGTGGTACGGATGTTGGGAGCAAACGCTAATTCTATATAAAAAGTTCTCTTGCCAAGATAAGTGACCAATGAATTTTTTGTATGATATTAGTTCTATTCTCTCAAAGATATAAATGTACGACAACAACCCATCTTCAATCAGTGGGGGTAGAAAAAAAAAATCTTAATAACTGCAACCTCAAGTAAGTACAAGCAAGAGCATCCGAACTGTGAATGTTATATTAATGTGTTATTATATTTTCTTTCATTAATATTTTATCTCAAAGATGTGAGGAGTTGGCAGATTTTAAGTAGCCCAGGGCAGCTGAAAACCTAAATTCCCCACTGAATTTGTTCTACTTTTAACGTCTAACTTATACAATTGAATAATTTCTGAACAATTTCTGGACAAACGAAAATTTTGGTGGACAATCATAAGGAGCTGGTGGACAAACGATTGCAATTAGTCCGGATCTGCTAAGTTCAAAATTGTGGACACTAGAGGCGTTTTTTAATTTTGGGGTACCTGCTATAAAAAAGAAAAGCTTAATAACTTTTTTTCCTGAGGGTGGACAAACGATTTTTTTGCCTGGACAAACGATGGACAAACGAATGCGACATGTTTCGTCAAAAAATTTGAGGTCGGGGTTCTGGCGTCACACAGCTACTTTTAAATTATTTGACAAATTTATAAAATTTAAATTTAAATTTCAATTGCCTTCCGATATAAGACTTTCGCGTTCTTGAGTGTAGGGTTGATTTTATAATTAAGAGCTAAAACTTATCACAAATTTTTGTATACATACTTACTTATTTGGAAGTAATTAAGGGAGAAGATCCATCGAAATAATAATATTTATAAGGGCTACCCTGAATGTATCTATAATACACCGCATATTTCAAAACTTTCGCAAAACGGCTCTTAGGATTTTAATTTAGATCTACACAAAAATTAATTTTAGTTTTTTTCAAATTCCTTTTGCATCCTTGTATAGATATGCAAATATGTATATTGGCTTCAAAAATGTACATATATAAGACATGCAGCTCCTAGTTTAAAAGACGATTGATGATGGTATGTGATATAAAGATAAACCAGCAAGCTGTATTCTCAACACAAGAACCAACATAACGTAAGGAAAATATACGATCCTTGGGAGGACATAATATATGTATTCTCATTATGCAGTAACAATCTAGAGTACCTTAAGAAGATTTGTGTTTTGGTGGAGAACCGTGAAAACTACACACACAAAATCTACATTTAATGATTCAAATAAATGGTTCTACTGGCTCCAGGTGTGTAGGAGAGAAGATGCAAAATGCAAGCATATGTAAGATATGTATGCACGTTTAAAAAAAATCGAAAGAACACTTAAAACCTTTAACCCAATATCTACATACCAAAATCTTCAGTTTCACGGTTTAATATCCGTCTAAGAAAATTCCCACTAACTTACATAAAATAGAATTTGAAAAGTAAGTTAAAGGAGAATAGGATTTCACATGAGGAATTCTAAAGAGAAGAGGGTGAAAATAATTACGGTTTCCTTTTTTTCTGAATTAAAAGTGAGAAGTTAATTAAGGTTTTCTGTCAGTGAAATTATTATACAAACGAATTGAGAAGTTCTTTCTTTAATTAATGACGATGATTAAGAGCTTTTTAATTAAGCAGAAATGCAACAGAAAATAACATCTTTATGGCGCAACAGATAATGAAGCCAGGACTGAATAAATGTTCCTTCTTACATTTTAGGTAAAGTAAAATGGATCTTCCTATGGTTATTAAAGTTTTTCTTTAAAAATAGACTTAAAAAAAACTAGTTGAAAAATAATTCAAACTTATTGTTCCTATAACTATTTATTTAATTTAAAATAAAACATTCTCATTAGAAGCAGAAAGGAGTGTCGTTTGTTGACTACTTTGTGAATTAGTTTTCGTTTTCGAATTTCTGAAAAAGTTGATGTTAATACAACAACTGTCAGTTAAATAATTTGGATCAGCTCTTGAATCAATTTAAATTTGTCGTAAAAAATCTCCCGACGATGAAGATGAAGGCCTTATTTCTTTGGGCAATAAGTCGTAATCAAACATGCTTATTTGAAATGAAAAGAAATTAAACTTCATATTTTGTATTTATTTAAATAAATTGAAAACAAAGTAAAATGCACGACTGGATCGCACGAACTAGGCCTTTGATTAAAATTTTGTTTTACTGTCGACATTTTAAAAATCCACATTTTTAAAAAATTGATGTAATATTGGTTGGTTTTATTTTTTGACATTGTGGAGTCAATATTTAAAAAAAAAATCCAAATATTGTAGCCAATCCGTTTCTTGTAATCTTTACTTAGCCCGATCTAACCCAGAAGTCCATCACTACGTGTTTTCCTTTTTTCCCTAACTTGAATTTATGGGCAGGGCTTGGTATGCTTTGATGATATAGTTGATTTTGCTGTCAAGTTTCTACGTAGAACAACGGACACTCTAAAGTTCAGATTTGAATGGTCTCTCGAGGCCTCGAAGCTTTAAAAAAGCTCCATGTGCTTAAAGCCTAGAGTATAGAGTAAGTTTGACGGAAGTAATTTTATCTTTTTTCTATCTTTATTCAAAATATATACCTGATATTCAAAATTCTAAACATACTGCGATGAAAGTTAACAGAATAGTTGTGGTTGCTCAGGTAGGATTAAAGTTAATAGTGAATCTGGACTTTAACGTATCTCCATAACACCTGCTGTATAATATTTCCGCTTAAAGCTCAACCAACTCTCCTTCCTCGATATTAGAATGCAGCCTTTCGACCTCACTATTTCCACCTCTCCAAAATCCACTGGAAATGGCTGTTTTTCATCTCTGCCAACAATGTTTCGTGCATTTACACCATTATTTTAAATTTTAATTTTATGTAACTGGATGCCCCTATACGCTACCATGGCATCGCAACGAAAGGAATAAAAATACAGTTTGTATGCATGTTTCAGAGGTTATGAAACCTGTGCTGTGTTCTGCTCACAGTGTGTTCAGTGTAGAATTGTGAAATTGTAGTATGGAAGGACCCTTGCCAGGAAAATGTCCTTTAATTACGACAGTCTGTTGCGTTGATAATAAACTGCTCTGCAACCAGAATACTAAGAGTTTTCAACTATACCTACATATTCACGTAAACATTGGTACTTCTGTGTATGTGTCTGAAGGATTGTATAATTGGGTACAGTTCCAGGAAGAGAGATACATTTTTGCAGGTTATTAATTTTGATTAAGGTAATTTTTTTTGCACTCTCTTGTGTTATATTACATTTTATTTGGGTTCATGGCAACTGCCATTTTATTTACCCACCAGCGAGTAGAGGGTTTATAATATGAATGCTGAGAATTCAATTGGAATATTATAAAGGTTTTCAAAAGCGCTTCAAGAACATGTTAAAATAAGTAAATACATTTATGTAAAACAATTTATTTAAAAAAAAAAAACAAGTAAATATTTTTTATTTAGTAAGATGCGCTTTATTGATGCGATATAAAATCTGATTAGAATGTTCAAACAAAATAGCAATTTTTATAAGCTTAAATAAGTTTAGTTTATATTGAGTTCGTAACTCCAACACCAGTAAAATAATTCCTATAAGCGCGTTGCGCCTTCCTCTTGGAAGTTTTGACCACAAAAATTTGCTTATATAATATCAATTTGCACAACTCACTGTTGGTGGTTATGGCAGTGCCTGTTTCGTCTTGGAAGAAGTACGGATCGATGATTTCAGCAGAGCGAAATTCGCACCAAATAATTACTTTTTCGGGACGCATTTCGTGGTGGTCTATCTCGTGTGAATAGGCATTTTCGTAAATCTGGCTTGTTATCACATCTATTCATAAAAAATGGACCTACTGACTAGATGAAATTTTAATTATTCAAGTATATTTATGACGAAAAAAGTAGAAAAAAATTATTTTTTTTCAAAATTTTTAAAATATTTTTTTTTGTAAAAACAATTTTTTTCAATTTTTTTTTTTTGACTTAAATAGCACCTAATTATGATAGAGCAACCCAAATTTTTTTTCATGCGTTTTGAGAAGTTTTTGAAAATTGCTCTGCTAACTTGAAATCAAGTTAGCAGAGCAACATTATTTTTTTGCAAAAGTACTGGAGAACTTAATTTTGTTGTTGGGTACTTAAGTAGCACCTATTAAGCACTTTATGATGGCATCATTAAAACTTTGTTCTGCTGACCTTGCTCTGCTAACTTGGGGACATCCAGAATTCAGTCAGCGAATAGACAATGCTGTCTAAGTAAGTACGCTTACCTTAAGTATTTTTGTATTTTATACGGATGTAGACTGAAATCAAGTTAAAGTTTCAGAAACGCCAAGTTCTTTTGAAGAACAAAAAAATGACTTATCCGGGCTTTCCCGTATGTATACTCTTACTACGTGCCTCCTTTCCCAGCTGTTTGGATTCGGTCGAAAATTGCAGATTTCTATATTCCTGCTGACTAAGAACACGCAAATATGAAGAATGTCTATGTATGTAAATTTTTACAAATGTATGTAGGCCCTTGTTTTTGACAATCCTTTGGTGAGTTTTTCATGAATTTACTTTCACAGACTTACATTTTTTTCTATTTCGTTAAAAAAAAATATTTTGCATGTTTTCAAAATTTATAATATATCACAGTATCTCGAACAAAGACAGTGTTGTTATTTGCAGAGGTGAATGTTTTTTTTGTATATTAGATAATATTATTGAATAAATTTATTCGTTTCGAAAATCTTCCTCCGGATTTCTTTTGGGATTTCGCAGACAAAAACAAAATGTTCTCTCGCATTGGTATCATTGTTAATTTCAATCTATAAGGAATATTTTATCCTACTTTTATGTAGATACATACATACATACATGTCAGTTAGGTAATATTAACATTTTTAAGGATATAATGATACGAATAGCGTCCAACCACATATAAACCTTTTGGGGAAACAAATAAAGTTAAATCCTATGTTAAACTGTCAGACAGATGTCACATGTTTAGGTTACCAGAAACATGAAATGGATATTTTTCAACACAACGTGGATGTTTAAATATTTTA
The DNA here is from genome assembly GCA_947049315.1 of Epistrophella euchroma. Lineage (NCBI taxonomy): Eukaryota > Metazoa > Arthropoda > Insecta > Diptera > Syrphidae > Epistrophella > Epistrophella euchroma. Next base: position 36,768,545 of record OX346248.1, read on the forward strand.
TATAACCTTTTGGTCGATCTTGTATAGTTGAAATATACCAAAGGGACCAAGGTTACATTTGTACATAATTGAGGTAAATTTGCCGTAAGAATTTGAACACCTAGGATCAATTCTGGAAGATTTCTTATATTTTTTACAAGTTTTGTGTGAAAAAATTAACTTAAAAAAAGTTCGTTTTGGATGGGCCTAAATCAGCTCCAAATAAAGAAAACAAAATTCTTATTATTTCAGTTTTTTATTTTCATCTCTATTAGTCGCTGTAGTTGGTTAATTTAATTATGCAATTTTGCATTTTCTAACAACGTAATGCGCAGAAACTGCGAAAAAAAAGCTTGCAGCTTGCAGGTTGAGACCAGACCAGAATAAAATTGTGTTGGAGAGGGTTTTCCCGTTAATATAACAAATTATTCGGTTTAAAATTTTTAAACCGATATTAAAAGGCGTGAGTATTACGACGCTAAGGAAAAAATTTTTCCAAAAATGTGTAGGAAAGCATAGCCAAAGCAATCTATCCAGGAATGTATATGTATGTACAACGTGCACGAATTTTTTAGTTTTTTTTTTTTAGTTTGAATTAATTTTTGATTCAGTATCCTACTTTTTTTTCTTTTATAATGAAATCATTCCCTTTATACTGGCTATAATTTATTTAGAAGCCCCATCGTCATAGAACGCAATGAAATCCAATAAACTTAATGGTTTTCCATTTGAACATCAGGAAAATATGCCACAAAAACCACCCTCAATCACAAATGAAATGCGCTACAGAAGCTACAAACCTATTCAAAGCCTATATAAGGTGGATTATGTGGATACGATATGGATATTAAAAACCAAAAATGAAATTTCATTATTCAAACGTCAATATTGTTCAAAGTCTCTTGGCTTTTCTATGCATGCGAATAAAATTTTAATAATCTTAAGGATAGAAATAGGAAAACAAACTGATAGCCCTTTGCTTTCCTCTCTCTATCTATCTGTCATGCTGAAGTCAAACACAAATATTTGCAGACAAACAGATATAGACCTATGGTAATGGTATTTTCAAAGGCATAGAAGGCAATGGCATTGACACGGGGTTTAGGAAGTTGGATGGACAGAGAATCCATCCAAGGCGTTGCGGCGTCGTTGGTTGTAAATTATTATGTATTATTTCAACAAGGAAATCTCATTAAGTAAAGTGTTGTGTTGATTAACAGAATTTTAAATTAGTATTAAAACTTTGAAGACTTGATTGAATCACAAACAAAGTGGGTTTGTATAGTTTGGGTTATAACTTTGCTTGAGTAAATTATTGATAACAATATTCAAGAAGTCCATAATCTCAATTTAGATTGAATAATTAAGTGTGTCATGTAGCTCTATACAATTGCATAAATAATCTCTATGAATTGTTATGTTTACGACAATTTTGTAAGGACACAGTTTGTATATAAATTAAATGTGTTTTGAACTTGTAATGGTTTTAATTGCAATTTTACTTAAGAAAACTGCAGTGAGATTCAGGAGCAACATGATATGATATGATAAAATTTACGCAAAAGTCCTAGATCTAAATAACTTGCACTTCGAGATTGGTAGTGTAGAAAGGAATACTTCAAGAACCAGTTCTGCCAGAAGCTTTTTTGGTATACAACTATGCGGATAGAATTTGAAAAACCTTTCTTTTGACATTATGTAGGTTAATCTCATTGGCTTTAGTTTTTGAAAAATTGGTGAAAGAAAAACCAAAGATACACGATCTTATTTAAAATTCAAGAAAACAAATTTTCCGAGATTTAACGGAATATCGTCATCATAATAAAAATTTGAAAAAAAAAAATTATAATTTTGTTCAAAAATTTTTACCTTGAAATGTAATATTTTTCAAAAAAATTAAAGAATTGAAAATTTGTTTTCAAAAATGCTATAATATATCATTTTATGTGAATTCATTGGGCCATCACACACTAGAGCAATTCAACCTGGGGAAATTGAAGCTTGTCGGTAAGGGAGTTCAAGAGTGCGGAGTGAAAAGAGCAAAATGTTCTTCCTTGTTATGATTGGTTGGAATAACAAATTGAACTACTAAAACAAATAAAAGTTGTTTGTTTCTAGGCAAACAAAAAACTGTTGTTATGCGGAATTTAATTTTTTTTCTTTAAAATCAAACAATTTTTTGTTCTAAACGTCAAACAGAAAAAAAATACTTCTATACTATTTAAGCCGTTTCATATAAACAAAATTTTGCGCCAGCTTTCTTTATTCCGTGTGGTGTGCGATTGAAGCAAGAGCAACCTAGGGGTTAGCCTGGTTCAAAATTAACCCAGTGTGAGATGGCTTAGGGCCAGTTGTACAAATACTTGATCCGTGGTTCATGAATTTTAACCCACCAATTTTGGCGGATTAACTGTGGTTCAACGATGGTTCAGGCATGTAATTGGCTTTTAGTGCATATTAGAACCTTGAACCATCGTTGAACCTCAGTTAACCCGCCGAAATCGGCGAGTTAAAATTCCTGAACCACGGATCAAAATTTAAACCACGATTGTACAACTGGCACTTATTGATTTGTAATAATTTTGTTCCTGTTTAAGTTAATTTGTCAGAAATTTCAGAAACGCAATATGCTAGAAAGAACTAAGCAATTTGAAGAATTTTAAGCAACATGATTGGCTTTCTACAGTGGTTCACTTCAACCTTCAAGCATAAAAATATTTACCACTTTAAAGTGTTTTTATTTGCTCTATAGAGGAAGTATTGGATTTGAATTAAAAATCGATGTTGTAATCAAAATTAACGCTATCTAGGATAAGGTGTCAGAAAAAGTTGGTTTTGTTATAGTATGTGCGACAACTATAATTTGAGCTTGGCCTGGCCTAAACAGGTGAAACCTGGCCTAAACAGGTGCGTATACGCACTTAAAAAAAAATGTATTTCAATTTTGTTTTTGCACGATAAGTTGGTTTATGTCGATTAAATTATTATTGTGTTTATGAATTTTGTGTTTTTAGCGGGTACGTAACGGATTTGTTATAAAATCTGTGTGGCTATTTTTAAGCAAAAACGATTTATGATCCAAATGTCACCATATATGGTTCTTCAATAAATTAAAGAAATGTGTCGAGCAAAAGGTGGAGGGGGGGGGGGGCAAGGCGATCGCTAGGAACCTAAGAAGTTTGAAGCAAAGTGAGCGATATTCGTTTTGAACCTAGAACTGGTGAGCAATTGGCTCAAAGTGTCTTATACCGCTTCAAATTTTTGTGGGCCTGACATATTTGTTACAATGCAAACTACATGTTCCCAGACTAGTTTAAACACATGTTAGTACGTGCGTTCACAAAATTTGGAGCGGTAAAAATACTTTAACTTCATTAGTTTTTTTGGCATTTTGAAAGTGCATTATGGTGGTCTTGGGACGGGCTCGCGATATCGCTGTGTGGCATCTAGTTTTTTTTTTTTTTTTACTGGCAAAAATTCCATGCTTACAAAATTCAGAGCGGTATAAAATAATTTGAGTAAGCAAATCGTTCAACAGGGTTGGTTCATTTAGGCTGTAGCTGAACAGACAGACGGACAGAAATTATTATTTGCAGATACATAAGAAACAAATACGTAGGTTCTCATGTTGTATAGACCAAAAAAAAATAACATTAATAGGACTTTTCTGCATATAAAAGTTGTGGGAAGGATGTATGTATGTCAAGTAAGCATTACCACCCCTCTAAATTAATTTGAGTACGTCATTAGCTGTCGTGAATTTGTCGTGTAATAAAAAAAATTAGAATTTATTTTTGAAAAAAAAAAATTCAAAAAACGTGAAAATAGGATTTTCCATTCATTATCACAACCTTAAATGACTATAAATATTTTTCTAGAAGCTTTTTTTGCCAGTTTTTTTTTTAAACAATTGTCGCTCGATGTCCTTAAATAAGTTGTGCTATAAAAAAATCTGTCGCGCCATTTTCTATATAAAAAAAAAATAAATATGACAAAATATCCAAAAATGAAATTTTCCATCAATTTTGAAAAACTTCAAAATTTTCAAAATACAATAATGAGATTAAATGTCGTGAATTTGTATGAAAGAAAAAATATATCGGAATTGGTTTTTAAAAATTACCCCCTGGTAATGCTAACTTGACTATCAAGTAATTTTAAAAATTAAGTCCGATATTTTTTTTTCTTTCACGACAAATTTACGACAAATTCACGACAATTAATAACGTAGGTACTTAAAATAAATTTCTTTTATAAATTAATTTTGGGGGGTGGTAATGCTAACTTGACTGCCAAGCTAGCATTACCAGGGGGTAATTTTGAAAAAAACAGGCGCGACAATTTTTTTTTCTTTCACGACAAATTTACGACAAATTTCCAACAATTAATCCCATTATTGGTTATTGAAAATTTTGAAGTGGTAGTGCTAACTTGACAGACATAAAGGATTTATATTTCACGCTGATATTTTTATATTAATGCTCGTATTTTATTGTCAATAAAACTTTGTGAAATAATGAAACAAAATTTTATTTTCGTCCTATATAGGAGGTATAGTATAGAGTTTATTTTATTTATTCAGTACTTACATTGATTGCTTAGCTCTCAAATCGACTTTATTATTAGTCTGCTTTATGATGAAAAAAATAATAATAATAATCATCAAATAATATTTAGGTACTATAGCAATAGCAGCCATATAAAGCTTAATCCTGAGCCAAAGAATATAATTTATTAATATTGCCTTTTGATGTTTTGAGATTGGGTGTGTGTTGCTTTTAATCAAGACTATCTCACGTAGAAGATTGAAATTCCGTTGATTTATTAACAATATTGATTACATTTCCCTGTGTCAATTTCATTCCATGTTGCATAATATCTAAATTATCCCAAAGAAGACTTTCGCTGTCACTAGAATGTATTATTCTCATTCGCAGGGTCCTTTATCTCTCGTTACTTTGACAAGCAATGAATTTGTAAGCAAATTATTATCTTAGCGACATTTTGCTATATGTATACAAGGACTTCGGGCATTGTTTTGTCAACATGGACGTTCATTGATTATTATATTCATAAATTGCTTTGACAAAAAAAAAGTTTGTTGTTCCAAGAGAAACTGTCTCAGTTGAACAATATTAATGGTCCTTCAGGATAAGACCATTGAGTTTTTAATGCGAGATATTTAAGTAGATTCTGGTGAAATTGGTTAGAAATTCTTATACATCGTCAGATTATAAGATGTCAATCATTATTGGCAATAAATATAAAACTGTGCAAAGATTTTCCTAATTGTTTGAAGGAAGAGAACAGGAGAAAAATGAAATACTGGAATATATTTTGCGAAAGTTTTAGTGATATTAAATTGAGGTGAAAAACGTTGTCTTTGAATTTTGAAAATTATGAACTCTATTAGTTCCTGTCGATTTATTTTGATGAAAAGTTCAAGAACAAATACAAATATAGTTTTTGAAGGTGCCCCTAAATCGGACCGAATTTAAGTTAGAAAATACCACAAACAACAAAATCCGTCGACCGATGCAAATACATAAATATGCACAAATTGTTTCAAACCACTAAAACTTAAGTTACACCAATCTTTTATGACTAGGGAGCTGTTGGCAGTTAAGGGATTTTGATTAGAATTTATTTAAAAGAAGTTAGGAAGCAATAATTAGCCTTGGGTACGGAAGGTGTTACAGATGAAAAACTATAAGCAAACGAAACCGGGACAACGAACTTTGGAACTATTCCTTTGGATCACACGCAGCCATTAATTTAAGAGTTGCACTGAACTGCTGCAAATCAGATATCACCGCCATTTATGATTGTGATATGGGATCTGACGAAGTTATTTTAATAGCAAGCTAATTTAAGTGAAGACATTTTGTATGGCACAGTTAAAAAGAGGGGCTTGTTGGTTGAGGCCGTAGTCCATCCTGGGCTGTGAGCGCCATCTAAAGTAAGTAAGTAAGTTAAAAAGTACAGCCTATACACAACACTGATATACTTTGTTGCAAAGATTCATCGGAAAAATAAAGATTGATATTTGTGTCGCTTTTGCTATTATTTAAACAGAACTCAAACTCAAGACGAGTTTAATGTTCGAACTTTTCGTTTGAAGATGAAATTATTTCAAGTTGTTTTGAGAAGATAAATTTACCCGTGGCTTTTTGGTTACACTAACCAAAAACGTCTTGGGTCATTTCGAGCCAATCGGCGACAATACTGTGGACTTTTAGCAAGTTCTCCATTTGTTACGAATGGATACTGTAGCATTTGATGCTATAGCATTTTTATAGCACCTATACACTTATCTCTTTGTATTGAGCATCTACTCTGAGCATGTGCTCTGATTTTTCATATCACCCTTTGAAGCCCTGGTCTAGACTGCAACGCGTTGCCATTTTATGGCTAGGAACGCACATGCGATTAAAAAAAATATGCACGAATGGACCGCAGAAACTTCATCTTGTTGTTAATATGCTCAAATAATGTAATATGTATGATATCTTTGAATTTTTTTTACTTAAAAAAAAAAAAAAAAATTTCCAAAATTTTTTACAGGCAATATTGTTTCACTTTTTCAAAGATACCAGATTGCAAAATTGGTTCACTCATTACGAAGCTAAACTCGAAAATAAGTTCATTTTTTCAAAAAACTTCTAACCCATATTTCCACAACGCGATTGTTTTATAAAAAAAAAAACTGAAATACAGGCTTATACTAATCACTATGGTCTTAACATGTTAGAACAGTTTTTAAGAAAATTTGAAAAAAAACACAAAACATTTGTAGGCATGTATGGTTGCTATCTGTTCTAGATGAGCTAAATCAAAAATTCAAATTTTTCCTCTAGAGTCTAGGGAATCACATAAAAATGCTCTGTACCAAATTTGAAGCGAATCGGTTCAACCGTTCAGTCTCTAGCTCAAATAACAGTGGACGCACGGGGCGGCACAGACACACAAACCGACGGTATGGCGAAACCCACTTTTTCGGACTTCTTCATCATCGTAGTTTTAATTTTGATTACAACCTCGAAAATCTAAAAGAAAAAATCTGAGATTGAACAAGAAAATAGTGGACCGTTTTTGAATAATTACCCATTTGAGACCCGATACATAATTTCAAATCGAAATTGTTTGTTTCGTTCATGAAGAATACTTTTATTATAATACTTCCGGTTCTGCCTTCCAACTTGACGTTATTAAAAAATAAAATAACAGCCTTCAGCTCCCTAAACAATAGGCCAAAAGAAGCTACAAACGTTTTAGTATTCCACTTCTGTACGATCGACCATTTTTGCATATAGTACACCTAGTTTGGTGCATTTCCATATTATGGAAGCAGCAACCTGCCAAAGATTTCCTTTTTTATTTTCTGAATTTTTAAAATGTCTGAATTTGTTTAAGCCACTTGGGCGTGTAACCCAAGCATGCTGTAAGCAAATTCTTCTTGCTCACCCGGCAGCTCTTGAGAATGTGTATAACGGAAGGGAGGAAATTGTGCAATGTTGCTGTGCCTGGTATGGTCGGGTTAAAGCCAAACCCAAACGAATGTCCTTACAGCAGACGCCAACAAAATAATAATAAAAAAAAAAACAAAAAAAAAATCTAACGAAGGGCTTAAACACTGTGGTGCCACAAGACCAGCCTGCCTAGGCTGGATATATTTTATATAACGCGTTAAAGTTTAAGCACTTGACACATATCGTGCTTCAGCATGGCTCGGTACGGCAGGCAAGGCAGAGAGAAGCCAGAGAGTGGCATCGAAGAGATGAGAAGATAACTTAACAACGGCTATGTCTCCAGCGTTATAGATTACATCCGTATCGCATGGTGCGAATATCCTTTTTCCTGTGCAATTTTATCCTTTGGGATATGCTTATCTATCTGCCTCTTGGTATAGCCGTATTGAATTTTTAACTAAGCACGCCATGCAGACAATTTTTGCTATTCGTCTGCGGGGATGCAAATCTCTGGTGGCGCACATCGGCAAAAGGGGGCAATCAGAGCACCACCAATGCTATGATAAGCGTTAATGGTATCATACTACATTTTTTATAGAGTAAGTAAACGTGCCAAGGGAGTAGACATCATGTCATGCAATTGCAAGTCTGAACTATATGCATGGCGCATGAGGGTTCGTGGCAGAAGTACAAACACAAACATCAAGCTTTGCAGGCTATGTTTTTTGTATATATATAAATTTTTATCTGTTGTTTTTGTGCAGCAGTTTTAATTATGCAAAGTAAATTTTAATTAAAATGTTTAAGTTTGTTTTGTAATTTTCAAATTATTATTAATTGAAATTTACAATGAAAAATTGAAGATAATAATGTGTGAAGATAGTTTTAAGTTTTTTTTGAGTTTTAGATAAGGATTTTTAATTTCGTATGCTGGTTTAATTTTTTATTAATTTTTTTTTAACAAAAATTATTTTAAATATAAACAATGCAACACTTATGCAGATTTACCATATACGAGTAAACCATATTGTGTTACAGGATTGAAAACGGTTAAGCTACTAAATCAGTACGAATACCCGCAAATCATCTCCCTGAAGACTTACTCCATACATTACTTTAGAATTTTAGATGGTGCTTTACAGTCCAGGACAGACTAAGGCCTCAAACAACGAGACCTCCGGCATGACAGTCCATCGCACTAACCATCACGCCACGGCTACTACAAGGCATGTAAAGCTCGTAGTTAAATCTTCTCTTCCGCATACTCCTTCGATACAGACTGGAACAAAAATCACCCGAAGAATCTTCCTGTTAAAGCACCCAAGAAAATTTTAATCCGTTTTTGACAGGGGGTCTATAAAGTGTTTTAATTTTCCGATTGAAATAAAGAAATAATTTATTTAATCAAAAGTATTTATTTTGTAAGAGCTACGTTTTCTTCATTTGAGTTTCAATTTTATAATAACATACAAAATTTAATATGTATGCTTAGAATTTTAAATAAAGTACAGAGTATCGTTATATAAGTTCATGGTTCTGCCCATACAACAGAATTAAGGTCTTCTATAAGAAAGAGGGCTTTTGGAAACTGGTCAGCGATTTGTAAAACTTAGTGTCTTAATTTATCTACGCTTTGCATCGTCAATTTTCCAAAACCATCATACATATTGACGCAACTGATGCGGGGGAATTGTGATATCGCATAATCTTTAAAAATATGTATATCGAATTATTGAAAATTCGCGTGTATACTTATTTTGGCGAATCGGGAAAAATATAAAAAATTGATTAAAATTCAAGACTGAATCGCACAAACCTATTATTGTGGTTCAAAGTTATAGCATGACAATGGCCAAGGGTGTATCTAAGGGGGGAGGAGGATAGAGGGAGTGGCTGACCCCCATCCTAATCAATCTGATCCAAACAAAAAATGAGTTTGCGAAATAACAGACACCCTAACCCTAGTATTATCTTTTCAATCAAAATACAAAATATTTTTTATTGATTTTAAAAGCAATTTAACACGTTAATAGTTTTGTCATGAAGTTTTGAATTTTTTTCTTTTGCATATCTGTGCAAAATTATTAAAAGGCATAAGAAACTGTTAGTCCTATTAAAAAATAATCTTAGAAAAAAAGACCTGAATTTTACTTTACTTGACTATTCTTTATTCCGTCAATTTAATTGAGTTTTTGAACAACAACAACAACAATAACTTAAAGGTGCTATACAACCAATTGCTTACGAATTAATTTATTTTTAATTCGTTTTATTTTTGTTTGGCTGGAGATATAGCTATTTAATTAGGACTGAAATTGTTGTTGCACCAGCTTTTATGCAGAGATTACAACAACACAAACCTACACGGATAGAATTAGATAGTTATCCGAACGCGGGCATTAGTTACTAAACTGTTAAAATGCATTTATAAGTAATACCTTGTAGATGCCCATCTATTTAGCCAGGTGCCACAGGCCAACAACCTGTGCAAAGTGTTCTTATGTTCTTCTTGAATAAATAGTTTTTGAAATAAAATTATAATAAATCAAAATTGTAGAAAGAGTGGAAAATTGATTTTTTTTTAAATTTTTGTGAATAAATATGTAGTTTAAAAATTTACAGATTTCAATCATAGAGTAACCATGGGGACATTGAAAATGACACTTGACTAATCTTTTCAATTTAAACTAATTAAAACGTAATAAGCTGTTTCAGACACCATTTTAGGTTCTGAAGTTTCTAGGTACCTTTATGCACATTATGCATTTTATGTCACTTTCCAGTTGGCAAAAAATAAATCTTGTTAATTTTCTTTAACTAACCCATCAACTTTCCTGTTCAAACAAAAAAATCATTTTTTTAAGATCTGATATCAAAACTCATATATAGGTATGTACCTATTAGGGAAAACACAAATATGCCCTAAAAACAGTTTTAAGCGCTTATAGTTATGCCCTTAATAAATTATTATATTATGCTAAAAAAAATGATTATATGCCCTAAAAATATTGCTTAATATATAGGCTAAAATAAATTTTGTGGTACCATTTTCTCAAAAAGTATTTGACCGATTTCGATAAATTTTATATGGTTGGAAAGCCACAATTGCGGAAATGTGCAGAAACTACTTGAGACACGCATTTACACACTGTGGTTCATTTTTGTTTTTTAACTGTCGAACATTGTGCATATTAAACAAAAAAAAATGTTTTATTCCTTCAATATTTTAAAACAAATTTAAAATTTGTCTCCTTCCTTAGAGTGTTTCAGTTTTTGTTGGCCGAGTTTCGGCTACGGGACGATACTAGTATGCTTAATTTTGCTTGTAAGAATATATTCTAAGTAAGTTTGTATACCTTTGTACGTTTAAAAACTGCACTAAAAAGAACGACATAAATCTAAAAACAAAAAAAAAAAGGTAGTGTACAAGCAAGATTGTCATTAAAACATATTTGAAATAGGTACATGCATTTTTTGTATAATGATGAATCGTTTAAATTCATCTATACATACATGGCTTTATTTAAGACATTAATTATATCAAAATTAAAAAACAAAATTTACACGAGTTAGTCCCACGAGTTTGCCTACAAAAATTTTGGTACCTTTCAACGAAAGAAATGTTAAAAAGTCAGAATTATTGGGAACATGATTTTTTTTATGTTGGGTCAATATTTTCTAAATTTCAGTTATACTAGGAAAAGTACTTTCTAAATTTTCAAAAGCTATTTATACACATTGTTTAGGCCGTGTGCGAATTGGGTTAAAATCGTGTTAAATTTTATCCAAAGATCTGTATACGTAGAAACTTCAAAATTTTATTTCGAATTCAATTTAGTCGAAATTTTAATTCAATTCACACACGGCCTTAAATATTTAGAAGCACTAGATTACAAAATTGAAATAAAATCGTTCGAGTCGATTTAACCAACTCAAAAAAAGGTTAATTTTCTCAAAAAAAAAACTCCAACTCAAATTTCCGTAATGCGAATTTTTTCGACATAACCTGAAGTTAGGTTTTAATTTTTTGGTTATGCTATAATGCTGGTAATGCTGCCCTATAGACCTTTATTATTTATTGAATAAACATTAGAAGATACTGAACAAATTATAAAAATGCTGATGCTCCAAATGCATTTGATAAACAAACAGCACATCTCGACCAGTGACGTCAGTGGTCATAAGTGGTGGAATGCGTAGTGCATACGACTTCGAAGACTGGGCAATGGGTTCAAACCTCATGGTGTGCATGTAGAAAGTTTTTCACAATATAATTGGATTAAAGCTCAGCATCACTAAAAGTAGACTGATGATAGGACTTGGCACCCCCTGAAATAGCTATATCTCCAGCCAAACAAAAATAAAACAAATTAAAATACCTAAAATTAATTCCTAAAAACTGGTCTCCAATACCATTTTAAATCAAAAAGATCAAACATAATTTAATAAACCAGAAGCTGCAATAACACGTTAATAATAAACCATCCTTCTTTTTATTTAACTGTTGATGCTATACCTTTAGATAATATTTTATTTATTTATTTCGAGATTGCTTAATAACTGTAAGATACAATATCTTATAAGATAGTTACAAGCTAATTTTACAAAGTAGAGCAAAAAAAAGAGTTAAATTAGTAGAAATTGAAGCTAATCAAGCAAATATAAATCATTAATCAAATTATTTCAATTTCATTTACATATTTAATGAAAAATGATTTTTTAAAGCTTTTTTAATCCTTGTTGCGTTTTGAATTTCTGAAATATTACGTGGTAAGGAATTCCAAAGACAGACTTACAAAAAATTGACGCTCGGATGTCAGAAACGAAAATCGGGGAAGGGTCAGTTGACGAGTTCTATGCGAGGTAGCAAAACTAATTTTATCAAAACAGTATTGAGGTAGGCGTGTGAGCAGTATATCAGAAAGCAAAATCAAGCACCGAAGTTCAAGATATTTTTCCAACGGCATATCCAGTAGTAGAGAAGAAAAACCAGATAATCTATCGTACCTTCGTAAGCCAAAGACATAACGTACAATACTATGAAAGGCAACATTGAGTTTACGTTTGCTTACAAAATTACAGTTGCAGTAAATTTCGCACCCATATATCAAAATCGGTATTAATAAAGTCTTTGCTAGATATAAACGTGTTTTTACTGGTGTAAAGGACTGGGTTACCCATAATGCACGTAGTGCACCATACACTTTGCCAACAAGTCCGTTTATATGGTTGTCCCAAGTCAAGAAGCGGTTAAAAGTAACTCCCAGATTTTTGGCAGTATCAACATATTCGATGGGAGCATTGCTCAACACAATCGGCGGAAAGTAATCAAGAGCTAGACCAATGGGACCAATTTGAGATTTTCACAAGGTCTTCATTAACACTAAAAGCTCCATGCTCAATTAGCCCAAGGGAACAGTTGAACGTCGTCTGCATACAAATGACAAGAGTAGTTATCAATTAAGGATGGAAGTTCGTTGACGTAAATAGAGAAAAGTAAGGGGCCAAGTAGTAGCTGTGGCGTGATGGTTAGTGCGATGGACTGTCATGCCAGAGGTCTAAGGTTCGATCCCCAGCCTCGCCACCTATTTATTTAAAAGAAAAACGGCTACTGCCTCTTGCGAGGAATTGACAAATCCTCCAAGAGTATCTCCTGTCACAGAAAAGTGCCGCTCGTTAGCCGTTCGGATTCGGCAATAAACTGTAGGTCCCCTCCATTCCTGCAGACACGCACACAGGAATGGTTGAGAGTTGTAAGTCACTAGGCTCTAGTTCTTCATGAGCTGTTGTGCCATCAAATTTATTTTTTTTTTTAAGGGGCCAAGTATGGACCCCTGAGGAACACCAGTAACAATAGGCAGAAAGTTGGACAAGCTGTCACCAACTTGAACTGCTTGCTTTCTATTAGTCAAAAAAGAATATATTAGCTTCGTGACACATGATGAAAAGTTAAACTGCTGTAAAAGCTTTTTACATAAATTAACGTGGTTAACCGTTTCGAAAGCCTTCGAGAAGTCAAGCAAGACTAAAAACGTTAGTTGATCTTTATCTAACGCTTGCCTGATGTCTTCAGTGACATTCAAAACTGCAGTGATACAGCTATTTTTCTTACGAAAACCAGATTGATTCGCGGTAAGCATAGAATTCGCTGTAAGATAAGCACTGATTTGCTTCTGTAAAACTTTCTCAAAAACTTTAGACAAGTAGGGTAAGACTGAAATAGGCCTAAATTCAGCGCCTTTAGCGTTTTTAGGAAGTGGTATGATTTTAGCTACCTTCCACAGGTCAGGGGAAACTCCTGACATCAAAATTGTATTAAATGTGAACGTAATATAAGGCAGCACGATAGGCAGAATCATATACAAAAATTTAGGGTGAATAGCATCGAGGCCAACGGCATTTGACTTAACAGAAAGTAAACTTTCAACAACGTCAGCATTATCAAAGGCGCGAAAGCCAAAAGCAGGATAGTCTGACTGGTCTGTAAAAGATGCTAATATTTCTGATATACTCGACGAAGAGACCATCAGTGTCGATGGCGAGGAAACAAAGCTTTTATTGAGGGCATCAACATCTACATCCCTAGCTGGCACATTTCTTGGCTTTCCAATACCTATGTTACGTAAGTTCTTCCACAACTGTCGCCCATTCAAGGAAGTACTAAGCTGATGGGATAAAGTTTGGAAATAAACTAAACGTATTTCAGCTGAAACTTTGTTTCGAAGCGAACAATATGCCCGTCGCAAATCAGTCAACCGGTAACGCTTCCAATTGTTATATGCATCATCCCGTTGTTGCATTAAAAAACGAATGTTTCGCGTAAACCATGGCTTATGGCTTGATTTTAGAATTTTAGTTTTTAGAGGTACGTGAGTATCAAACAGAAGTTTTATATTTTGAGTTAAAAACTGCATCTGTTCATTTGAGGATGGCATGTAAAAAATAAGATCCCAATTAACGGCTCTTGTATGCACTTCTAAAAGCTAAGCATTTACATTTTTGTAAGTACATATACATTATAATATAAAAAGAAGGGGTCCTAAGTTATTTTCCTGAGGAATCTTATAAAATTACAGGAAATGACTCTGTTTAGTTTAGATTTAAAATTTTTCTCTCACGAAATCAATATTTTGTCATTATGAGCAGGTTCCAAAGTATATATTTAATGTAAAAATAAAAGATATTTCTACTGTTTTAAGAAGCGATAACACTTATTGATAAGCCTTTCCAGCTGTCTGCATTGTTTGTCTTTTTAATTTATTTGTTGTCTGGGATCTTTTGAAAAAAAAAAGAAAATATTTAATAATCTTTACGATGAACCTTTGTTTCTCGTAATTTCTAAGAATTAAAATCTGCGAATTATTATTCATTCAGAAATAAATGTATCTCTTGGCATTAATATTATGCAGACAGATAGAGCTCATTGTGACAGATGGTTGGCTAGCTGCTGCTGCTGTTACAGACAGTAAATCATGTCCTTTCATTTTTCTCAATTATTTCTTCTATTTTTTCTCCCATTGAATTTATAAAATTAAAGAAAAAAAGAAAATAATCAAAAAAAAAATGAACTTGTCATTGTTTCCCGTCCATTTTGGTATATTTTTGGTCTTAATTGTCTTTTTCAATTCGTCGTCATTATCCACACAGAACAAATAAAAATGAGAGAAAAAAAATCCTGTGAGTTTTGTCCTCCTTTTCCTCAGTAATTATTTATGTTGAGTCAAAATAATAAGTTACTTCTTCCAAAGCACTAGGAGGGGTAATTATTGAAAACGGACCAGTAGTGGCAAATCCTATCATTAGGACTAAAAATTAAAAAAAACTAATGAACAGACAATTCTACTTCAAGAATTAAAAGATAAAATGAACGAAAAATACAAAAAAAAAAATTACAGAACATTTACAGAAAGTTGAATAAAAGTGTAATGAAATGAAAATAAATATAAACAAAATGATTTGATGCAGAAATTTCTATACTTAATTCCTTTTCCATTATATTATTTGTAACCCAAATGAAGGAAGACAATTATTTATTAAGGATCTCTCAAGTGGAAGGGTATTTTCGTTGATGTTGTTGCTGCTGTTACTATTTGCCTATCTGGAAGATGTTGATAAATATTTTCCTCAATTAAGTGAAGTCTATTAATTTAAGATTACAAATGTTGGGTTCTTATTTGATGTTTTCTCAGTTTAAAATTTTTTTTTTATTATTTCTTTGGTGATGATGGGTTTTGATGAGGAAAAATTGAAAAAAAAAAATGAGAAATATTACTCTTAGTTGCGTTGATCTTATGAGTAGGGTATAATAAAGGATTTCTGAATTTTCTTAGAAAAGTTTTTATACTTCAGTCAATTGAGTGTGTATATTTGACTTTCCTTAGAAAAAAAATTGAAGCAAAGAAAATGATTTAAGGATTAAAATATTTAGGAGTCAGAATAAGGTACTTCTTTTTATTAAGTAAGTTACCCAAGGGCCATTTGATATTTTACGAAAAGCGTAGAAAACGCAAGAAAATTATCGTATTTAACGAAAAATTAAGAAAATTGTAAAATTTAACATTAAAATTTGGTTGAGGGTTTTTAAACATTTTGCGTTTCTAAACTATTATACAAACATCTTTTTGTTTTTTCTTGACAAATAAAAATAAAAATATTGAATAAAGACTTATTTGGGTTTCAGAAGAGAGCCATCCGAATTGAACTGTTGAGTTGTGATGAAGAAGTTATTTTTAAAACTAACAAATATATGCTGATGAAAAAGTACGTATACGCCACAGTGATCAGAGTCACTACAGAGTTATACTATATACAGAGTTAATTGTTTAGCAATGTTAGACACATTTGATTAGATAGAAGAGATATATAGACAAAACTTGCAATGCTTACTTTTGTACATAAGAATAATTTTTAATAATCAAGTAATCTGCGTTATTATTATATTTTATTAGCAATAATAGTTGCTAAACATGAACAGCTTTATTTATTAACTCGTTTTAGAGACGGAGTAAGATTACTCCGACTTTACGACACATCTAATTCTCAAAAATTTATTCATAAAAAAAAACACGCGGAATAGAGGCGGATTAAGATAAAACTGATACATAGGAGGAATAAAGCCGGAGTAAAGCCATTTTAGTATTTATGTCATTTTGACATGACATCAGCATCGTGTGAAATTTCCAAAAAGGTGTGCAAACGAAATCCCAGTTTTCAGACCTTTTTCTTTTATTTTGCTTATCCATTCATTAGATAGGTAATTATTTAGATAAAATAAAACCAATAATAATAACTTTAAATAAATAATTTGTGGAAATCAGCCATGTTTATAATAACCGGAGTATTAGATTTGTCATTTTTTTAAAAATATATTTTATAATTAAGAATTTGTTTGACATGGTGTAAAGACGGAGTAAGTGCTTCGACTCGATTTAACTATTCCGAGGTTAAAACGAGTATTAGCGAAATCTAATAAATAAGGCTGGAAGAGTTTTCATAGCCAGTTATTTACATTTTGTTTGAGTTTTCAATTTATTCCAAGAGTACAAGGCATTTGCCTTCTTTTCTAAGAAAAATTAGTAATTTTTAAGCTTTTTCTCGAGTTGCTCCTTTTTTTAGTAGAGAATCATATGCCCTGTGAGAGCTTTTCCGCATAAAACCACTTACATTTTTGTACATAAGGGTTTCGAGTTTAGTGACATTATACTTAGAATATTGCTTTTTTTTCGGAAAACCTTTCTCCTATGTTTGAAAGTATTTATCCTCTCCAATGAATTATTCTAATGCAAAAAAGGTATTTTTATTTACCAATGTCTTCGTTTAATAGAAAAAAATAATAAAATTAATTATGAACGGGGTGAGCAAAAACTTGTTCAAAGTAGGGGTTGCAAACAAAAAGTCGAGTTTACTAGACTATACTTATTGCTTAATTTTCGTGAATTAGAAAAGTATTTTTGTGATATTCTCTTGGAATTCTCTTTGTTCAATTATTCTTATTTCAGTTTAATAAATAAATTATTTTTGTTATTAAAATAATCTTCGGTATGAAGTTCAAAAAATTTCGTCGATTTTTGATAATGGTTTTTCCATTTTAAGTTCATTTTTAGAAAAATTTCCACTGTATAAAGGGGAAGAAAAAGATTATTTGTCACCTGATTATTTCTCATCTTGACCCAACACTACACGCCCTATTTTTTTTTCACATCGCATACCTATGTATATATATACTTTCTGTTACTTTCCATTTTTATTGACAAAATGACGTAATAACGTCTTGTATATACATTTATTTCTTAGGTCAAATTAAAAAAAATGAAATAATAATAATAATCCAAGAGAAATTCACTGAAATTTTAATAAGTTTCTTGTCTATGATACGAGTGCCAAAAAATATATTTTCAAATCAAGGTCAAAAAGAAAATAGAAAATGATATTTCGTTTATTAAAAACAAAAGCTGCATTTATTCATTTAACCATTCAATGCCATTCAAATATTTTTTAATTTTTGGTTTTTTTACATTTTTATGATTTGAACATTTATTTTCATAATTTCCTGTTTTTGTATGACCTCTCTCTATTTCCTTTTGGATGGTATCCAAAATTAAAAGCCAAAATAAATGACAAAATTTTAACGAAGCCTTTTGTAAAGCTTAAACAACCAACCCCCCACCCTCTCCCCCGCCCCTGTTAAACTGAAATTTAATGTGTATGATTTTTCATATTTATTTTATTTTTTGTATTATTTTTTTCAAATCTATCCTTAAAGTGTCCTTGCATTGCTGCCATCAAATTTTTATTGAAGCCATTAAAAGAAAGATTATACAGCTGAGAATACATTTGTATAGAAGCTTTAAGGGCTAACAAATAATGTCTTATGGTCAGGATGGTGAATTGCTGTTTTTTTTGCAACTTATAACGAGCTTGTTCGAAGAGGATAAATCATACAGGAACATTAATTGGTGTGATGGCTGTTTTATGGATGTGGGTGGGGTAATAACATATTTGGATTTTATTATTTATACATTGTGTTATAGAACAGAAACCCATAGTTGTTTTTTCTATGAAGAAGGCACATAACTGATCGATTATAGGAGAGAAAAAACTCTTGAATGAAGCAATTCATTTGTTTAGGTATATCTTTTTCATTTTTATAAAACTGATTAAATTAAGAATGTAATCTTCCGGAATCTCAATACTGAGCAATTTTAAGTTTGTAAAGAGAAAAGTCCTTTATAGATAGAAGGACCAAGACCAACTTCAAAAATGAAGTCCGTTAAGTCGTATATCATCTGTCTTGACACAGATTGGCTGAACAAATCCTTCTTCGAATTCGAATTCGAATTCGATTTCATTTCATCGAAATCCTATAACTTTCCCTTATCGTATGACATACTTATATTTATACCACTCGAAGTGACATATACAAAAGATTTTTCCTTTTTTAGTCTTAAGAAATGTTATACAAAGTACTTCACTCTTGCCGATGTGCACATGTGCTCCTTTTAACCTTAGAATGTTGTTTGTTCTTTTCAACCCATATTCTATGCTCAGTTGGATATTATTCCTTCAGTATTTGTGGTCGACCTTGTGAATAACAAGGTGAGCAAGGGAGATTACGGGAAACTTTTTCTAAACTAAAACAAAAAAAAAAAAAAAAACAGAAACGCAAAAACTTTCGTAATAAAAATTCTTAAGAAAAAAAGAGAAGAAATAATTTTTTCTCTTCACTTTACCATCCTAAGCATCCTACAAAATAGATGAGCTTCAAAACAAGAAAAAGAAATATAAATATAAACACAGTTTTGTTGGTTTTTCCAGGATGAAGGATCACTTAACACAAACTTTTTTTTTGTCCTGAAACATCAATTTTATATATGTATGTATGCTTCTCTATATTTTAATGAACTCTTGGAATTTTCACTAAATAAGGTCAAAAACACTGTTTTAGTAGATGCAATATGCAAGTGGAAAATATTTTTGAAAGATGAATTTAGTGTGAGGCTTTTTATTGAAGGAAAAATCAAGGCGAAATTAAACTGTTTGAATAGTAAAATTAAGTAGGTGCAGAATCTAGGTTCCATCTTTTTTTTTTTATTTATTTTTTTTTTTGTGAAAACACTTCAAAAGCTCTTGAGAAATATAATTAACATATATGACGACGATGATGTGCAAAGTCAACAAAAACTATAACGTGCATTTTTGTCAGCCACTTTGTCAACCCGTATCGCTGTCGCCGTCGTGTCGGTCGCGTGGTGTTTTGTGTTGATTTTCAAAGGACTTTTCATCATCATCGTATAGTAACTCTGTTGACACACAACACATCTGCAATAAAGTTTGAAAATTCACGCTATTTTAGGTTCAGCTAGATTTTTAACCAACGAAAAACTTTGTATTTTTTTTTTATTTTTCGTTAGACCGTCAAAACTATGAGTTAGATGGTTTGCATTGTTCAGTCTAAAATACTTCGGTTTAATGGAATGTACAGAGAGGAAGGGAGGGGGGGGGGGAATGTTTACATACATTCAACATTCGTAATTGTTAAGTTTAAAATTTTTGTAAAGCTTTAAATAGTTTCATGCAAGTTACATGCTATTTGCATGCAACTTGCATGAAACTGGCACGCAACTTGCATGAAAAGTGCATGCAACTTGCATAAAAACTAGCATGTAAGGCCCATCGCCCACTATAAGCAACTTTTTATTGCTAGCCCCAGCAACTTTTTGTTGCTCCCAATCCAAATAGCTTATATGGGAGATCGCCCACTAGGCAACTTTTAGTTGCGCAATTTTTTGTTGCTCGGAGTTTCTCGCGGAACTTTTTTCCCGGCAACTTTTTGTTGCTTATCCTCGCCCACTAGGCAATTTCCGAGCAACTTCCTGCAACTCTTGGAAATTTTCCAAGATTTTTGGCAAATGAGAGGCTTTTAACCCGAAAAACAAGTTTTATTTTCACACTGAACGATTTTGTATCACTGATCCAAAATACAAGGTCAATTTAACATTTCAATTAAAAATACTGAACCCAAAAGTTACTCGGAAATTGCCTAGTTGCGCAACTAAAAGTTGCCCAGTGGGTGATGGGCCTAACTTGCATGAAACTTGCACCCAACTTGCACGTAACTTGCATGCAACTTGCATAAAACTTGCATGCAACTTGCATGCTCATTGCTCATTCTTTTTGTTCCCAGGAGCAATTTACATAGTCTAACTGTTGAAAACTAATACACTAGTAAAAATAAGTTTTCTAAAAATGATGTATTTTTTTTAAAACAAACAGTAAGGTGCCAAAAAAATGTTTCCCTATAAAGTTTTAGAAAATTCTTGCAGAGAATCAGTGTAGAAAAAATTGCGGAACAACGAAAAATGACTACAGCAAAGTTAATAAACAATTTATTGAAGAAAAAAACAAAATTTTTGGCCCGTGCTGTTTCTTATGATTTCGCAATAACGGTAGCTTAAAAAAATATTTACTTAAATTTCTCAATTCAAAATATATAAAGCTTTAGATAGATTTTTGTTTTATCTCAATAGGTCCATTTTTCACAGAGATAGCTATGGCTCTTTAGGTTAGGTTAGGTTAGGTTAGGTTAGGTTAGGTTAGGTTAGGTTAGGTTGACGTAGTTGCCAGCATTGAGCCGACAGACTTAGACCATAAGTTGGTCCATTGTGATACCACTTTGAATCTAGGGGACTTCCTCACTAGTCGTTGAACCATTTGGAGCTTCTTACGAAGCGAGCGAGGTTAGTTATGTCTATGTTTGCCAGATCACTAGGATCATTGAAGTAGAAATCTCCCAGATGGAGTCTGCGTCTTTGAGATAAAGCAGGGCATGTGCAGAGAAGGTGAGGAATCGATTCCTCTTCCTCTTCGTCCATGCAGCTTCTGCAGAAATCATTAGAGTAAACACAAACACTTAGAGCGTTTCAGATTCAGTGTTGGCCAAATCTGTTTCGTCGCCAAACAAGTGGTGATGTTATTCCACCTGAGGTTTATTTTCTGTATAGCATTCTGCTTCAGCTTAAGTTTACATGTAGCAATGGGAATGCCTTTATTAAACCTGTCTGGTAAAATAGTTAGCATTGTTCCTCCTCTGGCGAGTTCGTCAGCCATACAATTTCCTGGAATGTCTCTATGGCCCGGCACCCAACAAAGGTAAATTTTAAACTGCTGTGCCATCTCCATGAGAGATGATCGGCAATTGAAGGCTGTTATTGAGTTGGTAGAGACAGAGTCCAGTGATTTAATGGCTGCTTGGCTGTCCGAAAAGATGCGGATGTGTTTGAAATCACGTTCTTCTTAAGCCAAGATAAGACTTCTTTTATCCCCAAAAGTTCTGCCTGGAATATGCTACAATGATTGGGAAGGCGAAAAGAGAGACTTAAATTTAGTCTATTTGAGTATACACCTCCACCAACCCCGTCATCAGTTTTTGATCCGTCGGTATAGAAATCAATAGATTCTTTATTCATTGATTTCTATACCGACGGATCAAAAACTGATGACGGGGTTGGTGGAGGTGTATACTCAAATAGACTAAATCTAAATTTATGGCTCTTTAAAAACACTAAAAAAAAAATTGAAAACATTTTTGTTCCCGTAATTATTTTGAATAGTGTATTTTATCCATCTGAAACTTAGGTACTAAACTAAATGCTTAAATAACTTGAAAATTTGGCCCTTAATAAATTAAGGTTTCAATTCAAAGAGCTATAGAAAAATACACAATTTGACATTTTTGGACCACTGTTGCCCTTTGTGACCTTTCTAACCATTATGTTAACTATGTGGCTAAATAACCGTGTGTGATAGTGTAATAGTTCGACCATTTGGCCGTGCGAGTGTTTACTCGTGCTATCATTCTATCTTCTCTCAGAAACGAGGGTATGAGGCATTTGTCCTTTTATGGCTCATATGTACCGATGAATCTTTGTCGAAAAATAATGTGATA
Organism: Epistrophella euchroma; assembly: GCA_947049315.1. Classification (NCBI taxonomy): domain Eukaryota; kingdom Metazoa; phylum Arthropoda; class Insecta; order Diptera; family Syrphidae; genus Epistrophella; species Epistrophella euchroma. The sequence continues at coordinate 36,790,937 of OX346248.1, forward strand.
CACAACTCCGTAATTCGATTTGGCAATTCTTGTCTTGACCTTAGTCTCATCACCAAATAAAAAGTTATTTTCAGGAAAAAGGACCATTTATCTATGCCAAACAAAGAGAAAATAAAGATTATGGTACGTATACATACATCAAAAGTCTTGAAAACTAATTGATTTTTTTTTTAAAGTTATACTTGATAGAAAACGAAATTCATTCATGAATCATGTGAAAAGCTTCTATTCAAAAGCTAGGTACACAATCACATTTCCATGTCCATTCTTAAATAACCCTCCCGATTTGAAAAAAATGCATGCCAACTGTAAACCGATTCTCACTGAATAATAGATTTATTTTTGTTTACTTAAAACTTCGAAGAAACATTTAATACCCTGCTGCACGTACAAAACTTTTCAGCCAAAAATGCTATTAAGTAGGAAATGCAGCTGAAATGCCAAACAAATGCATTGACTTGACTATCATGTCCTAGAACTATAACATTGAAGACCAAAAATAAACATTCGACATTATTCAGCTGGCAAGAAAAATAATATGTTTATAAATATTTCAATACAACATGTTGCCTCAAATACAATAAACTCTCGCCACAAGAGGGGGAATTGGAATATGAAACTACTTGAGTGCCAATTTGGATCAAAAATTTATATGATTTATTGAAACAGTACGGGTAGTCGAGTACCTTATCGATTGCTGTTAGACTAAGAAAAAGATACAGAATACTCAAATGTATAGATACATATTATTTGTATTCGTGTATGTTGTCCGTATTCTCTTCGTATATTATGACTTTTCGAAAAAAAAAAGAAAAGAAAAATATAAAGGTCATGTCCTGTTCAACTATGTCTTTCATCACTATATGGGCGAAATAACTCAATTTATAGCTATCGCAGATGAAAACCTGACTTAACACACTTGCCGGACAGAATTTATGTTTCTCTTGTGGCCATTTAGAATTCAGAACATCGAGTCTAAATCAATAAAACATCTGATTTAGGAAATCCCCAAAAATCTTAAGTGGAATCCTTAATGGAATCATGACATCTGTCTGTGAGTGGAGCACATAGGGTGGCACTTAAAACAAACTTCAGAATCTGGTTTATGTGGCTTTCGTTTTCTTATTTTGGAACCCAAATACCACAATTTATGTTGAAAGACTATAATAAAGTTAAAAATAGAAGGAACTGTACATACTATGATGTGTGCTAACCCAGTATCCAGGATGTAGGTATGTATGAGTATTGGAGAGCAGGAGCTATGGCCACATTTATGTCGGTATAGGGCTATGAGGAAAGTCGACCAAAATCCAAATGCTTTTTTTGGCACAACTTGTTGAATGGCTTTAAAGGGAAGAACGATTTAATAGAAGTTTTATTACGTGACTTGAATGTTTTGTTAAGAAACGACAAGCTAATTAAAAAAATTCTACATTACGGTAAACAGAACATCCAGAAGATTCATGTACCTATAAAATAGCTAGACTGTCAAGCCAAAAAATTGGTGCAAGCAAATTGTTATTTCATTAAAGTACGAAGTACGAAAGCTGGAGAGCAAAGCTTAAAGTGTGAAGTGAGGAGGGCAAATGTGAGGAGTGAAATGTGGAGTGCGAAGTGTGGAGTGCGGAGTGTGGAGTGTGGAGTGTGGAGTGTGGAGTGTGGAGTGTGGAGTGTGGAGTGTGGAGTGTGGAGTGTGAAGTTCGGAGTGTGGAGCGCCAATTGGTTCTTGAAATATTTCACTTTTTCTACAAAAAATTATTTTTTCATCAGTGTTTCCAAAACCAATCGATATAGATACATCAAAAGAAAGGTCTTTAAAAACTGTATTCGCAGGTGCAAACCAAGAATTTGTACAGCTTCTGATTCTCAAAATAATTTCATGCAATGTGAAATTATTTTACCGATCGAACGCAAGCTATGCCAACGACCTTAGTGTAAATTAAACAACGCCATTTTTGATCTTCAAATATTTTTTTTTTCAAATCTAATTCTTTTCAAAATTATGTGAAAATGTTTTTCAATGAAATTGAATAAAATGAAGCTATATACAGGGTGATTCACCTTAGGTGTGACAAAAAGCTGTAGGTTGAGTCGAGACAAGAAAAAAAATCATGAGAGGGGGTATTTGCCCCCGTTTAGGTTCGTGGGAGGGGAAATTTTCAAACAAATCGACTTAAAAAAATCAATGGATACACTTAGAATATCAAGCTACATATGCTTTTTTTTTAAAGCCAGAAAGTTCGTTCTTTTATGTTTTTAATTTAAATTATTTGAGGCACTTCTATTTGTAAAATTAATTTTCAAACTCAAAATTTTGAAAAATGAACAAAAATTGTTTAAACTAATTTTGTTTAAAATTTTACGTTTTTAAGGGCCACTTGCTCAAAACGAGCGGATAAATACAAAACTGAGGATAACTATCTCAGTTTATTTAAATAAATAAGAATTACTCGCTTTTTAATTGCACGAACGAAAAATAAATAACAAGCGGATAAGAATATTTTTTCAGAATCACCAACACCACAAACACAAAAAATTAACAAACTATATCGCTTTGACTTGCTTTGTCGTAAGAAATTCTAAAATTTTACGTGGAAGCTATTCAGAGTTAATATATTTATCCAGAGAACGAGGAAAAGATAACTTTTTAAACTTGGATATATAGAAAAAATAGTTTGATACAACATGATTTGATTCAAATCAGGCAGATAGCTTTAACTATTTATAAATCAGGAGTTACTGCTGTCAAAAAAACTTCTGTGCAAGTGGCCATTAATAACGTAAATTTTTGAGAAAAATTAATTTGAACACAATTTTTGTTCATTATTTTTTCAAAATTTTAAGTTTAAAAATCTTTTCTCAAGTAATTAGAATTAAAATTATGACAAAAGAACGAACTTCTGGCTTTCAAAAATAGGAAAGCATGATATTGTGAGTGTTTCCGTTCTTTTTAAAAGATTTTTTTTTTCTAATTTAAGACGATTTTTTAGAAAATTGCCCCTTTCGCCTAATCGAGAATAACTCTTTATGTATATAACTTTTTTTACAATTAACATTATAAAATGAAGAGTTACATATAAGTTCATTAAAATTAATTAGAATAAATAAAATCTTGAAAAAAAAAAAATACAAAATCATTTCAAAGGAAGAACCTTCGAGTTCTAGAAGGCTGTTGATGGCCACAACATTCTAAAAGAACTAAGAAACAAAATACATATATAAAATAATACAATATGTATATATGTTGTTATAATTCCTTTTTCGTGACCTTTTGAGATTTAAATCCTATAATCCTAGGTGGGCTTTAGGTCTTTTTTAATTTTTTTCTTTTGCGAAATAGACGACGTTTCGTACGTGATTACGTACTTCTTCAGGTCTCTAAATAAATTTGAATTAATATTAATATATATATATTATAGGATGTACAGTACATACGTTGTATATAATTTTTTTTTTAGTACACTCGGCGTATACACACTTTTTTTATTTTATTGAATGTTTAAAATAATTTAAAACAATTTTTGTATAATCGCTAATTTTATAAATTTGATTCATAAAATTTTTATTTCAAGATAAGTGTATTATCAATGAAAATGGGAGGAGTGCGAGGGAAGGTATGGGACGCTGATTTTAAATAGCAAAGAACGCCACTGCGGACGGAGTCAACTCAACTTTGTCTTAAACCATCTGCTGTTTAAGGACTCAAGTTGTATAAATTAATGAGGACAAAATTACTCTAACTAATTTTCTTCAATATTCAATTTAACTCATTGTCAAAATGCGAATTACGAGACGAAAATTTCCTCAATATTAAAATACAATTTTGCCTAACTGAACTAACTAATCTATCTTCTATTTCTTTCTTATTTTCTTCCTAATTAATATCCCTCATTTTCTCTGAACATTATTTTCAAAATAAACAGACTATTTCTCTTTAATTGCTTTCTCTCCGTCTTTACATTATTATATCTCTCGACATAGTAATTTCTTTCTTTTATATTTCTAAGAGGATAACAAACTCATTTCATCCGGAAAACAAATATACATAATTCACCTCAAATTCAACACACCATACCAATAGCCTCTTATAAGCTAAACATCTTTTCATTTCCGTCACGATGACAGACCAAAGGACATTTTTGCAATAAAAACTCTATCTCTCCTCTAACTACAGATCAGAAAGAACAAAAAAAAATCCAGCAGTATGAAAGAAATATTGAAAAAAGTCCTGGATGATGTTTCAACGAATACGAATAATCCTTCGAGCTATGAAAACTCTTTTTTTTTTTTTTTAGTTTGAAGGAGACACGATGAGTTGCATTAAGAAAGTTTTTGTTTGTTTTTTTTTTTTTTAACTTGGAAATACCTTAGGTTAGAAAGAAAGTAGAACATACGAAGAGATAGAAATTCTATAAGATGAATAGGTCTGTTTGTTCATGTAAGATGATATAAAGTGAATGGAAGAGCATTACCAACATTTATTTAAGCTTAAAGCTTATAATGAAAATTAAAGAATTAAAAATGTTCAAAGTCATTTTTTAGGATAGAAAAAATATATGCACGACTGCATCGAAGGGACTTGGTCTTCTAGTTAAAAAATTAGTGTGTTTTGTTTTATATGTATCTCTAACACAATAGCAACAACTTAAGATTTCTTGGAGAAGAGAAGAGATATCGGCGAGATTCAAACAGAACTTAAAAAAAAGAAAATTAGTGCTTTCAGAAACTGTTAAAAATTATGTTGACAAAAATTACCTCAAACTTTAACCTTAGGAAACGCGATAAACCGTGTTTTTTTTATTAATTTTCGAAAGGTTCTCAAAAACGTGACGTGATACAATATTTCTGACACACGAAAAAACCTTGGTGTTGTTGAGTGAAAAATCTGTTAATTTTTGTTGCCAAAATTCAACGAATGGACAACTGTGTGGAGACGTCAACATCGAATATCACAGATTTTCCGCTTCAATTTCTCTCAACACATTTTCTCACCGATACACCATCACCAACACCGTTCAAATAAAAAATTCAAGTTCGAATTTGAATTTCTAATTTCAATTTCCAGAATGCAAAATACCTGTCTAAAATATATCTCGCTCCCTAATTTTTTTTTTTCGAAATAATCATCTTCAGAATGTGCCACCTTTTTATGCCATTAAATTCTTTCATTAATCTTAAAGGTCAATTTGTATAAGAAGAAAAACAAGTCAACACGAGCTTCAGTCGATTAGATTTCCTTTCCCTCTTTCATTGAAATTATTAAAAACATCTGCGCAGAAAATATTGTTTTTTATTATTTCCCACCTTTTATTATTTTTTCCACGTGTTTAAATATGTACCAACCTCTTTACATTTACTAATAAAAACAACAACAAAAAAGTCAAAAAACGAGCAAACTTTCAGGCAGCTGAAGTAATTGATATTGCGCGCGTTTCGGCGAGTGCCAAAAAGGTTTTATTGAAAGCATTTCACTTCTTTTCTCAAGATATTGACTCAATTTTGAAGTAACAGCACCTGGGGTATGAGTTTCTATATCAATGTTGTTCTTTTTCATGATGAAGTTTGAAATTCAAACCGTAATAAATAATGGTTTATTTTATTTTTATTAAATTTCCAACAGTAGACTTGTTGCTTCGAGACAAATTGAAGACAATTTAAAAAAAAAATAATCAATATGGCTAGGAATCGATATGGCTAGGATGCTATGATTCAAATTTAGTTTATATGATGAACAAAATTTTTATAAAAATTTAAAAATTAACAATACTTGGACACAAAAAAAAACTGATATGTAAGAAATTTTAAAAATTTAAAAAAAAAAAATTCAAAGTAATAATTAATTGATTTGATGGAACGAACTCGACCATATTCTGCTTATTCCAGATATAAAAACGACTTGATAGCACGAATTTGCTCTTATGGTTAAAATTGCTTATAATTTTAAATACATATTGAACAGCGTACAATGATTGACATACAAAAGTTACAAAGCCCTAATTGTGTTTCATTTTTACTTAGAACACAATTCCTTGCCTCAACCAACTTTCAGCCTTATTTCACAAATTAAAATTCCCATCACAAATAAAAGAAATAAATTGGCATAATTTTTGTCCGTGAAAGTGACTTAATACGATAAAACCTGAACTTATATTTATATACATGTTTTCCTATGTTTCGCGTCAACATTCGGTATATCTTCTCTTATGTTTCGCATTACTTCCGGTTGAGCAATTTTATTTCTTCATTCGACGCCCGCTGGATGAAAAAAAGGCTTTAATTCAAGCTTGGTGTGGTTCAGTAAGAAGGTTTGTGTGTACTTTATTTTTATTTTTTTTTTTTTGCGTTTAAAAGGATATACAAAACTCCTTTCAACCAAACATCAGGAAACTCATAAAACAAAGCACAATTGCTTCGTGCTCAACAAAAATTGTATGCAGTTAGTCTTTAAATGCTTGAATTTAAATCTGTTCTTGTTCTCATTAAAAAAAAAAATATTATAATTAAGGTACTTGGTGGAATAAGAATAACCCTTCAGGAAAACAAGAAGTTTTATTTGGAGATTTATATAAGTTGAAAATTATGAATTCGAGTTTATGGTTGTTGTTTTTAGAAGAAGGTAGGTAAATTCATACTTTCTTTTTATTTTAAAAAGGCTAAGAGCTATAAACAAATTAAAAGAAATTGTTAAGTGAAATACTCTCAATTTATTCAAATTATAGCAGATTGGTTTAACAGGTTCTCATTCATGCTTGCTTCGATCCATAACTAAAATTTTCTTACCGTCTCGTTGATTTTTGAAAATGTTATTATTCAAATTTTTATCTGAAGGTCTGTTTATTATTTATTTATGTAGGGACAGGGTATTTAGCATGAGACGCGAAAAAAGCTTGAGCATTATGTGGATTTTGCCTAAGAGAAACAAACCGTATGGGAGGGGTGTCTTTTTCTTCTCGTTTAAGTAGCAGGGGCAATTTTTTGAAGAAAAAAGGTTCCATCGTAATTTTCATTTTTATTTCAAAAACTAAAGTTAAAATAATGAGAAAATTAAATACGAGGGACCTCTTCAATTTAGTTTAATTTATTTATTTATAAGTTTGTATTATTCTAATTGTTTAACATAAATGTACATAAAAAGTCTTGACAAAATCTTGACAAAAACCAACTTGAAAAAAAATTATTTTTTTTTTTAAATTAATTTTGACTTTGAAATTTAATCTCAACAACTATTCACTTAAACAATTTGATTTAAAAAGCAAATAAAAGAATATAATATTAATGTCGATTATGAAATCCGCAGTGATTCGCAGTACACTGTTCTCTTTTCTTTCCACGTGAAATCGATGAAGAGAAAAGAGGGTACTACACACTACGATAAAGTTTAGCGGATTCCATAATCGGCATGATTGGCTTTCAAAAATGATAGCACATCAATGATGTGACATATACATACACATGTGTAATTCTATCGTATGTGATTTCGTTGATTTTTAATAATATTTTTTTCCATTTTAAGTCAATTCCTTACAAATGGTCAAATATATCTGCCCTGTTTTAAAGCCAAAACTTAAAAAAAGCGTTAAAAATTAATAAATATTCTTAAATAATTTATTTTTATTTATTTATCCACAAGTCCTTGTTGTTGACTAACAAACATTTAATTAACCTTAAATAAATATTTAAATGCCACCTTCCACACCAATACTTTTAATAATTTATTTGTTCTGAATTGAATGTATCCTTTTAACTGAATATCATATTTTTTCCTGCCATTTATTCATTTGTCACAAATTAAAATTCCCATCGCAGAATAAATTTATTTTTTTTTTTTTGTTTTTCAACGTCTCGTGCGTCATAGGTATAAATTTATGTCATAAAATCTTTGAGTTTATTTTATTGTATGTGTGTTAATTTTTGTTTACTCTGTTGTTTCAATTGTTCTTATTGTTTCGCATTTACCTTCAGTTCAGTAGTTTTTTATTCCTTGTTCGACTTTTATTCGTGATAGAAAATCTGCAAGGTCTTAAATTTTTATGACAAACTTTTACGAAGTAAAATAATGGGAGACGTAGCTGTGTTTTTTCTTTTTGTTGTTCATTCGCTCAACTCAAGCCAACCAGAAGTCAATAAAACAAAGCACGATTTTGTTCTTGTAAGGCTGTGTGCTTGTTTAATGTAAAACGCATTACAAGGTCATACATTTTGTATTAATTTTGTTTTTTTCCCCAAATCCAAACTCTCTGTGAGGTTTAATAAAAGCTAATTTTAGCAATAACAAACCATGTAAATCAAAATTTTATTAAAAGACTGTAGTTCATAACTAAAGAATAATTTTTCATTATATTGTTAAAGGATTTTTTTGAAAAACACCTTAATTCTACTACCCACAAACCAGGGTCTGCAAAGTATTTCTAAGAATATTTTTTCTTATTTCATAACTTAGGTACCTACTCAGTGACGCAACTGCAAATAAATAATAAAATCAGGCTTATGATGGGATTATAAATCTTCATATGAGATATTTGCAAAAGATGTACCTAAATAATTTACTATTTGAAAGTTAAAATTAAAATTAAAATTAAAATTAAAATTAAAATTAAAATTAAAATTAAAATTAAAATTAAAATTAAAATTAAAATTAAAATTAAAATTAAAATTAAAATTAAAATTAAAATTAAAATTAAAATTAAAATTAAAATTAAAATTAAAATTAAAATTAAAATTAAAATTAAAATTAAAATTAAAATTAAAATTAAAATTAAAATTAAAATTAAAATTAAAATTAAAATTAAAATTAAAATTAAAATTAAAATTAAAATTAAAATTAAAATTAAAATTAAAATTAAAATTAAAATTAAAATTAAAATTAAAATTAAAATTAAAATTAAAATTAAAATTAAAATTAAAATTAAAATTAAAATTAAAATTAAAATTAAAATTAAAATTAAAATTAAAATTAAAATTAAAATTAAAATTAAAATTAAAATTAAAATTAAAATTAAAATTAAAATTAAAATTAAATTAAAACATCTGTGCACCTGGGGCTAGTCCGTACTGGGAGGTTACACTCTATTATATGTAAAATAAAATCAATTCCAAAGTCGATATCTTTATACGTTTTCGAAAAAAAAAGGTATCACGACACATAAATCGCTGAAAATATGTCACAATTTTCAATCTAACAAATCGGACCAATTACAATCACTTCTAATTGGAACAAAATAAATGAACCAGTACCTACCAGCCTTACAACTGCAATACTCATCTATTTTATAGCCTTAAATAACAAGAGTAAGTCCATGCGATCCAGTCCTGAATTTTATTATTTCTTAAAAATATAGTCCAATATCACAAATCCCTGTATACAACTATAACAAGTTTATAAGGTAACTCTCGAAAGATCAAAATATTGTTCATGATGTCAGCAATAAAGTTTCAACTTTTTTTTCCAGGTGTACCTACTTACAGTAATTACAAAATATTTCCTGTGAAAACCTCGTCGGAATTAACATTTATTAGCTAATTCGTTTAAATAATTAAATTTTAGACTAAATCTAATTTTTCTTGCTCCCAGCTGAAGGTAGGCCAAAACAAAGTTTACGTAATTTATTTTCTCGAATACTTTTACAATCGAGAAGGTTCTTTTTCCTCAAAACTGGTTCTGGTTTTTTTTTGTTCATTTCCAAAAACAAGGGTCACAAACGGTCTTGGTTGTCATTCAAGGGTTAACCAAAAATCTCAATTTGTTTTTGGTTGGTTACATTTAAGGGATACCTAGCAGCCTAATGCCTGGACAGGTTGAAACTTAAAGAGATTAATACTCCTAACTTTGTGTGTTGTGGAAAGGAACCTTAATTAAGCGAAAATGAGTTTTGTGCAATACATGCGGAGGTTCGTAATAAAAAAAAGCATAAAACACCATGTGTGTCGTTATCCCAAAAAAAAAAATGATTAATTTTATCAATGCTGGGGTGCGAGGGCCGAAGACTAATCTTGATTTAGAAGTTAACCCTCCATTTGAAAGAAGGATTTTTACACGTGTACGTGTGTGTGTTTAAATGATTAAGGATTGAAGATTTATGTATTTACATACCGAGGTAAGTTAAGTATAAATAAACTGTTTGTGTATACGAGAGTTCAAGGTTATATGCATAACCTTCAGGGAGAGGCCGTTATTTTTAAGCAAAGCTGAATACATTTACAAACTTTTGAATTAAATTGCTTGATCGTCTGACATACATAATTGTGTTTTCTTTGCGATTGCTTGCTTCTTGTAATTGTGGATATTTTCTTGACAACTCCTCAAAAGCCTTTAAACATTCCAAACTTTTAAAAATTCCCAAGAATCTTTTGGCGCACACTTAATTAAACAAAGTTTACCTTTTGGATGTCTCCTTGCTGTTAAGTGATTACGCTTGATTTAAAACTTTGCTTTTTCTTTGATATTCTGTACATATTTTTTTTTTTTTTTTTGGGGTTCAATAAAAAATTACTGTTAAGTTGATTTAAAGCAAAGTTTATTTAGAAAAGAATTTGAATACAAATTGTTTTTTAATTGGGTTTAATGTAGAACTCATTATCAAAATGATTGAGGTTAAAAATTATTATAATTATAATTTGCACTGCACTCCTTTGATGTTTTATGTTTATATTTGAAAATTATGGAAATTTAAAATTCTGTAAATTGTAATTGAAAGTGCACAATTTTTTCATTATCAAAACATTTTTTTCTTTTAAATTTACTTATAGAACACTTTTTCATTATGAAAATTTTATGTCAATAATTTACAGAATTAGAAGTGAACATTGAAAAATTGATATAAATATAATTATTGAACTTTCACTTTAAAAAATCTATTGGAGTTGATGTCTACTGAACTCCTGAAAATGTATTCTTTTATTTTTACATAACTCGCCATGAAAAAACGCTTATTTCTGCAACAGTTGAACAATTATTATTGAAGACCAGAAATAATGCGATGTTTTACTGTCAAAAGGAAAAAAAGTTATTCGTCCACTATTTTACATTTTAAAATGCAAGGTTAATAAAATTATAAAATTTGAATAGAAAAACCGAAAAATACACTTTTTAATATTTTCCTGAATTTTTATCAAGAATTTTAGATTTACAGAATATTTTAGGCTAAGTATTCTATATTTCACAGAATTTGAATAAAGAATTTCATATTTACAGAATTTATTAAATGGAATACAGAGTTATGTACTAACTATTCCTGTACAAAATTTTTGGTCGTCAGAATTTTGAAAAGAAGAATAACGACCCGTTCATAAGAAATATTTGTTTCCTTTGGCAACTCCCTCAGTCAGACAAGTATATTTAATGTCACTGTGACTAGCCTATGCCTATGTGGATAAAGTGCAATAAAGTGCAGAATAAGATTTTAAAAAAAAATCAATTATAAGCGGTTATAAAAATAATTTAAAAAAAGTTCGTCTCTTAAGAAAAGTTAATTTTATCAGCTTCGGTTATAAATAGAAATAGGACTTAAAAAAAATTAAACCAACAGTTTTTACGTTAAATGAAAAAAAAAACTGCTAAAAGTTGTTGAAAAATGTTTTTTTTTTTGGCCCGAATATCTTAAGAACAAACACAGATTTCGACTATGGGCTACTTTTGTTGCTCACAAAAAAAACTACAGTTAAAAATTATTTCAAAAATATTTTTCGTCTCGCATATTTTAAGAGCAAACGGGTCAACTTTAGTTTTCAAAAATCTTGAATTATACATATATACATTTTCTTATATCATAGGGTCTCAATGTATCTTTAGTTTCAAGGGCCTTCAATTTACCCATTGTGGGTCACAACTAGCCCTCTCCTTTAGTAGGTTTATATCCAAAAAGAAATATTTTTGCATTATCTTTTGAGTGTTGGGCCCACGGTATAAATGAATTGTAAAATTATAAATATTTGCACAAAATTTGGAATGGTTTAAAAAAAACTTGTTTTTTTTGCATTGTGAGGTGCATAGTTGTTATTATTAAAATTATCTTGGACCAAGTAAAAGAATTATAGGAATGTCATATTCATCAAGATACACTTAACAGTTTTCGCTGGTACAAATTCAATGCTCACAAAATTTGGTAAAAAAAATATTTTGAGCAAATCGTTCACCATCATCAGCTCTCGGTCTGAGTTTTTTTTCATCAGTTTTAAATATAGAACTAGCGGAGCCCGGCAACCATTGTTTCACCCTAGTGCTATTCATGTTTGTATGGCGTTCTTCGTTTAAACCCTTAAATAACTAGATTTTAAAAATTATGTATCTTTAAAGCCATCCTCTAAGTATATCATTTCAAAATAAAAAGAAAAAATAATTTTCAAAATCGGCGCATGGTTTCTAAGAATAGTCCGAAAATGCATATGTATACTCCTGCAAATTATTGCAAAACTGTAAGAATGAGACCTATTTTGACCAAACAATCCATAGGAACACTCTGAAACTACTTCCTTGGATTTTCATGAATCTATAGCAAAATCTGTCTGTGTTTTTTTTAAATTAGTTTATAAACGCATGCATTATTGGCAAACTGCTAGACCATATTTTGATCAAACAGACCCAGGAGCACTCCCGGACTTTTACGTAAGAATTTTTAGCAAAATCGAACCGTGCTTTCTGAAATTAGTCGGAAAATGTGCGCCTAATGAAATATGCACCTACAATGCCACCCTGTTGAAAATTTTCCGACTTTTCTTTTCTCCTTACCCTTTGCGCAGCAAAAAAACGAACAAGCCCGCAGTAGGCAGTATACAATTTGGTCCAGTCCTTTTCAAGTTTTAAGCATCCGAACAAACCACGATCCATTTTTATATGTATATATGTATAGAGATAAACCTTGTACCAAATTTGAAGCAATTCCGTCCATCCGTTTTGGCTCTAACACGATTTATGTACATACATATAAATCGTACCCGGCAATACGAAAACAACTTTCTCATGCAATTCTTTGAAATTAATATCAAATTTGATCAAAATCAAGGACCTAATGTGTGAATCCTTAGAGTGACTAACTTTGAAAACACATAACACTAACAGCCAAACTTTAAGCCTGGTTTGGTGGAGTAATCTTCTTTGCTGGAGCACCATCCATTCCGATCCCAATGGTATTATTTTGCATATCTACTCTGTATCCCTATAGTGTTAAGAAAACAGTATAAACTTGAATGCGTTTAATATCATCTAAATCTTCATAGTGAAGAAAGTTTAGTTTTAAACATAGCGCATCATAAATATCTGGATAGATGCATCATACAGCCACAGCACTGCCATACATCTACTATATAAGACCCAAAGGCACCGCGGTGCTTTTTCCGTTTAACGTAAGGAACTTCCAAATGAGAGAATAATATACTGAACCCAAAGGCGCTCGTTTCAACTTAACACGCTCTGATGGTTGCATATTGCATTTATTTAAATATTTTTTCTATCTTGTCTTGGAAATTCCTTTGAGAATTTGAATCTTCCAAGAGAAACTGACGACGTCTATTCGTAACAACGCACGTTAAGAAAACAAACTCATATCTGTTTTAAAGAGATTTTGAAAGACACTATATGACTATGGAGAATCTGATATAAGACTTAGCCAGCTGTATGATGTTCCCTATGTATCTTACCTACTAGTCTTCCATTTAAGTGAATTTTTCAGATTAGGATTTTTTCGTATGGAAAAGCATTGTATGTTCTTTTAAATTTGTGTCAGGCGAACAGCAGCCATAGCAGGGTGGTTTTTATGTTTTTTTGTAAATACTTTATTTTTATTCAGCCCAAGTATTAGGAATATACAAGGTGTCACCTGATTACGTGCATTTTATTTTAGGGCATGGTTCCTGAGATCATTCTTAGACAAAAATTGTATGAACATTTAACTTTAACGAACTTTTACTAAATATAGGTTGGTACTCTAGGTTCAATTACTTATGAATTTAACTTCGAATGAGTTTCGTTCGACACACTCTGCCATTATTAACAACACAAATAAAAATGCCTTTGAACTCAACACCACTTTCAACAATGTTACTGTACCTACCAGTGTATACGAGTACAAGGTGTAGGTGTGTATTCACTCTAAAGAACTCATGTTACCAATAAATCAACCCAAGGTGCTGTGTGGATATAATTTCCATTAAAAAATTAAACCTTCTCCAAGTATATGCCAACGTACCCTCGTTAATTGAACTTATGTCCTTCATATTACGAAACAATAAGTTCACGTTGTACGAAAAAGTCATAAATAAACAAAGGACTCCCTTTTGCTCTGCTCTCGCACAGCAGTGATCCCATTCCCGCCCAACATTTTCATCAGCCAGAAAACAACATTTCGAGAACAAAACGACAAGTAGAAAAGAAACTCGAAAGAAATAAATTTAAGTAACTGAACCGAAGTAATGCGAACCATAAGCGAACGGAATGCATAAATAAAAAAGGTCAGGTTTTATGATATTCCGAAGCTTATATAGGTACCTACTATTTTTCACTTTTCAAAAATGAAAATGAAAACGAACATAAAATATTGTTTGTTCCTTCGAGGACAAAGTTTTAATATCGTGACGAATGCCTGTCAAATGAAAACAAAAATTCAATATAGGCAGAAAAACTGGAAATGCGGGGAGCATTGCATTAATAAAAATTTAATTAATTTATATGCTTTAATGTGAGCGGTTAAGTGAAATCTTGAGAATCAAACTGTTGGTAGTAATTGGCTGCTTGAAAAATAATTAAAATGGAAATACTTTGCAATAAGGACCATATTCCACACACACCAGTGTACCATCAGCTAACCATCAGTCAACCCTATCACTAGTTCCATCGTAATCGGAAACTCGTTAAGAATCCCGAAAAAAACTACCACAAAATCCATCGTAGTGGAAAATCCCATACAAATTGCCATTACGAACGGATTCGGTGATAGTTTTTTTTTCGTGATTTGTAAAGTTTCCGATTTCAATGGAATTCGTGATAGGGCTGAGTAACGGCTCAAACTCTTGGAAAAAAACATCAACTATAAAAGCCAAAAAAAGCTATTAAATGTTATATTCACATCACATTATATACATAGTTCCTGCCACTTCCCCTATTTGTGCTTTTATATGATAAAAGAATATGTAAGGATCTTCAAAAATTGCGACATCTATCACATATCTCTGCTGATTTCAAATAAATAATTTTTTTTAAAAAAAGAAGAAGAAAGATAAATATGTAAGAAAATAATAAGGACTCTAAGGTCTATCCAACATAAATTGACAGTACACGTCTTATGGGAGAGCTTTTTAAAAATCAGTAGCGCACCATATTTTAGCACCATACTAAATTGAAAGAACTCCTTCATAAAAAGTGTTTGCCCGCCCGTAAATTTCTGATAGCATCTGACGCAGATCCAACGTCCTATCGAGCGCACATCTGAGTGCCAGTGCGCACTGAATTGCTGTGGCAGTGTGGCCTATGGCTGCTGCTGCTATTCAAATTCAACCCCCATAAAATATTGAATGCATTCAGGATTACCCATGTCCATTTGGCAACTCGTTCAGATTTTTTTCCTTGGGTTTCTGTTGAGGTGCTTTTGGTTTTAGAGCTTTAACAAAAGTTTTTAATGATGAGGGTTATCGTAGAGTGTTTTCATCTTTTGCATTTGGTTTAATTATGGAAAATACGTTAAAATGCAGTTACAAAATTTTAAGCTGTTTTCTTTGAAAGAGTATTATTTGCGTAGATTTTCGTAGCGGTCAATTAATATGAAGTAAAGTATCTTTATGTAATTTATTTTTTAAAGTGTTTTTTTTTTAAGTTTTGTGCAATTTATGTTTTTAAGACGGGTAGTTTTTTAAGAATCGTTTGTAAAGTTTTTTGAAAATGTTTGTGCAATAAATTATAATTCAAGTAATATTTACAAAGGTTAAATAAAAGAATAAACATTTAACCAAAGTGTATATTAAAAATAAATTTAAGAATATTTCAAGTTACGACTGTTTCTTTTGGGCCTTCGTCAGTACCAGACTTCTTTTCTTCATCGTCCTTTAACTTGTGCGATTTGTATTTTCACTCGTGTATTTTTAAAGAGGTGTATTTTTTTTAGAGTTTTGTGCAATTTGTATTTTTAAGTCGTATATTATCTTACCTCATGGTGGTGTGGAAAAAGATAAATGTGTTTTAATTTGTATCAATAAAACAATTAAATGAAAATTTCTATCAAAAAAAAAAAGGCGGTAACCCTGCATACCATTCTTTCATATTTGGGTCCATTCAAAATAAACAATACGATAACCCTGTGAGAGCCTTAATAAAGGACAGATTTATGCAATCCACTATAGCCAGAATGAGAGGCAAACCTCCTATCTTGCCTACACTGCCTTTTTTATTTGGATAAGGTATAGCTAGATTTACATTAAATTCTTTTCAATTTATTTTTTCAAAGCACATTTCAAAACTCCAATAAATCAATTTGAATGTAAGGATAAAATTTTGTGCTTAAAAATTATAATTTAATTTTCAGCACACACAGCAGTAACTTTGTATGTAAAATGTATCATTTTATGAAATGATAATAATGCTCCTGTTCATTATTTGATCCTCTTCAACATTTTATTTCCGTCAATATTATAATCCTCTTTAATCATAATTTCCGAGGAAAATAAAAACTCAATTCACTTGACTTCAAATCATTTTGAAACAACAAAAAAATACCATAATACTTACATACTTTAAATAAACAACAACTCAACTTTGAATACGTACTTAAACCGGTTTATATCCAATAAAAAGAGGAAAATACTTTTTGAATTGAACTTCAAGTGTCCGTGTTTCTTCTAAGGAGTGTTTCCTTCTATAACTCATAGCCTAAAGCCATAAATCATTATGAACCAATATTCTTAAGTGTAATTTGTTGGTATCAATTTTGACCTTTAGCATTGGCACGTGTAATGTAATAAATAATAAACTACTCGTACCATAGATTCTTTCTTAGCGTTGCTGGTAGGGTACGTACTTATATTTTGCTTCTGGTATAAAGGTCAAAAGTATTTATTATGTAGGTTGATAGTAGGATACAAATTATTTTTGAATCAATGCCTGGATCAGCAAATTTTGTTTAAATTATTTGGAATCTCCCTTGCTACAAAGCTTGGACAATTTAGGGCCATTTAATTTCACTATTTCTCAAGTTGAGGGAAACTCTAAATTTGGTCAACTTAAGAGTTGATTTCAACTCGAGTGTTGAAACGCAAGTTTGAATTTCTTTTTATTATTATCTTACTAATTTTGTTTTTCAACTCCACTGTTAAAAAATACCCCTGGGATAATTGTGAAAAATAAAACAGAAACTGCCATTTTCAATTTTAAATTTGATTTATTGGATTAATTAATCGAAGTTTTTATAAAAAAAAATTGGTCATACCTTATCTACGATTTGTAATTATTTATAACCTTTTTAAAGAGCTTAGATATTTTTCTATTAACTTTCTTTGTGTAAAGCTAAAAATTTCAAAAAATACTAATAATAATGCTAATTTCAAAAAATATATACATTTTAGCTCAAGCTCCTACAAAATACTGACAGCTAGATTCGGTTTTTACGAACAGGCAATACAAAAACAGAAAGCTTTGTTGTATTTTGTATTGCATCAGGTTGGTTTGAACACCAAGTCTTTTCCGGCCATATTATCGTAAAACAACATACAGCAAATTTCCGAATATGTATTAGTATTTACAATTATTTTATTTTATCTACATATACATGGTTTTAACTCTTATCTTTTATAAAAAAATAAAGATTTCACGGCACTTAGAAATATTTTAATATGAATTTCATACTAAAACATTTCTTAAATTTTTCCCATGCTTAAGTCCTCTCCTTTTCAGTTTTGGCCGTTGAAAGTCTTGCATAAGGACCCAGTGTTCGATATCCTTTATTTATGTACCGTTAATATCCAAAACGTTCGAGATCTGCAATCGCCGATTCAATTTGAGACTCAAGATCACCGGTTGCAAATTTTCTACCACCAAAAAATACACACAAATATTTTAAAGTTTTCAAAAAACCATCGAAAAGAGTGTGGAATTATTTACTTACTCTTGTTTTAACCAGATCAACAAGATCATCACTTTTTATTCCGTTTTTATATTTCGGATGATCTTAAAACATTCTAACACCATCCAAACAAATAAAGGTAGGTGCATGGTGGTAAATGTTTTTTATAAGTGGTCTGTTCGATTGATTCATAATTTTGGGAGATTTGTTAAAAATATTTATGTTTTTTTACAAAAAGAAAAAATTAAAATTAAATTAAATTATAACTGTATGTATTATTTTGACAATTTGTTAATAAAAAAAAGTATGTAACAAAGAAATACTGCGTTTTCATTAGACATGAAATGAGGTAATTTACAAAAAAAGTGTTCACCTTTCAAATTTCCTAATTTTGTTTGAAGGCCCAGATTGTTAATCGCTTGTTTTTGTTGTTTTTGCATTGAATCCTGTCATTTGAAATGGGTTCCACTTTGAATGGAATCCATTTGGGCGTGTTCAAAAAAGTTTTACGTAATTTCCTACCAAATTTCGTGCAAATTTGGTTGAAATAACCTCATTTGGAAATTTGAATTTGTATGGGAAATGAGATGATTTTGAATTTAATTTGGAAATTTTTGACGAAATTACCTCATTTGCTCTAATGAAAACGCCGTATAATAGTAAATAAATAAGTGCCAATTTAACAGTGCGAACTTAACAAAATAAGTATGGTATTTAAATTTCCCACATTGAAACTTGAGGGGTAGTTTTTGTGTCTGAGTAAATGAAACTTAAGTTGCCAATATTAGAGATTTATGGCCAGTTTTACAGTGCATCCTTACCGCAGTAAGTATGGCACTTAAGTTTTCAATGTTCGGACTTTTTAGTCTGAGTAAGTTGCACTTAAGTGATCAACATGGGGGACTTAAGTGCCATACTAATTCGGATTAGTGCGCAGTTTTTATTGGATGTCTGCGTTCGATTCCTAGCATCTGCCACCTAAAAACAAAAAATATTTTTCAGGGCCGTTCGGTTTAGAGAACTAAACTGTAGGTCTCCTCCTTTCCAGCAGATATGCACAGGAATGGTTAATAGTTGTAAATCGCTAGGTCCTGGTTTTTCATGAGCGGTGAAAAAAAAAAATTTTTCGAGAAAAAAATATCTGTGGTGGAACAAATTGTTTTTTGGTCAACTATTACACGGTGCCTCAAGAGTCATGACTCTTCAATTTTTTGTCTCTTTCATACTCCTTTAGGTTCATAAAAAGTCATTACTCTTGAGGCACCGTGTAGACACAAACTAGATTTTTTGCGCCAAAAAGAATCGTGGTGAGTATCATTTTCTTTTTCTGGGGTTAGTTCACAATTCAATAAAAAAAAATTTCAGCAGAAAAATTTTTTTTTGCGAAAAAATCACTCCCATAAGAAGTACATGTATTTTTTTTCGAGGAGGAACTGTATACTAGGCTTATGGCTATATTTTTGAATTTCTTCAAAGCTGATTTGGGGTATGGGATCTTAGCACCCTATATATATGGGATATTCGTAAAAAGTATGCAATCTAAAAGGTTAGTAATTGGTCATAATTAGTCAGGTAGTTTCAGTAATTAGTCAGATGTGTAGATTTTAAGTTATGAATTAAAAAAAACATAAGGTCAGTTTTTTTTTTTTATAAAAGTTATAAAAAACAATCTATGGTTGACCAATTTCTGAAACAAGCCATAAATGAAAATGAAAACCTTTAAGCCTGGATTAAAAATTTTCTAAGCATGACCAATTTCTGAAAATATATAGCTGACCTTTTATGAACAATTCCTGACCTTTTAGATTGCATAGTTTTTTTTTTTTTTTTTTTTTGGGAATATCCCATATATGGGGTGCTATAAAATCCCACAGCCGCTGGGTTGTTATCATCGGAACTTTTTTCATTTCAAAAGATATTGAATGGTTTTAGGTTGTAAATCATGCAAAGCCCGTTTTCTTGTGAGAATTTTTTAAAGCACAAAACGTGGATCTGGAACCTGCACGTGATGTGGGGTAATTTTAAATAGCTTGGGAACTGCCATTTCCTCACTCACATGCTGGGTTTTAAAAGGATTCCAAGTTTTTAAGTTATTCATTTTTAGTGTCATTGACATTGAATTTCATTTTAAAATGAATTTCAACATCTTTATAAAATATTTAATTCAAATACTTTATTGATTCAACCACATAAATATTATTTTTTATTATATTATTATTTATTATACTATTCATACTAAAATGTCAGTTTATTAGACTTGACTATTTTTATTCCGTCAATTACATTGAATTTTTAAAAAAAATCAACAAATAAAAGGTGCTACCACCAATTGTTTACGAATTAATTTATTTTTAATTCGTTTTAATTTTGTTTGGCTATTTCAAGGAGTGCCGAGTCGCCCATCATCAGTCTCTTTTTAGTGGTGCGGAGCGAGCTTTAATCCAATTTAATTGTGAAAAACTTTCTACATGCACACCATAGGAGTCGAACCCACGCATATTATATTTTATATTTGTGGCTAAGTGGAAAAAACTGATTTCCTGAATCCTTTGTAATCTAATTAACAAAAAGCAAGCATTGGTGGGTAACGTAGTTTACCCAGCGCAGCATCTCCATTGGAAATATTTGAGGCAGTAAATAGCTTCGCTTATTGCCATTTCAAAGTTTTCCGTAGCTCAGTTCTCGCTTTGCAACGTATAAGTTGGAGAAAACCATACGATATTTTGTTAAGTTTTTTTAATAGTCTTGGAGCCGGTGAGATCAATGTCCCGTCATCGCGGGATGGGGCGATTATTATATTTCTATCATTTTAAAGGTAATATGGATGTGTAACATTGAGTTAAAATTTAAGGATTATTATTGTTAACGTTAAAAATTAAAAAAAAAAAAAAAAAGAATGATCATCGTCAACATCGTTAAACATCCATTTCTTCCTCCAACTTATTCGGTACTTATGCTGGTACAGATAGTCGGCGATGCATATGAAAACCATGGGTTACTGATGTCGTTTTAAGTCGAAAAAATTAAAAGGTAATTTTCTCGTTTCCGCTTCTTTTTCGAATCCTTTTGATCTCCTTTATTTAAGTGGCTCTAACTTTGCTAAATTTCAATCGGTTCTTGAATTTTTGTTTGTATTTACACAAAAGCTACAACTTTATTCTATGCGTGTAACTGTTTTCCCAAAATTTATTATAAAACCCATTTGTTACATTTTTAAGGTTGTTTTGGTATTAGGTATTTTTTTCAATAAAAACACGTAATTAAATATCATTTTTCTTTTTTTTTATTTTTCAATTCCAATTGGCTCTTTTGAAACACAATCAACATTTTTTTACCAAAAAATACAAATACAATTATTAACAACAAAAACAAAAAAACTCAGAAAATCCAAGAAAATTTAAATATTTCAATCAATTTCTTTGTAACGTTTTCTTAAGGTTTTCTAATTTGTTTTCTACTTTTGGCTATTTCTATTAACACTCAGTAGACGCATAGACGTAGTTTTATTAGTTTTTATTCAATTTGTTCGGCTAGGATAAAACTGATCGATGGCAGCGTGTCGTTTGAATCATTCATATTAAGATTGAATATACCCTCTTCCGCTCCATTCAACAAAATTCTGATCACTTGTTTCGTGAGGAAAAATTGTATAAACTTCTACTTTGTGTTCCACTATCACCTAGGCGTCTCGTACTTGATGATTTACCCATATCGTTGAGTAAGCCCATCAATTGGTCCATCGAACTATGTCTTCGTGAAGAATCTTGAACTCCATTCTGAAAATTAAAATTGAAAGTGAATAATTTAATGAAAAAATATTTAAAACAAACGAATTAAAAAAAAAAAAAATTTCATTGTCAGGACGTCAGGACAAAATCTGCCAACCGTGTGAACCGAAAATATTAGCATTAAGCCAGTTCAGGTTTCTCAAGCTCCCTGAGATCTCAAAGACCTCAGCAATCTCAGAAATGTGAACGTAATTCCTCAGTGCGATTCCTCGCTTTTGCTGTCAAAAAACTGAGACTGATATTTTTTGGATTCGCTTGCTCAATTATTTTTTGTCGCAGTTGATGATTTGTTAATAAAAAAGAAATGGAAATTGATTTTGACTTCTAGCGGAAAAATCTCATTCAGGTTTCTACTTCTGCTCAGTGGGGCCGTCGGAGCTTTCTCAGTGAGATCTCAGAAACGTGAACTGGATAATTTTAAGGTATTTGGGCCCTGCCAATAATCAAATTTAGCTATAGGACTTAAATATTTCAGTAAAATGGACCATAATGGAATGGGCTCTAAATAATAGACCATGCATGATATTACCTAAATATTTACGTGGACTATAAATAATGAACCATTTATCGAATCGACTCCAAGAAATTGAGAATATAATGAATGGTTGATTATTTAGGACACATAACGCTTTTTGGCAGCTATATTGTCAGAGCATCTGTCTAGCCTGTTAATTTATTCTAAATCCTCTACAAAAAAAATAAAAAGGTATTCTTGGCTTTGTATAGCCCATTGTAAAAGATAAATAAATAAAAAATGGAATAATAAATTGGCATTATTTAGATTATTAATTGTGAGAAGATTAAGAAGATTTAATCAGCAGAATTTATTCTCAAAAATATTTCATAAACAGGTCTCACATTCCAGGATGTCTTTTCAAATTGTTTTGACTTTTCAAGTTCCACTTCGAAAAGCAATTTCCAATTACAGCTCCGTAAAAGTGTTGATTTGATCCCCATTTACAAAGTTTTATCATTATTCCTAACCAACAAAAAAAAAACCTCTTTCATAAAAGATAACAATTTAAAATAAACTTCCATCACTCAATCTCACAAAGGACATCATTAGTTGCATACATCTGTCTTCACAAAATTAATCTTTCCAAAAAAAAACCCACCTTAAGGATAAGCACCAAAAACTGTGAAATACAGAAAAAAAAAAAGGAGGGAAAATCATCTTAATATGGACATAAACATTCATCCTTAAGGTCAAATGGGGCCGAATTTCTCCCCTGTACGAGATAAATCTTTATTTTCGTCTTGTTGTCAGACTTATCTTATTCAAAGCTCTCTATTTCATAGCCATAGCTTTAGGATTCGTTTTTATCTTGATAATACCCACAGTGGTTGTTGATACACTTAGGCATGTCTTATATACCTATATGTAGGTACTTATAGAAATACATTTAGATTTAGGTGGAATTATTTTTATTGGAAAAAGTTTAGCCTTAAAGAGAAACATTTGCCATCCCATTCAACTCAAGTTGTGTTGTGCTTTTATGAAAAATGGGTGTAGTTTACTGATTATTACAAAAAATTCCAAAGTCAACATAACAAAAACAAATACCTAAAGGAACTCCCTCTACTGATATATCCAGAGAAAACAGAAAAATCCAATTTCTCCGGGTTCAACATTACTCATAAATTGAGTCAATAACCTGAAAGAACATAATGCATAAGAAAAATAACACACCTGTCCATAAGAACACGCTTCAATCCATCAAGCTTCTCAAAAAGCCAAACTAGAAACAAATTGGGTCATTTGGGAAATTAAAAAAATTACGCCCTGTTCTACTTTTTTGTCCTCGTCATTCTCCAAATCAGTTAAACCTACCTATACCTTATTTTTATATAATCAGGAACATGTTCACATTAATAATCTCCCTAGAGAAAGACAGCCATAATAATATTCCAGGCCTAAGGAACATGGTCATGCTCATATATTGCCACCGGCCAGCATTTTTCTTTATTCGTTTCATGTCCAAAATTGGAAATTGGAAAAATTGAATAAATCAAAGAAGCTGTTGAACGAGCCGAGAAAAAAGTGCAAAATACGGATTTTCAAAGAACAAGGTAAGACTGGATTGTTGCAGCTAAATGCTACCCATTCTGGTCAAACCAGTAGCAAAAATGGTAATAATGATTGAGGATGAACAGAAGACGAACGATGACAGGTGCAGCTTCTCATCAATAACATAGCCAATGATAATGAAAGAAAGAAAATATATTTTCACCTACCCATCTTCTGGTTAAAAGAGCGTTGACATTGAGTATAGTGTGGATAAGAAACTGGAATATTTTACGTGTGAATGATGGTGGACATCATCACCTATCGGATTAAATGTAACGAACAGTCCCAATCATTTGAATTTTTCTTCACATTATCAGCAATAGCTGCGAATTGGGTTAAAATCACGTTAAATTTTATCCGAATATTAATTTTTGACAATAATGAGGTGAATTTGGAAGTGGGAACGTCAAAAATTGATCTCGGATAAAATTAAGTCGCAATTCTAACCCATTTCACACACGGCCTTAACATTCGTTTAGGGTTCAATTCAAACATCCGCTCAATGTTTAACTCGACTGGCACTCTAAGTAGGTGGAACTACAGCTTCGCTACAGCTGTGAACCCTCCATGTATGTGTTTGTGTAAACGTTAAAATTTTATATTGGATAAAATGTTATTGAAATTTTAATCTAATCCGCGCACGGTCTTGAGTTCACAAAACTCAATATTAACCAGCCAAATCTGTCGTGTGGAAGTTGGCTTAAAAGCGCGCTAAATTTTATCCGAAGATTATTGTTTGACACTAATGAGGTGAAACTGTATGTGTAAATGTCAAAATATAATTTCGAACAAAATTTGATAGAAATTTTAATCTAATCCTCACACGGGTGACAAATCTGTCTACTTTAAGACTTCCGTATATTTTAGTGTCAAACACACTGTTTATGCTATATGTGGTTTTTCATTAAAGAGTTTTTAATGAAACTTACTTGGTTTTCTCATCTCCAGTGCAAACCGTGATGCCATAAGCACCCTACCGCAATATCACAACGCACTGGATTCTCATTTGCGGTAACACCACTAAAGATCTCTTCCCCATAACCAGGCAACTTTTGAATTTCCAATAAACTGTGCTGATTTCGGTGGCATATTCAACCATGCTAGTTTTTCATGTTCGACAGCAATGCGACGAAGAAACTCATCATGCTAACATATTAGCTGAATGCCACTGCTACAGCTGCCATCTTGGGCAAGGCGATTGCAAGTTTGCGAGTAATCCATTGGCGGGGCCGTATTTCCTTCCGATTCGGCCACCAGTGTTCGAGTCCGAAATATTCTATTTCACATATCATGCCGAGGGCCTTGCAAACCTGCAATAAAAAGAACATAATTATGTGTTTAAAACTTGGTTTAATTTGTAATAATTCGAGTAAATAGAAATTTATGAAAATCTGGTTGAAATTATATCGAAATTTTATTTTCTGCATAATGTTACCCTGCCTTTAAAGACTTAACAAAAAAATTATTAATCTTTTTAACATAAAGGATGGTAAACCTTGTCGATAATGATAGAGTTTTGACTGATATCAATATCCGTTGTATTCAAAGGATAGGGGCTAGCACTAGTTCTCTGTTGATTTAAAATAATTCTGCAGAACGCAGTTATCGGTGTAGATTTGATTGATTAATTAATTATAGTACAAGTACACTAATTAAGAAAGTTATGAGTGGGAACACGTCAAGTGACAGGTAGGATACCAAAAGTTTTTGATTCTGTATTAATAGCCTACCATAATGCCATTTTTTGTTTATTTTTAAAACCTACCAGGCTTATAAGCAAATAAAAAATTCAAATTTAATTGATTTTGATCCCCCAAAATTCCCATAAGAAGAAAAAATAATGCTATTTCATGTGGAAAATAAAGCAATGTAATTCACCTCAAAGTCAACACACCACACTGTGGTCATATTTTAAAATCGGAAAAGCTTCTCACTTATCAACCGATGACAACCCCTAGAGAGATGCAAAACAAAAGTAAAGGAAAAGTATTCAAGTCAAGTTGAAAAGAGAACCAAAACGACAATCACAAGAAGGAAATATCTTCCATTTAAATTGTATTTTTCTCTTGGGTTGTATTTTTTGTATGTATGTAGGTTTAGGTATATTTTTATAGCTATAAGCTACCATAAAACGAAAATCCCTCTAGGATGTGTTAAATTGCATTTCACATTTTTCAAAAAGGATACGATCTCTTGCAGATATCAGAAAGCATCACTGAAGCCTTAGTAGGGAGGACATTTATTTGTCACATTCGAATGGGTAAAGTGTCAGATAGAATTTGTATAGGATTTTGGATAATGCATAGTGCAGAAGGTTTAATGGTAAAAAATGTGGGGTTTAAACTGTTAATTTCTCTCTCTAATATCTGGGACACATTGTCTTTTTGGAGACAGTTGAATTGATAGTTATTAAATATACGAGTATGGTTGTTCTGAGAGCCAGTACAATACTATTCTATTCTATCTCATTTAGGTAATTTCTATTTTCATGCATTTGGCTTAAGCCAATGACCCCATTTGTCACATTGCATAATATTTACTATTTGAATACATTCTCGCGATTTGAACTCTTATCCTAGAATGTTTTGCATTTCCAATGCCAACATTCATAGCTCAAGTGCATCCTTATTTTTTTTAAAAGAGTCTATCCTTGTACATATATTTTTTTTTTCATTTAGTTATTCGTATAATGCTTCTCGTTTGGAGTGAAACTTTTATCTGCTTTTGATGTAGGAATGGATATAAACAAAAAACGCTGTTGGGATGTGTTTTAAATAAACACTGTCATTATTTTAAAGAAGGAGAAGTGTCTGTCTGTCAGTAGTGTTGACGGTTAAAAACTAAGGTTGGTTTTTGGAATATACTTGCATTGCCTGAAACATCCTTCAGAATTTTCTCTCTCTGCTATTTTAATGATATGCTGAGTCATTTATTTTCTCTGCATAGGTACATATTTAAAAAGTAAACGAATACACATTTTGAATAAAACCACAAGAGCAGATGACCTTAAAGCCAAATCTATTTAATATACATTTTAAAATAATTAAAGTGAATTTACATACATTTAAACTTTTTACATGATACATTTTTGTGTGTGACTATTTTTAAGAGTAGAGGCCACTAGTGATTAAAGGGTGTAAGAACTTCTTTGGCTATGATTTTTATTTGATTTTAAATGTAATTTAATTCAAATTATTTTAGTTAGCGTTATTTATTAGGTAACAGTTGCATGGTTCTTGTACTTTTAAGGTGGAACCAATAGTCATAACCCAACTGAATCTAATAAAAGTAAATTAATATCAAACGGAAAAATCTCACATGTACCTACCTATATACAGGGTGTCCCTTTTTATTATTGTATTGAGCTGTCAAAAGTGCAGTTAACAGACACTAGCGAAAACAAAATTGAACGAAACGTAGCACTTGTCATTAATTCTTCGTTCTAAGCGTTATCATTGCCAATTGTATAATCGTGGATAAAATATTGATCCGTAGTTCAGGAATTTTAATTCACCGGTTTTGGAAGATTAGCCGAGGCTCAGCGATATGGTTCAAGCATGTAATATGCTGTTATCAGTTAATCCGCCAAAATCAGCGGGTTAAAATTGCTGAGTCATGGGTAAAATATTGAACCACGGTTTGTACAACAGCCGTTAAGTTTTTTCTTTCAGAGTGTGTTCTGAACTCTCTGATTTACCTATTCATAAGCGACGACGCGACGCCTGTTTATTTTTATCAGTATCAGGCGCCCTATTTAACATCTACCAATTCCCAAGTGGAAAAAGGAAAACAAAATATGCACCCATTAAACTTTCTACAACATTAACCCATGTGCGAATTAAGTTAATTAAGTTAAATTGCGTTAAATTTTATCCGAATGTTAATTTTTGACACTATAGTGAGGTGAATCTGCGTCATTGCCATTTTCAGAGCAATAATTCTGATTCTACCAAAAACATGTTGTACATACAGACATATATATAGGTATTCCGGAAGAAACCATAAGAGTTAAGTTAAAGTTAGCCATGAAATGATCCAATATTTAATTGGTTCGTATAAGAGTTTTAATATAGTTCTATAGATGTAACGCTGTGTAGGTAGTATTGGTTTGTTTTTAAAACAAAAGAAATTTTCATGTACTGTTGGTTGAGCGTTTTGAGCTTGATTGTTCTGATGCTACTCTTAGGAGTTACATAAAAAACTTTCTTTATCAACCAAGCACGATTTTCTTCGATGAGCTTCTCGTAGGTACATTTATATAACTTTTTAAATTACTTTCTTTTTCTTATACCGAACCTACCTATTACGAAAGAAAGAAAATTAAATTCTCTGAACTTCCTGACGAACCCACAAGTACACTAAATCCAATTTCCTTGAACAATTAAAAGCAGTTTCCACAGGCCACAACTCCTTTTAAATTTCCACCATCCTGACCATAATAAAACCCACAAAACATTGCCACACTAAACATTGAATTTATCACGGATAACGGATCTGAGTTCTTTGTTAACTCTGTCGAAAAAAAAATAAAGAAATCTATATAATGTAGGTACTTCGAAGAGCTCAAGCACTCAGGAAGACTTAACTTAATGGATTTCATAAAGCCTTTGAATCCGTTTTCCCTGACAATAAAAAAAAAAAAAAGTAAAAGTTCTATGAAGCATTCTTTATTCCACGAATGAAGGAATTTCTTATTTTTTTTTGTTTGTATTATTGTTTTTTGGTTTTCAATTTAATTGAATTTCCAAGCCAAAAACAAAATAATGACTGAAAACAATAAAATCGTTGAAATGAAATTCCCATGAAAATGTGGGAAGCACCTCCCACAAAACAAAATGGTACAATTTAGTTTTAGAGAAATAAAATTTGATTGTTGAAATATTTACTTAATTAATAAACAGACAGCAATTTATTGAAATTATGTTTTGTTGAACAAAATGAAAAGCACTTGAAACGAATGATGGAATGTAAACAAACATGTTGATTTCGATACATGAAATTTTAATATTTTATTTCCAAAATTGTTTCGATACTGTCAGTGGAACTGGTATTTTTGTCATTTTTTGTATTATTTGAACCTTAATAGGTCACCGTTTTGATTATTTCCACAAAAGACGCTAGCTTACATTTCTACACTCCTCACATTTTCGGTCAAAATAATGCTATTTTTAGGTACATGTTACAGAAATTCAAACTAGGTATATACATTCACGACATGCAGAGTTATTGCGACTTCCGCTATTTTACTATAGATATACAGGGTGATCGGTATAAAATGCACCAAACTGCTGGAGCTAGTAGGTTGGGTTAAGCCAAGAAAAACATCGTATGGGAGGGGGGGGGGGGTCTATTTCCCCCCGTTTAGGCAGGAGGGGCAATTTTCTAAAAAATTGACTTAAAACAGAAAAAAATATTTAAAAACAACGGTACAATTTTAAATGCCATGTTATACCTTTTTGGAAAGCCAGATATCTCTTTTTTGATTTTCATTTTAAATTAAGTTGTGTTAGTGAATAGTTTTTGAAAAATTAATTTCCAAACTCGAAATCTTCAATTTAACTCGATCTTTCGATTTTGCATGTAAACCTTTATTATAATTTTATTTTCGACCCATATTATTCGTCACTTGCTCAACTTTAAAGTTGTTAAAATTTTATTGGTTTTTTTTTTATTTTTATATAATCTGACCACAAATTTGGTTCAAACTTGTAAGTGGTAAATTTAAAAGTAATTTTATTATAATTAATATAGAAAGTGTTCAGTTTAATTTATTTTGTACGTACTGTCTGTAGGAATGGAGGGGCCTACATTGTGTGTTGTATAAATACTATAGGTACTACCTTCATGGCTATTCTTGATTTGCATTTATATTAGGTAAAGTGTAAATAGAAGTCAGAAGTCAGGTAAACAAGACATTGCAGTTTAATTTTTCACAATTAAAAAAGGCAAATTTCTAATAGTGTCAAACAAACAACTGTTAGTCATTTGAATTTTTAATTGAATACATTTATATTAAATTATCAAGCCTTAATTTATGGAAATAGTTTTAATTTTTTTTATATTAATTTGTAAAACTGGAAATAAAATATTATCTGCATTAATTTTTTAAATTTTTTTGCTGTACGCAATTAGTTCCAGAATAAGTTATGATTATAGATCATCACCATCCGTCATTATCCTTAAAAAGCTACTTCAATTTCAAGCTTCATCACCAAATCAACATCATAATTTGGCACTTATTTTAGTAAAGGCACCGATTCTCTTTTTTATTTGTATTGAAATTTCGAAATATAGTTCATTTTGCAGAAAAACAAAAATAAGACGAAATTCACCATCCAAAGCAGACACGAATATGGGCAATAATTGTGTAAAAATCAAAAGTCTCAAAGTCCAATAAAATAAACAACTGAATTTTATTGACGATCCTATAACAGAAAACAGCTGTAAGAAAAAATAAACATAGTTTTCTACCTACTCCCTGGCATTAAGAAAGACATTTCATTTCTTGTTTCTTGAAACCGGATACGAGTTATTATCACTTATTGAACTGATCAGAAACCAGCGTTACCGAAGTGGCACGATCGTGCTTTTTTGACACGATAATTTCCTCGTGTCACGTTGGCACAAAAAATTTCAATATGGCACGTTTTTTTATTTCCATTATTTTACTCTAAATGAAGCAAATTTCAACAAAATTTAATGAAAATTAGTCCAAAGTCAGTAAAAAGTAAACAGAAGCACTTAATTTTTGACAATGCACGAATAAAGCAAATGATTTCTATTGATTTTTGTTATTGTATTACACCCTGTGATAAAATTTATTACATGCTTTTCAAGAAAATAGAAGAATTTGTGGTTTTTTCATGTGGCACAAAAATTGGCACGTTTTTCCAGAAAATATGGCACGTTCATTTTATTTCTGACGGCAACGCTGTCAGAAACAACAATCTCAAGAGATAATTTTACTCTTTGAAAAATGAAGACTATAAGAGACCACAAGTATTGCCATTGACGATTGTAGAAGTCAAAATCTTGATAGTGTAAAATGGCATTACTATGCGTTCTAGTAAAATTCATTTTAAATGTACATTTTGATTTTTTTAAGCTCTTAGTTTATAAAACCGATTCAAGCTCTTTTGAAAGAGAAAAGAAGATATCATAACAGAACACGTAACAAAATAAAAAAACGGCTGAGAAAGAGTTGAAAAAAAAAAACCGCGAAATTCAAAATTGGACTTTGAACAGCGACCCAAACAGATATTGGACTTTGGACTGTGCGTTCAGCGATGATCGCGTAAGTTGAATGCTATTTGTTGGCATACACTTTACTTTTTTTAGATCAGAGTTTTTTTTTTTTTTTAAGTAAGAAAAGATACTTTACCCAGAGCAATAATTGGAAGTCGTGGGCAAAAGTGAGGGTAAAAGTGTGTGTGTGCAAAAGAAACATTAAAATGTTTTCTACTCTTGAGGTTTTTTTCCATTCATTTTGTGTTTGTTTGTTGATATCGGGCTAATTTTATGTCTCTGTTGGGTTTCTTTTTTATGCTTTTTAAATATTTTTGTTTTTTTAGCTTGGAGGTGAGTAATATTTTTCTTTTATTATTATTATTTTCAATAGTAAGGTAGTTAGCTCCTAGCGTAGGGTATAGATCATAGACCTCGTGGATCATGGTCGTTGCTTTGTATTTAATAAACCGTTCTCTTGGTGACCAAATGCGTAATGGGTGCGGTGTTGCGGAGTTACTTTAAGATTTTAAGCAATTGTGAAATAAAATTTATGATACCTACTTAGGATTCAACCAGGAACTATTAAACTGTGCCATGACATGAGAATTGATAATTTTTACGCGTGATTACCCACATTTTTGTATGTGGATAAGATTAAATCTCTTTTTCTAGAGGTACCACTTTGTGAAACAATTTTAAAAGACAATTAATAAAAAAAATCCAAAAGGCATTTGTTTTGTTGTTAAGCAGCCAAAAAAAAAATGCCGCCTACGATACTTTTTATTTTTGTCCCTTACGATAATTTGGCGGAAAGGGCTCGATATATCAGATGTCACATTATTTATTGTTTTCCTTAGCTAGCACTGAAGTTTAAGCGAGTGCTTTTAGTACTAAAAAGTTACTTATGCTAAATTTTTTACTGAAGATATATGTTCTGATTACAAATCAAACATAAAATGACATGACAAAAATGTATGGCTTAAATCTTTCAAGTTTGGAATTCTTACGAAGCCCGTTTGATTTTCGAAAAAAGATAGTGGTAGATATACTAAAGCATTAAGTAGGTATATGTATTAGATGTCCGAATCTTAAAACTAGATTATCCATAGCAAATAGTAGGAATAAAATATTTCGATCCATACGTAGCAAATTTAAAATCTTCAGAAGATATTAAGCTTTACATAGGCATTAGAAATGATAAAGACTTGCCTTCAAAATCTACTGAAAGCATCCAAATTAATCCATTGAGTTACATTTTATTAAACTACCTAGGTATAGCTTGTAAACATCCGTTGTTAAACATAACTTTTGAACCCCTCAACGTCTTTGTTAATTTAAAATGCTCCAAATCATCAAATACTGCATCATCAGTATAACCATTCTTTAATGTCGTTGTATTCATTTCATATTTATTAAATGGGGGACATACAAAAACAAACAAAATCTCTCAACAACTTGGATCTTCCCGTTTACTTGCATCGTCATTGCCTCCAGCTGCGTTCGTTGAAACAATTTCCCAGCACTATTCACTCAAACCATCATCATTTCAAAAATTATTCCTTCTCCCCTGCTGTTTTATACGAAAAAGAAACACCCTGCCTCACCCAAACAACTAACGTCCCAACCAGTTTTTTGTTTGCTATTTGTGTGATCACTCGGTGAGCACGTGCCATAAAATTGTCCATTTGACGCGGTGTGCACACTGCTCAAGTCCCAGTGAAACGGCAACAAAAACAAAAGAGAAACATAAACAAACATAAATACAAAAAAAAATAAAATAAAATAATAACAAACAGAAATTGTTAAAGAGCAGAGCAAACGGACCATGGATGGAAGAGACAAACGAAATGGCAAATGGTATGGATATGGGCTCTTGGGCTTGAGAGTCGGGAACGAGATGCTGAGATGTAGGTATGTATCTATCTTTTAGTTTCTTGGTTGAAACGTTCGCTTCAACAAGCAAGTTGTGGTTGTGCCATAAGAATCAACTGCATTGTCGGCTTTTGCATCAGCAATTCTGTTATAAAGACCTACAATGAGTTTGTCTCTTTCAAAATGCGTTTTAATCTGACAGAATCCTTTTTTACCCCAGATGTCGTTTTATTATCTTGAAAAACATGAAGATTCAAAAAAATTTATCTAAAACGTTGTGGATGTCTTTTGGTGAAGGTGGTACGACACTTTTATGTTAACCCACGTCTACAGTCTTTCTGATAAGTCACTGATTCCCTAGTTTTGCTAAAAAAAAAAAAAATAAAAACTATATCTACCTACCTTTTCGTCCACTTCCCAAAACTGGCAATAATCTGCTCAAAGTCAAAGTTCATGCAAAAAATAAAATTAGACCTAACAATTTCACGAATTACATATACAGGGTAATCGGTATAAGATGCACCAAACTGCTGGAGCGAGTAGGTTGGGTTAAGACAAGAAAAAAATCGTATAGGAGGGGGGGGTCTATTTCCCCTCGTTTAGGCAGGAGAGGCAATTTTCTAAAAAAATTGACTTAAAACAACAGTTTTCTAAAATAATTGACCTAATACAGAAAACAAATTATTAAAAAACATCGGTAATGGCTAAAACGACTTGCTATACTTTTTTGTTAAGCCAGAAATGTGCTTTCATTTTGTTTATAAATTAAGTTCTTTTAGTGAACAGTTTTTTAAAACTTAAATTTCAAACTTAAATTTTTGAAAAAAAAAATTTTTAAATTGTGTTCAAACTGATTTTGTTCAAAATTTTACGTTATTTAGCAATATTTTAATTTTTAATATTCATCAATTTTTAGTAAAACATTGAAAACCAGATGTCAAAATGTAGTCTAGTTTCTGAGAAAATTGAAAATAACAAAAGTAAGTTTTCCTTAAATTCGACTTCCATCCGTTATTTTGTTGTTCAAAAGATCCTATTTCTACAAAATATGTAGTAAAGTAGATTTCGTTATTTTAAATTTTCTCGAAAACTCAAAAACATTTTGGCATCCGGTTTTCTGTTTTTTTTATTGAAAATTAATAAGATCATTGAATTTTGAAAACAAAAATTAAACTTAATTACATAAAATTTTGAAAGAAATTAGTTTGAAACTTTTTTTTTCATTTTTTTTTTTTTTTTCAAAATTTCGATTTTGGAAATTAATTTTTCAAAAACTATTCACTAACACAACTTAATTTAAAATGAAAATCAAAGGAGAGATTACTGGCTTTCCAAAAGGTATAGTATGGCATTTTAAATTGTACCGTTGTTTTTAAATATTTATTTTTCTGTTTTAAGTCAATTTTTTAGAAAATTGCCCCTCTTGCCTAAACGAGGGGAAATAGACCCCCCCCTTCCCATGCGATTTTTTTCTTGTATTAACCCAACCTACTAGCTCCAGCAATTTGGTGCATCTTATACCGATCACCCTGTATAAGAATTATTTAACAAGTTATTAGTGAGTTTTCATTCACTTTTCTTCCATGCCAATGCATGCCGCAACAAAGGCGAGGTATAAATTATCGATCACGTATGACAGTTTCGCTCACGACTGATGGTGTTTTTACACTCTGTTTGATGGTTTGCCAGCCAAAATCATGATAGTAAAAATTTTTCATATTGATTAACAGTCGCGTTTAATAATGTGTACCACGCTTTACGTATGTGACAGGCTGGCCTGGAAGATGAGTGCGATTGGTATGTAATCATAATCATTTACATAATTGCATGTCATAGGCCACTTTTACACCTTGTTACCTCCTTTATAATCTTAAAATCATTCTAAACATCATCGACCATGGCTGACAGGTTTGAGTTTGCACGTTTTAAATTATAGTTTTTCAGGAAAGTTAAAACGATCAATCATGTTCGATGATGTGTAGGTACCATGCTAGTCAACGAATTTTTGTAAATAAAAATAACGGATGCATTTGAAGCTCATTAATATATTTCTTCTAGTTTTGACTAAATAAAACTACGATAAATACATTTCTTCTTATTGTTGGAACTACAAAATATGACATGAAGTACGTACCTTCCTATGTATATTTTTATTACATAAAGTACGGTAATAAACTAATAAACATTCTTCATCTTCCTCTATACCTAATTTTGTAAGGTCTTTTTGAATTATTATCCATCTTCTTTAAGTTATCTTTATTGCACAAATCAGAATGAAAATTCTTTAACAAATTATTTCAAAGCAGACAAATTGCCAATGTTTATTAAAAGAAACTTTTTGACGTCAATAAAAATCTTCGCCATTGCTGACACATAAGGGGTTCGGCAGTTTGGCTTGGGGTATAGATACATGGTGGCACGTGTGGAAATTCTTTGAATTTTTTTTTTTTTCATTTCTTTTACACATGAGTGTATACATACATCTTTGAGCAAATCAATTTAAAAGAACGTAAATAAAATGCATTTTATAGGCATAAACTTTGAGCTTTATATAAGACGGGTAAATCATCAAAGAAATATTTTCTTTGAGGTTATGGCAAAAGAAAAAAAATGCAACGACCTAAAAAATCGTTGGTTTCTAAAGTTTTTCAATTAGGTGTCTGAATTTTTTGACAAAAGAAAATAAAAGTGACAGGCTGTCAATGCTGTTTTCAAAAAGACTATAAAAAGGGAGGTTTAGATGGTGAAACGAATACCTAGAACAATTTTTTTGTTTAAATGTTCGATGAAGGTGACGTAGGTACCTACATACATAATGCGACCTATTGTTTTATGATTATTTTAACATATGCCAAATCCTTAATTTTATGACTTGGTCATAAAAATTTCTGCAGCAAACAAAAAAATCAAAGAAAAGATTTAAAACTAAAAAGTCATCAAAAAGCATTAACAAACCATAACTTTTTGTTTGATTTAAGATTTTAATTAATTTGATTTAATACTTAATTTTAACGAAAAATCAATCAATGAATGTTTCTAAAACAACAACACTGTTAATTCAGGGATGAAATAAGTATTCTGACAAAAAAGTTCTTGTATTTATGATGATGAAGATTTTATTAAATAATTTTGACGGTCCATGTTAAGAAGTTCAATAAAACCATTAAGTTTATGTTATTTTTCTATTTATAAAATAAAGTTATTTCTGGGGGATTCCTGATCGTAAACGATTCTTTTTATGCCAATTGAAGTAGAATTTTATTTTATTCCAACGTATGTATTTATTTCAGTCCGTTTTAAGATAAAATATTTTATTAAGGGTTAATAATTTAATTTAAAGGCGAAGTATTTTGGGGCATATACAAACTTTACTAAAAACTGTTTTATTTTTTTTCAAGACCAGAAAAGTGTAATTAAAAAGCTCAGTTTCCATAAGAAACTTCATAATAATCAACTAGGTACAAATTCACAATTCTATTTTATTTACCTTTAAAAATCTGTTAAGTGGTTTCTTTTCAATCTGGAATAATAATTAAGTTGCCCGATTAAATAGCACCTTGTAGAATATTTGTCTCTTGTTTATTATGTACTTTGACATTATGATTATCGCATTTTTCCATTATAGCATCTCCGTGACGTGCATGTAAAACTCCATTAAAATTAATTAAGTAGCCAAAGTTCATTAAATAAAAAATATATGGCTGTAAATATGTAATTTCGTTTTTTCTATTTTTTATGAATCGAGTTTTGACATTTCCATACAAAACCTTTTAAAATGGATTCAAATTGGAGTGTTCGTTAAGCATGGTACACATTATCGATCATGCATGATGATAGTTTTGAAATTTTGAACGATGACATGTCATGCAAATTTGACGATTAAGCTGAGCATAAACTATTGCACATGAAACAGAGTCTTGGCCGCATAAATGAGGCGGGAAGAAAAATATAAGAACTTATTTGAATTCTATTACTCCATGAATGTGCACTATGATAAGGTGTTCCAATCCACAGACTTTCATGATTGCGTGCTAGCCAGGAGTACCATTCATGAATAATTGTGAATGCTGAGCTTTAACTTCAAACGTTTACTTTCAAAAATTGACAGTAGTAATACAAAAATAGGTATTTGCTTAGAGTTTTCATAGCAAACTGGAAAAATTAGCTGACGAGTTGGGGTTCAAACTCATAGCTTACCTATCAATCAAGCCACAATAAAAAAAAAAGTTATCTGTCAAATCTTAGCCACAAATGAGGGAATTTCCGTATGTCATATAGATTATCTGTCGCATACCTAATATATAAAAGAAAAAAAAACAATATTTTTAACCACAGAAATTTTTCGTCATGAAATTTTTGTGAAAATCGTGCCAAATAAATATTTCCGTAACAAATGCTAAAATGTATAAAGCGAAATTAAGTAGGTTTTATATGTACAAACAACAAAAGTATACCTATTAATTAGAGGTAACATGTTTAGGGGTTAGGTACATTAACAGAAATGCCCTTGAGGTTCCTGACCACCTTACCAAAAAACTACCACAATTTATTGCTCTTAACAATTTCGGTGCGTGTTTTGGTACCTACTCATATTATCAAGGGAATTTGAAATGTATTAGTGTAAAACCTGTTTATAAAGATAGGTACGCACCACATGAGAATAGAAAACTATAAATGTATTTATAAATGATGATAAAGGATACTTTAGCCTTAAATCGATATTATATAAAATTGTTTATTATAAATTTGTTTATATAACTAAATTGTTTCCTTCGAACAATTTGTGCTGTAGGTCTAATTTATTCTAATTGCTTTTATTGCTACACTTTGTAAAATTGGTTAGGCTATAATGTACCTACATACATATGTATACATAATTTCCAAAAACTATTTCGGGATGTTTGCATAATGAATGTCCTTTTATCTGTTTCTGTTGTGTGATACATATTGAGGTCATTATAAAAATTCAAATAAATTACTTGATATAATTGTGCCTTTTGTAGCTCATGCACTTAGAGAAGTTTAAATTTATTTAGATAAGTGTTCTGCAATTAGTTGCTAAATTTCAAGACATCTTTTCCATACAGAATTACATATGTACAATGTACATAGGTTTGGAGTAAAACTTTGCTGGAAGTCCCATAGCTTACTTCTATTCGATTTGAAACTGTTCAGATTTTATTTTACATTCCAAAGTTGTGGTGAGCTGTCTCCTACTCCACATATAAAATTCGAACCGGATCAACAAAATTCCAGGTGCACTGAGGATCGAACATGACTTATTCAGAAATCATTAAAACCTAAATATGATGTAACGAATAAATCTTATGTTGCTCCATGAAGCACTGAACTTGAAACAGATGCTTGGTCTTTGACATTTTATGACAGGCGTTTTTTATTGAATACATAAGAGTTTTCGCTTGGGTAAGCTTCATCCAGAGAAAAACCTGTGTAAAATTAGCCTAAATCCGGGGCTAATTTAGCTTAGTCCTAAGACCGTTTTGAGCTTGCTTAGTTCTAATCTAATTTTCCTTAAGTCCCTAAGGTAAATAAATAATAATGTTTTTTTTTTTTAAATTAGACCTAACAATAAGTTAAATTAGCCTATCCATCCTAGGGTAATATTTAACCTTAGGATTTCTAATTTTTTACCTTAACTTGCGCCTGAATTAGCTTGTTTCCTAGGACAATTTGCCATATTTAATTTTACCAAAATACGTTTTTTTTTCTACCTAGATATGGGTTGTTTAACCTGGTTGTTAGGTAGATTTTGCGTAGTATTTTAGCTAAGGGACGTGTTGACTTTTCTAAAGACCTAAGATAAAACAGTCAAAATTAGCAACTTATTAGAAAAATGTCCAGATTAATGTCTTATAGCTGAAAGAAATGTGTTTGAAAAGTAAAAGAAATTTTATATAATTTTAAATATATTTATTAATTTTGTATGTCTTAACAATATAATAAAAAATTAATATTACTTATTTCGGTTTACATATGAAGATATTTTATTTCAGTTTTACAGAATATATATTATAAATATGTTATGTATGTAAATAATATTATACAGTAGCATCTGTAATCTTAAATACTAATATTAGAACAAAACAAACACATGCAATTATAATCAATTAATTAAGTTTTATGAAAATATATTTACATACATAATGTCTTGTATTTATAAAAAATGGAGACCATTTTTTGAGAGTAATTTTATAATTTATTTTTTAAGCAATCATTAAAATGAAAAATGTACAAAAATACCATGGTTTTTACTTTAAGCGTTTTTGGAGATAATTTGATTTACATGTACATATCTGCGAAAATTGATTTTGATAATAGGTAAAACCTTCAAAACAATTGCTTAAGAGGCTAGCTTCTTTCGCATGAACAACAATGACTAAAAATAGACACGAGGAATGCTAAGAATGATGGCGAATGAGTCAGATGTTTTGCAGTTATCTATTAAAAAAAAATCCCTTTTGATTATTGAATCACGAGACAGATGTTTCGCAGTTGAATGAAGCGAAACACACAACCTATAATCAAATAAAGAAGTGTTTAAATGAATAAATAAAGAAAAATAGAAAGAACAAAAAAACTGTGAGAGCAGATGAAAGTGAAGATGATAATATAAAAATCTTTACTTTAAACGATAATATGAGATCCTTTTACGTTTACTTTTGCTAATAAAAAGAAGACGAAAATTTGCAGAATTTTTTCAGCAGTCATGACAAACATACCTGATGACGGAAGCGTGATTGAGGAAAGAATACACACTGTAGGGTAAATCAATATCCTAGCTTTAATTACGATAGAAAATCTGTGGATTGATTGATGTCATAAGCTCCCTAGGATCATCCAATCATAAAAGTTATAAAAATATTAAAGGAATTCGGTTTATTTTTTGAAATATTGGTTTTTCTAAAAAACTTGGAAAATTACCAAAAAAATGTAGGTCTTGGGTAAAATAAATGTGGATTTTAAAACAATGAATCAAATTATCTCCAAAACGTGATTTACATTATATGTCCTGCCAATGTTAACAACTTCAAGTTATTAATGAATTCAAATCATTTAATAACGTTTGCACTGCAGGATTTTTCGGACCGTCTTGAATATTAAAAAAAAAAAGATTTAAATAAAAACCCATACCGAAAAACACTGCGGAGGGTATGGTATATTTAACACATATGAAAGCTTTATGTACAAATCAAGACAGTTTACATATAAGTTCAGTTTGAATTTTACGTTATCAAAAGACACGTAAAACTTGATTAAAATTAAATTTTGCACCTCCAACAATTATAATGGGTTGAAATTTTATTTTTGACTTAAAACAATATTCTATTTTCTTTTGCAGAATGCGATCTATTTGGCTTGCATTTGTAACTACGAAAACAAAAGAGTTTTTCGAGTCTTCAATTGTAAATTTTTTGAATTTGCCATTATGTTTTGAAGATGGAGGTAACAGTCCATGTAAAAGATCTGTGAACGTTATATTTAAGTTATCTATTAAACAAAATCCCTATAAGCTAAATAATATTTAAATTACAAATTTGGTACCATTATCGAGCTTTTCAACTTTTTCTTTCAACTCATGTAAATAGCTTTTTAATGATATGGATTTTACTTTTGCGGTAAGGCTTTCGGTCCGGAACTTCTGCCATTTAACAAAATCGAATCCATTGTTGGGTTTTATAAAAATAAAATCAATATTGATCTGCAAATAAATAAAGCAAAAAAGATTTATTAATACGATAGACCAAAATATTTTTTGTTTAATATTAGTTCTTAGGAATAGATTTTTCCATAATTTATTTTAATTTTTACTAACACTCAACAGTGATAATACATTTTGAGAAAACTATCTCCGAGTTCATAAAATTATTCAAAAAACAAGGTCATTACCAAATTTGGCGCCCACGAAGACTTGTACCGGCCCATTCTTGAAGGATTGCTTGGATGTCATTGTCACTGCTTTGGTCGATCAGTTTTCTTCTGAATGACATACTTTCTATCCATTGCTTAATAACTGCCTCCCTGTTCCGATTTTGCTTGAGTTCGTTGCAGATAGTCTGCATTTCAGCGTCACTAAGTGATTCTATTGACAAATAAAAAATATCACTTTTACAGTTGTATTTTAATTAAATTTTGCAAAAACTTTTACCTATATTGCAATCTTCGTTCAAAACATCAACAAGTTTTGATTTTTTCGCTGGCCTTGGTTCACCCTTATACAACTGTGACAGACATCTTCGTTGTCCCGTCCCCTGTACCGGTCGTAAAGTTTACCCTTTGGGGGAGTTTTGTTTTTGCTTCGGGCATAGTAAGAACTCTAAAATAATAAAAAAAAAATCAATTCAAAAAAGGTTTTTTGGTCAAATCAAAGTAGAAAGTTTTACGGTGCTTTCTTCAGGAAAAATCTTTATTATTTCCTTTGGCAAAATTTCGCATCTTTTGGCTTTCATGGTTTTTCCATTTTCTGTGAAATATTGAAGTATGTTTTGCACAGTATTTTTTCCATCATCTGGTGTCAAAAAGTTCTTGGTATTATACGATTCCAAAATTCCTCTGCCTTGCTCTGTTTTCATCAAAATTTCCAGCAGTGTTACCTTAAATTAAATACCCTATACTTTAAAATATTTTTTTTTTTTCTTTAATTCCAAAAACTTAAACCATTATTTAAAACGTGAAATTTTAAAAAAGTTCTGAAATTTCACATTTTAATTTATTGGAGATTAAATAAAAATAGCTTAATCTTATAAAAATTCGTTGACTCCTTTTCGTGATTTAATAAATCCAGGATCAACTTTATGTTTTTCTGACTGTGTGTATGTTTATTTATACCATACAAAATTTATTAGCACTTCAGTAGGTACTCGGCTGCAATCAATATTTCTTAACTAAAAGCCTGTACTAAAATTGTCAGTTCCTATCGGTTGTAAGGTTTACCTTACAAATTTTACATCTCTTGGCCATCAAGCTCTTTCAATTTTCTGTGGAAAATTGAACTATCTTGTGCACAATATTTGTACAATCCTCAATGTCAATAAATTCACATTCACATTTCAAGATTGATATGGCGTTCTTCTTTCTGAGATTAAAATATTTTAAGTACTTGTTTTATCAATTTAAAGAACGTATTTCATGCTTTTTTCCATATAAAAATTTCCATTCTCTAATTGATTAAAGTGATAAATACATATATGTACATATAATTATTAATTATGTGTTTTAGATTACACTCAGTCTTTAAAATTCGAAGAAACTTTTACTACAAGAGCAAGTTAGTGCGACCCAGTCGTGCATTTTATTTAAGCAGGTATTGATTATCTTCAACCCATCTATTTTGTTCCAAGGCGTCGATGCGATGTAAGCCTCAGTGAAAATCTGAACAAAACAAAAAAAAATGTTTTTGTGTCCCAAGGCAATTCTTGCCTTGATATTGGGGCGATTTGAACTTAACCCAGACAATCAGGTTTTTTTATCAAATCTTTTTTTTTTCAGTTTTTCTCTACATAGTGTTTGAAGTACTTTGGTTCAATTATTTTATGCACTAAAAAATAAATCCAATGCCACAAAAAACGTTCTAAGCTATAGAACTACAAGACCATACATATTCCTATTTTTCCTCTGTGGTTTTTGTTGTTGTTGTTGTTTTCTTTCCTTTCGGATACTGAATTTTGCTTTTGCAATTTATTGGATTAAAATGCATATAAGCCTTCTATTTTGTTTTCCATTTAAGATGAAAATTCTAACGTGTTCAGCATACTCGTATGTACTCTGGATGCATGCTGCACTGAATATTTATAGACCTCGTTATTGACATTCCTTTGCCAGTATACCTATGTATTAATAATGGGTGACATGGCAGGCTAAGATTTAGAAATTCAATACACATTATATAGCAAACCTATCCATCGTGCAGATGCACTGCACAAAGATGCTTTTTCTATATATACACGTGAAACTTTAGCAAGGTGAAAATTGATTTATGGATAAAAATATTGGTATGCACCTATCTATGTATACATATGAAATATTGTACACATTATGGTTTCAAGGAT
Organism: Epistrophella euchroma; assembly: GCA_947049315.1. Lineage (NCBI taxonomy): Eukaryota > Metazoa > Arthropoda > Insecta > Diptera > Syrphidae > Epistrophella > Epistrophella euchroma. Next base: position 36,833,997 of record OX346248.1, read on the forward strand.
TTTTAGTTTCAGATTGAAGTATGTACCTTGGTTTCCAGGGTTTTAAGAAAGCATCAGGTGTAGTTTATAATATTTGTTATTGTTGTTTTGTTTGGCACAAAACAAAAAAAAAACTTTTAACCTACTTCTGAAACTCAATAAAACCTAAGTAAGGTATTGAAGAAAATCGTAAGTTTCAGGCTAGGAACTTCTTGAAATGAGCGCCTTTAGTACCACTGACTGGCAGTGATTGTTTTCTGACAATAGGACAATAAAACAACACTGGCCAACTTAATTTCTTTTACATGTACTACATTCAAATCCCAGCTCGAAATTGTTCCATCAAATCATATTTTCGACACTGCAATTAATTCTAAAATTTTAATTTCATATTGGAAAAAAAAATCAAATAAATGAAAGGTTACTGCTAAGTTTGTATGTATGTAAATGTGTAGCTTCTTTAAGTGCGGAAGACGTGAACAATAATTTTGATGATACAAATATGGATATCGCATGCTTTATGTGTAATTTATTAGCATTCCCGAAGAAGTGCTCTATTCATGGTTCAGAATATTTCTTAGAATTCATGCTCATATTAAAAAGTTTAAACATATGTCTAAGAGTTCAAGAAAACAATTACATTAAAAAAATTGTGAAGTTTTTATTTGATTTTAGACGAGGTTTAAATTTGAAAAGCGTTTTTTTGAAATTATTTCTTTTATATCTTTCTTTGGCAATACAAAAGTAAACAAAACGCAACTGAGAAAAATGTTGTGAAATTTGCAATGTTCGAAAAATTCATGCTCCCAGTCTTATATTACCAAATTCGCTTTAATAGTTGTATCTTTTGTATATTTGCTTACTTTTTGGATAATAAACTATACAAAATATTTTTGGTAATGCGTTAAATGAGAATAAAGCATGTATCCTTGCTTTATTGAATTTCAAAATTTCTTCATGTTGTTCATATTTCTAAAAAAAATTAAAATAATCTCTATCGAGTTAATTATTTTTATTTTTTTGTGCAAAGGTTATCTGATTTTCTTGCTAGCAACAATGGATGTATTCTCGTCAATTTGTTCATCTAATTAAAAATATATTTTTTTAAATTCTAAATCTACTTAACAATTTTTTGAAATATTTTTTATTTATTACATTCAATTTTCAATAAACCCCGACAGAAAAAAAAACAAAAAAGCATCATTAAAGAAGTATTAAGCGATATTTAATTTATCAAGTTCTATAAATAAAACTTCAGCTTTGTTTTCTGGAGATGACTTTTTTGCGGTCTAGGTACCACCACAAAATGCGTGGCAAAAATGGAAACAATGAGAAGAACTGCTGGCTTTCAAATAAGATTATAATTATTTCTTAATAAATAATAATTGGTAAGCTGTTCAAAATATTTTAATTTGCTTTCATGGGGCCGACCGGTATATATGTACTTGTCTCCCACATTTTAAGTTTTGCTTATGATTAATGAGATGAACAAAGTCCATGTTTTAATTATAAGACATGAACTTTATATGACTTGACTGGAAACGAATAGAATAAATAAAAAAAATTATTTAAATAAAATGAAATTAAAAGAAGTCACAGAATTTCAAATTAAAATATTTTCAATAATTCATTGGGATAAAACAAAAGTTGCCTTTATATAAAAATATAATTCTGAAAATCATTTCTTTCTTCGCAAAGATTTGAAATATGGTATTAAAACATGTTTTTAATATCTCGGTAATGATTTAGACTAATTACAGAAAATGCAAACATATCTCAAAGATACAAAATTGCTTAATCTTTTTTGTATCCCAAAATATTTCAAGTTGATGGTTGTTTTTATTGAAGAACAGTGGAATATAACTATGCATACTTTTTGCCACAAAAAATAACGTAAATTTAAATCAGCCTTTTACCCAAATAATACATTGCATACGGATCCCTTCTTATGTAGAAATGTACTCTTTCTATAGGATAATTGGATGCAGTTGCATAAAAGGGAGAAATAATTTTTTTTACGAGTAATAACTTTTGATTAAGGAAATTTCTTTTTGCAGGTCTTTCATTCTCATGCAGATGGTATCATATTTTTATTAGTGAGATCATGAAAATGTAAGTTATTTTTTAAGCAGCTCTGAAATATAATCTAGTAGCTACGGCAAATTATGAACATCAAAAATGTCCTTTTACGGGAAATATGAATTTTTTTTTTAAATAAATCATATTTGGGAAAAAAGCCGGAAAACAGCTAATTTTAATATTATAGAAATAAAATATTAAAGTGAGATTTTGATGAAACTTGGTGGATCTATCTCTCCTGACAATTCTTGTCAAAATTTGGACTGTTATAAATTCATTTCAATAAATACGGGGAGCAACACGAGTACCTACTACTGGTATGCTAGTATAAATCTAAAATTTGTAGTATAGGTATAGCAGAGTGTTTTCTCAATGAATAAATATGAATTATTATTTTTTTTGTTTATAAAGTCGTTTGATTTTAAAAGATTCATTTTTATCAGCTAAATATTTTAAAAATCGTATTTGCACCAATTATACGTAATGATTTCATGTTTAAATATCAATCTACAAAATTTGTCCACTAATTCCCTAGAACATTGATTGACATTGTTGTTTCATAATGATGTCATTTTTGGAATTCATGTATTTTTAAAAGAATGTTCTTTGTTCCCAAAAAAAATATATAAACAAAAACAGATGAGTTGGTTGGCCCACTAAATCATTTGTTAATTTTTGTTATCTGAAGCTTGTGTATTTTAAAAAAAAAATATTTCATAAGATTCTTAAATATAACATGTAGGTATATAATGTATAAATTTAAAATTTCAACACATAACAAAGAGAAAATAGAAAAAAGTATTTCGCGTTGGGCGCCATTTCATAACGAAATGTTTAAATTTTTTTCCCAATTCTCTGTCTCATTTTGCTAGTCCTTGAATGCTGCAACATCATTGTTTAGTCATACAGACCAACAAGCATGTCTGATAACCACACAAAGAAAATTTAATCCTCATCTCAACCAGTCAATTCAAATATGTAAATTATTTGATTGAAATTTAAGTAAATAAATTCACTCAGTTAAAAATGCCTTTTATCATCGACATTCGAAATCTAAATTAATATTAAAAAAAAAAGAAGAATATGTGGGTGAATTTATCAACACGGCTGGGCTTATTAGTGTTCAAATAACATATAAAGTCAGCTATTAAATTCATATGGGCGAACGTGCCAAAATGCGAGTGCAGTTCCCTTATATCATAAAAAAAAAATTTTTATTCGTGCATGCTTCTCTTATTGAAAAGAGACACATAAAGTCAATAAAATGAGTTTCTGTTTCTTGTTTGTCTGCTTTTATAAATTCTTTTTTTTTTTGTGTGCTCTCTGTCTTCTTTTCAATCCGCTTTTTTGTTTGAGTCTATACAAAAAAAAAAAATTATAACCATTGGACTTTGGACTTCACGTATCCACCAAGTGATTATTGGCCTCATGGTATTCTATATAGATGATCAACACAGAGCTAATTCGTATCAAGGTATGTTTACCTAGATATATAAATACTCAATTTAAGCATGTTAATTTGAATAAAGATACAAATTGTATCTATGTATATGAATATAGATTTGGATATTCTGTGTATATTTATTTAAGATACAAATTGATAAAATTGTCGAAAATTGAAATAAAATAGGTACAAAGTGTTGTCTCGATAAATTCAATTTGACCCCTTTAAGAATTTAAAAAATTTAAATATTAAAAAAATAAAACTCATGTTCCTATTTTAATAACTATTGATAATCAAATAAATTTATGGTACAGAATGAGCCATGTGCTCTTTCAATTCAATGTAAAGATTTTATGTGTTACTTTCTTTGACAGTTGTTGCTCTGAGTAGATATTTTATGGAAAAATATTCGAATTGTATATCTTGTTATCAGAACCACAAACTGACAGCCGTAACAATATGAAAATGTTTTTAGGGGAGGTCAATCCCTTGTTAAACTGGTTGACAGTTGTCATATGCCGAGGCTTACATCCAGTATGAGGATGTGTTGAATGTTATATCTTTAATACCTATTTATGGATTTAATTATGGAAATATACGTTTGTGTTGAAAAATTTAGGGTTTATATACGAATATGGCTTTAAAACAGATTGGACAGAAGTTTTCTATTAGAAATTAATAAAAAGAATTTGCAATATTAAATTTTAAAATGATTAGGACTTTAACTCAAAGAATAGCAGTAACCTACATTATTCTCTATCCGAAACTTTAAAGAACAGACATTAAATTTTCTAAATTAAAAACGGTTTCCTAAAAATTTTGTACAGTATCTTAGTGAACTGTAATTTTAAGAAAAAAAAATTCATTATTTTTAATGCACAGAATTTAAGAAAAATATAATGTGCCTTTAAAGGCTGAATTTTGAAAACTAAATTATGACATATTCTTTTTAATCCAAGTATACAAAATTATTTTGCAAATTTTCAAAAATTTACAGTCGTTATTATGAATAACATTTTTAATTGTTGTCTCTCTAAAGTTATAACTTTTTGACTTTAGGCAACGGAAATGATTATCACAACATTGACTAATGTTATATTTTTTTTTAATAAAGCAACTAGTCAAAAATCTAATAACTAACGGCCATATTATTGACTTTCTTCAAAGCTAGCTTCAGGGAAAACCTAGCCCTTAGGGGTCTTGAGTTTTAAGTTTTTTTCACAAAAGTTAAGTTTTTTTTTTTTAATTTGGAGAATCGGGTCAGAATTTTTAACATCAAATCAAATGTAACCAATCAAATGGCTAATCGATGAAGATTAAGTTGACAATTTGGGATCAACAACATTTTTGGAACAACAATATTCCAAAGTGACCTTTTCAATTAATTCATTTTTGTATAGCCCCATTAAAAAAATAAAGGCTCATTAATTTGCGAAATAACCATTTAACGCATAAAAAATCTATTGCGAAAAAATAACGGTAAGTGGTGTTGTAAGTGTTTCAGACAATTCGTATAACATTAATGAAATAGGAAGCCCCTCCTGAATTGAGAAGTTGAAAATATCGAAGAAAGAAGGCGAAGGCGAATAAATAAAAATAATCAAATAACCAAATTGAGTGCCTCCTGTATCAGAAAAATAACAATTTGCTACCAATTAATTTTCCTTATCTATACAAAATGTTGTATAAGAACCCTCTGAAACTAATGTATTTTGTCTTCAGTTTTATCGCATATGTCTCAACTATAACACAACCCCACATACTTGGGTATTCATAGATACACCATATTTTCCTCTGCACTCAAAACAAACCCGCATATTTATACATATACTCTTAGTAGGACTTAGTCGAATGTTTGTACAATCGACACTGTCATTTCTAATCGATTGTGTTACTTTCCCCCTTAATAGACACACAAATCAAGTAAAATTGAGGATGTGACCCCGAACTCCCCATCATCTTTTGTTGAAACAGCAATCAGCTCGTAAAAGTATATTACACTGTACTATGCGGTAGTTCAAATGTATGTATGAATTGTATACAGACACCAGGGACACCAGGGCAAAGAGAAGAAGGATACACTTTCGATCAACAAATGTCAATATTAACATTTATTTCTCTAGAGTCTAGGATATGCGTCATGGCCAATACATTTTCAACCCTCAACCCCCTCGCTATCTGTATAGAAGGTATCTTCTTGATAGGGTAGTAAAGGGGGTTGGGGGTCAGAAAAAATTGTATTGGACAGGGACACTTAGAGTGTATCTTACTTGAGGGGTTATTATTACCCAGCAATTTTATTTTATAAGTATCTACTATAATACTCTCTTTTCTGTGTGTTTTCTTTTTCTTTTTTACCCTATAAAACTATAAAATGGGTGCGCTTCTTCTAACTATTGAATTTTTCAAAAACACACTCAAGGCAAATGGAAATAAGAAGTTCACTTCGGTCATAGAAGTATTTTTCCTGAAGATATAGAAAAGAAGGATTTTTGCTCAAAGATGGTTTCATGATGGTAAATTTTTCAAGTACCTACATATTGTTGGTAGTTCATGATTCAAAAAAAATAAACATGTATGAGAAGGTATGAGAAGATTTTACAGGATTCTATGGGCAGTATATCTGCTTATATGTATTCAATGTTACTAAAAAAGGAGACAACCAAACCGTAGCTAATGGAGATGCCATTTTTGTAAGGGAGATTTGTACATGCTGAAAAGGATTCTAAAGGACACTCTAGAGAATATCCTTGAGAATAATAAAAAAAAATGAAGTGATGTGTATTGCATATTTTTTTTAAAATTTTATTTTAAAGTTATGCAACAGTTTTTGCCATCCAAAAATCCTACACATAAGAAGTATTCAAAATTCTTTTATAAAATGAATATTTTTTCACTTGATTTTATCAAAACTTGGTTTCTGGGTGTTTGTTTAAGAAAAAAAAAAATTGGCCTTTCTATGTATTTTTCGCTGATAAAATATTTTCTAAATATTTTTGAAAGTTTTTGAATTGTACTAAAAATACTCGCAGAAACAAGGACCACCATGACAAAAAAATGAGTGTATGCTACATTCTTGGTTGTATCTACTTAAAAAATATTTCGGGCCTATTAAATTAAGTATCTATTCCTATCAAGAATTTCTGGTTAACTATTTAATATTTCACTACACACAGTTTTCTTTGAACTAAAACCATCATATAACCCTGTCCTTACCATCACATCCGAATAGAATAAATTCCTTATCGATTGAATTTTTTTTTTAATTTATCTTTGCATAGAAACATGCAACATCGATTGCCCTTGGTGTTGTATAATGGGATATATGTATCTATTTTATACTTCCACGGGCAAACATATAACACCCGAGGCAAACAAATCCAATAAACGCATTCTCGTTTGCTATTTGAAAACGCAAGCAAACCTCTCTGAAAGTGACACAAAGATAAATTTTCATTCGTTCAGAATCATGCTTCCAGACACGTGCTCGTGCAATCATTGATATTCGTAGTGTTATAAGGTAGCTAGCTAGCTACTATACTCGCCGTATATTGAAAGAGGTTCAATTTATTTGTTGACATCAGATATAAAAATTACATTTGAAAGGCAAAAGATATGCAATACAAATCCAACTGATATAGAATGTAATGTAGTATGTAGTAGTAAGTTAACGTTAAACAGAAAATTCGCATTATTAATGGAGGAATGAATTTTAATTCAAATGGTTGCCCTTTGCAAAAAGAAATATAAATTACGGTCAAAAATAATAATGGTTGAATAAAATAACTGATAAATTTTAAATTTTACACTATAGATAGGTATAATTATTTTACTCGTATGGAGTGGGAGTGAAATACAAAATTATAATTAAATGATGCCTCGTGTAAGCTTAATAGTTACATAATAAAGAAATATTAAACAAAATTATTCGCTCAACTGTAATTTATTATTTGAATTATGGAAATTAAGTAGTCTTATTAAGGTTCATTCTTTGTTGTGTTACTTCAATTGCATTTCTTAATGTTATAATAAAATGCAATTGTTATTTTTTGAGTTAATTTATATGATTTGCATTCAATAAAACTCGGTTGCATTTTCTTTTGTTTTTGCGCCTTGATAGTTTCGTTTTTGCATATATTTGGTGTGAACTTTTCTTTTTCTTTTTCTTTTTCAAAATTCTGTAGATCCTTCAAGAGAAGTGTTCATAGAACTAACTTTGTGATTTTGCGCCAGTATTTTTATATTGAAGTCAGCCATTTAACGACCACTCTAATGAACATAGACATTTATATCTACTTCAATTTCGTCAAAAATACAGAAAATATTTTGTTCGGTTCCCTTGACTTATGTAAACCCATAAGAAAAATGGATATCTTTTATCTGTAATTCTTAAAGTAATTGAATATACATATATTGTAAAATGCACCATGCACGTGTTACCCAAAAAATTTAAATAACTTAAAAAACTTGTTTCTCAATATTTATTATTTACCTTTTTATTATGGGTATGTATTTAAGGTACATGTATGTAGGTTCGGTTGCAGTGTAAATGTTAGAAAAAAATTTCAAGTATATTTTTAGTTGTTTACTACATAGTTTGCTAATTCAAATGCAAATGCAATTGACTTAGAACGAGGTGTGCCAAAATAAATTACATTCAAGTATTTAAAATTATACAAAGTTCAACGACTGTATATATACATATGTATGTATATTTTCTGTCTGGCTGCAAGAATGCTGTAAACAAACTGCGTAAAATAAATGATACGTAATTTAAGTTAAATTTTAATTTGGCATAATACCTAAGTGGGAGTCATAAGAATATTATTTAACGGAAGTGAAGAAGATTTTCGTAATCATAGTCATAACCATGACAAATTTGTGAAAAAGGTCGATTTCTCAAAAGTCAAAATTTTCTAGTGACGTAAAACTTAATGACCTATAGAACTGGAACTAATTAATTTCTAAATTTCTCGTATTTTTTACAATTACCATAATAGTTTGTAAGGAGATGACTTTTAGTAGGATATCAAAGTAAAAAAATATATACAATTCCAAACATTTCTTATTTCATGTCAAATTCTCTGAAGTTATTTCCAAAATAGAAGAAAAAGAATCCCAGTTTTGAGTTTGGTTTTTAGGTAAAATACAATTGAAAAATCTGATTTTTCCAAAATTCTACGCTCTTTAAAATCTTAAAATCTTATTCGCGTAAGGAATTCCAACACAAATTCGCAAATAAAATAATTCCCAAGACCCATTATCATACAATGCGAGCCAAAAAAATACAAGATTTTTTTATTTTTGAATTTTTTTACAATAAACAAATAGTATTAGTAGATCGACCCACGCCGATCAAAACCCATTTCGTACTAATGAAACTAAACCAAAATAATTCATCCCTTTTCTTGAGTACATCATTCGCTGAATACTTTCGTGCATGTTACAATGAGAATATTTTATAGTTTTCGAAAAAAAATCGTTTGCGTGATACATGAATTGTGAGAGTATAAAATCCCTATCCAAATGCGAAATTCAAAACAGAATAGAAAAAGATTTACATGTATATTGTAGGTAATGAGTTTCAATTTAATGATTCCATAATATTTTTTTAGTTTATGCGAATGTAAAAATAATGTAAGGTTAAGTCAAAGCCGACAATGAACCATGATTAACAATTTGGATTTTGCTTGGAACTTTTAATTAGCTTTTACCTATACAAGGCCCTACATTTAAAACTTGAAGGTTTTTACCTGAATGCTATATATTTAGGGATTAATAATAATACACTGAGAGCCCATTTGTATAATAACCCTTACCTACTTTTATCTGGATTTTAATATATCGTAAAAACACAATTAAAACATTGTACTGGATTATTTGTATTGCTTATACCTTCCCACTGCATGGTCATAATTTTTTTACCCTATTAATCCAAAAATATATTTTTTGTTTCGTATAAATTCATCCATAAATAATAAATAATCGCTGACAAAATATACCTAACTATACCTATGAGTACATATTGTATCTGTTTTATTCATCTTGTCATATTATATTATTTAAGTTGAATGAAACTGCGGTAATCTACCAACGGTCTTCATTCACATTGACGAAGGACATATTATTTTATTTTTTTGTTAAATGCTTAAAAAGTGGTATACCTATACTTTTGAATGGAATAAACAAAGAAAAAAATATAAAACAATCGATATCTCGTATAAGAATACTAAAATCAACTTCGTCATCATATAAAACGAAGGGGTTGTCATCACACATAAATCCCAATATTTTTTGTAAAAAGAGGTTATGCAGTAATGCAGCTGCAGTGCACATTCAGACAGCATGTTAAAACCAATGCGAGTGAGGGTGATGTTGAATTGGATTTGTGCAGGTTTCTCAGTTTTATTTTTGTACTTCTTCTTTTTTTTGTACGATCATTTTTGTTTGTTTGTTTTTCTCACGTCATCAAAAATTTAAAATTAAATTGAAAAAGCTATTTGCGAATAATGTTAACGAACAAAAAGCATTCGCAAAATATAGTCTTCCAGTCTTAATGCCCTTATAAAACGGGATTTACTATTTTTAAGAATATAAACTAAGGAGGTCTTACATAATGGAAAGTTAGAAAGAAAAAAGATTTATAGACTCTACTTTGATTATTTCGTATACTTTAAAGCTTTTGTTTTAACGGAATCAATTAAAAAACTTTTAGCTCAATAGCTCGTGAAGAACCAGGACATAGACACTTACAACTCTCAACCACTTCTGTAGGCGTGTTGCTAGTCAGCATTAATAAAGGCTATATTAGCAATTCATTCTTTGATGCTTAGCTATTTTCTTTTAAAATCTGAACAAGATTTGTACCAGTGTATTTTTCGCTATCTAAAACATTTTATAGAACTGAAATAATTAAAAATAATATTTAAAAACGAGAATAAATATAAATTTATTTTAATTAAATTTTCGCTTTTAAATAGAGTTTATAAAAACGAAAACTCTTATACTTTGCAGTAAGTTCTTCATTTCAAAGAATGAAAATTAATAAACGAACGACAGATCAACACAATGTTGTATATGAGATACCATGCGGGGGTAAAAACAACGAAGGATGCAATATGATCTACATTGGAACCACAAAACGCCTACTATCAACTAGACTGACAGAACATCAAGCTGACATAAGAAATAAACGAACATCAACGGCTCTAGCGCAGCAGATACTGGACAATGGACACACAGCTGATTTCGACAACATACGAATATTGGACAAGGAAAGAAGAGAAAACACTCGATACACATTGGAAAGCTTACGCATTCAGCAGAAACTTGAGCGGACAATGAATACAAAGGAAGACAAAGATAAGCTGTGCTCAATTTACACTAGTGTGATAAAGTAACCCAACTGTGATATAAGTGTTTTTTTGTTCGTAATAATTTTTGTGTTCAGAAGTATTATTTATTTATTTATTAAACTTCTAAAGTAATTAACGAAACTTGATACTTATGTAATTTGACAAAAAACAGTGAGTAAAAAATTTTAATCTAAGAAAATGTTCAAAACAATCTTCAATATATTATTATTGTATTTATCGTTTTTTAAAAAAGATCCAATAAATCGTTGCCCCTGAAGAAGTTGACAAAAATCAACGAAACGTAGGGAGAAAATATGGAATTGTTTTAATTCGCATACAAAAGGAAAGATCAATAAAGCCCATTTAAAAAACAAGATATTAGTAAAGAAATTGATCATTATACATAATAAAAAAAAATTAATATTTTTATCAAAATAAAATTTCTTCCTTCTTTTTACGATAAGAAAAACTTGTGCTAGTTTCAAATTTGAAGAGGCTCAAAGGTCTTAATTTGATAACTGATTTAAAACAACGAACAAAGTACTAATTTATATTTAAAAAAAAAGTTGATTTTGTGATAAAGAATATTAACCCCTTGAAAATAGAATAGTTTATTGTTACTAGGTTCGAAAATATTGACAAAAATCAAGATTTTTTCTTTATCTTATCGTGTATTTTTATAGAGCAGTTTTGACAAAAAAAGAATCTGTGCAGGAAACCGTACAAGCAACTACTGCACATAAAAATAATTATAATATGATTTTTGAATCACCCAATTTGAGTCACCCAATTTGAGATTTGGATTATTACTGTTTTTGTTTCTTTAATGTTTCAATAAGTAGCTTCATTGTAAATTTATATAAAATGCTTTTAGGCTTACTTTTATCGCATTAAGAAAATATTCATTGAATTCATTTATGTTTATAAGAGTTGTTCTTGTTAGTCACAAGCCATTGAATACATATATGTTTATGAACTTAAATTAAATTTACCTAAAGCCATCAAGACAAACAGAAACAACAACAACAGCAAAAAGTTCACCATATTGTTAGCGGAAGCCACGATTGAGTGAAATACTCAAACGAAAGAAGTCAATTTAACGGTTCATTAAATGTGCGCATTTATTTTGTTTTATATTCCATAGGTAGTAGTTAATATACCAGAATAGAAGGAATTTACAATAAACCTACAACAATATTTTTTTGATGAAAGACGGGAGCAAAAAAAAAGTAGGTTGGGTAAAGAAACTTGAGAAATGGTATAACTTTAAGGTTCGAAATGATATAGGACATTTATATTTACCGAAGAAAAAACAAAATTTCTTTGGCTTTAGAGAGAAAATCACAAAAAAAAAAAAAACTAAAATTTTAAATTAAAAGACGTATTATTAAAAATGACAAAAATATTAATTTAATTTTTTTTCATTCTTTTATACCTATGCTAAAGCTTAAATAAATATAAATTTGAAGGATCATTCTTTTAAAATATATTAATTTTAAGAATTTAAGTGACTGATTACACTTTTTAAGTAGGTATTTGTTATAAGTAGGAGGCTTTTCAATTAAAGAAAATCTCTAGGTATAGGTACCGTAAAAGTTTTAAAATATTTTTCTAGAATTCAATTCACGTGGAAAATTCGATTTAAAAGCAGAAATAGGCATGTGTTGCAAAACTCCTAAGTCCGATCTGGTAAACGGAGGCATAAACACAAATAGTCTTCCTCCAATAGTTAAACAGCTAAAATATCGACTTGCATGCTCATTATATGTGAGTAAGTTGTACTGAATTCAGTAACATAGTACCAACACTTAAGTTTTTTTTTGAAATGGTTGGAGATAAATATGCAAATTTTACGTTATGTTCTAATATATTTTAAGTTTTAATTGGTGTATCTCAATGAACAAGGCAGAAAATAGTTTTCAGCAGGGAAAATCTATAGACAAGAAAAACTTGTCAAATACTTGTAAGAATCTGGCTAGTAAAAAATTGTTGGGCAAGTTTTCCTATCCTAACTTTTTATTTTATTTTTATTTATCTCTGGGGGCAAAATGCTTCATAATGCACCTTCCTACATAACTGCCGAGCGAGGGCCTAGCCAATTTCGATAGTAGATAGCCCTTGCCAGCCCCTTGTTAGTATCTATGTTCATATTTAAGCAAGATTGTTTTTCGAAGTAGATTCTAATTGTTAGTAAATAAATAAATAAATACCTAACGTACTTTTTTACGTGTATACAAATAGATTCTATTTAATTTTTCCCCAGCGAATTCTGCTCGACGAAAATTATAAAGTTCGTAAAAAAAATTCTAAAAGAGTAAAGATCAACAAGTGAATAACAAAATTAAATTATTCATTAGCACTTAAATTGGCTCTTTATGTGTTTAAAACTTTTGTTTCTTGAAACTTTTTCGTTTAACAACAAAGTTATTTTTTTTCTTTGTGGTTTTTCTTCTTTTTGGTTTTTTTTAAAACGACGTGTCAATATCCTGTTAAACAAGGTATGTAGGTAAATATTTTTGTCTACAGGGAAAAATAAAATTTAAGAAAAAAAAAAATTAAATTCCCCACAACTTTTATTGTACCTACAACAGTTTTGAGGTATAAAAATTGAATAAATTATCCCCAAGACTGCTTGAATAATTTCACCTTATTTATATTAAAGCCATAGGTAGAGAGGTAGGTACCTACTTTACTTTGTTGGCAGATATAATATACCTTTTTAGGTAGGTATGTACATTTTTATTTCTTCATATTCATAGCATTAATTTTCTCCCCCATGCAACTATAAATGCAGCTATAATCTACATCTACATACAACTACAAGGTACTTCAGGTGAGAAGTATCTGCATAAAAGTAGACAATACACCGGGGATTTATCTTTGTACACAACGAATACGAAGGAGAAGAAACCCAAACAAAGGAAAAAAGAAGAAACTCCAACGAAAAGACAGGAAAACAGAGAACACACATCGACATCAAAAAAAAAAAAAAGAGAAAAATGAAAAAAAAAAATAATAACAGCAACTTGGAGGAAATTTGTAGGTAGGTAGGTATTTTCCATAATTTCCTTCGTTCGACGATGTTGGGTTTGGGGAGCCATAAATTTATCAAACTCCTACATCTTTTTAAATATTGAATTTACATAAATACAAATTTAGGCAAAATTGAATCGTATTTTTACCTTCTCTAAGCATTCCTGTCCTATAGCCTTGGGATCCCACTTAACAGCCTGTTGGGTTCCATTGGGTAGATTTACTATGCACCACATTTTGATTTTTTTTTTTTTTTTTAAGTTTGAATTTGTTTTTCACTTAAGAAAAAAATATAAATTTATATATTTTGATTTTTGATTTTTATAAATACTGGCGCAGTAAATTTAATATTTTTTTAAATTTTTGGTTATTTTTTTGATATCACTTTAAAAACTAGCAAATTTTCACTTCAATTCAATTTTATCACTGTAATTTTTTTTTCAAACACTTGTTTATTTTTATTTTATTTTATTTTATTTTATTTTATTTTATTTTATTTTTGAATTTGTATAATACCTATAAAATTTTGAAATTAAAAATAAAAATTTGTACCACAAAAAGAATTGCAACAGATACACGAAGTTGTCTAAGTATTTTTTGCCGAACGAATACTTCAATATGTATTTAGAAAATTATTTGTGTTTATTTTTTTATTTTATTTTTCTTTTAGAATTTTTATTCTTTGTTAGAATTTAATTTCAATATTTTTTAAACATTAGTTTATGTCGGATAAAGTATATAAAATGTACGACCAATTAAACTTATACCACATTTCCGTATAAGATACGTTTTGATTGTTTGATTTGATTTTTCAATATTATTACAAATATTATTTGTTGATGGTGAGAAAGTACTGTAGCTCACGTCCATGCTACGAGAAAACCATTTAATAATTGAGACTTGAGTTTTGAGTTCCGTTAAACGTTACCGAATGAATGAAAGTCATCTACGATACTGTTGGTTTGGATTTTTGGTTTGTTGAATTTAATATAAAGCAATGAATCCATTGGATCGGAAATCGGATGAACAGAATGAATGAATCAAAAGAGAAGATTTATTTTGATTTGTTGGAATTTTCTTCTTTTTCTCTCTCTCTCTTTTTGTGTGTGCTATGTGCTCTCTTAAATAACTGTGAACAACATTTTACTTACTGTTTTTTTTTTTTAATTTAAAGTAGGGTTGAAAATAAATTGATGTGGAAATGGGGGATGAAAGGTTCATTTGTTCATTTTCTGCAGACTGCCTGTGTCTGATTCTGATCTGCAAACTCATACAATGCAGGAATATAATAATTGATTTTTGAAAGTGGGTGGTTTTAATATAAACAGAAAACCATCAACCAAATATTAAAATAATGTAGGTACTATGTTTTCCATTCTATTGCAGGTGGGTACGACAAATTGAAAATTTATCTTATGAAAGCAATGCAGACATTTCTATAAAAATCTAACTAACTGATAATCGATATTGATTTTGATATTTTTATTACAAATGACGCCGTCGTGAAGAGAAAAGGTGAGTGAACTTTGGAAAGACTCAAATTGTTCAAAATGTTCAATTAGCTTAATGTGCAGTTTATTAAAGGTAGCCTTGGGATATATATACATATATATAAGCTTTTGTTTCGCTTCACATCACGTTCAGATACAGACCATGTTTTTTTTTTGAATTTTCGGTTAGTAAACAAAATATTTTTGAGGTTTTTAATTATTGCGAAATTACACAGGGTGTTCTGCATAAAATGCGACAAAAGGCTAGAGCGTGTAGGTTTGGCCGAGACAAGGAAAAATTAACAAAAAATATTTTTTTTTAGCCCAAAACCTAGTTTTTAATTCTGTTTAAAAATTATAAATATTAGTAGCTTTTAAAAAATTAACTTTTAAACTAAAAACAATGGAAAAATAAAAACAATTTTTTTTCAAATCTTACTTGTTTTTTAATATTCAATTGGCGTGTTATGGCGTGTTTATCCCCGCCAAAAAGTGAGCAAACGAATCCAAAATCTTTTTTCCTCAGACTTTTTACAGCGAGATTTTTTTGCAAACTGAAATTTGTGCAATTTTTAATCGCGATTACATACTGATGTTTTGAAAAACAATATCTTACGGCGCATCAGAAGATAATTAAAAAGTTGCACTATGTACCTACCCATTTTGAATTTTTTTGCTAAAAACTTTGTTTCTTGAATTTTCGAAAATATATCTGTAATTTGAAATTTTTTTGAGTTTTGTATATTGAATTTACTAAAAACTACAGAACAACAAAAACTATAACGCACTTTTTGTTTAAGTTTTTGGAAGAAAGAGATTTTAGTTTTGACGGGAAATAAAACCACCCATTTTTTTGGAATCTTTTTTTTTCAACTTATATGGGAATAAAAACCACTTTTGAAACGTGGTTTTCGTTCTAACCTAGTGAGAACTAAGTCCTTTGGTGGTGCTAGTGCCTGAGGACTTATTTACGGCACCAGCAATGTGGTAGGTATATAGAGCTCAGTTAGTATTTTAAGCTAAAAAGATGAGACAGGTTTTCTTTTTTTTTGATTTTAACTTTAATAAAATGTAAAAAAAGATAAATAACGAAGCTATAAGCAGGCTTAAAATCTTCTTCTACTAAAAATCTGTGCTATTTACTCTACAAAGCACACTGGATTCGATCAAAAGTTGCATAGACCTGGAGATCAGCTGGGTCTATTGACATACTGTGTGCTTGTTAAAAGCTGGAATTGAAGGGGGCCTACAATTTTTTGCTGAATTCAAACGGCTATGGTAAGAGACAAAGAGAGTAAATTTTCGCAGCATCCGTGGGAAATAATGTGGCATAGATTACAAATCGGTCCTCCTCATGTACATATACGCATTGAAAAATGGAACCAGAAACTAGGCAACACAACTTACTAGTTTTTAAGATGATATAAGTACTTATAAAACCCTTAAAAAATATTTTATATTTCATTACTAAAATTTAAGTTTAAGGATTAATTTTAATACCAAAACTAATATAATAAATTCAACAGATTTTCATAAAAACTTATCATCATTGTCGCCGGTAATTTCTTGTCAACGTGGACTTTAGTTGAAGTTTAAAAATGGATAGCATAATAATCCCTTAAGTCATGATGATTCATTCTTTTTGCATGTTTTTTTTTTTGTTATACAACTCAAATGAGAAAAGCTGAAAATGACGGAAGTTTACGCTGTTCTTGTTCTTTTTCTAGAGCATTAAGATGTAAAAACGCCTTTTTTATTACATAAGTTATAAGTTTTTTTTTTGTTTTTTGTTGGTTTTGATGGAAATTTTTGGTTTAATCTTGCTCTGAATTATAAAGGACCACGACCATTGCACAAGAAATACAAAAAAAGACCATGTTAAAAAATGGACCTAAGCGAGATAAAGTCTGAAATGGAAATAGCACACATTATTTAATCGCAAAGTTTGAAAGGACGATAACACCTTCTTTTTGTGTCGGTCGGTGGTAAATGTAAAAAATTAGAATTGATAATTGGGAAAGTTTCTTTTTGGATGATTTTTCTTGTATAGCTATAGTGCTGATTAGTAACTATAGGTTTATTATTATATAAGAGATTGAAGATGATTGTTACCATTTGTACGGTTATGTACTTATATCCATGAAGTTATTAATGATATAATCTTTTATGAGAATTTTCTTGAAAGTTAAAGTAGTTAAGGTTATTTGAGGGAGAACAACTTAATTGGAGTGTTCTGGAGATACACCTAATACCTGCCATTGATAACGATTTAATGCTTTAATGCAAATCTGACTTTTCATCAGCGATTTTACTGGAAGAATCTATGTAAGTATTCCAAACTGACCAGGCTCGAGCTGGGGCAAGCAACTTAATGTTGCCAAGTGGGCGATGGGCTAACTTCCCGTATGATATCTTGCTAACAATTAAACTGCACCTACTTTTGTTTGTCGAAATTTAATGATTTTATGGTGCCGAGTGTTGTTTGATATAAGCAAGAAAAAGAAAAACAGAGACCAGCTTCTTTCAAATGAAAAACTCTTTGACAATTATTTGGTTCTGTGTATTAGATATCTTATACAAGTATCAAAAAAGTTAAAAGAAATTCGACAACATTGGTTTTTCAAAATCGAGTGAATGCGGACAGTAGTGATCCAGCAATTGGCTAAGACACCAATCTATTGCGGATGCCAGAGCACTGGATGGAATCCCGTAGATGCACCACTTATCGAATAGCTGGGGCGGGCGGTCTATCAACAATTGCATTTCGGGAAGCTCAATTTTGTACGTATAGATTTACACTAGTTTTTTAATAGCTGATGACTACTTTGAAGTATTAGCCGTGGCGTGATGGTAAGTGCGATTGACTGTCATGCCGGAGGTCTAGGTTCGACCCCCAGCCTCACCACCTAATAATTAAAAAAAAAAACGCGGCTACTGCCTCTTGCGAGGAATTGACAAAACCTCCAAGAGTATCATCTGTGTGCCACTCACATTAGCCGTTCGGATTCGGCAATAAACTGTAGGTCCCCTCCATTTTAGCAGACACGCACACAGGAATGGTTGTTGTTTCTTTCCAGTTTCTTTCATCACAACATGGCTTTCTGTGATTTTTTGCGTTTGTGTTTGTTTTTTGTTTTTGCTAACGGTGTCACTTTCAAGGGGTAATTTTTCGTTATGGTTTTCGTAAGCATTTCGTTGTCATGTTGGAGACCAATGAAAAATTTTGTTCCGCATCAGCAGCTTTAGTTGGAAAAGGCCTAGGGGAAATCTAGCGTATATACATTTATTTGTGATGAAATTGCAAAACACACTGAACACAAATAAATCTATCAGTTGTCAAATTTCCTGTCATTGAAAATAGCATTGCCAATATGAAAATCAAACCTCTATAAAAATACCCTTTACCTGCGAACTTAAATTTTTTTGGTGGCAATTCGTAAAGCTACTCAATTTTTTTAAACAATTTACAAAAAAAATACTATAAAAAACTATATTCTTTTGTTTTACTTTTCTATTAAACCTTAGCTCTTTAGAAGAAAAGCGTTAAATTTAATATTTTTGTTTTTAAGTAGGTATTTAGGTATATATACCTACCTACATATAAAACCACAAACACCTTATCCTAATATATATACATACCTATTGATATCATTTTTGTAACACCCCACACGTAGATATCCAATAATAACAATGCCAAACCCTTGCACTAAAAGCACCTATTAAATCGATTAATCTTTCAACATTTATACCTCAATTAAGCACGCAGAAAGTCATTAGGAATAAACCGAATCTGAAAACGTGGTCAACAGCTTGGCTTGCCATTAGTTTCTCTCATTTTTGACCTTTCTAGTAGGTATCTAATCTATAAATAATATAAATTTGGCAGCCAAATGATTAGTATTAACAAAAAAAAACTATTTAGATACTCATAATGTGTATGCGTGTAGCAACTTAGCATTTACCTGTCATATAGGTATATTTATATAATATAAGGAAGTATCTTTACAACACAGAGCTGGCATTAAAATAATTTGGGTTTGAGATTACGTGCTTTCACATAAGTTCAGTAAATTAAGGCAACTCACGAGTCACGACTCACGATACACATATTACATTATTGGACTGAGAAATGAATAAATACAAAAAGAAACCATGCGAAATGTGAGTAATACTTCAACAACAAAATGAAATAAGAACCTTTACGATGAAAAGGTTAAATGACATATGTACCTAGCTAAGTATACACAGGTATAGTTACCTATAATAAAAAAAAATTATTAAAGCAATGTTAAATACATGCAATTCTCATTTCTGGTTTCCAATTGTTCAATTAATATGTTTGTGTTTTTTTTTTTAATTTTAAAATTGCGCATATAAGCCAATTCATGCTTGAAACAAATTTCAACAAAAAAAGTCAAGAACAATTCGTTTTCGTTGAGTCTAAAGTCCAAGTTGTCTGACTAGGCCGGTGTTCAAAGTCCAAAACCTGGTTTGTTTGGAATTCTCTTTTTTTTTTTGTTTAATTTTGATTCTCTTTTCAAAAAATGACTAAAAGGCATATAAATTGCAAATGAAGTTTAAACCTATTTGCGAATGAATTTTTGTTCATTTAAGTGAAAGAGAAAAAAATACAATAAAATTTGTTTGAGACAAAAATAATTTTTTTATCTTTGTTTTTTTTTTGTGATCAAACATATTCAAGTTCCTACTACCTACCTTATTTATACGACTTAGAAAAATATAAATACGATAAGATTTGATAAAAAAAATTCAGACAATTCAAACAATTGTTGATTCCTGCAAACTCATCTTAAGGTCACTGTGCGAAGAATAACATAGACTATGAAAAGGTAAACAACAAAAAAAAACAAATAATTTTGATTTAAAAGTTAATTTTTTATATCTGATATTTATGGCGGAATTGCTAGTAAGCATTTTAATTTAGGTTATAGGTAAATGAGGCTAAAAATAAAACTTCAAAATTGCAAAATTAAAGTAAATATTGGTAAATAAGCACATTAAAGAGTTGTTTTGTTTAAATAAATAAGTGCAGTTAATTTGTGTTCAGGGACGTCACCGGTATTGAGATAGCGCGGGCCTAGTATGTTTGAACACGGGCGAATGTTCGTAAAATACGGAAAAAAGTGCAGTCTAGGTCTAGGTAGGTATACTAGGTTCATAACGAAGATTTTTGACCCTTCAAATTTGAATTTATGTACATAATTATGTACATAGATATCCTGATCTTATGTTATTCAAAAAAATCAGAGTGATTATTTTGAGTTAATGGAAATTAGAATTCTCCTTTAGAACTTATTGTTGACTTGCACATAATTAATTTAGGAATTATATAATCCAAAAGCTAGTACCTACTTACCTATTAATATATTGTGGAACGAATGTATTTTAAGACATCCAAATATTCTTAGTCACATTTTGCAAAATTAAAAATTCCATTCCCTATTTCAAGGTATTTGGTGAAGTAGGGAATGCCCAAGATGCAAGAGGTTTCAGTGGGTATAGGTGGGTACTTTAAAGACGATTTGCGATTTATGACTTCTCAAAGTATCAGCAAAAACGGAAGGAAATAGAAAAACATAACATAGCCATCAAGTGGTCTGCCATTGGATGAGAACAATATTTCTAAGTGGCAGTTATATGTATGTACCTAATTATTTTCATTAGATGTGGATTATTATTTTTCAACGTGGATTTAGGGTAAGATTTTCTGTGATAACCGCACACAATTTTTTCTCGGAAATCTTTTGCTCCTTTACGAAAACTGAATGCTTTAAGGCCAAGCGTATTAGCGGAGAAGTTTACAAAACACAATGAAAGTTAATTAAAATTTCTTCTTAAATTAACTTTGATTTTTTGCAACCTACAATTTTTGCCTCAATTTAATTAAATGTTTCCATTTTTCTGTTGCAGTAGCCGTGGCGTGATGGTTAGTGCGATGGACTGCCATGCCGGAGGTCAAAGGTTCGATCCCCAGCCTCGCCACCTATTTATCTAAAAGAAAAAACGGCTACTGCCTCTTGCGAGGAATTGACAATTCCTCCAAGAGTATCTCCTGTAACGCTCGTTAGCCGCTCGGATTCGGCAATAAACTGTAGGTCCCCTCCATTCCCGCAGACACGCACACAGGAATGGTTGAGAGTTGTAAGTCACTAGGCTCTAGTTCTCCATGAGCTGCTGTGCCATCAAATTTAATTTATTTTATTTTTTCCATTTTTCTGTCAATTTGTAATATTGAAAGATTCGTTTCATCGAAACCAGTTATTTCATCCCTAAAATACAAATTCAAATAATATCTTCGGAATAAAAAAATGTATCTGGTTCTTAATACATGTGTAAGATGGCATACAGTTAACGAACTTGTCCGCTTGATAACTTTACTTAACTATATAGTCATACTATTATCTTCCTTCGATGATGTACATATAGCGGACTTATTCGAATCTCTTACCAACAGTGCGGAAGTGGGCGTTCGGCGAATAACCAAAGAAGATAATTTTTTTCTCGATATGGATTTATTTTTTTTACTTTTTATTAATTTGTTTTAAATTAAAGTTTAAATCTTTTTATGACCTAAAACAGTGATGACAGTCTCTCCGATAACTATAAAAAGTTATAGTTAATTATTAGGTACAAATTAAAGTTAAAACTCTTGTATTCGGTACTTATTGTTTATTGCTTCATGATAAGTAAAATAGTTAATTCTTGTAAATAAGTCCAAAGGTTTGTTTTTAAAGTAAAACAAAACCTCCTGGTTTCTATTTTTGTCAGTAAAATAACATATTTCAGTCAAAAACAAGGTAATCGTATTCGAAACACCTTAAATCCAATAAGCTCTTGTTTAACTATCAAACTGGATTAAGTTTTTAATGTAAATACATTTAAATACATAAATGTATACCGTTTACTGAAAGAACAAATATTTTCCATTCATTTTTTTAATGAAACAAAAGTATTGATAAAAATATTTCTTTTGAGTCATTTCATAAAAAAATTATTATCGCTTTTATAAAATTGTTTGTTATGGAATAATTAGCTTAGCTTTGCATTTAATAACTTCAACCTTGAAATAAAGGTAATTGATAATTTCTTAAGATCTTTAAGAAAAAAATGTGTTTTTGTGTATAATTAATTTAATTTAAAATAATTTTATATAATGCTTCTTAATTATAGTGTAGCGAATGGAAGACAAAGAACTTCTTCATTAGGAGCTTTTTTGAAGTGCCACTGACTTTATTTATATTTTTTATTATTTTAATCAATTTATTCTTAAATTTTTCTCATTTTAATTTAAGAACGTTCTGGTGTAACCAATTACTGAAATAATCAATTACTTGCTTTTTAACGCCTTTGTCGGTTGCACTTAAGCTTAAGGCAGTATTGGAAGAGGAATAGGATTGTATTAAATTATTTAACAATAAATTTAATCTGAAAACTGATTGTTTTTTAACCCAAATTTTGTAAGATATAAAACATTTCTAGAAGCAGTCAATATCAGGCAAATAAGAACATGTTATCAGGTGTGAAACTAAATTAGCAAACTTAAGATAAAAATCATTTTTCTCAAAATTTTGAAATATGTAAGCTCATTTCGCCTCTAATTCTTAACAGGCATTTTTATTCAGTAATGGTTTTCAAAAGTTTATAATTTTGCGTGCACTTTTTTTCAGTATTTAAATAGTTTTTCCTTTATAATTCACAGAATTTTGGAATACAGATTTTTGGAATACAGCATTTTTTAAACAAAATTTTGGCATACATATCTACAAGGCTGCTTAGCATATTGAAAAGAACGCTAGAGAATGTGTTGTTTGGGTCAAAAGTGTAGAAGGTTAAGACAAATTTCTAAAGAAATGCTTTAAAAAAGACAAAAAATTATCAAAAAACATGGGCAATATCAAATTATAACTTTAAAAAAAAAATTCTTATTTAATTTTTTGAAAATAATCCCACAGTCTCCACCCCTCTCTAAAACGCACCCTTTTTACCATAAATATTTCTATGTACAAATTTTTGATTCTCGGTTTTTATGCCGAATGAAACATAAGTTTTATCAACGGTCCATTATTTTCAAAAAAGGTTTCGAATTAATATTTACTAGTTGTCCTGAAAGTTTAATAAATTGGTATTTTTGACATAAGACTTCAACTATATCACTCACAAAACGAGTATCCAGTACCCATATAATATAGATTGTTTGTAATATCGAAGTATCACTAAACACACGAGTATTTTTGTAAACTGATGTAGAAAAATAACATTTCCCCTTTAACTAACAATAAAAACCAAATGAAAACCAAAAACCTCTGAAGCATTAATAAATTGAAATCTGGTAAATTAAAAATTCGACAAGGATAAAAATAAATCAAAGACATTTCGAAACCAATTAAAAAACTTAATACATAAAACGTGCTCAATTTGACTTGAGATTTAATTGAACTGAAAGAGTGTACGTATTTTGTTTTCCAGATTCAACCGAAAGCAGTTATTTCGCTCACCACTTTTAATTTCATACGATTGTATCAAAATGTCTCCAAAATGCCTTTAATAACGGAATAATATACTATATTTTAATTTAAAAACTAAAATTAAATTCTACTGAAATTATATACTACCTTTGGAAACCTGCATTTGTTTTAATTGTTTTCAAACTAGTTTTTTTTTTATTATCGAAACTGCAAAACAACAAGACTGTTATTTGAAAACTGTCACATGTTTCTTATAATATTAAAAATATGCTGATAACGCACGTGCGGAACGTGCGAATTGATGTGATTTGAATTCTTCAGTTAGCTTAACGTGACACAGAATGCGCGTTTGACACTTCAGTTGCCTACAAAACAATCACTTAATTAATTAACCTTTTTGATCTGTGTCTTGAGTTATAATTTGATAACACATTTTGTTTTTACAGTGCAACTTCCGTAAGTCGAACTCTCAAAATGAAAGAAAAAAATTCGAGTTATAGAAACTTCGATTTATAGAAATAACAACAAAACTTTTAGATTTATTGTTTTATTTAATTATAAGGATATTCAAAGAGGGACAATAAATTTTAATCAACACAAGTTTAAAAAAATAATTATCATTCGTTAACATTTTCTTAATGCATTTTGACTTGTAAAATGCTTTAGTTTCATGAAATGGATTGAAGAAACTATTTCATAGGCTTCATACACTTAAGCTTGCCTCGGCTGCCTGATGAGTAAGCCTTCATCTGGATCCTTTTTACCGTCACTCATGGTTTCCACTTCAGAAGCTACCGAAAGCAAAATCTCTTCAACAGACGTCATATGACAAAGAATAATTTCATTGTCCTAGTAAATGTATTCTTGAAGGCTTCACCTCATGTCTTGTGTATTAGTGGAAAATTCTTGCATTTCACTGAACTCATGTATGGGTACACCAAAGTCTGCGTGAATTTGATTACAAGATATCTCAAATTCACTTATGACCTCCAGTTTTTGATCAAAAGTTAGATGCTTTAATTTTCTTCCTGACATTTTTTTTCTTCAATAAGAAATTTTAAACACAACATCTACGCATAAAAAACTTCACCCGTAACAAACCGAAGTTTGACATAAAAATCATACATATGTACATTACATACCTACTCAAACAACTTTAAAAATTATGAAATCACACAGTAAATTAAAGAAAATTAAAAAACAAAACTTCGAACAAAAGGGATTCCCCGAGCCAGAGAAAACTTCGAATAAATTTAGAAATGTACTAAACAAACTTGCAAGACTACATTCAAAATTTGAAAAAAAAAATTTGAAAATAAAGAAGAAAAGTTCGAGTTAAAGAAACTTTTTGCCACCAAATGCGGTCTAAAAACTTCGAAATAGAGAGAATTTTGAGTTACAGAAGTTCGAATTACGGAGGGAAAAATTCATGAAAATTAAGTTGAAAACGCAAAGTTCTCAATAAAACTTTGAGTTATAGAGAAATTCGACTTATGGGAGTTCCACTGAAGTATACTTTGTAGGTAAAAGATTTTTTCTTTTGTTTTTATTTAATTTTTTTTTAATTAATTGAATAGCAGATTGTTACCTTTTTGAACTTATGGTTTTAGTGTGCAGCTTTGTTAGATTGAAAATATACTGTTGGAATAGGTCTAGGTTGTATGAACATACAAAGTAATGTATATATTTAATATTTTTAATTTAGTAATAACATAGTAATGTTTGGAATATCAAGGAAACTATTAAGTATTAAGCTTGTGGTCGAAGTTGTTTAAGCTTATTTATTAAGATTGTGCTTCTGTTGATTCCAAAATAGATTGGAATAATGGGGAATATGAGTTCTTAAACCATCGACTTAATTTTCACATAGTTAATCGAATATCGAATAACTAAAAAATAAAAAAAAGACACAAATGTGTCATGTGTTATAATCTAAAAATGAAGGATAATATTGAAAATTAACTCTCTGAAGACTTAAGTGAACATCGTATGCTATGTTTTACCAATAGTGGAATCTATATAAATTGGTTAGTCATCTAGACTGGGTTGCTTCCTGAACCAAATATGATATGAAATACGAAATATGCCAAGGACTATGGAATTTCATTTACTAAATTTTCAAAAATTGTTCTCCAATCTCTTGAGAATTTTATAATTTATTACGGATTTTACATCCGGCACAAGAACAAGATCGCGTCGTGCGTTATTAAATTGTTTTGTTGGTAACATTTTATTGGCTGACTGACACACAAAAAACACGATTTTTCAAATTGTCTTAATTAAAGTTCATTAATTTTAAAAGTTCACTGTGGCGTATACGTACTATTTTTTTTTCGCAACGATTTTCATATACAGGATTATTTTTATTAGATGTATCAAAACGCTTAACGTATAGATTGGGTTGAGACAAAAACAAAAAACCCTGTGGCAGAGGGTCAATTGTCCCCCCCGCCTTCTTCAGCTGAGATGGGGAATTACCAAAAAAAAATCAAAAAAAAAATGACAACAGTTAATATTTTATGCTATAGCTATTTTAAAACACAAAATTTTACACTCTTATTTTATTTTTAAATCAAGTTGCTCAAATCAAAGCAAATTTTAACACATTTAAATAAATTAATACATACATACATTTAACCATTTCAATAATTTTTTAATTGCGACATTTCAAAAAATTTGGCAGTTTTCTTTTCTATTTTAATTATTTCGTGGTAAACAGTTGTAGATTTTGAAAATGAAAGTAGCCTATGTCCATCCTCATGTTCCAAGCTCTCACAATACAATTAACCAATTACCAAACAGACAGACAAACAAACTTTCATTTTTTTTATTAATAATAATAATAGGATTTAATTTTGTATGTTTTTGTTTGAGTTTAAAATCAAATTATTAATTATCTTAACTCAAAATTCCCTACATTTCACATAATTAAATCAACAAAAAATACATACAACATACGACTCATTTTAAATCCATTCACCTGAATAGAACTGTCATAAACAGCAACCACTGCACCACATTACACATCAATTATTTTGAATGGATGAAATTGGCAAACTTCATAAAGCCTAACCTGAATCCTGATAAAAACGATTGTATCAAGTTTATGCTTTGGAGTTATGTGATTGTGGAATTGGAAAATCTATTTTAACATAACAAATACCTAACAGGAAAGAGGATTAATATTTGATATAAATACAGCACACAAATCTGCATTATGGTGGTTCTTAATTCACAAAAAAAAAATGTTGTTTCACCGTTAATCGGTTTTAGATATTTACAAAAATACCTTATTTGTTTTAAATTTATTTTATACCCTTGCTGGCACTGTTATATTACCTTGTCTTAAATAGACTTATTTCTGATATTAAATTTAGTTACCGCATTTCATTTCAACTGCAAATATGTAGTTACATTTTAATAGAGCAAGTAAATTACAAAGAAAATATAAAAAATAGTCTATTTTTATAATTTTCTGAAAGAATTTTACATATTATACGTATAGGATTACCTATATTTGAGCTTTCGAAATATGGTTGTTGATAAAATTTTAATGAAATGTTGAAGAACTCTTTTTTCTTTCTTTTTTTGGAAAATTTAAACATCAATGTTAAAAAAATAAAAATTTATTTAATACCTACTTTGAAATGGCTGATGATGTGGTATCAATTACGCTTCCCAGGATGTAGGTAAGGTAGGTGCAAAATGAGCGTTACGGAGTGGAGTGGGTGCGGAAATGAAATATTACTTGAATTGTTACCTTTAAATCAAGTCAATGAAGGGGATTAATAAAAAATTGAAAAAAAAAACAGGTTTTTTAAATGTGTATTTGTAAAAAAGTTTGTAACTTAATTTTCGCAAAAAAAAAACAAAAAAGCAAATAAGAACCACCCTAATACACATATACCATCTACATATATGGTTTAGTGCATTTCAAATTGCTTTTGAAATTCTATAGATATATTTGATTTGTCTGCCTGTTTTAGTAGAGGCGTATATTCTTACAATATAGTATATACAATTCAAAGTACAGTTAGGTACTTTTCAAGTAGGTCTCTATTCCCATTTGAAGTAGGTAAATTCATTGAAACAGATAGTTCTAATTATTCTTTGATATATATTTAATTGTTTCATTAAAGTTTTAATTTAAATTCCTCGATTTGATTCTGAAGCCTTAAATAAATGGAATTAAATCAGAAGCTGGAGATAAATATTTTTACTTGGAGTTAATTACAAATTAAGTTTTATTTGTCAAAGGATTTACCGAATTTACGATAATATGTAAATTTTGCACTCGGTATTGAGGTTCCTATTTTACATAAATAGTCAAGAAAATTGAACTCAAAATTTTAATCAATCCTGATATTACGATGACATAATATAGAACACGAAAAAAGTGTGTTTCGCAATTGTGCTGATCTTCGCTCCGTTGTATTAACCGCTCAAATGGTTTTCTTTCAGGATTTTAAGTGATTTCCTCAAGATCAAATTAAAATTTTCTAACTCGAAAAAAAAAAAAAACCATACCTGCCATACAACCTGGGAAAGCTTCAACGCGATCTAACGATTAATATTTAGAATTTTTGTATGTACCTATACTTATACTATTATTGGTACATGATTAAGAAAAAAAAAATATCTGGTAACGTATTTTAGGCTTTCTTTTTTTAGGGTTTCACTGTGATTTTCTGCAAAAAAATTAATCGCTACTCTTCGAAACTGGTTGTGTCAAAACTTATTAAAATTTAAATAATATTTGTGAATATTTATTGTTTAACGAAAAGATCTATCAAAAATATAGTGATGTATGTACCTAAGTAATGTACGTATGTACATATGTATATTTTACATAATATTTTCGTCGAACCTAAAAACTTGTACATACTATTTATACATTTTTTTTAGTTGCAAGACATCCAAAATAAAGGAGATTTTTAAAGCACAGAAGGCCATCTATTGCAGGCGGATACTGGAAGAACTTAAACTGATGTTTTTTGGAAACGTTTGACATTGGTCGAGTTCATAAAAGTAAAACTTTAGCAACACTGCCACATTCAAGTCGCATTTCTGCAGGAAAATACAGTCTGCTTCAAATTTTGTTCACTGTTACATATAAAAGCGTTCATGTCTGCTTTCAGCATTAAAATTACATTTTACCCAAAATGTACATAACTAGTACCTACTATTTTTTTACAATTGATTTTTGCAGTGATTCAGCAAGTTTACTTTTATGAACTTGGGGATTATGTGCATCATATTTATCATATTTGTTATATTAATTGACGACATACGTACATTATATATGAAATGTAGGTATACATATGTATATGCGGGGGTTGAACTTTTTCTAGGTTTTTGAAATTGTTTGTTTGCATTTGCATTTTTAAAGTGCATTATGGTAGTGTTAGGTTCACGTTATCGCTGCCAGACCAATGGAATTCAGTTTAAAAAAAAACTTATATTTTTGCATTTTAAAAGTGCATTTGGGGTAATGTTACGTTCGCGGTAACGCTGCCAGACATGAAAACATGTCTTGACAGATAATAATCTAATTTATTTGCAGAATATTAAAAAAAAAACTTTAATTTTGTTATTGCATTTTGAAAGTGCATAATGGAGGTTTTAGGGCCACGGTATTGCTGTTAGGTTGGTGGAATTTAGTTTGGATACTTACTAAGTACTCGTGAACAGATTTTGGTTTTTTTTTTGGTTGCATTTTAAAAGTGCATTATGCAGTTGTTAGGGCCGTAGTATCGCTGCCAGACCAATGGAATATAGTTTGGACACATATAAACATTATGCTCACAAAATTTGGAGCTGTATAAAACACCTTAACTTCGCTCATTTTTTTTGAAATTTGAAAGCGCATTATGGTGGTCATAGGGCCGTGATATTGCTGCAAGGTTAATGGTATGTAATTTGCACTGGTTTAAAACCAAAGATAATATAATAAAGGACGCCGAATTCACGACCGAAAAACTGTTTTAAAAAATAAGTAAACATACCTACACAGCAGTATTTGAACAATCATTTTTCAAGTATTTCGAAAACAGGAAATATGGGATCGCAGTTATTTCAAATCTCATAACAATTTATCAAATTTCACTCTTTACTATTCCAAATCATTTACTCATTTATTCCGGACATTTATAAACTTTCAAATTTTGAATTTCACAAATTTATTAAAAGTTATTCCATTTTCACTACATAATTTATACCTAAAACTTATGAGATTCTCTATAACCGCCCAACAGACCCCCGAGATCGGAATGATTTAAATTTGAACTTGTTTCGTCCGGTAGCGAAAAATATTATGTGAATTATATAATGTGGGTTTTAAACTTTTATACAAATATTTATTTCAAAGCAAAGCTCCGAACCGACATTATAAATTATTTGACAATAATTGTTGTGACAGAAGCTCAAAGCTTTCATTTAATTTTTCCTGATCTAGCTTTTGAATGTTAAAGAAACCAATATTTTTGAAAAAAAAATCCAATCCCGACGTAAAATCTTACAAAATGCAGCATGTCCGCCTTCTGGTTACTGCATTTTGACATCTTGAATTTCAATTCAAATCGAATAAAACCATAAAGCAATGAATATTATAATTGAATAATATCATTTTGACGGATAGCAATTTGACATAATTGTATATATCAATCCGACGAATGTCAATTATGACAGATTTCAGTCATGATAGTTTAATGGAATTTATTTAGGGCTTGTTTGCACTCATTTGCGTTTACTCTTTGCATTGATTTTATTCAATTTAGAGAAAAAACAAAGAGATAAATTTCTTTAGAATATTTTTTTGAAAAATTGAACGGCGGCGGGTGGCGGCATTGCTTGGAAAGATAGGGACCAATTTCAGTGTACGTACACATTCTTGCTTATAAAATCTGAAAGTTAGATAATTTAGATATTTAAAATCTTGAAAATAATACTGTGGTAACACAATCTACGAATATTTTCGGTTGGTTCATCCTTTAAAATAAAGCAGCTGTTTTCATTTTTTTTTTATAGAAAAACTTAATTTATTTGAATAAACTTTTTTGACACAGATGAAATAAATTTTGAAATTCTTGAGTTTATTTCTAAGCATGATATTAAATTATTAATTTATTTCTATCCTGGAGTTACGTTCTCGTTTTCTAAACAAATTAGAATGACAAATCATCACACAACAGAAGGTACGACTTAATTTTAATTGTTTTGAGTTAGAGGTTTCATTAAGGTTTATAAAGGTGGATTTACATTAATCTTCATGTGAGTTCTGCAAAAAAAGAAAAAGGGATTGAAAGTATTAAATTAATGTTTCTTGGATTGAGAGAGAAGAACAAAAATGCAGATATCTTCATGAATGCATATATTATAGGAAATTTGAAAAATGCTGAGCTCGAAAAAAAGAGATAGAACTCATTTATTAAATCGAGTTCGAATTAACATTTTTTCTTGAGTTATCATAAAGAACATTCTTTGAATTACAGAATGAATTTTTAAATTAAACATGTAGTTTCTTAACTCATTTTAAGAAGTCTGATGGTAAAGCTTTATTTTGTTTTATTTGACAATTTGAATATCGACATTTATTTTTAAATTAATTAAACATTTATAAAAATAAATCTTTAAAAATCTAAGCCATGAAAGTATGCATGCATTTGTGATTCAATTTTATTTCGTTTTATAATAATTTGCTCTCCCAAATGGAATAAAAGACCATACAAAAATCCAAAAACTTTTAAAACTATATTCATGAGGCGGGAAGTTAAGTGCCAAATACCTTAAATTTTCCTACATAATGTATGCTGTTTTTTACTTAGGCCAATCACCACACTTTTCCTTTAACCTTTCACTTCCACGATTATACAGAATTTTTGCTTTAAGGGTGGCCTCCTGGCTTTTAGAGAAAACCTTTCAACCACTAAAGTTTAAAGCTAAGCTTTACAAAATGGGTAATTATAAAGAAAACTATTCAAATATGTATGTGAACATGTGCATAAATAGTGAAAGGGCTAAAAGTCTATGCAAAAGTTGTTACAACCCTTTTCTGGTGGTAAACGGTTGGCTTTTAGGTCAGTTTGAACAATTTAGTTTTCAAACTTTTCCCAAATCTTCATATCAAATTAGTTAAATGACGTTGACGGTTGGCAAGGAATTCTATGAGATACTTTTATTTGAGTTTTTGGTCGAAACATTCTCACGGTTTCGTGGTCTATCCCGTAAGTAAAAACAATCTCACAATATTACGTGTTGACCATGCCAAAAGCAAAAACAGATCCAACAGAATCTATTTAAAAGTCCTTTTGTTGCTATCCAAATATAAAAAAAAAAACTTTTCAAGAATATCTTAAATGCAGCTGGGAGAAAAAAAAATAAACACACACAACCTAAAAAACACTTTAAAATACAATGTATGCTTTTTTGTACTGAAATATACTTTCAGACAGAGTGACAAAAAAATTGAAAACGACAACGATATTTTTCTAACAAGAATAAAATAAAAAACTCAAATCCTCAAAAGCTATGCGTTTTCTCACCCAGTTTGAGGTAGGTTGCTGTTGCAATCAATGAAGGTATAGAGGGAGCTTTCAGTACCAAACCATTTAAACGAATGTGTGGATACTTTTTGTGGCATTAGAAGCCGGATTTGAATCGGAAAGTTAAGTCGACAAACAAACAGAGTAATCTGTTAGAACTTTTCCCTGCTGACGACGCAGTAATGTTGATTCTTTGAACACTTTTTCCAAAGCTTTTGGTATCTACATGCTTAAAACAAAAACAAAAAAATTGTCATAGATTTTTTTAAAGGTCGAATATTGTTTCAGATCAGATACCTACTACACATGGGCTTGTATGGTTCTTTTTATGACGAATTTAAAAGCCTTCTATACGTATAACTACTTTAAAGGTCTACCGTATAGTGTAAGGTCTATCGTTTAGTGTATACAACCTACAATGTGTGAACTTTTGATATTTATTCTGGTCAAGAGAGATTTGAATCCTATTTAAATATAGTATAGAACGCCGCCGACAAAGAATATATTTTACCCTTTTTTTTTATAGAAAAGAATATAGAAGTGTCTGTTTGTCTAGACTTTTATGATAATGTTATTTGGTGTTTAGGTGGGGCATTGTATGTTTTAGAGGATTGATGCCAAAAGTTATTATTAAGATGCCACCCAAGTCATGCTGGTTCATACTCGTTCAAAAATGATTTTGATCAAAAT
This sequence comes from Epistrophella euchroma, assembly GCA_947049315.1. Lineage (NCBI taxonomy): Eukaryota > Metazoa > Arthropoda > Insecta > Diptera > Syrphidae > Epistrophella > Epistrophella euchroma. The sequence continues at coordinate 36,867,093 of OX346248.1, forward strand.
GTATATGGCGAATGTTAAAGGGCTAAGTCCACGATGTCTGACTTTTTGTAATTATTGATAAACAACGATTTTTTTTTTCAACATTGAACAGAATTTGATAAGCAGTATGCACGACTACTGGATAACATGCATGAGTTTACTGATCCAGTTGGAAACTATAATGAAGCTTCATATCAAAAATGTATGTTAATGGTTTAATAATTTAGTGTAACGAAAAAATGTTAAAATAATTAAAAGCAGTAAAATTTATTTTGTTCTTGGTTTTCTTTTTTTTTGAAATTTTCCACAACAAATAATACTTGAGTAGTTCATCGGTCGACCCATAACTCGAAAATAAGGCAATTTTATCATAAAACAACACAACCTATCCCACAATTCAAATTTGTTTGCAAAATTTTGAAAATAAGTGTTTTTTACAACCATGCACGTTGGTCATTTTAGGTACGAAGCTTAATCAAAATTGTACGTCACAGTATTCCCTCCAAACGTTTTTTTTTTCACTTAAGACACTTGACTTTATGTTTTTGGTTATTAATGGCACCTCCCACAGAACCAGTTTGAAGTGATTTTCATCAATTTTAACTTGCGATATTGGGTACTATGGGGCAAGTTTTGGATTCGTAAAAAAAAAATCGAACTCCGAGATAACAATCAAGCATGACATTACCATGATAAAGAACGCGAAAAAAGTGGGTCCCGCAATTCTGCATGTCTGTACTGTACCTTGGCCTACAGCCTGAACCACTGCGATTTTGTTCAAACTTGGAGCATAAGATTTTTAGCTGATTCCCTAGAGGGGAAATCGAGATATGTTTTTAGCTTTGACGATTTTTTTTAATTTATTGAGTGTACTAGTAGTAGTATGGGCTATATTTTGGTGAAAATTTACCGTAAACCGTTGTTAGCGGTACCTGCCATAGAACCGTTTTTTTTTTTTTTTATTTTCGACTTTCTCTTTAACCGCTTAACCGATTTTGATCAAAATTTTTAGTTAGGAGGCCCTATCAAGTATGAATAATACTTTATAATTGTTAAGAATATAAAGTTTTCGAAATCTATTTTTTTTCATTTTTTTTTCTAAAATAAAATTATTCTTATATCCAAAGTAAATGGTACTTTCAATACAACTGCTTAAAACCCGTTAGAGATAATTTTATTGTTCTTCGAAAACAACTACTCTGATTTTGATCAAAGTTATCAACTTACAAGAATAAATTTTACATTAATTATTTATTTAAATCAATAATTACTAGCAATTTGCTTACCAATTTTTTTTCTTAAAAACGTTTACAAAATTTTATATATATAAAAAAATTATTTGAAACACTTTACGTTGGTGTCAAAGCAATTTTATTTTATGTTTATAACATAAAACATTATGTTAATTATAAAAAATTTTTAAGGTTTTTAGGAATCTTAGTCCAAATTCAAAAATGAGCACTACTACCCAATTTTTAACCTGATTAGCAAGTTTTGTTTTAAACAAAAGGTAATTGATTATTGCGTAAAATAATTCTATGATGCAAAAATTGGCTTATCTACATCAATGGGAAATTAAACAAAACCGAAAAGGAACAAAATTGAAAAAGAGATTCGTCAATTTTTTTCAAATTTTTTTTTTTTATCCAGCTTGTTTTGAAAAGGTATTTTTCAATTTCAAAGTTCTGTCAGTTCAGTGCACAGCATGAATGAACTGTATATTGTACAATCGTTTTCAGCCATCATTGCGGGCTTTTCACATATTTTTTTTTGCCAATAACACAAAAGTACCTACCCTGTATTCTGTTCATGACAGTGCTTTTCAGGTGAATAAATAAAAATGATTAAACCTTTGCAATTTTCTACATATGTATATGGACAAAGGAAAAACCTATAAAAAAAAAGTTTTAATGGTTATTATGATGGAAAGAGTTAATTTACCCAAATAGCCAGCTTACTTATTTGAAAATTACAAAAAATTAAACCAAATTAATGATTTGGGTTTCGATAATTATTGAGTATTTACATATTTTAACTGGAATCTACTTTGTGGTGCTTTTGAATGTTTTTCTTAATTTTTAATGATGGCGGTTGTGATCAGAATAATTAAATTTCCAGTAAACAGATATTCTTCGTGAACTTAACACAAAGTTAAATATAGTGTTAAATACCGCAAGGTGTCAATTTTCGAAAAAATCTAACATATTTTTCTCGAAGTATTGAATTAAAAAAAAAATTAATGTCATGCAGTTTCCTACTAGGTTGACATTTTCCTTCCTCTGATTGACTGTTTGTATAAAAGGATATCGCCATTTCAAAAAACGTTAAATGACAAAATGTCAATTGTAAACCTAGAAAGATTGGAATAAAAAAAATATAAAATTATTTCAAAGGAAGAGCCTTCGACTTCTAAAAGGCAGCGGCCATCATTAACGACTATACAAAAATAAATACATACAATAAAATTTAGTCTTTACTTATGTATTTTATAGTAACAAAAAATATGAGACTTATTTAATAAACAAGTTGCTCTATGAAAAGGAATCAATTGAAATGCGGTGGTGCACTTGGGCGTATAAGTACTTTTTTTATTGTATTGAACCCTTAAAAAAAAACTATTAAAATATTTTTTTTTTTTGGGTTCGGATTACTAAATGGAAACTAAGCCAAAATATTCTTAGAAAAACAGAATACGAATGAAAAATATCCCCAAATAAAAAGAAAAAAAAATTACAGAGCACAAATATCACATTTGGTAACTGTTAATCAATTTTATCGCAGAAATTTCGCATTTATTTCATTATTTAATTGGAAAAACTATTATCAATTAAAAATTGACGTAACATAAGGAGTGAAAAATCACCCCAGTATGAAGATTTTGGTGTGCCCCTTTTGTTTATAAAAAAATATATTTAAAAAAATTCGTGCGAATTATTTATATCATTTTTAAAAATAAAATACAATATAGTGAAACAAAAAAATGTTCGCCTCCATCTTCTGATAAATTGTTGTAGTCAACTTGTGCAGAATATATTTTTTCTTAACATGTTGGTCATAATTATTGCTTTTTGGATCATTTTTCATTTTTCATGATTTTGTGACGATTTTTCAGTTATTATCATTGATAAAATTAGGGACATATTTCATAATGAGAAAACACTTAATTTTGCCGGTACATATTCAATTTCATAAAAACTTTTCTTTCTTTTTATTAGGGACTCTCTCATTTTACTTTTCGGGCATTTTTCCTTTTGTGTGAAATTTTCAAATGTAGCTGTTTTTCGCTTTGAAATAGCTTCTTTTCTGTTTAGGTTTTGGTTTTTTGTTGGGGGACTATTTTTATAGAGTCTTTGTCATCGTATGTAGCTAATTTCGGGTTTTAATAAACCCCCGAGTTTCCTAGTAACTATTCTGACAGTAAAAATGTCATGAAAAAATGCCGTCAGACGCATTAATTTTGCAACCAAAAAATGTATTATATGTCGCTGTCGGCTAGTGCACTCTGCAACACTACGTCGCAATAAGCGAAGATTACCAATGGACTAGCATTTTCGCTGTAGTTTCTCTGGATGGGGTTTTTCAGCCTCAAAGTCTTTCCCCTGGAGCCAGGCTTGTGTATCAATAGTTTATATCACATTAAAACCTTGGAAATCTCCGGGAATCTGAAAAACTAATTTCGATAAATCTGATGATAAAATACAAAACAAAAATATTCAACTGAAATAATTTCTTATTTAACACTGATTATTTGGGACACAGCTAAAAACATCAGCAGTTTCAACATCGTTTTAAAGTAAAACCCTGTTTTTTGTGGAATCCATTTAAAATTAAACAACATTAAATGACTATACTACAGACGACGCACACGTTACAAAGTGTCTATTAAGCATTACATCGATTTTCTTTTTTTTTTTTTGTAACATATAAATGTCATTAAAATTTATTGCCCACTTCTTCAAATGGAAACAAACTATTTGGGTTTTCTTTTAAATCCACATACATATGTATATTGTATCTACTGATTAAGGTATGAAGTGACGAACATCGTATGCACACTACTTTAATAAAAAAAAAATAAAACCAAAAGTTCATGAAACCGGAAATTGCTGCCCACACTTCTCTATGTGGTTTTTTTTATTCAAAAAGGATCCAAACATGAATTGGTATGGCATACTAGCTACTATATCCTATATAATCCTGTTTCAGTAAAAAAAAATAAAGAAGCTAAACTGTTTTGCTATAGCCCAAGGGGTTGCGTTTCAAACATGAACACTTCCACAGAGTGTAATCGTTTAATCTTATGGCATTCTGTTGATGTTTTCTTGTTCTTTTTTTAAGCACAAACTGTGTCACACCAACATTCTCGTTTGTCTTCAATTACCACCGAAGATCGTCCATTTTGTATGTGTGACAGTCTGGGCTTTAGATTATGTCTATTTTACTTAAATTCAATCCAACACCAACGAACTTGGGAGCTTTAGATAAAAATATCTTTATCAACAACAAACATACTAACCTGGATGGAAAAAAGGTTGGAGTAGATAAAAGGATGGAAAAGTTGTCGTTTCCTTTTATACCATGTGGTCAACTTGTGGCTTTAAGGTGAGTTGAACAGGTTTGTTTTTTTGAAAAATATTTTCCGGGGAAGTTCAAACTTCGCCAATATAACTTCGTATACAGAATTTAGTTCATTGGTGTGAGGAGGAAATTTGTGAGATAGTTTTTGTTTGGTTATGGTTCTTCTACATTTTAATTAGAATCCATTGTGATTTATACATTTATGTGCATTACCAGAGTAAGAAAAAAAAAACAATGTCAAGTTCTCCATAGAAACATTCTTGTGTTTAACTTCTTTTGTGACATCGGAAAAATAAGTTTTGAAAAACACTTAAACTATATGATTTTAGATACTGAACTCTAAGTTTTATGTGGATTTTTGAAGGTCATGCTAGTTATGTTGGCACACAGGATTTGGGTTAGAAGTGGTAAAAGCACTGAATATTAATAAATTCAGTGGGACTAAATTACGCAAAATTTTTGAACAAAATCAACTTAAAAAAAAATCACATTCTTAGGCAAAAACTTTGGCTTTGAAATTAATTTTTTTTAAAACTATTAAATTTAAGAAATTGATGTGGAAAGCAAGAAAAAAGATGGAATTTTTGTTTTCAAAAAATCTATGTAGGTACATTCGGTAATTTTTAATAATTTCTTTTCCATTTAAAGTCAAATTTTCAGAAATTGCCCCTCTCCGCCCCAAACATTTTTTTCTTATAATGATCTGAGCAATTATCACCCAAATTATCATGCACGAAATATTTTCCTCTTTCTCTTCAAAATACATAGATTTTGTATGTATATTGCTGCAAATTGCTACAAAAGTTAAACTAAAAAATACCCGCCTTTTTTCACATTGGCTTAAGAGGCCACAACACAATGACTCAATATGACAAGTATCAATAAAAATATATGCATATGTTACCGTAAAAAGCCAAAATATTGAAATTCTAGATTTTATCGGTAAATCCTACCTCGTTTTTTATACATAGGATACATTCAAAGTTTATTCTTATACTTAAAATTCTCTGAAAAAAACATGTTATTTTTTTTTTTGATTGAAATATTCACTTTAAAGTATTTTTGGTTTTTCTTTATACGATGACTGTTTTCAGTGTATGTATCAATCAATTTCACTAACTACCCGCTGCATCAGTTGTGCATTTTTGTTCAATCATTTTATTTTTGCCTTATAAATGGACCTATCAATCAAACCATATTGATATAAAGTTTTTGTTCGCATTGAAAACCATAAGAGCCTTTTCCATCATCGAAAAAAAATAAATGTCAATATTTTTGCTATGAGATGAAATCCTGTGGTACTTGTCAAATAGATAACCATAATATTTTTATTTTGTTATAAACCAAGAATTGTGTTTCAAATTAATTTTTTTTCTTTCCTTTCTTTACAAATAGATAAAACTATACCCGTATTTTTCAAAATGCATCGTCTGTATTTTGTAGCAAAACTATGTAAGGATGTCTCGTTAAAAAAAGAACATACACACTTTCACTTGAATGATGGCAGTTTAGTTTACAGTTTGTTCTTTGATATTGAAACTTGCATTTACTTTTTTTTATAATATTAATTGAAGTTCAAAAATTCTTGGGAATGAATGTAAAGTCAAAGTGAGATGAGACTCTATAATTCTTTATACAGTCCTTCAGGATTATTTCACTGAATGTAATTGAGATCAAAAAGAAACTTAACTAAAAACCTTTTTTCTTAGGACGAAGGATTTTATTTTGTATTTCGATGATAATAATTGACAGACAGACTTTCGGTAAGGTTACGACAATATTTCCCATAATAACCATAGTTAATGCTTATACGCAAGTAGAGATTTATGTAATGAAAAATGTTTAAATTTTGTACGTATACAGTGCTAGTCGAAAAAAAAATACTGCAAGAACAAAATTTTTTCAATGTTTACCAAATTGTTTGAAAAATTATAAAAGAAAAAAGAGAAAGAGCCGACAGAAAACTTTTAGAATGTTACATACAAAAGTCCTTAAATAAGGACGCTCGATAGCCTACACTGTATCACAACCTAAGAGGCTTCATGAGTAACTCCTATCACTTTAGACATAAATTTAATTATCGATACCGTTTTTAGATTTGTTTTAAAACACCAAAACTGTAATGTATCCCTTCTAGAATTGAATAGAAATTACCTAAAGATGTAGGTGCAGTTTTTTGTATGGCAAGAGCTGAATTTAAACTTTCTATTTTATTAAAATTGATTTGAAGTTATTATCCCTTCATAGTTTTGTTTTTTGTTTTTTTAATTTAAAATTAGTTTTACCGAAATACGAAATCCTTAGCTTCATTTTATCTTTCTTTTTCCTTATTGAACTAAATCAAAACAGAATTAACAAAAGCTTAGAAATCTATCTATCTTATACGTTATCCTGCAGGTTTTATCTTGCCTAGAGTGTGGTGCATGGTACGTTTTTGCTTGAAAACTTTTTCTTAGAAAACTTTTCAATCTAACTTGCACATAATGGCACTTTATCAATGCAGTCCAGCTCAAAGGTTTTTCTTGTCATGGTATAGTCTTACAACATGAGTTTAAAATTAAAGGAATTCTTTATCTTCAATAGCAGTTCTCTAAGAGGTAATTGATATGCTTGGTTATTAGACATTGACAATAAAAATGATACGTATAATATGGAACTGAAAAGAAGAACATTTAAAAGACCAACAAAATTATGAAAATTACATTTGCAAATTTAATATACCACTTAAATAAACCAGCCATGTAGAAGACTTAGCATTATTTAATTGGACTTGTTAAATATATTAAGTTACGTGTTTTTGTAAAAAAATAAAATAATATCAAAGTCAAAAACAACCTTAAATAGCCAACAAATGAACTTAATATTATATTGAGGGAAAACAGTTATCCGCCGCACATAAAAAAATTGTGAAGCGGGTAGAAACTGCTAACTATTCTTGTGTGAATACAAAAAAAATTAAGAATCGTTTTTAATTTGGCAAAGTCAGAGCCAGTTAGAGAAACAAAACCAAAAATCATAAAAATTGTTATACGTCAAGAAAATTACCTCTAAAGTTTTTCGACTTAAAAAGACCTCAGGGAGCCTTTAGTGTTCGTCTGCATCGTTTGCAGTTTGAAACCCTGTAAAGAAAGTATCAAACATTAAATATTTCCGCTCTGTGATGCCAGAACCCCGACCTAAAATTTTTTGGACCAAATATCTCGGAATCGTTTGCCTATCGTTTATCCAGGCAAGAAAATCTTTCATCTACCCTTGGGAAATGAAGTTATTAAGCTTTTCCTTTTTATAGCAATAAACACAAACCAAAAAAACGCCTCTACCACTCACAATTTCGACTTAGGAAGTTGGGACCAAGAGGTCTCCTTCATTCTTATGATTTCCACCCTTGGTTCCAAAAATATTCAACATTTCTTTTTTATAGCAACTTTCACTAAACAAAAAGGTCGTTTACTGTCTAAAAATAAAGATTTAGGAGGATGAGGCCAACTCTGAATTTGATTGTCCACTGCTCGTTCATAATTATCCACCAAAAAATTTTCTATTGAACAGCCTTGGTTCAGAAAGTATCCAACTTCCCTTTTTTATAGCACCCAACACAAAAAATCAAACTTTTACTTAGAGGAATGGAACCTATAAAAATCGTTTGTCGACCGATTGCCCATGTTAGTGCGATAAGAACACAAAATCGATGACAAAAGTTATTCAACATTCCTTTTTTATAGCACCACCCCAAAAACAAAAAAGTCATCTATCATCCTCAATTTCGAACTAAGGAGAATCGGACCAAGTGGGTTCGTTTGTCCACCAGTTCCTTATGATCGTTCATCAAACATTTTCGTCTTTCCACCTTGTTCAAAAATTATTCTGGCGACACACAGCTAAATAATTCTGTGTGGTACCAATTACTTAATTGGTTGAACTAAATATACATAGATAATCTTGAAAGGATGAGAAGCACTAAAATAAAATTCACCTTCGCCTTAAGATAACAAACACTGAAAGCATTCATACATAAGTAACAAAAAATGCCCTTGGAACTTTTGTGGCTAAGATAAAGTGCATTGCTTATATCATCCTTGGTTAAAATATCATTTTTTTTACAAAGATAAAGTTCTTCAGCTGGAGCATTCATTGTGATCCTTGTGAAGAGCTCGTTTCAAGTAGCCTTGAACTTAGGAAAAATGCGGGTTTAGAAAACTATCCATATAACCTGACAATGTCATGGCTAGGCAATTCAAAACAAAAGAATGTACATCTTAGAAGCATTCTCCAGGCTTCAAGAACAAGTCCTTAAAGCATCGCCATTAATATCTGTTTCTTAAACATTGAAGAAGGAAATATTCTTAAAGAATCTCAAATGACAAACGACTTTAATGACAATTCCGAACAATTGGAATCTCATTAAAGATGTTCATTATTGTTTGCACAGTTCGTCTCCAAATTTGTATTGATGTCAATTTGGGGTGGACTTTTATTCAATAACAAGTTGTCGATGGATATGGACATAGTATAGATATGGGATTATAGGGAGTGATATGGACTTTTTTTTTATATACTCGCATTTTATAGAGAGGGAAAAAAATCCGACAAATTGACTTCATTGATCGAAAACTTGTAGACAGGACAAAATATTTCTATTTTTACTTCAAGCTTTTTTTTCTTTATTGGAAGCTTAGGAGTCGTCCCTCTAGTGGGAGAACAAATAACACAAATTTATAAGATGAAATGTCCTCTGTTGGAGGAGGATTACATAAAATTTGTATGTACTTATCGAGGAATTTTTACTTATACATTATATATACTAAAAATATGTCATTAAAGTAGGTAATAATAACTTTGCTTTGAAGTTTGTAAATTAATTCAAATTGATATTTTGCTTTGTGTTTGACAAAATTGTTTCCCATTGTGGATTTCAGGTTTGGGGATTTGTTCCTCGAAAATAAAAATTCGTGTGTCAGTTTAAAATAAAAACGTGTTAAGCTGATAGATTTAAAATTTTGGTTCCTATGTAAATAAAAAAAAGGAAAAAAACATACGATTTCTTAGGAAATATAAAATGAATATTTTTAAGGCCATTTTTTATTATTAATGATAAACTTACAATAGAATTTTATTATTTCCTTTTATTTAAAACATTCGTTTATTATTTTCGTTTTAAAGAAAAGAAGTTTAAAATTTAAGGACGCAGTACTTTGATGTTTAAAGTTAGACCTTCAGGTTATTTTGTAATAATGCTGTACTAGGAGGTCTGCGAAGTAAACATCCATCAATTTATCTTAAACATCATTTGCTTTTTGCTTGATTTAGTAGATTTCCAAATTATTTCAACAATTGATTGATTGATTGCTGTGCATTGAAATGGCAACCGGAATAATTGAAAAGACATTATTCTGATACTACAAGCAATAATATTGTGGGAAATGTAAGCGAATTTGATTGATGATTTGTAAATTAATATTTAATTATTGTTACCAAAGGGAATGCTAAGGAGGTTGGTTGAAATAGGATGTATTTAATTCCCAAGTTAATAATTTAAATGTACCTATACCAAGCCAATTATTAACTGGCCATAAAAGTCAATTTATAAAAATAAATTAAATTCAAAATTCTTAAAAAACTCATGATTTCTTTAACTTTAAATTATCTGAACAACTTTTCAGTTTTGAGGATATTTCAAAGAAACATAATTATAATATTATAACTGAACAAATTGTTTCATATCTTATTTTTATTATTAAACGTGTTCCTATTAATCAAACAACGTCATTTATTGTTAAACAAATCAAATTGGTGCAAGGATTTTATCATTTTCAGTAACTGGTAATTGATTGTAATTTCGGGTAGCTTCATGCACAGAGCTATTTCATCCAAAATGACCGAATAATGCGATAATACGAGATTCCAAGCCGTATAAAAAAAAAAATTCTTCTACTGAGTAGATATGCACATGCACAAATATATGTATTTACATATATATGTATGTATGTATGTAATTTTTTTTACATTTATATAGGTACCAATTTCATAAAATAAAAAAACGAATAAATGCATGCACAAACACATCGCCCCTTTTATCAATGATAAAAGAGTCCGCAATCCCCAACGAACAAAAATAAATATTTTAGAAAAAGAAACCATGCGGAATTTCTCGTTGTATTTTCATTCAGATTCACTAACATCACAGACAGAATCAAATCCTTTTAACAAAAACATGACAAATTGCTCTAAAAGCTTCTGATGAAAAAATTTAAAAGATTTAATTTAGTTTTGGTATGTATTTTTGATACACACAAAGTGAAATAGCTAGAAACATTTTTCAGAGACAAAAAATGTTTGCAAACAATTTGCATCGGAATATTAATAGATCGTCATCAAATGCACAACATTCTAAGGGAAACTTGTCTGCACAAAAATTAAATATATTCAAAAATAAAATATATGTATGATGTTGAAGGTTTGAACGAAAAAAAAAAAAAACTATACAGGACTGGAACGAACTCCTTAAAACTATGGTCATATTTCCTTGAGTATGCATAAAATTAAAAAAAAAAAGAATATCAGCTTAAGATACGTTTGGCAATTTTATGTTATGAAATCTACCAAAAGTCGGTCTACAAAGAAAAAAACAAAAGTATTTAGGTACTTTAGCCAAAATCTACGAGCAACAAAATAACATGGGCGAAACATTAAGAACTCGAAACCTTGAAGAAACAAAAACAAAAAAAAAACAAAAATCTGAGTGAATAATGTGTGTTGAAAGTTAAATATATCTTATATATATATATATGTACTTAAACCTTTTGACAAAACACTCATAACTTTTCACCTCCTAAATTTAACATAAATCATTTCTTAATGTGATTTTCCCTGAATTCAAAACAAAGGCCACATGATTTATATTTTTTGTATTATTAAAATGAAAGTCTATACTGGCTCGCCATACATATAACATTTTTACCCACAAGAAATCAACATAAATGTAGAAAAAGGATTCACTAAAATGATTGACGACTTTTCTGTTTTTTGAGCAAAATAAATAAAAAATATTTATGGTTTGTTATAAGATTCTTTTGAATCGTTAATTATTAATAAAGTTCAGAGATGTTCTATAGAAAAATGGAAAAGTTAGAGGCTTAAGAGATTTTGTATTAGGGGCATCTTAAGGTGTATATAGGTATACTATATCACTGTTATGACTTTTAAATGGTTGAAGCCTTTAATGAGCTAAGGAATAAATTTTCAGGAATAAAATTAGTTGTTCAAACACCAAAAAATAAAACGTTAAAAGCGCAAAAATCCCATACAAATTTGTATGGAAAAATTATGAAGGCACTGGTTAATGGGAAAACAAAAAAAAAATCAGTAATTTCTTTTTACATCAGTATAAAAATTTTATTTAGGGGTTTTCTGATAAATAACTGAGTTTCAGAAATAACGGACACCCTAACATCTAACACTAACATCGAACTTGATCAAGAAATAAGAAGGAAACGAGGAACCGACTGTGCCATTTAGAGCGAATGGATACCAATGCTGTGGACAGGAAAAATCTGGAGCATTTTCACAGTAAAGTAAGGCCGTGATTCAGGGCATGGAATTAGATCTCATATAATCTGTCGTTCGAAACTGGAAACAGTTACTCTTGGCTAGGATAGGAATCGAGTTGGTTTAGAAGAAGCTTGTTTGAAGCCTTGGTTCACAATGCTCTGTAGCTCATTAAGAACGAGTATTTCCCCCATATAACCTTTTTAATCCGATCTGTTTTTGTTTCAATGTTTAAATTTTTCTTTGAAATGAATTTCTCGGATCTAAAAGGTCACTGATTTTGTAAAACGGTTAACTCATTTCAGTAATTAGTCAGCTATAGATTTTTTAAATATTTTTTTTAATGTTTTTTGCAATAGGTGTTAGCAGTTTTTAGCAAGATCCAAGTCCCAGAGCCGCATTTCTTCCAAATGTTGCAACGGATTACGTTCATGTTTCATGTTTGTATTATGCTTACATATATGCAACCTTAATTTAATAAAATAATTTGTTTACAAAGTCTTGATTTAATTTCAAAGCGGATCTTCCAATATTGATACAACTTCATTCTAACAATGAGGTATGGTCAGAAATAAAAAAAAAATATTTTGTAGGAATCAAGCATACGAAAAGTATCAACATGTTGTTTCACACTTCTGATCATCTGTAACATAATGTCAAAAATTAATCCCACCCGAGTTTTGTTTTTGTAGGTCATTGTGAATGATTACTGTACTGAGTAAATTCCTCTCTACCAAAAATTAAGTCCACTTATACATTTTGTGTCAAACGATGACAAGAACAAAATCAATTTATCGAAAACAAGCATCCATTTCAGCATCATGCGTCAGTAACTTTACTGATATGGTTCCGTATTTCCAAATTCGTTATATGTATAATAAATTATATTCTTGTATAAATATTTTCTTCTTTGATTAACGAAACAATTTTCTCGAAAAAAAAAAGTTAATCACTTTGATTTCATACTGTGATGTGCTGTGATGGAAAGTTGGCATGAAATTGATATTCATCAATCAACACAACAACTCGTGTCCGATGATGGAGTCCTATAAAAGTTTGTATGTGATGACATTTTGTAATCAATATTCTTTGAGTTTTTCTTGTTTATTGCCTGTCGTTTCCAACCTTAAAGCCCCCAGGATCATTTGATTACAATGAAATTGATTTCTGACCTCAATTTGACCGGCCAACGATGACGTGAAAAGTCAAAAACTATTTCACCCTCCATGATGATGTTTTTTTTATTATTTCCTAATACAATAAGCGAAATATTAAAAAACTTCATTTTCAAATTAACACACACCTAAGAGCTAACTTTGCCATTCGCCCAACTACTCTATTTTGTTGCAATTAAAATTTCAAAGTTTTGCGCAAAGCTCCAGACACTTCTCTTTGTTAATTCCACCCACTCCTCTATAGTTGCTAGCTTATCCTGTTGTACATTAGCCAGGAATATAATATATCTGAACTCTATTTTTCGTTTCATATTTTTCAAGTTGGTCTCTAGAATTTGTTTTGTGAGAGTGGGAAAGCGGATGCAATCACCAGACGGAAAAACTACTGAAAATTATTTTCACAGGAAAATTGAGAAATTGCTATAGGAAAGTGGAAAGTGCCAGTGACCGTACATTTGTTTGAAGTCTGACTTAGTCCTACTCATACTGCAGACAAAAATAATAATTACTAAACGTAAGTGTCAGTCCCGACGAAAATAAGTTTATTTGAAAGTATTTTATTTAGTTGAACCCTTGAGTGTTAAATTTAAGTAGTTTAGTCGTAGTATGAAGTAGTTAGCTTACGGCAATGAAATTATTGATACATTTAATTTAATATAATTTTGTAAACCTCAATGGAAAGTAATGTTCTTGGGATTTGACTTCAGAACTTAACGGTTTGTTTAGTAATTGCCTTGGTTGCATGTCAATTTTAATTAAGTAATTTAATTTTAATAGAATTCTGGAAATGCAATTATTGTTTCATTTTCTATTATAGTCTTTTTGAAACTCTTTGTGAACGGTAAAATTTAATTTTTTTAATTACAATATGGACACAACGTAGGTATAAAAAATTTACAGATTTCACTCATAGAGTAACCATGGGGACATTGAAAATGACACCTGACTAATCTTTTCAATTTAAATTAATTAAAACGTAATAAGCTGTTTCAGACACCATTATAGGTTCTGAAGTTTCTAGGTACCTTTATGCACATTATGTATTTAATGTCACTTTCCATTTCGCAAAAAATAAATCTTGTTAATTTTCTTTAATTAACCCATCAACTTTCCTGTTCAACCAAAAAAATCGTTTTTTTAAGATCTGATATCAAAACTCATATATATGTACCTATTAGTGCAAACACAAATATGCCCTAAAAACAGTTTTAAGCGCTTATAATTATGCCCTTAAAAATCAATTACATATATAATGCCCTTAATAAATTATTATATTATGCTCCAAAAAAAATGATTATATGCCCTAAAAATATTGCTTAATAAATAGGCTAAAATAAATTTTGTGGTACCATTTTCTCAAAAAATATTTGACCGATTTCGATAAATTTTATATGTATAAAACTTTAAACTATTCTTTTCGCGGACATTAATCATTTTAACTTTACAGATTTTTTCGGAACTTACCACGTTAAATATAAGAAATATTATATTTAATGCGGTAAGTTCCGAAAAAATATATTCTAAGTAGGTTTGTATACCTGTATGTTTAAAAACTGCACTTAAAAGGACGACATAAATCTAAAAAAAAAAAAATAGGTAGTGTACACAAGCAAGATTGTCGAACAAATTTTGCTTTATCGCTAAAAGCCATTAAAACCTATTTGAAATAGGTACAAGTACATGCATGTTTTTTAAGATGGTGAATCGTTTAAATTCATTCACATGGATTTATTTAAGACATTAATTGCATCAAAAATAAAAAAAAAAATTACACGAGTGAGCCCCACAAGTTTGTTCTCGTGGCTAACAAAAATGTTGGTACCTTTCAACGAAGGAAATGTTAAAAAGTCAGAATTACTGGGAACATTTTTTATTTATTTTGGGTCAATATTTTCTAAATTTTCAAAACCTATCTATACATATTATTGTTTAGGCCGTGTGCGAATTGGGTTAAAATCGCGTTAAATTTTATCCGAAGAATAATTGTTGACGATAGTGGGGTGAATCTGTATACGCAGAAACTTCAAAATTTTATTTCGAATTAAATTTAATTTATTTAGAAGCACTAGATTACAAAATTGAAATAAAACCGTTCGAGTCGATTTAAACAACTCAAAAAAAGGTTAATTTTCTCAAAAAAAAAATCCAACCCAAATTTCCGTAATGCGAATTTTTTCGACATAACCTGAAGTTAGGTTTTAATTTTTTGGCTATGCTATAAAGCTGGTAATGCTGCCCTATAGAGCTTTATTATTTATTGAATAAACATTAGAAGATACTGAACAAATTATAGAAATGCTGATGCTCCAAATGCATTAACAGCACATCTCGACCAGTGACGTCAGTGGTCATAAGTACCTAGTGGAATGCGTAGTGCATACGACTTCGAAGATTGGGCAATGGGTTCAAACCTCATGGTGTGCATGTAGAAATTTTTTCACAATAAAATTGGACTAAAGCTCAGCATCACTAAAAGGAGACTGATAATAGGACTTGGCACCCCCTGAAATAGCTATATCTCCAGCCAAACAAAAATAAAACAAATTAAAATACGTACCTAAAATTAATTCCTAAACGATTGGTGGTAGCGCCTTTAAATTGTAGTTGTTTGTTTTTCAAAAATTCAATGAAATTGACGCAATAAAGAATGGTCAAGTCTAATAAACTGACATTCTAATATGAACAATACTATAAATTATAATAATAACTGAACAAACTATGTTTTTTTATGAAAAATATACATACCTAAAAAAATTTGCATGCCAAAATATGCACGTAAATCGTAAATGTACAAAAATATGCATTTACTTATAAAACGGATTTCTAATCTAGTCTCGTCTTAATAGTGTTACTAAAAAAAATATGCTGTAGCATGTTTTTGGTTGTCCTACATATTACATACC
This sequence comes from Epistrophella euchroma, assembly GCA_947049315.1. Classification (NCBI taxonomy): domain Eukaryota; kingdom Metazoa; phylum Arthropoda; class Insecta; order Diptera; family Syrphidae; genus Epistrophella; species Epistrophella euchroma. Next base: position 36,883,273 of record OX346248.1, read on the forward strand.
TACATAAATCGATTTCAAGCAAGCTTAACTCCGGCTTTCACACTAAACTGCATCACTGGCCTTTCCTATAGGACCGAATTGTATTCTGCATCGAATAAAAATAAATACCTTCATTTTCAATTTCAAAAAATCACAACCTACCTACCTCCAAATTAAGTTCATTTATAGCATTTACATATATACCTACACTACATACAAAAATCAGGCATAGTATACCTATAGATAAACTTTTGTTGGTTGCGTTGTACGTTGTACCTACTTGTTGTTTTTTCTCTTTTTGAATATTCTTCATTGAATATTCTTCCACTGAAGCTTGTCTGTTGACGACGACCTTTCTTCGTTTTTTTCCCCGTATACCTATTGCCTACGCCTGCTGTAATTCATCGCTTGTGTTCGTTTGTTTATTTTCATCATTCTAGTAATGTTTTAGTAACACCAACCAAAAATTTAATAGTTGTCCCCCTATACGCTGGAGTTAATTTTTCATATTCTAAGTTCATGTGTTCATTTCAATCATTTCGGTCATTTCTTTAGTAACACCAACCAAAAATTTCGTTGTGATGCCCTATACGCTGGAGTTCATTTCTGATTTATTGAATTTATTTCATTTAATCATTTTAGTAACACCACAACTCTGTCAAAACGATCCTATAAACATTTTCAATGTTAATATAAAAACAAAGAATTTGAAATGTTGGATCCGATTCCATAAAACCTAAAAAAGGCTTGACTTCAAAAAAAAAACCTAAGACCCAGTTGTACAGGTAATTTTTTGTTAACGTATTTTTGTTTTTTCAAAAAGACAAAACTCAGAATAATGAATAATAATTTGGTGCAGTTATGACAAGCTTTAACAACACGTATGAAACATGGTCGTTGATTTCATATTGGGCGCCAGTGTAATTGTACCAACATTTCGTATTCTAATAGTAAATTAGGTTCCTAGCAGCTGGTAATCACCATTTCTAACCTAGATACTAAACTGCAATGGATAAAATCGGTTAAATTCACACAAAATGCGGTTTTCATCCGAATCACATAAACATATTTGCATTGAACTTCATTATAAAGCTCCACCAAACCCATAAATACGAATTACCACATAAAATGGAAACTATATCGTTTCTTCCATCAAAATTCTCTCGATATCAATACCAATTATCTTGGTCAGATATCTCCGCATCGAGCCTATGCAAAGTATAAAATCTATCCTAAAAGTGGTTAATAAATCATTTTCCAAGGGAGACAACTGTTTGGGTTCAGACAAAATAAATCCTTATTCCATTTATACATATAGCTCCCAGTATTTTGCAAATTAATTTTAATAAAAAGGAAAACCTATTCCCAATCCTTCAACAAATTTTCGAATGTGATTATGTTTCAAATTTCGCTGATTTAGATGATTTCTGAATATTGTAAGGACATTGCTGGCTAATTCAACATTTGCTCCGATATTAAGTTCTATAAGTACGGTGCGTAAACTACCTTAAGTACCGCTATGAAGAATTTGTTGGAACTGATTTCGTAATAGGGATGCGCTTAATAATTCCTTATCGTTAGTAAAAAAGTATTGCATTTAGAAAATTATACATATAATGGTCATTTGAAATTTAGTAGCTTTTGATATGCATTTATCTTTTCAAAAGAAGAATTCAGTAGCTTGGAGTTTTGAATGATTTTTGATTTGGATTATTGTGAGACTTAGATTTTTAGCAATCGGAAAACATGCGGCGAGGCTAGGTATTTCTCACAAAGTCACAACACACACTTTCGTAGCTGTGGGGATCAGCAGAAAAAAGAAACAGTCATTCATTTGCTCTGCAGATGTCCCGCTTTGGCTAAAACGAAGACGAACGTTTTCATTACAGGTCAAACAAGTTATGGCTCTGGGCCACTATTTCTACCTACATTGAATTTCTACAGTTTTACAATAATCAAAAACTTATACTTACTTTTGAATTACTGTTTTTTATTCTTCATTAAAAACTCTAGTAAGCTGCTGGTGCTAAAAATTCCATACAAAAATGACACAAAAAAATTATAAACTTTTTCTTGTGCTTTTATTATGTTTTCTTTTATTTTTTATTATTTAGGGATTAGTTGTCTATTAGACAAACATATTTGCAAAAGCATTAGCTGTTAGCTGTTAGGCAAGTTCAGGAAAATGAGATCTCCGTGCACTCAGCAATCTCACTTACGTGAGCAGCTAAATTTCTCAGTTTTGCTGTCAAAACTCAGGGAAAAAATTTAGGATTCGCTTGCTCACTATCTGAAGTTGAGAAATCTCAGAGATATCTCTTTTTCCTGAATACGCTAATTATCTATAAATTAAACACGATACTTACAATTTTTTTTTATAAAAATCAATTTTAATCAAATGTTTTTTTTTTTCATAAAACAGGAAGTCGTATATGGGTTAAGGAACAAGAATCCCATTTTCTACTTCCTTTTGTCATTTTTATAGTTGAATGTATATGACAAAAGTTACCTAAACCCAACATTTTATTACACAATTTAAAAACCTTTGATGCTTAAGGTCCTTGCAAATAACAATAACTACCCTATGAATTCAACAAATCAAGTTGAGATTTAACAAAAAAAAATACTAAGGACACCTAAAAGACTTTGAATTGCTTTCAGCTATTGAAAACTCTAAAGAAGAATTCTACAAAGAAGGTCAGAGAGAAGTGTAGAGATTCTTCTGTGTACACACAGTAAGTTCTCTTTCCTTAGCAAGTGTTTAGTGTTGTTCGGAATTTAAATCGATTTTCTATTGTATCAAATGTTGTATGTATCTTCACAAAGGAAAAAAGGCCGAAAGTAAATTGATGATAAGCACAAATGATATTGCCATAGGACTATCATAGGTCAAAGATTGTTGCTTGTACACCTAAAGACTATCCCATTTTTGAAGAAGAAAAAAGAAGCAAAACACATAAATAACTTAGAAATATTTAGCACCTTTAAGGAAGGCCTTTTTTTATGAAAGTTTAAATCGACTGGTGTGTTGATATTTATAGAAGAAACTGGTGTATGCTTCTTTGGAATGAATAGAGAATAGAAAATTGGATAAAGGGTTTCTGTAGATACGAGAGGTTATCTTGATGTGAATTTGACTTGATTTGTAAAGGTGAAAATTGAACAAAGACGCGAGTGGAGAAGAATTTAATCATAAAGTATTTTTATCAGGATTCTTATCTACAAAAAAGGTTTCCTGTATCCTTAAATAACTGCTTGATAAAAAATTATTTTATTTTTTTGTGAATTTGAAAATTGAAAAGGTTCCAATTTGACATTAATTTCTTTTAACAATGCTGTTCATTTGGGAAGATAGGAAATCCTCTAAGTGCTAAAGTGGGTAAAGGTGAACGTGATTAAGTGAAGTCACATGGAGAAATACAATGAAGGCAAAATTTTCTGATTTGTATATTTAATAGCCTACGGTCCCTATACGTTTGCATCCACATATTATCTTTACAAAAAATTACAAATAGTGCAAGAACATGTCTTTATTTAACATTTCGTTGTCAATCATTTGTAAATCTAGTTTTAAGGGTTATCAAAAACTGTAAAGTACTTTTTTCTGAAAAAGTCTTAGGGGTCATTGCAATTAATTGTTTTTGCATTGATCTGTTATGGAGTTTTGGGCAAAAATGATGGGATTTGAGGTTTTTCAACTCCCAGATCAACAACAACAGCTGCAACACGTTTTTGTAGATTTTTTTAAAACTTTTTTTTTTTTTCGAATACTTACAACATAAAAGATTTTAAAAAGAAAATTAATTTTTTTATTACCATAAAACAGTTAAACAGCAAAAAATTATTACTTTGGAAACGACTGTTAAATATGTTAAAAACCGTTCGTTAACAAATTTTGAAAATTTTGGTACACAATAGATACTGTTTTAATTTTTCAGAACATTATCCATAAAATAAAATCATCAGAACATAGCTGATATTTTTTCGAGAAAAACGAAAAAAAATGTTCTATAAGTAGGTAGGTATATGGTAGCATTTAAAACCATTTTTCGGAAATTCTATTTTCATCAAAAGGTAGCCCATACCCAGTAAAATTTATTGATTTTTTTTTAAATCTATATGGATTTTCCAAAATAATAAAGATAATACAAAACTAATTACATAATAATAATAAAAGTTTCAGTAAGTACTTATAATTTTGAAGTGCAAATGCCTTCTACTTAATTTGAAGGAACATTTGTCATACTATTGCGAGTGGAACCGTTGTTCTTAAATTATTTCATATTTTGTTAATATAATTACCAAAAAAAAGATTTAATTTATTTCGTGATAGAATCCTTCTTTGATGTCAGTTTTGTCTGATATATGTATGTATGTATCAACATTTACATTATATTATATACATATGTTGATACATACATATATCAGACAAAACTGACATCATCTCCTTCAATTTAGCCACTTCGCTTTAATTCATAATTAATCCTTAGCATGATAATTATTTTAAGGACATGTGGTTATAATGCCCAACAACCACCATATCTCATGTCTGATAATCAAAATACCAAAGCAAACTATTTCAGCATAATTAACCAGCAACTCTCAGCCTATTAATTCCTTACATTCATACGCATAAGCCTGTAATTTAAGGAACTTATAAGGTCCAATTGTAAATTCATTTTAGGCTTAAATTTAATGCCAAGGAATTTAATATTTCCACTTAAATAAAATCCCACGGTTAACAAGATTTTGAACTTTTGAGGTTCAACTTATAAATGCTAGTCGCCACTTCACCCTAGTATGTCGGTTGTCGTCATCAACTCTCATTAAATATTTCCCTTTTTTCTTTAATTCGTTCACTCAAAAAAAAAATTTTTCTCTGGTTGGAATAAAATGTTTTTATTTTGTAAATACCTTTTGGTTAAATTAAAAAAAGAAAAGAGAAAACTAGCAGCTCCAAGAACCGCAGGTGAATACTTACTTACTTTTACAAAATTTTGTTGAATATGCATAAAATGCTGATTCTTGTTCGTGCAATTTTCAAATTGAGAAATCTAATGCAGTGGAAGAGGAGTATTTTTTTTTTCATTATCCTGCCATTTTTGCAAAGTATCTACTTCGTTTCCCTTTTCACGTTGTCGGTCCGGCAAAAAAAAATCCAATGTTCAGTAATTGGATGAATGGTAGTTGAGTGAGGTTGCGGTAGCCAGAAAAAAAAATCCGCTGAGATTGGGTTGTTTTAAAGCACTGATTTATAAACCTGAAAGATATTTCGAAAAATGATTGCGAATTTTAAAAGGGAATAAGGAATTGAAATTAAAAAAGAGAAATCAAAACATGGAAATTTCGATTTACTTGCTTATTTGTTTCTTTTATTATAGATATTTTGGGTTTAATATTTAAGTAGTTTTTGGGTTTTGAAAGTGGTTTTAATGAATTAACTAACTCAACTTATTTCTTGCCAAGCTAAGCTTTTTTTTATGTGTCTTGCAAAGCATTGATAAGGATTTCTATATGGCAATGGCAATTACTTATGCATTCATGAAAACATCGAACTTTATATTTTGTTGAAACCTAATTTTGGAGAAGGGAAAAAAAGTCTCCTGAAATTAGGACTATTTAAATTGTATTTAATTTAAGCACGCTTTGTTGTTATGATTATTATGATTTTAAATGTGTATCATGTATCATCTAAATAGATTTAAACGTTACGTGCTTTCATGTCATTGTCATCGATAAAAGAATGCCGCAATACTTTTTTAAATACATTACATCCTGAAAAACTCAAAGTTCTTCTCTCGTCTGCTTTTGACGAAATAATTAATTTCCGACGTAGATAATGTTCGGAAGTTGAAAGAGACAGCAATTATTTTTATCTTTTCTTCTACATACAAAGATGGGTGGTAATGCTTGTCACAAGTGACATGGAAAATATGTGTATGGTGGAAATAATAATCCTTAAATTGTATCCCATCTCTTTCATGTGTTATGTTTTCTTTTAATGACATGTCTGAAATTTTAATTGCATTTTTTTATTGCTTTAATGGAATTTAAAAAACGTGATCAATTTCTTAGATCAAATTGACGTTAGTAATAGGAGGAATATATGTATATCCATAAAAAATAGGATTTTTAATGAGTTTTCTTTCACTTATTTTTTTTTTGTTGAGTGCACGAAGCACGGGCTGGAAATGTATTTCGCTCGATATATGACACATCATATCATTTTTTCTTTTACAAGCTCTGCATTAATATTTTCTTATAAATCGAACAGTTATCGAGTTTCCTATTCTTCGTAAATCAGTTTGCAATCTCATGAACTAACTCTAAATTGTAATTTAAATTATGGTTATAATTATAAGCCTAATAATATTTCGAGGTTATTTTTCAGGAAATGATAAATAGTTTAATTTTGGAAGAAATGTATCATTCCGAAGGTTAAATAATAGCACCAGCAGCTATATATAACACGAATTGAACTCCTAAACAAAACCACTTACAATTTTCTCCCGTTAAATAATTTTTTTAAAAATTAGAAAATTACTATGAAGGAATTTTTGAGAAACTGTCCTTCATTTCTTATTTATATTTTTCCTAGAACAACTATACGGCGTTCTCGGAAAATAAATTTCAATTCCTTTATTGTAGGTAATTATATTTCAAGACATTTTTCCTTTGCATTACAAAATTAAAATGCTTTTAAATGAAATCCATTTTTCCAAATTCACTTATGTCGAATTCCTTTTACCAAAAAAAATCGATTTTTTTTTCTAAACAGAATCCATTTTTTTCTTTCAATACAAGGAATTTGTCCAGAAAAATCGTTTTTTTCTTCTAAACAAATCGATTGTTTTGTGAAAAGGAATTCGACATTATATTAAGATATTTCATTCAATCATTCTTCCACATCAATAAATATGTATTTATTTTCTTCTTTTTTTTCCAATAATGTCAACGTTCTTGTGGCCAGAAAAACATTTTATTAAAATATACTACCAGTCATAAAAAAAAAATATGATATGAGAAACAACATCTGTCATCGTTAGCACATAACTTGATCCACTTATCCTTTATCATCAGTCATTTGTATCGGGCTTACGGAATTTTGAATGGTCATTTACAATCAAGAATTTTTAATTGAATCAATTTTTCCATTTTTCCTTTTTTTTTTTTGTCAAAAATCGTGTTACTCATAGCAAGCATTACAACAAAATATGTTTACTGTGCTTGTAATTCCTCACTTGACCTTATTTTTTTTTTTTTTTTGAAAATTGGCAAAAACTCATATTCCCTTGACCGGATTCTAACATAAAAACAAACTTGGTGGCACAACAGCTCATGATAGGGCCTAGTGCCTCACAACACTCAACCATACCTGTGTGCAAGTCTGCAAGAATGGAGGGGACCAACAGTTTATTGCAGAATTCAAACGGCTAATGTGAGCGGCACTTTTCTATGACAAGAGATACTTTTGAAGGTTTTGTCAGTTCCTCGCAAGAGGCAGTAGCCATTTTTTTAAATTTATTATTATTAGGTGGACAAGGCTGGGAATCGAACCTAGACCTCCGAAAAAAGTCGTAAAAATTGAAAAAAAAAAAAAAATAATATGTTTGATAAAACAAATTTTTTGTTTTTGTTTTTCACTTATAGAATGTGGAAATGGAAAATAAAGTTCCAAGTGTTCATATTACGTTTTCTGTAATTTTTTCGGAAGGGAGATTTCCATTGTTTCATTTACTTTATTCACTTATGTGATTCAGAAGTTAACTACACTAAACCAGAGAAATGTTTCTTCTCAAAACCAGCTTCTCAACTACCCTGGAAGCAGGGTCGGAATGATTAGTTATTATGTACAAAGAGACAATAATTTAGGTGCTCACAGCGATTTTAGAATTTCCCATTAACTCTGTCAATTATATAGGAATTCTTTTTCCATAATAAACTGGAACTTATTTGACATAATTCCCAACAATTTTTCAGACATGTTCAAATTTTCTTGGGGGTAAACCATGTTGTCAATAAAAATAAGTCCACCTTTATTTCTTCGCTTTAACTTCCTTTCAGAAGCCAATAACTGAGGTTATTCCATAAAATGACAAAAAAAAAGGAAAACGCCACGACGACAACGCGTGCCTTAGGCTGGCTATTACAAAGCTACAAGATGGTTCGGCATTTGAATATAAGATAGCTTTTCCATAACAATATTTGTCCTTAAAGAATGCTGATGTCCCATATTCTCATAAGGATGAAGTTTTATGTTCATATTAAAAAGAATTCCTCCTTGTTTCTCTGTTTTTTTTTTTACGACTTGTCTCAAAGCTACACATTATTTAAGATAACCCGTGTGACGACAGATGTTCTAAATGACATCTTTTTTACAATTGAAAGATATATTTTGTTTTGTAAAAAAAAAGAAGAAACACAAACAGAACATTACTTTTCAAATGGGTTAAAATTAACCATTTTGGGAGATGTAATTGGAAATTGTAATCTAAAATCTTATTTTTTTATTTCAAAAGGTCTTGGGAAGTAAACGCCAACGGCAAGGGTTACTTTCCATTTCTTTTCATTTTTCTTGCAATTTCCAAAGAAGTAGGTTTTTTTTTTCCAAGGCTCGAATAATAAGAAAACCCTGAGGTGTATAAAAATTTAGAGAAAGCAATTAAATCGAAAGCTTTTCCACTTGACTTCAGTTTTATGAAAATGCTCTACCTTTTTTTCGCTTAAGTTACTTGTACAAACAACTAAAACTAAAAAGCTGATGTTTATTTACAATATATATGTATTATGAATTGCTAACTTAATTTTAAATGGATTGTAGCAGAACAACCGGAAGAATGTTTCAATCATCAATCATATGTATCAATTTTGGTGCATTCTTCAAATCAAATACCGTCAGGACAGGACGGCCTTAAGCGTAGAGAAAGATATATTTTAAGCTTACTCAACTTAGTCTTCAGGATTATTTGAATAGGTAATACATTTTTCGATTTCAAATACGTCAATTCAAAAGCGTCAGTGGAATGGAAACCACTTACCAATACCTGGTTTTTTTTATAAATACTAAACTACTCGTCCTCATTCCTCAAAAAAACTAAGGTGTGTAGTGTATGTGTATATTTTTTGCAAAACCTTGAGGTTTGAATTAATTTACCATTTTATATATCTTGTCTATTCATATTTCAAGAGTGTAAGCTCCTTAATTTCAATTTTAACCTTTCGAGGTTTTATTTCTTATATTAATGTATACTGTACATCATATTATGCAACTGGTACAAGCACAGATGTATAGTAAATGCATAGCTGAAGTGCGTCATTTTTACTTTTGTATTTTTTGCTTTTAGGTACCTTCGCACGCATCATTTTATGATGTATAACATTCATCCATACTTCAAACTTTTGAATGAAAGAGTACTATATATGTACTTACATACATTCATCATCTTTCAAAACAAAAGACCACTCTTGTCAGTAAGAGTAGGTGCGATAAAAAAAAAATTGCATGCATTATCCTTGAAAATGTTTTTCATATTTTCTTGATTTATTTTTATGGTATAATGACAAGGTCGGTCATTGAATATTTTCACCATTTAATGCTAAGTTAAAAAAAAAAAAAAGATGTGAAAGCATGTTTTATTGAATCGAGGTGCTTGTGATAAATGTATAGATACTTACTTACACATTGGTTGGGCTAAAATTAAAAATTACTTTCTTACTTGTGATTCTGATTCTGATTTGTGATTTTAATTTGAATTAATACAAAACAATTTAATAAAATACATATCGTCGGTCGGTTCGAAAGAAAAACGACACAACTCAACAAACCTCATATTTTAAAATAGGCAATAGAAAATTGAATGATAATTCAAGTTTGAATTAATTTGTTTAAATAGACCACGTAATACCTCATTATGTTCCAAATATTGTAGTAGAGTCTGGAATTGTTCCAATTGATGGTTTTTCTTTTAGGTATTCACAAAAATGCAATGAATGCTGCAAAAATTCATTTGTTGAGTTGTAACGTTTTTCTTTTGAACCGACGATATATAGTCCAGTAACCTTGTCGTCTCAAAGGAGGGAGAGCTTGCGTTATATCAGGTAGTTCTGATTTTTTGCTAATTGCTTATGATATTGGTCTAATGAAAAAAAAACAAGTTTTCTAACTCGAGTGACAAAAGCAACATAAACAGAATAAAATGACGGAACTGGAAGAGCTGTCAAAAAGTGTCGTACATTATTTTACATGTCCACAATGGAGCTGTACAGCTTTGAAAGTATTTTGAAGAAAAACAAAAGAATATTCTTGTGTACAAGAATTCACATTTTTTGTTTCCAATAATTTTCCTTTTAATAAATAATTTTTTTCGCGATACAAATAACCACAATATTTTTTTCCGACCCAAAAAGTAGTTTTTTTTTTTCTTCATACAATTTGAAACGTCAAAAGTGCCGTACGTGAAAAGTTAAAAGTTGGTGAACTCTTCCTGCGTCTACAGCTCCGTATGCGTCTTCGTTCCGTTGTGTTCGCAACATTGAATTTGCATGTATTCAATATTTTGACAGCTATTTCAGCTCCGGCTCCAGTTCCGTCTGCGTCACCATTCTGTTCAGCCAGTAAGTTATGGGCTCGTAAAAAAATCGAACTTTAAATTTTGATCAAACTTGACACCTACACTGATACAGAAGACGAAAAAATAGGTTCCGAAATTCTGTCTGTCAGTACCTCGATTTATAGCCTAACCAATTAGGCGATTTTCTTCAAACTTGGAACTTAAGACATTTTGATCATTTTTTTTTTTCATACAGAAAAATAAAAACAACGGTATACTTGCCATACAACAAACCTTATGAAAAAAGTTATTTTCTTATAAACGACTCTAAAGATTTTGATAAAAATTTGCGTTCTATTATTGGTATGGTTTGCGGTTGGTGAGAAAAAATTACTTTTAGAAAATCGTAATTAAAAAAAAAATTATCCGTAAAATTTACAAATTTTCCATTTTTAAAATATTTATGGCCTAAATAATAGAACAAGTTGCACACAATATATAGCACAACTTTTTTTAGTTGGTAATCGAAAAAAGTGGTGATGAGGGAATAGACTTCGCCCTTGGTTAAATTTAGTTTGTAACGCCTGCGTCATCTCGTTATAACATTTTAAACTGTAATTTGTTTTGGGTGTGAAATCAATTTAATTAAAGATAAACTACCTCTTAAAAAATAAAAGTTCAGAACAGTAATAAAATGAAAAAAACGTAATTTTTCCATTCGAAGAAAAGATTTTATCGCACTAAATTAAAAGAATTTATCACCATTGTCAGGCAATGGATTTAAGGACTTCATGAAATCCATTAAATTAAGTCCTGCTGAGGAGTGTCTGTTTTTGGAAGGTATATAGTAGATTCTTATATTTTAAGTTAACTAAAAATAAAAAAAATACTTGGAGCCACAACCGTGATAAATTCAATTTTTAGTGCGGTACCTACTGTTCTGTGTGTATAATCTATAAGGGTGGTGAATTCATACTTCAGGGTGAATTGGGAGGATGAAATGGTTTTTAATTGTTCACGGGAATTAAACTATCTGTTACAAAGGAACCACCTATTGAATATAAAATTCTCGGTCTTTATTCCATAATAAAATAGTTTCAAAAGGCTACGGTTATCTCGTTAAAAAGAGAACTTAACCGAAAGTTTAAATTGATATAGCCAAATAAGACTTTTCACTTTAAAAGCTTAGCAGAAGAAAAACTATATAACAATAAAGGAGACAATTTACATTTGTTTTGTTCAAAGATAAAGGCGTTCAGTCGAACAAAGACCGATTGTTCATTATTTCTATCATAGTTTCCACTTTTTAAGGATATAATATAATATTATGTAGATTATGGTGTCCGTTATTTTTCGATCCAAAGCCATATTTTACACATAGGCACATTTTTCTATGTCGGCAAAGAAAAGGTTAGCATTTTACTAATATTTCAGCTGGCGCGGCGGGCGGAACTTGTTGTTATAGGGCCCTACCAATAATCAAATTTATCTACGACTTAAATATTTCAGTTAAATAGGGAAATGGACTTTAAATAATAAACCATGCATGGTATTTTCAAATATTTTCATGGAATATAAATAATGAGTTAAGATGGAAGTTTATTCGTTACAGAATCCTACTTAAACATGACTTGTTAGTAAACTGCATTTCACGTCTTTTTCCAAAAAAAAAAATCGCATTGCGGAAAAAAGGTTTTAATGTTTTTTTTTTTTTTTGAGAAAATTGCCTTATTTTCGCGATATTCACGCATAGTTTCTTAATAGGTTGATCAATTTTGTAGTAATTTTTCAATATGGTGCTTGAGTAGGTAAAACAATATTAAATTTTAAAGTTTTGAAAATATTTTTTTAAACAAAAAATAGAGTTTTTTAATGTTGACAAAATCCAGTTTTGCCGTACCTAATTAGTTTAAGCCAACTGTGGGGGTAGCCTGGCTTGATTGGGAAGAAGACAAATACCCGAATGCCAAAATCCCAAATGCCTGACAATGGGAATCCCGAATCCCATAATCCCGAATGCCCAAAATCCCGAATGCCCAAAATCCCGAATGCCAAAATCCCGAATGCCAATATCCCGAATGCGTTCAAGATTAAATCCCGATTTTCAATACTATTTTTAGTACAAGTATTTTAGTATTTTTAAAGATATCAAACTGTTTTGTATGGCTTCATTTTTGATGCTTTGAAATTAAAGTTAATCCACCTAAAAATTCAATATAAATTATTTACATTTAACGCAAGCAATTCAAATTTAAATTCACGTTTTTGAAAAAAAAATAGTTTATTTTAGGAAAGAGCAATGTTTATGGCTATATCCTATTTAAAAAATCGCATGCACGATTTTAAATATCACAAAAAGTACTGAGCCATTCGGGATTTTGGCATTCGGGATGGGATTCTGTCATTCACATAGTTTCGAAAACTATAATCTTGCAATCAAAATAATGTTAAACAATCAAAATAATGTTAAGCAAAGTTCTTGAATTGATACCCATACCTATATCTAGCTAACAATCTAAGGCATTTTGTGACTATTACCTATACATAGTAATACGTTTCAACTATAATATATTTGATGGTATTTATCTTTAGTTTTTAACTTTTAAGAATAAAAAAATGTTGTATCCTTAATCGTACTTACGTCCTTGCTTCGATTTAATGGAAATTATTTTCGGATTTATACTTCAAACTCGTAAAAAACACTTTTTCCCAAATGGATTTTATTGCAATGTTGGGATGCCAATGACGATCTTTGGCAAGAAAGTTACTCTTTTCATTTCATTTTAAAATTAAATTTTCAACACATTTAGATTTGTCTCTGCGCCAATTGCCATTAACTTTTATTTCCTATAGGAATCTATATTTTTCCTTGTACTTGTTCATCCTTTCATGTACAAATTTTTGGCTACGATCTACAAATACTTTGAAGACAAAAAAGTCACTTAGGGCCCTACCAATAATCAAATTTAGTTTCAGTAAAATGGACCGTAATGGAATAGGCTCTAAATAATAATAAACCGTGCATGGTATTACCTTAATATTTACGTGGATTATGAATAATGAAGCATATATCCAATTGACTCCAAAAAATTTAAAATATAATTTATGGTTGATTATTTAGGATCCATAAAGTTATGGTTAATTTCACTGCAATATTGAGGTCATAACTAAATTTGATTATTAGTAAGGGCCTTAGTATTTTACCTAGTTATGTATATATTTATGTATACATACAACACCCATTAAAGAAGATCTAAAATCTAAAACTTATTGAAGCTTATATGTTACATACAATAAGGCTTATGGTATTACGTACATATATATGAAGTACGAATATGCATGTAGATAAAATAATGATTCTGATTAAATTTATTTATTAGGTTAATTTGCAAAGTCAAGCTCTAGATCTATGGGTCGATCGCACTTAACCACATTGCAGATCAGCTCTCAACCGCCACTTAATCTGCTTTTCATTGATTTCTACAAGAGCTACGACGAAAGTTTAAACACGTCAGTTTGTCTGATTCAGATGCAGATAAGTTGTCTGCTACTATCAAGGCAACGCAGTCGATGAAAAAATTATTTGCACATACATAAAGGCCCATAATTTTTAAACAAATAAAATATATTATTGTTAAGTTAGCAGAGCATTAGTTTTTTTCGAAAACCGTAAGAGCATTAAATTTTTTTCTTTGGCATTTAATTAGCACTTAATTAGCATCTAATTATGCAATCAAATCCTTTGTTCTGCTGACTTTGTTCTACTAACTTCAGGGACATCATTCATCCTGAATCCTAATGAGCATGGAATACAAAAAAAAAAAAAACAATTATTCTCGAAAAATTGGATTTTTAGATATGCTTTTGCCATTAGACAGGAGTATAGATATTTATTAATACATTTTACCTGTAAATAATAACTTCAAACTTTCTACAAGATATATATAATACAAATATGTACTTGAACGTGTCCTTAAAATAAATATCCAATCATTTATGTTATTTTGCTTATTTTTCTTCTTTTTCCAATCATATAGTCAAAACGCGGACAAAAAAAAAAACAATTAATTAATCTCTAAAATCCTCTTCACGCCGAAACAAGATCTCTTAAGCTTGATTTGTATGAAATTGACGGTAAAATAGGGATAAACGGAAACAAAGAAAGTTGTGAATAGTTTCGTTTTTATCTTCTTATCTCCGCCAACTAAATCTATTCTTGTTTTTGGTTGACAAGAAAATATAAAACAACAAAAACTTAAACCCATAGAAAAGATATTATTTTATATTCTTCACAAGGACATAATGTTGTTGTTTTATTTTGTTATTTCATTTACAAAAAAATTCAGTAGTGGTTGTTATAAAATATTACAGTCTGCATCACTTGATTTAGATTGTTTTAAAAAATGTTCTTAATAGCTATTTACCTATTTTAATTTATATGAAATATATACAATATATACAATTAAGGGCCACTTGCACTTTTTTGTTTTGTTTTTAAGTAAAATTGTTTGTAAAATTTAGGACTGCAATACTACTAAGAAGTACCTACTTCAGTGCGAAATTCCAATGAATTTCGTTGAGTCATTTTCGAGATATTTTGTATATAGGATGTCCCCTAATTCATATAAAATACATATTTTGGGAGAACATTTCTGGGATTTAAAAAAAAATCGAAAGAGGCAATTTCTGAAGAATTAAAAAAAATTAACAAAAATCAACGAAAGACTATACAATGATGTGCTATAATTTTTGTTAAAGCTTATATTCCATTATTTTATTTTCAATATTTCAGAAATTGAAAAAACAAAAAAAATTAAATACTATACCTTTAGATTTTTTATAATTTGTTTTTCCATATTAAGTAATTTTTTTTCAAAAATTGATTTTATTAAGAGTTTTTCCTCCAAACCATTTTGTCCCATAACCATCGCAGGAATTATCCCCAAAATATTCTACACGAATAAGGGGACAGCTGATATACAATGTATATCAAAAATGACTCAAACAATTTCATTCCAATTTAGCACTGAAGTACCTAATTCTAAATAATATTGCAGTTCTAAATTTTAAAAACAATTTTACTTATAAGCAAATAAAAAGTTACAACAAAAAATATTTTACTGTATCCTAGAATTACCCAAGTAAGTCAAGTTTCTCAGAAAACTTTCAACTCATAATTCCGTTACATATGTGAATTTTTCGTTGGGAGCTATCATCTTTAGGAAGTCACACAATACTCGTATTAGCATTTCTTATCAAAATATCTAAGAAAAATATTATAACCACTTTTTAAAGTTCGCATGGGTTTGCTTCTTCTATCAAGGAAAATCCTCTCAATGTAAAAACAATAAATTCTACCACCAACGCAAAATGTGCCAAAGAAATAATTAAGTTAATTTTCGAAACAATTTGTCACATGACATTATAGTTACTTCTTTTTCGGTTACATAGCCTCGTATGTGTTGCGCATAAGCTCATATGGTTCTTCAACAAAAAAAGTCTTAAGACCTGTAGCACCTGCACCATCAGATATATATATAAATACAAGACTTACAGCATCAGCAATTTCTCGAAAGATATAAAACATTCCACAAACGAAAAGGTTTAGCAAGCACTTTAGACCAAGTCATCAAAATTTTACTCCATCAACATAATTTACAACATCCTTAAATGTCAACCACAAAAACAGTACCTTTTAACTTTTGCAAGATTAGACTGCTCCCGTATAGGAACTCTTTGCTGATGGTGATATATATATTTTATAGTCAAAGACACCTTGATGTCAAACTTTGGTGGACAGGAGTATACATACAGGAGTATAAGTTTTAAGCCCAATTTGATCGAAATTTGAGACATTCTCAAGTTCTTAATCAAACTAAAATAAAACTATTTCTCAATTTACCAAATGTTAAAACAAGAAAAAACATTGGACTGCGCTTCCGGTTTGAACTATGACCAAACAGACATATGTAAATCGGGTTGTTTTTTAATATTGCATGTTCTTTAAGGCTTTAATTTTTACAATATATTATCAACAACCTGCTAACTGAAAAAACTGGGTTAAGAAAAAATGTAAAGTTCAAAACCAATTTTCATAAAAGGATACAAATTTCACCCAAAGGAATGACAAGGATTTTTAATTGTTTTTGATTAATTACACTGCATGCGAATTTATACACCTGGGATATTTTCCCATACTCATACGAGACCATTAGCTTGCTGATAAATTTATTCCATCATCAGGCTCTTAATGGAATTGCTTTTCTAATTATACTTGGCAAATAATATTTTGTTTGAAAATGTATTTTTATTTTGACGTGAATTGATTTTTGGTTAAATTATTATTAACCTGCACCACATTTATTTTGTAAATAAATTAACCATTCCGCAAGTGCGACATATTATGTGGGATGATTGGGTAAGTGTGGCTGGGTTGGGTTTTGAATATAAACGCATTTTTTAAATTTTTATTTTGCCGGTAGTTAACATCAATTTGGTCTCCTTAACTATATTTCACAAAAAAAAAAAAATATCAATTTATGTTCAGTTTGGCCTGAATTCCAGATTGGTTAGAATGGGGTTACTCGCACAACCTGGAGTCGGGAGCTTAATTTAGGAAAAGAGTTATTTTAAATATAAATACATACATACATACATACGTACGGCGATTTCAAAATGTAATTAAACTAAAATAAAAATACCTAGTTCGTGAAATGAAAATGACATGAAATATATCGGTGGTGAACGTATTTTTGTACATGTGTATATTATAAACGGTAGTTTTCATTTGTTGTTTACGAAAACAGGAGATTAATTGAGATTGAAAGGATACATTTTTTGTTTCATTCAATTTTTTTTTTTGTTTGGTATATACCATATATGGAAAGTTTAGTTAAAATCAGATATGGCTTCAAGCTAAAAACAAATAGGTTAGGTATGCATTTAATGAAACTGACAGTTTATTTAATAGCATTTACCTATTATGTATATGTTCATTTTCTATTATGTTTTAGTTTGTTTAAAATTGATGAATAAAAAGAAATAACTAATTTGATAGACAGGTGATTTTACTGGTGAATGAAAGTACTCGACTTGGAGAGAATTTTGCTTTAGAGAGATTTCTATAACAGAGAATGCTTTTTGTGTGGGAATTAAGGGGAACGCCAAAATATGTATGGCGAGTAAGAGGGAAATTATTCGACTTAGGATAAATTCGACATAGAGGATGCTGACTGTATGAATATCTTCCTAATCACCTACGCGGATGACAGCAGAATTTTCATGCCGTATTCTTAATTTTAAGTATTGTAATTTGTACTAAATTTGTTCTTTTTTGTAATAATGAAATCTAATCTAATCTTATCTATTACTTCTGTGCGTATTACTATGTTCATCCTGGATACATTTGGGCCCTTTGTAGAACGTCACCTTAAATATATCTATCAAGAGAAATACATATATTCAAACTCACATTTTTTTAAAAAAGATATCGGTTGGTACAAAGAAGTCTTAGGGCAATATGGTCCCGTTGAACTCTTGAGGACTATCTGTTGAGCTCAGATTATAATGTTAAAATAAGAACAATAATTGTTAACTTTAGTTCTAACTACCGATTTATTGGTTTCCAAACTCTGGATTTTTCGTCAATTTGTTGATAAAATGATGATCCTAATAAACCTTTGGACTATCGCATCGGTGCTAAAATCGGGTTGAATAGAGTTTTTCTTTTGTCGTTATTGTAGCAATGCTATACTTCCTTTAGAGCTATAATTGTGTATGACTGTGACTATTGCCACGCTCCAACCATAAATTAACCAAAACATTCAGTTGTCGTATAAAATCGTGATAAATGAACATTTCCGTGTGAAACCTACAGATCAAAATAATAACAGCAATATGTTTCTATTAGAAAGCTTTACAATGAGCTATTATTAAATTTAATTATTAGGGTGGACAGTAATAAAAACTTTTGTCCAAGTAAAATGATATCAAGGTAAATTCTATTTCAAATGTTTTTTTTTTTTTTTAATCAATGGTTTTTTTTTCAATCAGATCTCTTTGCTAAAAATGTGTGGGTCTCTTTGACTACACTGAAAAGTAAAGCAGAAAGTAGTAATTCAATACGAATCCGCCGATTTTAGCGGATTAACTGAGGTTCAGCGATGCGTTGGTTTAAGGTTCAATTATGTGATAGTAGCCAATTACATTTAAACCATTTGCTGAACCTGAGTTAGTCCGACGAAATCAGTGGGACGGTTAATATTGAACCACCTTTGTACAACTGGACATTAATGAACTTTACGAAACAAATTCAAAATTTTTCCATGTGGAACGACTGAGTATATAATTTGTTTCATTACTTAAAGCGAGAAATTATTATATTGTATTGATTTCTCGAAAAAAGCTTTAAGAAGTCGGATGAAATTTTGTCCTTAGTAATTTTTTGAAAAGCTGTATCTCTGTGAAAAGTGGTCGTATTGAGATAAAACAAAAAGCATTCTAAAGCTTTATATTTTTTGTATTGAGAAATTTCAGCAAATGAACTTTTTAAGGTACCGCAATCATAAGAAGAAGCACAAGCCAAAAATTTTAATTTTTTTTTTGTTTGAACATTGGCATTTTCTTTGAATTTTTTTTTTATTTTTTCAATAATGAAAAAAATTGTATCCACTTTAATTTTTTTCTTAGAATAATACCTACAAGGAATGGTCACGAAAAATCATTTTTTATTTATTTTGTATCGATTATTTTTCATATAATTTAATTTGAATTGTTTTACCTTTTAATCTTTTTTTTGGAAATTATAAATAAATATATCCAAGCGAAGCTTAGTTTTTATTTAAACATCAAAGATTAAGGTTTAGCCTTCATTTTTTTTATTCACGAGTCCCGTATAGTTAATGGGTAATTCAAGTAAAAGGGCCAATTTCAAAATTATGTTCAAAAATTTTACATCATTTTATGTTACAAATACTAGATTTAAAACTGGGTAAAAATAATCCTTTGCTTATATGACATACACTTTGTTTCGAACTCATTTACGATACACAATTAAAATACCCCAAGGTACTTCTACTATATAATAGAAAATCTACTTAATGCGATCTTGTCTTGCATTTTATTTTTCATACAAAACACAAAAGCACTATAAAATAGATTTTATTTCATGGCTTTCCAAATATTTTGAGTTGAATCCCTCGTTCCAAATCCAACAGAAATATTCATATACTAGAACGATTTTCAAATTTCCTAACCAAATATTGTTTTAGTAGATTTGTGGTTGATTCAATTAGTTTTAGCCGACAGCGAGCGTTGAAAGCTAATTAAGTACGGTCATAATAATAAACTAATGCGGCTTTGAACTCAAACAACTAAATTGTTGACATGAATTTTTAAAATAAATGTGTACAGTGTGTAATAAAAAAAAAAGACAAATGTTTAGTTTAATTAAAAATATTAATTTGATTACTTTCTTTTCCCAGGTTTTTGTATCATAAAACGGATTAATGATGATAATCTTTAACTCGTTGTATTAATAGTGTCCATATTATTTATAATTAATGAAAACAATGAGTCAAGCTACTTTCGGTAATTGATTTTGGTAATATTACGCATACATACATATGTAAGCATACAACAAGCCCATTTAAAGTTAAATTCCCCCAAGGAATCGCTACACAGCGAGTGTTTCACATACTACATTATTCATAGTTTCAACTTCAATATCTCAATTAGGCCAGCCCATAACAATAAAAGCTGAGTGGCAACAACTTTGGGTTTATACACAAAGCTGTGTGCCTGCATAAAGTCACGTAGATTTCACTATCACTACTAACGTCTACCAGTTTGGTATTTATTTTTTTTTTTTTTTTTAAAGACATCTCTGCAATAAGTTCACGAAACAATTAATTTTACCAATAAATAGTTACAGACTATGAGAATGATTCAATTCAAATTTTTTTTGCCGTAACTTTTAAGTTAAGCTCACATTTTTTGATAAAAAAATTTCAAACGCTCTGTAAATTATGAAACAATGAGGAAGATGGAAGATGCAAAAATAATATTGGCGACATTTTCAAGAAGGCTTATTATGAATGAGGCCATCCCTCCCGAGAGAGGATCTAAGGTTGAGTGTTCTGGTGATACCTCCTACTCCTATGTCCAATGTAATAGTTTAAACTTTAGGCTCCGGTTTAACGCAGAGTCGCAAACCTAAAGTTTTTTTTTGTTTTATTGAATTTAGTGGTCGAAATTGGAATAAATAAAATCATTATGTTTATAATTTTGTTCTTTTAAAAATGAAAACATAGAATAAAATTAAGAAACATCAGCATAAGGTGCTTTAAAGCCGCATCCATTATTAAAATTATACAAATAAAAACTCCCATGAAATATATTGTAAATCACTGTTTTGCTATGCAAAATAAAGCGATGCTTGTGAAATATTAATTTACACAAATGCACAATTGTATGTCTCACTGATTTTGATTGATTACAAGATTATTCTTGTGACAGCTTTGTGGTGTATTTTTCTTTTTTTTTCCATGAATGATTTGCGGTTTTTTTAATATGTAATACTCTTATATGTATGTGTTTAATAAGCAGCTCACGGAAATTGAATAAATTATAATTAAAGGTATTATTGTAATTCACATTGTCAAGTTGAAACCAGTATGTGGTTACGAAAACCATCATAACAACAACTGTCAATAGTTATATTTTAAATTGTTCTTTAATATGTATAATGTATCAGACTGAATCTTAAAGAATTTTTTAAGGGTGTTTTTATTGATCTTTAACCGGAAATATCTTCTTAATTGATAAATTTAAAATTACTTGTATTTGCTAGAAAAAAAAAATACAAGGTAATTTAAAAATCTGGTATACTTATTTTGCAATAAAACCTCAAAAGCTGTCTTAGGCACCATTCTATAGTTTCTCAAGTACCTAGGTAATGACACTTTTTATTTGGGAGCAAAACAATTTATTTTTTTTTTTACTAATAATAAGACCAATCTTAGTTTTCCGTTCAATCATAATAATCGATTTTTTTTTTATCTGAGACCAAATATCGATTTCTAGCAAGCATTTCTCCCACTTACACACTCATTCGCATCTGCACCGGTACATCAACTCATCATACACCGAATGTGCCATCTGTTTAAACTTCAATTTCACTTTTTTTAATTTACAATGTGATTCGCATAAGGTGTGACCAAAAGCTATAGCGTGTCGGTTGGGCAGTGAAAAGAAAAAAATCGTATTGAATGTGGGGGTCTATTCCCCCGTTTAGGTATGAGGGGCAATTTTCTAAAAAAAAATTTACTAGAAATTGAAAAAAAAAAAATATTACAAAAGTACAAAAACGACTGAACAATGCATGCTATTCATTCTTTTATGCTGTTCAATCATTTTTTTTAAATATAGTACTTGAAAAATAAATCTTAAACTAAAAAATAAAAAAAAAAACTTTTAAAAGTAATTTTGTTGGTTAGTAGTGTTTTTTGTCTGTAATAATCAATGTTGTATTTTGGATCGAAGTAGGTATCGATTTATGCTTAAGGTTTGGATTTGGTTGACAGTTCAAACTATTGGTAAATACTCGAATCGTAAGTCCCGGCATTTTTAGTTTTTATATTAGTCTCTTCATAATTTTTTCAATTATTTTATAAATTTTTCTGCTCCTCTAAGCACATATCTGTTATATTCTATAAAATAAAAGGAAATTTAATAAACCTCCATGAGAATATTGTATTGTAGCCGATATATTAAAAAAGGATCACGTTTCGTTGCCCTTATCATTATTGATTCTTTTACTTTACATGCCCGCCTCAAAGTTAAAAGTATAAAAGGTCAAAGTATTTTCTACTTCAAAAAATATCTCTTGTATTTGTTTAATGGAATAAAGTACACATTCTATAGATTAAGCAGATTACATTTGAACTTGGATTTGAAATTTACAAAATAAAAAAAAAAACCATTTAAATTCTTTTATAAAATTTTTTTTAATTTTCAATAATCGTTTAAGCACAAGAACCAAAAGCAATTCAGCTTTTTAATAATTCATAATAATAATTCACAATATGTAAATCTCTTTCTGGAAATAAGATTCTTTGACGAGTAGAGTAGTTTTGATTTTTGTGTAAGCATTTTAAGCGACTTTAAAATAAGGATAAACACATTTTCTATTTTTGTTCGTCATTTAACAAAAAAATTTACAGAAATCGTCGATTTACAATTAACTATGAGGGATTTATATTTAACTGCTGTATTATCTAGTAGGGATTAACGTAAAATTATAAAAAAAAAAAACTATTTTGAACACAATTTTTTTCATTATTTTTTTTTCAAAATTTTGAGTTTGAAAATTAATTCTTCCGAAAATTAAATAACTTGAATTAAAAACGTAATAAAAGAACGGATTTCTGGCTTTAAAAGAAGCATTACAATGTAAATGTTGCCGATGACTTTTAATGATTTTTTTTTCTATTTTAAGTCGATTTTTAAGAATATTGCCCCTCCCGCCTAAACGGGGGGAAATAGACCCCCTCCCACAGTGCCGTAGGTTCCGTTTTTTTTTTTTTTTTGGGTAAAGAAATTTTACATCTATTTATGAAAATTTTGTCATTTACCAGAGCAGTTGATAATACAGATAAAATTAGAATAGAATATAGTTATAGCCACTCACAGACAACATCTGCTTGACGCGGAGAGCAGTCCACAATGAACTTTTGACTAACATGGATGAGTTACAAGTCCACAAATCAAAATATGGACTTTAAAATTTCATATAGTACTGAAGAACCAAAAGTCCTGAATTTAGTGGGTCAATAATTGGATTATAAGTAACACAACACTGCTTTCGCTCTCTTTAATAGAAGGTGATGTGGTATTAGAAGTTTCGGCGGCGGAGGCGGCAATGTTGGTTTGTTGTTTGATGTAAGCGGTTGATTTTGTGATTGGTTTGGTTGGATATTGTTTTACTATAGCGGGAGATGATTTTTTTTGCAAGAGTAGCTTTGTTCCGAGTTCTAAGTAAAATTCGAACAAGTTTAGAGCAGAAATATTAACTATACAAATAGTTTTCTGTACCCCATGCCTCCACAAGCAATTGTTATTTCTTAACTAATTTCATTGCTAATTTCAGAAATTATTTTATGAAATTTTATTTGCAATCAACTCGCTAAAAAGAGAACAGCTTGACGTCTACGCTTCAATTTGTAAATTCAGTATAGAGACGAACAAAATATACCACCTAAAATTTCGAGTCAACTCCTCAACCCACATGTAAAGGTAAAAAGCACACATGTGTCAGTCCAACTGGAAGTAAACGTCAAATTATTTCTTCATTAATTTCTTCTGCGATGGTATGAAAAAAATGAAGAAATTAATTTCATGAAATCTGTAATTGTTCAATTTTATGAAATGAATTATTTCTTATGGAGGCCCAGGGTTATTATTTATGTTTGATTGTCTTTTAATTTTGTCCTTCTTTTTCTACTAAGAATTTCATATATTGGAAAAATGCTTGGGGAAAAGCCCCCCCTATCCCCTACGTTACTACGACACTACCCTCGCGTACGATTTTTTCTTGTCTTGACCCAAGCTACACGCTCTAGGTTTTTGTGTTTGTCACACCTTAGGTGAATCATCCTGTGTAAAGTATACCATCAACAACATATAAAATAATTTCACTGCATATCTGGCCATGACAAAGGCTAAATTTGATATTGATTGAGGTTCCAGAAAAGGGTTTGAACTTGGCCCACATGCCATCACACTCAGGTGATGTTCTTGTTCTCATAGATTTTTTTTCTTTCTCCTCTGGAAAAAGTAGTAGCCGTGGCCTGATGGTTAGTGCGATGGACTGTCATGCCGGAGGTCTAAGGTTCGAGCCCCAGCCTCCGCCACCTATTTATTTAAAAAAAAAAAACGGCTACTGCCTCTTGCGAGGAATTGACAAATCCTCCAAGAGTATCTCCTGTCACAGAAAAGTGCCGCTCATTAGCTGTTCGGATTCGGCAATAAACTGTAGGTCCCCTCCATTCCTGCAGACACGCACACAGGAATGGTTGAGAGTTGTAAGTCACTAGGCCCAAGTTCTTCATGAGCTGTTGTGCCATAAAATTTATTTATTTTTTTTTCTGGAAAAAGTATTATAAATTGCATCAAATGCCTGAGATGCACTTTAAAAATAACACCACACACAATAATGCTTGTGGCTTAAGCTAATAGATTGAATATTTTATTTTTGTTTTATTATTTTTCTTTCCTGTTGCAAAAATATTTTTTGTAAAAGCCTTGGCACAAGTGGTATTGAATTTTTCCACACAATTTATAGGATTAAAATGCATAGGGCTTCGTTGTCTATTTAAAACGAAAGTTATCTACTTGGATAAAGGTAGGTGTAGTTATAGTATAGGTAGGAACACAATGATCCATGGTGCATTAAAAGTTTTGCTTTTAGACCTTGGTATTGACATTGCTTTACTTTGCTATAGGAATAAAAAGTTTAAATTTTAGTTCAAGGAGTAGATGGTTTTGCTGCCAAGCTTTAGTGAGGCAAAAGTGGAAAAGTGAATCTAGGAGGGAAAATTAAAAGAAAAATTTTCAAAAAAATAGTGCTGCGGTTCCGATATTTGATGCTGAATAAATTGCTCATCGGCAGTGATATCAATTCCAAAAACATCTTGCATATACATACATTATACATAGTAGGTACATAAAGCAATCTTTTTTTCAACTAGGTTGGATGGACAAAATTGTTGATCTACATTATTATGTCATCTAGGTTGAGATATGCAATCTGCCTAATAGTACGTTTTCACTGACCTCTAAACCGAGATTTAGGTAGATTTACCACAAATCTTCTCACAAATCCCGTGATTTACCATACAAATTTTAATCTCTTCAAATCAAGATTTAAACAAAGCAAACTTGCCATCTCACTTCCACTTCATAAGAATAATGACCCACCATCTGCATCTTGAAAGATTCTGTCAAAGTTAATCTACTTTTTAATCTTTTTGGCTGGTGAAAACACTATCCAGGATTTATTAAATCTAAACGAGATTAACTTGCGGTGCAAACGTAGTAGTTTTTAGCTCTTCTGCTCCTTAAGCTCATCAAATTTATTGACACTTATTTATTAAAGAAAAAAAACTTTTATTAAAAAAGAAAACTTTTTAGGTGCATACATAACGAGCTCTTCTAAACAAGTGATTGCAATTTTAAGCTTTGATTAGTGAAAAGGGGGTAGGTATACAAATTTGCTTCAAATTTTTGACCTCAGATTAATTAATATTGATTTTGAAACAGGTAAAATTTTAGATAGTAGTAGAAGTGAATTTTATTTCATCATCATAAGATATTTACAATTTTGTATATATTTGTGTGTCTTCTGAGATGTCTTCTGAAATGTCTTCTGAGAAGGAAATCAGGTTTCTTTATTCTTCTTTATTTTATTATTATAAAATAGCAAGAGCTTAGCGAGGAGTTAGGAGTAGAACTACCTCTAAGATGGGAGGATAGATATACATGGAGTATTGCATTGGACAATATTCTTCAGAAGCTGGACGAAAAATGCATTCTGGATTTCTGAAACAGGCTGCCAGTTAATGGATTCGCTTGGTCTATAAAGAACTCAATCACAGCCTAGTAGAACGGAACTACCTTCACGAAGATTATAGCCCACGAGAAATCAGAATCATCTGTAATACCAGAGGGAAACTGTTGCCACTGAACTTCAGACCGCATAGAGATGATCTACCAACGCTTTGTACCCTCTGCAACCTAAGAGAAAAGGAAGATGTCTTTCATCTAATAGGAAAATGCCCAATTCTGCAGGAGACTCGAAGATATCATTGGATCCATTCTTTTCTAACAATGGAAGAAGTCATAGAAATACTAAACGGATCAAACTGGAAAAAACTTGGCCAATATGTCACTGATACCTTGGCCTATAGAAACCAGTATATGGAAGACTAAAGAAATTTCAATTCTATGTTGCAAATCATTAAAATTGCCAACCATACCCAATCAATGGAAATAATTCTGCTACCAAAGAACAGCTTCCCAATTGGTGTTTGAAATTCAAAGCGTAAATAGGTTTACTCAAATAAACTATACACTACTTGTAAATCATCTAAACTGTCAATCTGGTTGACTACGGTTTTTGCCAACGCTTATACATATAAATTTTATACAAAATATTAGATATTTTATATGAAACTTAATTTAAAATTTCATTCTTTGTCAAATAAAAATTATCTGCATAACACATAGCCAAATATTCATGTTTTAAAAAATAAATGTAAAAAACTTCTATTCACATTTTGTCTCTCCTCACAATATTGACTTTAAAAACACTAACAATGCGTTTAAGTTTAGTTTCATGTTGAGTGTTTCAAAACTTCATTTTTCGTCTGTCGTTGCATCAGAAACCCTTCACAGAAAATACTATTTACCAAAACTTAAACGTTTCTATTTATATCCCTTTTTGACTTTCTCAAAAACTAATTCCTTACATTATTAAGCATTGTCTCTGTTTCTTCCCCAGCAGCCATTACTAACAGCTTTTACATGTAGATTTAAACGTTAACAAAAAAAAAAACTCGCACAAAACACACAAATCTACTTTAAGAGCACGAAAGCATAACGTCCTGATGATTACGTTTTAAGATCTCTCCTCACAATCATCTACCACCAACCCCTCCTCCCACCAATCCTTCAGATTGTTACTCCGGGAATTATTTCGGTTGGGTTCTTACACCACCCATAGGATGTGTGTTGTTCCTTTAATACGAAAATATGTGTGTTTGGCAAATGTGTGCGCAGATAAATAAAAAAAATAAATATTTTCTTTCCAGTTGAAGGATTTTTTCTTCAACTTGAAACGATATAGAACACAAACATGTTTTGACATTCGGAAATTCTTGTTTAACTCAATTTGTTATTAGCCATGCATTAAGAGAATGTATCTTTGGGAACTAAATTAATTGGATAAAAAAATTAAATTTTTATCATCGACGACATCAAATCAAATAAGCTGATTATTATGTTGTTCACATATAATATGGCGTGTGGGTGTGGGTGGCACAAGATTATAATACATATCATTTATTTTTATAATGTGTGAATGTGAACATACTATACATTATTATGTAGGTATTTATTTTAACTACCAAAATTTAAATATAATGTATGTTTGTAAATGAATTTAAAGTGTTCGTCTTGTCCGATTGTAATAAAAATTTGCACAGAATTTTTTAAGTAAAAAATGTATTAGTACCTGCTGTAGTTGCTTAATTTATTTAATTTTGTAATTCTTCAAAAGAAAATGTATTCAAAAAATTGAGGCATTTAATATTTAAAATATATTATCCTACTTTTAGAAAAAAATATTTTGTCATTTAAAATGTTTGTTTTTAACTAAAACTCTCCTTGCCTCCTCCTTCCTCCCTCTCCTACAACAAAATCCTAGATCCACTACTGAAATAACGCTCAAAGAATTTTAAATTAAAGTTTTACAAAGCCTGAAATCGATATCAAATTTTCTTCGTTCACTTGGGCGTATGAGTGATAAAAAATTGTCTACAGAAAAGATTTAAGCTTGAGCACTATACAAAAAATCTATACACATCTATGTAAATATGTATGTACGCGCGTATTATACTTTTCAATTCAATAAACGAATGAAACTCACATTTCGATTGCATTTCATTTTTATTCAAAAGTAAAGCGAAGAGTACCCGCTTAAAATATTGGCAAATTTTCAAACATACATATCTGTCTATCCTAGGTAGGCACTTCTACTACCTCTATTATGCTAAATAAAATAATTCAAATGCACACATTTAATGAACCGACAAATAGACTAGGTACCTATTCTTTTGTTGAGTGTAGCATAGTTACAGTTACTCGTAGAGTTTCCGGTTACAAAGTGAATTCAAGTTCATATTATATTCAATGAGTAGTGATTTACGGATTCAAGTGGATAATTTAATGTAGGAACCTATTGAAATCGATTTGATTGGGTTAATTCAAATTCACTATAACTAAATTCCATGAGGGTTTTGCCAGATAAGCTGAAAGGGCTAACAAAAATAAGATAATATAATATAAATATATGGAAATAAAATACGTTATAAAAAGCAATTGGTTCCAAAGTTAAATATCTTTTTAAATTTAAAAGTAGACAGATACTATTAATGATGACTAACGGGCATAATATTGTGATGCTTTTTTATTTATCTTTGGCTGAAGTAGTTCCGCAGCAAGATAACTCGTTTTAAGAATATAGAACTCCAGCTAATGGTCCATTTTATTTGTCCTTGCAATCTTACAAACTTATATTTTACTTTAAATAATATAAAACTGTATTTCATACAATTTCATAACGGGTTTGCCTAAATAACTTACACCGTAATTTATATACATGAAAAAAGTCCCAAATTAAAATTAAAGGCACAAATAAGTATGATGGCATTGAGTCTCCAACCAAGTTGGAACTGAAAGCTCAAATACTAAGATGGGATAGAGTCGACATTCCGGGATAGAGTCGAAAGTAAACTTTAAAAAAACTGAAGATGCAAATACTACTTTACGATCAGCTGGAGTCACTGGCCTAGCGGAAACTAAGGGCACAGAACAAGCAACACTCGAGAGACAAAAAAATTGAAACTATACTATCTAGTAAAGTACGCACAGAGCAGAGTTTTTCTTAGTACTACTTCTTTCATACTAATGGGAAAAACAAAGAGACAAATTTCCATAAAGTACATCTTCACTTTTCATAGATTTGAGAAGGAGTTAATGTCAGAAGAACTCGTTTAACATTTCATCAAATTAGCTTTGTTCCAGCCTTTTGTGGACAGATTTGGATAATCTGTCAAATTTTGAGGAGTGCGGGGATGAAATTTGCTCAGAGAGAAGAAAACTGCTCCGAAAAAGTCTGAAACTTAAAAGAATGAAACAAAAAAATCAATCGATGCTCTTCGAAAATAGCTGTGTCAAAATTTATTAAAATTTAAATAAAATTTTGAATATTTAGTTTTTAACGAAAGGATCTATAAAAAATGCATTATATGTACATACATATGTGTGCATATGTATGCGCCTAGATAATGTACGGGTATGTATATTTTACACAATAGACTCATTCCTTACTTTGAAAGTTTGTGATTTTCTGTGCATTTGTGTGAATTTCAGTCTAAAGTTCTGTCAAAGTTTATATAAAAAAATTAAATTTTACTAAAACGCACAGAAAACCAGAGAGTTTCAAAGTAAAGGAACGAACATAATATTTGCTTCACACCTAAAAACTAATTTCCAATATTTATAAGCATTCGCACCAGGCAAACAATTATTTTAAAAAAAATGGCAACACTTACAGTACAACAGTTACGTAAAATAATTTTTTGAAAACTTTAGAATGCATTCTTTGATTTTATTTTTAGATTATTAAATTTAAGTGAATAGTTTTTTAAATATTCAATTTCAAACTCGAAATTAAAAAAACATAAAAAATGCTACATTTAACACTTTTTTTTCTTAAAAAATGTATGTAGGTGATTAAGTACCAGTTTCGCTTTCAGTTTTCAATACTCTTATCAATTTTTAGGCAAACGTTAAAAACTACTTTTTTCAATGACAAAACCTTTCCACGCAAAGCTAGCCCAAAATATTTCCTTTTATCCGTCTTAATTCTTACCTCATCCGGTTCTACATACTATTTGCAATATTTATTAACCCGTCTGGCAGGTGTTTGACGTTGCTTAAACCTTGCCGCACACAATTTTGTAACTTAAAAAAAACCTATTATGATATACTTCAGTTATAAGGATATGAAATAAATTCGGTCGGATAAGAAAGTTAAAGTCAGTTCTGAATTAAAATTAATATTAGAATAAAAGTAAAGAATACAATTAAGACAAAATTCTTTGAGAAAAATTTACAAAATAAATGACCATGGACAATTTTGCACTGACTTTGGGCCTACTTTCAAAATTTGCTCAATAGTGATGAAACTTGTGTCGATGTTTCATATAATGCGATGCATCAATTGAAAGGTGGCACTTCCTAGGTCGCTTAGTTTAGCCGCAAGTCAAGTCGAAAAGCTTCAACTTTGATGCCTCTAGCACGTCTACTTTTGCCGCAAATCGCGTTTAAAGATAAAGGTCGATTTTTCATATAATGCGATGCATCAAATCGCGTTTAAGGATAAAAGTCGATTTTTCATATAATCCGATGCATCAATTGAAAGGTGGCACTTCCTAGCTATCCTCAATATCGAGCGCTCAGCTCTATGAACGAAAAACCTGAAAATCCGACTCTAATCTTCTCGAGCTTTCGATCCTGAATATGAACTTGGTAAAATTTCTTTTAACGAATGTTTCCAGCCAATGCTTTCATTTGCTTTCTGTTCATTTCTATTCATTCGATTCTGTGAACTTTAAATTACAAGTTACATATACAAACATACCTATGCATCTACAAAAAATGTGCTTTTTTCAAGTGAAATCTTTTTGTGTAGATAATTTTAGATTGCATACAAATATGTTTAAAGAGCTGGAATTGGAGTCTAAAATATCAAATTGACAACTATACTTTACAAAAGTAATTATCTGTTTTTATTGAAAAATACTATTTTTTCCATAAAGATAATCAATTCCACTTTGGGTACGACAGTAACAACTTATAGTAGAGAAAAATACTTATTTTCGTTTCATTCGGATTCTGTGATATCAAATTCCACGAATTTCGGAACTCGTAGGAGATTTTTCACTACGAACGTAGTACTAATGGATTCTGAGATCGTTTTTTCTTCATTCGGAGAATATTATTTTCGATTATAATGGATTCTGTGATATGGTTGAATAGTTTTATGATCATCTCGCAAAAGAAGTATAATTTCGTACCTTAGTACAAACACAGTTTTTTTTTTTTCAGCTCATGTTAAACGGGTAGCTGTCTTATCTTTTATAACGTTTGGTTTTGACTTTCTCGGGGACTTAAAATTGTTTTATACCAAAACAGGTTTATAAATAAATTAAATAAATTTGGTGGCACAACGGCTCATGAAGAACCAGGGCCTAGTGGCTTACAACTCTCAACCATTCCTGTGTGCGTGTCTGCAGGAATGGAGGGGACCTACAGTTTATAGCCGAATCCGAACGGCTAAGGTGAGCGGCAGTTTTCTGTGACAGGACTGTGACTAACCATTACGCCATGGACTACTACACCAAAACAGGTTTATCAATTTAAAAAAATATACCAAACACCGCACCAGTTATAAAACCTTAGTAAGACTCTTAGTGCCAGTTGTACAATCGTGGTTTAAATTTTGATCCGTGGTTCAGGAATTTTAACTATATAACTAGCCGATTTTGGCGGGTTAACTGAGGTTCAACGATGGTTCAAGGTTCTAATATGCACTAAAAGCCCTAAGGGCCAGTTGTACAAATATTTGATCCGTGGTTCAGGAATTTTAACTCACCAATTTCGGCGGATTAACTGTGGTTCAACGATGGTTCAGGCATGTTTGGCTTTTAGTGCATATTGGAACCTTGAACCATCGCTGAACCTCAGTTAACCTGCCGATATCGGCGAGTTAAAATTCCTGAACCACGGATCAAAATTTAAACCACGATTGTACAACTGGCACTTACTGAAAATAAAAACTTTGCACTTTGTTGCATGATGATTTGTCAGCCTAATTTGTTTGCAAAACAAGAATGTAACTCCAGGATCGAAATAAATTAATAATTCAAGTATCATACTACAAGAATTTCAAAATATATTTCATCTGTGTCAGCAAAATTTATTCAAATAAATAAAATCTTTCTATCAAAAAAAAAAACGAAAACAGCTGCTTTATTCTAAAGGTCAGAATATTCTTAGATTGTGTTACCACAGTATTATTTTCAAGATTTTAAATATCTAAATTATCGAACTTTCAGATTTTATTAGGAAGAATTTGTACGTGCACTGAAATTGGTCCCTATCTTTCCAAGCAATGCAGCCACCCACCACCGCCGCCGTTGAATTTGTCAAAAAAATATTCTAAAGAAATGTATCTCTTTGTTTTTTCTCTAAATTGAATAAAATCAATGTAAAGAGTAAACGCAAATGAGTGCAAACAAGCCCTAAATAAATTCCATGAAACTGTCATGACTGAAATCTGTCATAATTGACATTCGTCGGATTGATATATACAATTATGTCAAATTGCTATCCGTCAAAATGATATTATTCAATTATAATATTCATTGCTTTATGGTTTTATTCGATTTTAATTGAAATTCAAGATGTCAAAATGCAGTAACCAGAAGGCGGACATGCTGCATTTTGTAAGATTTAACGTCGGGATTGGATTATTTTCAATAATATTGGTTTCTTCAACATTCAAAAGCTAGATCAGAAAAAATTATATGAAAACTTTGAGCTTCTGTCACAATAATTATTGTCAAATAATTTATAATGTGGGTTCGAAGCTTTGCTTTGAAATAAATATTTGTATAAAAGTTTAAAACCCACATTATATAATTCACATAATATTTTTCGCTTCCGGACGAAACATGTTCAAATTTAAATCATTCCGATCTCGGGGGTCTGTTGGGCGGTTATAGAGAATCTCATAAGTTTTAGGTATAAATTATGTAGTGAAAATGGAATAACTTTTAATAAATTTGTGAAATTCAAAATTTGAAAGTTTATAAATGTCCGGAATAAATGAGTAAATGATTTGGAATTGTAAAGAGTGAAATTTGATAAATTGTTATGAGATTTGAAATAACTGCGATCCCATATTTCCCGTTTTCGAAATATTTTTGAAAAATGATTGTTCAAATACTGCTGTAGGTATGTTTACTTATTTTTTAAAACAGTTTTTCGGTCGTGAATTCGGCGGCCTTCTTCGACATTTTGATATTACATTTATAAACCACACCGAGAGCTGGTGAACTATTTGGTCAGTGTTTTAAACCAGTGCAAATTACATACCATTAACCTTGCAGCAATATCGCGGCTTATGACCACCATAGTGCACTTTCAAATTTCAAAAAAAAAATGAGCGAAGTTAAGGTGTTTTATACAGGTCCAAATTTTGTTAGCATAATGTTTGTATGTGTCCAAACTATATTTCATTGGTCTGGCAGCGATACTACGGCCCTAACAACTGCATAATGCACTTTTAAAATGCAACCAAAAAAAATCCAAAATCTGTTCACGAGTACTTGGTAAGTATCCAAACTAAATTCCACCAACCTGGCAGCAGTACCGTGGCCCTAAACCTCCATTATGCACATTTAAAATGCAATAACAAAAAGCTTCTTTTTTTAACTTTCTGCATATAAATTTAATTATTAGATATCTGTCCAGACGTACATAATGTATTTCCATCGGTCTAGCAGCGTTACCGCGAGCGTAACACTACCATAAATGCACTTTCCAAATGCAAAAAAAAAGCAAGTTTTTTTTAGAACTGAATTAAATTATTCTGGTAGCGATAACGTGGACCTAGCACGACTATAGTGCACTTTAAGAATGCAAACAAGCAATTTAAAAGACCGAGAAAAAGTTGCATTATATCATCTATACATAATGTATGTACGTATAGTGTTCAATTTATATATGTATGTAGATAACAAATATGGCAAATATTTCCAAAAAACTTTGGTTTCAGTTCTTCGGTACCCGGCTGCAATAGAATGCGTTCTGTACTTTAAAAAAATCTCCTTTATTTCGTATTTCTTGCAGTAAAAATTTTTTTTTTTTAATTTTAAATAACTTTTTAGGTTTGAAGCCAATTTTATGTAAAATATACATACGTAAATTATTCAGGTGCATAATGCCATGCAGTATATGCACACACACATTGTATTTTTGATATACATATGTAGGTCTTTTCGTTAAAATTGTATTATTTAAATTTAAATAAATTTTGACACAATCGAAGAGTAGCAATTGACTTGTTTTTAATTTTCAAGTACTATTCACAAGGGTGGAGCGAATTTTGTTTGTAGAAACTCAAGAACATACCATCTGGAAAAGTTGCGTATGGTTCTGAAATACAAAACAAAAAGCTTTATTTTTTAATTTTCAATGCTCGCGGTCACGCAATGCGAAGGATAGAGGTCATTTTTTATTTTATTTTATTTTTTTTTCAGTGTCTATCTATAACTGAGTAATAAGTTAAAAAAGATTCTATTCTTTTTACTTGTAAAACTTCACTCCATCATGTAAAGGTATGGTAATCTAGGTTCCTTATATTATGTCCAACGAATTGTTGGCTTATAAATCGTGTACGGAGAAAAGTGAAAGAAAACCGAATGTGTAGCGACAGACTTGTGTGAGCTAATAAAAATACTAGTCAGCTCAATGCAAACGTAGTTGATTTTGACTATGCAAACGTAGTTGATTTTAACTATGCAAACGTAGTTGATTTTAACTATGCAAACGTAGTTGATTTTAACTATGCAAACGTAGTTGATTTTGACTATGCAATCGTAGTTGATGTTGACTATGCAAACGTAGTTGAATTTAACTATGCAAACGTAGTTGATTTAACTATGCAAACGTAGTTGATTTTAACTATGCAAACGTAGTTAATTTTGACTATGCAAACGTAGTTGATTTTGACTATGCGAACGTAGTTGATTTTAGCTATGCAAACGTAGTTGATTTTAACTATGCAAACGTAGTTGATTTAACTATGCAAACGTAGTTGATTTTAACTATGCAAACGTAGTTAATTTTGACTATGCAAACGTAGTTGATTTTGACTATGCGAACGTAGTTGAATTTAACTATGCAAACGTAGTTGATTTTGACTATGCAAACGTAGTTGAATTTAACTATGCAAACGTAGTTGATTTTAACTATGCAAACGTAGTTGATTTTAACTATGCAAACGTAGTTGATTTTAACTATGCAAACGTAGTTGATTTTAACTATGCAAACGTAGTTGATTTTGACTATGCAAACGTAGTTGATTTTGACTATGCAAACGTAGTTGATTTTAACTATGCAAACGTAGTTGATTTTAACTATGCAAACGTAGTTGATTTTAACTATGCAAACGTAGTTGATTTTAACTATGCAAACGTAGTTGATTTTAACTATGCAAACGTAGTTGATTTTAACTATGCAAACGTAGTTGATTTTAACTATGCAAACGTAGTTGATTTTAACTATGCAAACGTAGTTGATTTTAACTATGCATACGTAGTTGATTTTGACTATGCAAACGTAGTTGATTTTAACTATGCAAACGTAGTTGATTTTAACTATGCAAACGAAGTTGATTTTAACTATGCAAACGTAGTTGATTTTAACTATGCAAACGTAGTTGATTTTGACTATGCAAACGTAGTTGATTTTAACTATGCAAACGTAGTTGATTTTAAATATGCAAACGTAGTTGATTTTAACTACGCAAACGTAGTTTATTTCTTACTAGTTTTTGATTTTTTTTTTTGTTTAAAAAAATACATTTTCAAAATGTTTAAATTCAATATTGTTTGACTTAATTAAAACCATCAAATTGGAGAATTATAATAAAATCGGTGCACCCATTAAGAAGTTCAAATAAGCGAATTTTGTCAAAAAATATCAAATTCCCATTTTTTGTAAAAAAAATAAAATGCGGTTTGTTTGCTTTATATTTTTCTTTCTTATGGTCTACCAATCTCGATCACGCGTACATATCTTATCTAGATAAACTAGAAACGCAACAAATATCATCCATGCCCAAATGTCCAAGAATCAATGAAAGTGGGCGTGGTAGCAGGTGCATTTTATTTTTTTTTCCAAAAAAAATGGTTTCCATTTAGAGACTAGACATTATATTCTGTTCTAAGCAATAATCCAGTTTTTTAACTTCCCATTGGAAGCCTAGTTTTTGTAAGTGGTTCCATTTGTCCAATCGAATATTTTGAAATTTCTCCACGTTTCGAGGTCTCTGGAATTTCAAAGAGACATTTGTGTAGGGTGCGTAAGTAGGTTCGAATTTTTTTTACGTTTGTACATAACTAGCTTACCCGAGTAACTAACTTTGTTCTCCCCTAAATACTCAAATATTAAAAAAATAAATACTCAAATATGTTTGTCTAGCAAAGCTGATAAAGTTTTCTAAGATCTTGTGATTTTCTTTTTAAAAAAATAACATCGGCTCACCCAATTGAATTCTTGAAAAACCAGTTTTTGAAAAATTATAAGTATGTAGAATTCCATACAAAATCCTTAAAGATAATTAAGAAATAAAGCTGGAAGAATTAAAAAAAAAATTAACAAGACAATAGTACTGTTAATTGATACTTTGTTTTTCTTTTTGTTTTTTTTTTTTTTTTTCTGGCCATACAAATGTCTGGCTTTTCTTGAAATTTATATTTTATTTTATTACCAACGCCGACACATTATTTTATCTGAAAGTACGTGACATCAAATATTTCTTAGCTTTTCCTTTCACGTGCACGTCTTTTTAAGTCTTTACAAAACTTCTACAAATCCAGTCCAGTTTTTCTTCAAAGTTATTTCATGCATTTTCTTGGAGAATTTAACCCTTTCAACGCGTAAAATACGAGTGGCATTTCCATTAGTCATAGTGTCGATTCATGTTCATACAATAAAAGCAATATGAGATACTTTCAAGTCTTATTTTACTTCCAGGATGTTCTGTGTGAATCATGCACGAACGTAAAATCGACCATCGTCAAACTACTTTTCTGGCCAATTCACTATTTCCTGCACAAACATTGGGCAGAATTGAGCTGTCCCATACTGATGGTCTCCTATATTTTGCCTTGAGTGCGTTTTCAAAATTCAATAGAAAAACACACCCGTTTTAGAGCTGTAAAAGGGCTTGGGAGCAAACAAAGTAGTAAAACAAAATTGTTGAGTAATATATATCTCCTTCAGTAAGATACACTGAAGGACGATAATAGTCCCTGTCCAATACAATTTTCTCATTCCCCTTAGATATAAAATAAAAATATATACTTATACAAATGACCAAGCCTGGTACTTTGGGGAAAAATGGAGCTGAGGGTTGAAAAAGAAAATATATTGCCCATGACGCATTAGATTCCAGAGAAATGAATGCTAATATTGACAATTGTTGCTCGAAAATGTATTCGTCCGATTCATTTATGTATTTCTATATATATATGTGCTACCGCATTCTGAAAAGATACTATTACTAAGGTCTATCCAACATAAATTGGCAGTACACGTCTTATGGGAGAGCTTTTTCAAAATCAGTAGCGCACCATATTTTAGCACCATACTAAATTGAAAGAACTCCTTCATAAAAAGCGTTTGCCCGCCCGTAAATTTCTGATAGCATCTGACGCAGATCCAACGCCCGATCGAGCGCACATCTGAGTGCGCACTGAATAATTGCTGCTGCTATTCAACTTCAACCCCCATAAAATATTGATGTGCATTTAGGGTTACCCATGTCCATTTAGCAACTCGTTCAGATTTTTTTCCTTGGGTTTCTGTTTAGGTGCTTTTGGTTTTAGAGCTTTAAAAAAAGTTTTTAATGATGAGGGTTATCGTAGAGTGTTTTCATCTTTTGCATTTCGTTTAATGTGTGGAAATACGTTGAAATGCAGTTACAAAATTTTAAGCTGTTTTCTTTGAAATAGTATTATTTGCGTAGATTTTCGTGGAAGTCAATTAATGTAAAGTAAAGTATTTTTATGTAATTTATTTTTTTAAAAAGTGTATTTTTTTTAAGTTTTGTGCAATTTATGTTTTTAGGACGGGTAGTTTTTTAAGAATCGTTTGTAAAGTATTTTTTTTTTGAAAATGTGTGTGCAATAAATTATAATTCAAGTAATATTTACAAAGGTTAAATAAAAGAATACAAATTTAACCGAAGTGTATATTAAATTAAATTTAAGAATATTTCAATTGTCGACTGTTTCTTCTGGGCCTTCGTCAGTACCAGACTTCTTTTCTTCATCGTCCTTTCACTTGTACAATTTGTATTTTTACTCGTGTATTTTTGAATAGGTGTGTTTTGTTATTAGAGTTTTGTGCAATTTGTATTTTTAAGTCGTGTATTATCTTACCTGATGGTGGTGTGGAAAAAGATAAATGTGTTTTAATTTGTATTAATAAAACAATTAAATAAAAATTCCTTTCCAAAAAAAAGGCGGTAACCCTGCATACCATTCTTTCATATTTGGGTCCATTCAAAATAAACAATACGACAACCCTATGAGAGCTTTAATAAAGGACAGATTTATGCAATCTACTGTAGCCAGAATGAGAGGCAAACGTCCTATCTTGCCTACACTGCCTTTTTTATTTGGATAAGGTATAGCTGAATGCTATTGCTGTTAGGGGAGTTGAGATACATCCGCAATTTCACTTTATTTGTCTTGACAGGAGGGGGATAAGTCAACACAATCAATTAGAACTGAGCTTGTGTCTATAAGGGTTGAATATAGTTCGTTAAGGCAGAATAGGCGTAAATGAAGAAAAATAGAGGCTCGATGAAAAAGGTACATTATCCAAAACTCTGATGATCGACGATACAATTTTGTGGTCTTGTAAAAATAAAATAAAATTGGAAAATAATTGTTTCTCTTTTTCAGGTTTTTATCTTTCAATAAAGACCTAAATCAATCATACACAAAAAACCTCGGAAACCAAAACAATATTAGTTTTATATTAACTCGGTATTTTTGCAGTCTAAACTTTTCTATGACTATTTGAATTTTACCCCATGTAATGTAGGTTAAAGGGGGTGAGGGTGACAATAAGTGAAGTAGTATCACCTAACTCGTATCTCCGCGAATCCATTATGTTCTCCAAGATAAAGGTACGGTAGGTATGTGGAGGGGTTGAGGAGCCTCCCTAAACCTTTCTAAATTCTTAATGAATTTCAGGGCCCCGTGAAATAACTCCTAAATGAAATAAATCCCCAATATTTATATGGAAATTGGATATGTTTTCATATGAAAAAACTCCCCGAAATCGGGGATTTATTTCATCGATTTTTGGGTACTTAGTAGTCGTGGCGTGATGGTTAGTGCGATGGACTGTCATACCGGAGGTCTAAGGTTCGATCCCGAGCCTCGCCACCCATTTATTTAAAAGAAAAAACGGCTACTGCCTCTTGCGAGGAATTGACAAATCCTCCAAGAGTATCTCCTGTCACAGAAAAGTGCCGCTCGTTAGCCGTTCGGATTCGGCAATAAACTGTAGGTCCCCTCCATTCCTGCAGACACGCACACAGGAATGGTTGAGAGTTGTAAGTCACTAGGCCCTACTTCTTCATGAGCTGTTGTGCCATCAAATTTATTTGTTTTATTTTTTTATTTCATTTTTAAATTGGGGGGTTATTTCATGATGAAATAAGTCCCCAAATTCAACTATGAAGTAAGTCCCAAAATTTTGGTACTTATTTCTTTGAAAAAATAACAAAATTACGGCTTATAAGGATTTACCGGTAAATTCTAGAATTTCATTATTTCGGCTTTTTACGGTAACATATTATTATATTTAGAAAACAGCTGTTGGCCTTGGATATTTAGGATAAATTCAAAGTTTCTCTAAATCCAGATTCTTTAAATGCAAAATAAACTTTGCATACACCCAACCTCGCACTTACCCCAAATCCTATAGTGGACCAAGCTGGGGGGGTATCAGGGGGGCAGCGTGCCCCCCCCCCTCCTGTTTATACGCCGTAGTTTTGTTATTTCTTTTGGGACTTATTTATCATTTTTTGTTTGGGGACTTATTTCACGCGCTTTTGTGGATTTATTTCATCTTTGAATTTGGGATTTTTGGATTGGGGGTTTATTTCACTGGGGAGTTATTTCAAGGAGCCGAATTTCAGGATGGTTTTTAGTGGCAGAAACAAAACGTCGCGTGTCGCCCAAATCTTCAAAAAGTAATCTCCGAGTGCAGCCTTTCAGGTGGATATATAAGCAAGTTTGTAAGACCTAATGATTCATTTAGATTTTTTTTTTATTTTCCATTTTTGATTCTCCCCATGCAACTACTATAAAATACAAAGTGCCACGGTTGGAAAAAGGCTTACTATTGTACTGAATTTTGTACTATTTAATTTGCCCAGTACTCAAGTACCACTTTTCAACTTTCAGTACTATTTCAATTATTGGCAAAAGACCAATACTGAACTTTTCATCAACTGAGCTCAACACATCACTCAATTGCTTTTTTGGTTTAGGTCTGATGAAAAAAACTAATGAAAATAATCATTATTTATAATAAAGTGTTTAGAACTATTTATTTCCACCAAATGGCTAACAATCACTCTATTGAGTATATGAAAATAATCAATTTATTAAACCACCTTTTTTTTTAAACAAGCTGTAAATTGTGTGTAGATCGAAGTTATTTTTTCATATTTTGCGTAGATATTTACGGAGTAGATAATTTATTATCAATTTCAATTAATGCGAACTACTTACATATGTATACCTATAGGGTTTCTCCTATAGTTCGTACACTATATTTCGGGGGATGATTCTTGGGATCATTCCAAGAAAAAAAATTGTATAGGGGAAACATTCGTCTTCCTCCTTCAGGTAGTTTATGAAAAATTGCATGAAAATGGAAACAAAATATTTAAAAACAAAATGATGTGCTATAATATACCTTTCTGGAAATCGCATATTTTATGTTGTTTTAATGATAAGCTTTTGAGAAATTAAATTTCAAAGTCAAAATTTATAAAAAAAAAAATTGTATAAAATATGAACGGCAATTTTTCTGCGTCATAAGCTTAACAAAATAAAACAACCAGTATAAAAAATTTGTTTTTAATTTCTTAAAAACTAAAGTAGAGAGGGAAGATAGAGTTTTTCCGCCATAAATGATCCCAGGAATCATCCCTCAAAACATAGTCTAAGAATTATGGGACACCTTGTATAATCGTAAATAAACAAAAGTACATATTTGTCCAAAAAAATGTCAACAATTTTTGAAAATTCGGTTTTCACTTAATAATAATTCCAAATGTGAACAAAACATATATATAAATAAAATGAAAAATAGGAAAAATATTATGGATTTTGCGCTTTTTGACAAAAATTTGACACAAAATATTGAATAAAAATGTAATTTAAATAAAAATCTATTAAAATTTTCTCTCTCAAAAAAAAAAGTTTTTAAAAAATTCTCTCCGCGAAAAAAAAACAAGTAAATCAAATATTCCTCAAACATGGGTCAAAAAGTCTATTATAATTCCAAAAAAAAACAAAATTCAACAACATACCTACTATGATTCCGATTTATCTCAAATTATTTATTAAACGTTAGATTTTTCAGAACTTTTGACTTATAAATTTAAAAAATATATCGATTAGAAAAAAATGTATCTACATCTTCTCATTCAAAAAATAGTGAACATTATTTCATCTCCAAATTAATATGGCGGCAAGAGGTCGATGGCGAACCAAATCTTCCTTTAAGGTGACAGTTATGGTTTTCATTGAAACTCATCATTGAAAATTTTTAATTTAAGTTTAGAGGCACTTAAAAAACAAAATCTGTAATTATTTTAGTACCAATATGAAGTTGACTACTCATACTCAATTAACGTTATTATTGCCAAAAAAAATCCATTGGGCACAAATTTCTATATAAATTGACTTTTATTATTTCAATGATTGCACTAGGTACCTTATCAATGATCATTGGAACAATAAAAGTAATTGCATGAGAAACGTTGGGCCGAAATGATATTTTTTAGTGACCAGATATCTTAATTAAGTCATTTTGGCATCAAAATAATCATAGATTTTGAAACCTCATTATTAAAATTTTTGATGATAGCTATAACTGGCGCGTAACGATGGCAACATCTAACAAAATATTAAATTCCTGGTAGAACTCACGATTGGGAAAATTTCGGTACTACAGTAAAACCCGGATAAGTGCCTCACCATAAATGCCTCGTTTTGAGAGGCACTTATGCGGGTTGTGCAGTTATAAAAAAACCGCTTAAGTGCGCATAAGCACTTATCCCTATATTTAAAAAAATAAAAAAAAAATGACAATACAAAAACGTTTAATGTTATTTAAAAAATAAGAAATAACATTACATAAACTGACTAGTATCGGTAACCTTTTCAAAAGGAAGCGCTAGATGAAAAGAAGCTTTTGTCTTTTTTTGCTGATTTCAATTGTGTACTTAAAAGAATTTTTTTTCAGGTAAATTTCAATTAAAGTATTCAAAATAAAAGGCAATTAAGCGGGGAAGGCAGTTAAGCGAAAGGCACTTATTAGATGAGTTTTATACGAAAAAATCCTCAAAATTTGGGTTCTAAAAAATAAAAGGTACTTAAACGG
Source organism: Epistrophella euchroma (assembly GCA_947049315.1). NCBI lineage: Eukaryota > Metazoa > Arthropoda > Insecta > Diptera > Syrphidae > Epistrophella > Epistrophella euchroma. The sequence goes on from OX346248.1 coordinate 36,926,133, forward strand.
GTTAGGCACTTATGCGATAGGCACTTATCCGGGTTTCACTGTATTTAGTAATTTTCAGTACTATTTTTTTCAGCGTTCAGTAATATTGACAAAAGTCGATTTCCATCATTGCAAAGTGCAGCTATAAAGCCCCCTAAGCCCTTGAGGTGAGAAGTATCTGCTTTTTTTCTTAAAGTAAAGAGCCATATGGTTTTCAATTTCATTTAAAATTCTATCATAATCTATTATACACTTGAAGAGGCACCCCCTTTACGATGTGATAAATAAAACATTTCATCTTAAATGATTAAAAAAAAAACTAAAACTTTCAAAAAACCAAAATGTACCTACACTTAAAAACTAAACGAAACCTTTTTCTACATCCGGCAGTTGAATTGTTATAGAGAAAAACTCATCATAATCCTTTGTATGTATTTTTCACTGCAAACTTTTTAATTGCACGCACATTTTGTTTTGAATATTAAACTGAAAAGCAAAAGAGGATGACAACTTCCTAGTTAAGTATAGACAGTTATGAGTTTTCGTTAAACTTCTTGATGGCAGATATATTTTATTCATTATTTATACGGAAGTACTATGGTAAAGTGTTGCAAAAAAAAAAAAAAAAACAAAATTAAACTCATTCTGCAAAGTAGTTTCTTTTTGTTAGAAGAATTGAAATTTCATCAAAAGCACAACTTTGAGAACATAAAATGGGAGGATTCTTTCAATTTTTTTTAAATATGAAGTGAAGCTTTAGAAACTACCTAAGTTACTTTAAAAAATGGCATAATTTAAGGAAATGCTGTAAATTATTGTTTACCTATAGATACAAAATATCTTTCTTTGGATATGATTTTTTTTCAATGTGCCCAAAAAAAAACATCAAAATTAGTTTCCGTCTTAGTTCTAATTTTTTTTTTTGGGGAATTTGAATTGAAACACGATAGAATTAAGAATGTGTAGGTAAGCATATTTACAAACCTCTTATATATTGCATTATATATTTTAATTTTAATTTTAATTTTAATTTTAATTTTAATTTTAATTTTAATTTTAATTTTAATTTTAATTTTAATTTTAATTTTAATTTTAATTTTAATTTTAATTTTAATTTTAATTTTAATTTTAATTTTAATTTTAATTTTAATTTTAATTTTAATTTTAATTTTAATTTTAATTTTAATTTTAATTTTAATTTTAATTTTAATTTTAATTTTAATTTTAATTTTAATTTTAATTTTAATTTTAATTTTAATTTTAATTTTAATTTTAATTTTAATTTTAATTTTAATTTTAATTTTAATTTTAATTTTAATTTTAATTTTAATTTTAATTTTAATTTTAATTTTAATTTTAATTTTAATTTTAATTTTAATTTTAATTTTAATTTTAATTTTATTTATTTTTATTTTTATTTTTATTTTTACTTTTATTTTTACTTTTACTTTTACTTTTACTTTTACTTTTACTTTTACTTTTACTTTTACTTTTACTTTTACTTTTACTTTTACTTTTACTTTTACTTTTACTTTTACTTTTACTTTTACTTTTACTTTTACTTTTACTTTTACTTTTACTTTTACTTTTACTTTTACTTTTACTTTTACTTTTACTTTTACTTTTACTTTTACTTTTACTTTTACTTTTACTTTTACTTTTACTTTTACTTTTACTTTTACTTTTACTTTTACTTTTACTTTTACTTTTACTTTTACTTTTACTTTTATTTTTATTTTTATTTTATTTTATTTTATTTTATTTTATTTTATTTTATTTTATTTTATTTTATTTTATTTTATTTTATTTTATTTTATTTTATTTTATTTTATTGTATTTAATTTTTTTATTTTATTTTTATTGTGTTTAATTCAACTCGTGTCTGGAAATCCATACGAAGCCAAGGGTAAGCAAAGTTTGAGATCAATTTTTGTTGGACAAAAGTTTATTAAACTTCTCGAAAAAGATGTTCCAATTCCATCCATAATTCGCACAGATAATAAAACACTTTCCAAACAAACAAAAATGAAGCTAGTTATCGTGAAAAAAATAAAGAAGGATGCTATTAGCCAAGTATCATATCCCTTCGATAGAGCAGGCTGTCTGGAAAGTTTACTGAGACTTTGAAACTTTAGCATTGTTATGAGTGCTGTGTTTTTGTTAATTTTTTTACGACTGGCTTTTTGGAAATTTCTTGGGTATTAAACGAATTCGGCATTAAAAAAAATCTTTAGGTAAACTAGACAAAAAAAAATTAAAGTTCTAGATTCGAATAAAATATAAAGAACAATTTCATGCAAACAGCTGCCCTACCTTCCTTTTAGTTTTCTATTAAATTATCACCACAAAGGGCCTTCTTTTCTGTTCCAAAAAAAAAAAAAAAACCACGACCAACGGACGATGGTGCGTTTTCCTCACTTTACTTTCTTGAATAACAAACAAAAAAACACTTTAACATCAAAAGCAGAAGAAAGTAGTTCACTTAGATGAGAAAGAGTTCGAAAGGACGATAGAAAAAAAAATTGATGGATTTCAATTTGCTTTTGTGTGTGCTAGAAAAGACGTTTTTGAGCCATTTTTGCATTTAAATTAGAAACACTCCTTAACAAAGGTTGCCAGTGAATTTGAGAATTTTTTTTCCTTCCTGTGATCTAAAATTGAAGATTATAAAGGATTTTCTTTTTTAAAAGAATTCATAAAAAGAGTCCTTTCGATATGAAAACTACTTTGTAATGACATTTCCTCCAAAATGACATAAATTTATATATCCATATTTTTTGTGGCGAAATTTTTTAAAATATAAAAATACAAACAAAAAAAACTCAAATAAAAGCAACTCGAATAAAAAACTCTAACGAAGTTTTGAGGTTTTTAAATTCAGTAGAGATTTAAAAACATTTGAACGTGACAGTTGGATGGACAAAAAGACACAGCAATTTGGGATAAATGTAATTGTTCCCCATACACACTGCTGGTCTGGTGATTCTCTGCTCTGGTGCTTACATTTGGGACTGCGCTGGGCTGGAATTCTCTGAGAGATGTCATTTCTTTCGTGAAATGTGAAATGCAATTTAACACATCCGTTCCGTTACTATATTTTGAAAGAGTTTTTTTTTTCATTTCAATCTGAAGAATGGACAGCAATTTTAGAGAAACAAATAGTACAAAAAGAAATATGAAATGATACTTAACAAAAAAAAAATTAGGTTTGTTGCAAAGTACAGGGTCCGTTAAATAAAGCGTTACCGAATTCATACAAAGGCGAGTTACTACTGAATGTGATACCAGCAAATTTATATTTTTATTAATTTGAATTGAAAGATTATACGCAGTGGTGTAACAAAATGACAGACAGAAAATTTTTCAGGGCCGCTCATAACCTTAAAATTAATAAAAATATAGTTACAATTGCTTTTTTGCTTATTCCTAGCAAGCTTCTAATGCGAAAAGAAAAGTTCTATACAAGAATTACAAAACGTCATTCTAAACGAAAAAAAAAATCTTTATGTTTTTCGTTTTGTACTTTACGCTGGCGCTGTTCTACGAAACTGATATAAGATTGTTTTTTTTTTGTGTAAATTTGTATTCGCTTAAAAATAATTGGCATGCTAAATACAATAAAAATTCCGCTAAGTTACCAGTGATAAATTATCCCCGCTCCGCTTAGGAATTGAGCGAATATAAAGCAGTGCTTTCAGAATCTTATTTTGGATTAACAACTATGCATTTTCATCAATTCATTCAATAATTCATAATAAAGTATTATTAGATACCTACACCTCAAACGCCATCTTGAAATTTGCATGACGTGACACTCATCTTTTAGTATCATTTTCTTTTTTATGTAAATGAAAACTATAATATTAAGAATTAAGCATTTGGACCGATTATTATTTTCGTAGTAGCCTGTGGCATAATGATTAATGCGTTGGACTGTCATGCCAAAGGTCTGGAGTTCAATACCAGCCGCTTCCACCTTAAGTTTTTTTTCCTCTTGCGAGGAAGTGACAAATCCTCCAAGAGTATCTCTTGTCATAGAAAAGTGCAGCTCACCTTAGCCGTTCGGATTCGTCAATAAACTGTAGGTCCCCTCCATTCCTGCAGACACGCACACAGGAATGGTTGAGAGTTGTAAGTCACTAGGCCCTGGTTCTTCATGAGCCGTTTGTGTCACCAAATTTATTTAATTTATTTATTTACAGATTATTTTTAAGTGATAAGAACTATAAAAAAAAAAAATTGTAAAAAAACGATGAAATTAAAATAAGTATCTTTTTCCTCTCCAAAAAGAAGCAGATGATTGTAACGTAACATGGCAACAACTAACACTTTTAATAACATTCAAATATCAGTGCTTCCAAGGTTTTTAATTTTTTTTTTCTTAAGCAGCGATTTGCGTTTATTAGAACTATTTTATTTTAAGCGAATACTTGCTAAAAAAAAATACCTATTATGTGTATTTTGTTGAACTTCTTAATATGCACATTGAGAAGTTCTCCACATTAAGCCAAATTTTCATATGCAAATTCTGCAAACAAGAAGTTAACAGCACATTTGCTCTTCAGTAATTTCAGTGCCATCTTGAAAACGAAGCGTATAGTAAATGTTGTACCATAATAATAATTAGTTGGCTCAGCAAATTTCTCCAAACTGATGACACAGCCAATTCGAGGCTTCGTGGAACAATTTACTTCCAACTTGGTACAAAGTGATTTCCTCCTAGAGAATGAAATCGAATTTTTGTTTTATCTCATCTAAAATGGGTAGCTGCCATGCGAATTTGACTTGAATTCTGGATTTCAAGCATTTAAACCTGGTGGTTCCGAATGTAAATTTAAATAAAGCACATTTTATGATTATTAAATTCAAATGGTCCCAGCAATTATACTTCTTCTATTGTTGCACGGTTCTTGGACTCATATCGGGCGAACCGCGTCAAAATTAGAAAAATGCGAAATTATCCGATCACCGAAAATTTTCTTCAGGAGAGCCATAGTTGATCGAGCTGTGGCTCCATCTTGTTTGTGTAACTGCCGTAAAATTCTTTCCGAAGACCGCCTATACATCACCAACTAACTACTGGAGATCGTCGCCTGGTGGAAGCTTCGGGGCTTTCATACTGTACTGCTAACTACATTGCAAATATAGTTGTGCAGTTGTGTTAACTCAACGTGCATACCGTCGAAAATATCTTGGCCGACAAACACCGTTTGACGTATTCGTCGTTTGGTGTCGAATTTTGTTGGGAGATCGTCAACATGCCGTTCATGAGAGTTGAGTGTTACCGAAAACCCATACGCACGTGTGTTTTATTGTATCGCCACCGGGCTTAGTATACAAACGGTGTGTTCTATACGCATTCCATGGTCAGCTTGCTTCAAATTCTTGAGTAATTTGAGTAATATTTGCTTGCATAATTGATGGTGTGGTAGCCTTTTATGAATTATGAATATCATTTTCCTTCCTTTAAACAATTTATTTCAGTTTTACCGAACAAGGTATATTTTTGTATGTTTTGTTTTTCTCGCCTTTAGGTTTTTGACTTTTACCATCTCCTTTTTTATTTGCAGTGACATTAAAGTATCGAAAGTTCACAACAACACAAATTACCTTATGCAAAACGAAACCCTTTCCTTTGAAATACTGAATACAATTACCTGATGGCTATTTCAATATACAAGGTATGTAGGTCCTGCAGGTAACCTAAAGATAAAAGTTCAATATATTTTTTGTAGTTAATCAATATTCAGTTTTTAAAGGTATTTTGTTTGTTCATGAATTTCCTCTTACAAAGTTTGACACATATTACAAAGGGATGTCAATAACAAGTTGCTTAGGTCATGGCTTTTCGGACGAAGGATATGTGAAAAATGCATTTTCTACACGACGCATATTTGTTTTTAACACTCTCTTCTTCAATGCACATGTGAATTTATCAATAAATTTAAGTTTTCTTTTACAAAAAAAAAAAAAAGAAAATCTCTTGACCCGGATCTTTGCAAAAAGCTGAAGTGTTGAACACAATGTGGGCTGGGAGCTTAAATAGCGTGTATCTGTTGTTATAGTTATAGTTTTCCTAAAATATTTAAATTTGAGGTCATTTACAAGAAAATACGGTTCAATTTTCCTAAACATTAACGATAGTCCTATAACCGACATGACCCACGATGGACGCCTAGAAACAGTGGGCTAGATTTTACTTATTTAAATACAAAAACAAAAGTGTGAGGGCAAAGGAACATAAATTCCCATCTTCCTCGTAGCAAGGAAGGATATCTTTTCTTAATATATGTATGTAGATATAGGTAAAGTTATATATAGTGTGTTTCCCCTTCTATTTAGGTTATTTGTAGTTCCCTGACAGGCGAAAGAAAATAGATAGTTGGAAGCGATAAAAAAAGGAAACTAATGAAATAAATTGAATTGAAGAACATGAAAAAAAAAAAAAAAACAACACAAATTCCGCACCCTCTTTTGTTTTCGTTTATTCTTGTTTCACTGTCAATTTCTTACAAATCAAGCTTAAAAGGATCCTGTGCGTTGTGATGTTTATGGTTGTTGGGGGTTCTTTAAGAGGATTTGGGATTAATTAATTTTTGTTTCCGCGCTTTTACGATAATTCAAAAGGAACACAATTTTGCTTTTGGTATTTTTTTATTCTCGAAAAGGGATTAAATAAATGAAAGGGTATATTTAACTTTAAATACAGTGTGAAGGATAAGGCAAATGAATTTTCAGTTTGGAGAGAAATGAACTTATAGTTAAAATGGATATTATTTGGTGCGGAAAATAAGTTGATCTTTTTTTTTGTAGGCAAAAAAACAAAAGTTTTCTTAAGTACAGTTATATCTATATTTTAATACTGTTGGCATTAAAAGGATTATAAATTTTAAATTACTTGCCAATTTGCGACAGAAAAGGTTTTTAGTTGACGATTAAGTTAAAGTCTTGGGCAAATGAAAGTTAAAAAACGAGGCTGGGTTTAACTCACACTGATAACTTCCCATTTGGTTTCTTTTGAAACTCGACACCCGATGTTATTTTTTATGAGAAAATTACCAAATAAAAATCTTCGAAAAACTTATCAGTTCTGCAATCAAGGGACGGCTGTTTGCTCAAAATATACGACACGAAAAATTTCGACAATTATTTGGTAGTTTCTTTTGCAGTTTTTTTGGCCTAGAAAAAAAACCGTCAATTGAATTTTCTTACAAACCTTATCTATTACTAATTGTGACAGTTGATATCACTGGTTTTTCTCGAGATATTCGAACCGAAAAACATTTTTTAACAATTTTTAGCAGTTTGTTTGGCCTAAAATAAAAACCGTTAATTGAATTTTTTTTACAAACTCTACCGATTATCAACTACCTATAACTTTGTGTATTAAATAAAATTAACCCGAAATTAATATTTGTGTGTTCTCAAGGTATTCGATATTTTTTAAAAATTTTTAATGTTTTTTTTTTTAATAGAAAAAAAGAAAAACTGCAGGTTGATTTTTTTTTAAGTATTACCAATTTTTCACTACATCATTATGCATAGAATGAAACCAGGCCGAAGTCGATAGCATTATTTGTTCTAGAGATATTCGAGAAACAAGCCATTTTACAACTTTTTTTTTAAATTACTGTAATAAATAAACCGCCCGTTGAATTTTTCTGAAAATCCTTTCTGCACGTTATGGCACTATTATCTGTAAAATGAAATTTATTTGAAGTCAATATCTCTATGCGTTTTCGAGATATCGTCAGCGAAAAAAATCTTCCGAAAATACGTACACAGACATCTCTCTAAAAACAATGGAATCCGACTCCAGAGACTTCGAAAATTTTAAATTTCACAAATCGGACCGAAATTAATAATCAAGAACAAAAATCAGATAAGAAAGGGTGTCAGATGCAAAAATTACCAAATTAATTGCGTATATTGTTAAAGTTAAATTTTTTAACCTCAGTTACAGGGTGTGTTGCATAGACTTTGGAGTGTAGTTTGGATCTAGACAAGAAAAAAAATCGTACAGCAAGGAAGGGGCTTCTATTTCCCGTGTTTAGGCAGGAGGGCTAATTTTCTAAAAACATGACTTTAAATAAAGAAATCATTGCTGTAACCTGTTTTAAAACCAGAAATCCATTTTTCTATTTTGTTTTTAGCTCAAAGTATTTAAGTTAGCAGTTTTTGAAGAAATTAGTTTTTTTTTATGAAAAAAAAATTTAAAAAATATGTTTTTAGTATTCAATGCGCTCCTATCAATTTTAAGTCGAACAGAGTGAAAATCAGATGCTCAAAATGTCTTCTAGTTTTTAAGAAAACTTAAAATAACAAAAGTAAGTAAGTTTTTAATTTAATTCGACTTCAATCCATTTTTTTCTCCAAATATCCTATTTACACTATGTGAATAATAAAAAAGAAATTTTAATTTTCTTAAAAATTAGAAGACATTTAAGCATCTACATTTCAGTGTTTTACAAAGAATTGATAAAAGCCTAGAATATAACAAACACAAATAATTCTTATAATGTAGAATTTTGAACAAAATTAGTTTGAACACATTTTTTTTTTCATTTTGTATTTTTCAAAATTTTTAGTTTAAAATTCAAATTAATTTAATTTTAAATTATTTTTCAAAACATTTCTTTCAATGAAACAATTTGATTTCAAAAAAATTTATAAGTAATGTATCTGGCTCTAATAAAAAGTATATCTTCACACTGTAAATATTTCCATTATTTTGTGATGTAATGTTTTCAATTTCAAGCCGAAGGCTTACAAAATTGCCGCTACCGTCAAAAAAAGGGAGGGAAATCGTCGTATTTATTTTTTTTATTGTCTTGACCCAACCTACACGCCGCAGTTTTTTGCAAAGAAAAAAAAAACACCCTGTTTATACAGGAGAAGAATTTTCCTTATTAAAAAAATTATCTCATAGCAGCAGAGTCGTTAAAATAATTTGTTTGGTCATTTTCATATTATACCCACTTATAAATCACAAACTAACCAATCCTTGATAATTTTAATATGACATCGTTTTATCCAAAAGGTCTTATGATATAAGCTTTGTCAATTTAATAAAGCGAAACCGTAAGAGCAATAACAATAAATTATAAACTCGTATGCATGTAAATTATGTAAAGAAAACAATTAAGTTAATTTTCCAAGCAATTTGTCACATCATATAATATTGAATGCCTGGTCTTATATAATGTCCTGTATGTTGAGCCAAGGACCAAATTCCAAACACAGTTGCTTTATGTCTAAAGGTAATATCTGAAATACCACAAAAACCATCACCATCATATAAGCCCATCACCTGAATTGACTTAATGTGGTAATTTGTCGAAAGTAAGACACCAACATCCTCCCCATCCCCATCCCGACAGTTAAACCATCAAGCCCTTAAATGCCATCAACATAATTTACAACCACTTTAAATGTCAACCCCCCCTAAAACAATGGTAGAACATTTTCGTTTGATAAGAGGGAGGATTAAATGCGTATGTATGTAGGATGAGGAACTGGTACACTGCCAGTGCCAGTGCCAGCTGACGTATCCTAACCTATGATGTTTTTATTTAATAATCTTCTTGAGACAAAAAACAACAATTCGTAGTATGTTCCCACGTTCAAAAAGGTAAATGCTTCCATATTGTGGTTAGGAAGGATAAAAATAAAATTTTTAATATTTTTTATTTTAAAAAATAAAAAAAAAAATAAAAAAAAATAAGAAATTTTAGCATCTAAAAAGCCTGCTGAAAGAAAGTTATAAAGTAAAGGTTATATTCAAATACAGACATTTTACCTATAGAGATATATAGATATCTCTGGCATTCAATATCAATAATTTCAACACAATTCAATTAGAGCTTGAAAGTTAAATAACATACCTCCTAATAAAAAAAAAATTGATTTACTGTCAGGGGCGTATACAACGTCACGTTCAAAAAATTCAGTAAAAAAAAAAAATTAAAAACGATAAATGTAAAGTAATAAAAAAGTTTCAATTGGATTTCATTTATATCCACAGTCCACAAAAACTAGATTTTAATATATAGATAGAATTTCGTAGAAGGTGGGAAGAAAGACTAAAAAATTTTCGCGAAAAGTACTTTTTGAAGTTGAATGTGTGTTCAGAAATATGATAACAAAGGGTTAGTTTTTTCATAGCTGATAATCTTAAATCCATAATTATTCCAACTTGTATTATATTCCTTTTAACAAAACAACTGCGCTAGCGGGAAAAAATATTTTTTGAAAAAAGTGGCTAGTATAAGTTAAGGCAAGGCTTAAACATTCAACTACTTTTTGGAAAAAGGGACAAAAAGTGGAAAAGTGAAAAACAAAAATTTGCGTTAAAGATTACCTACTGGGTACAAAAAAGCTGTATTATCTGTCAACCCAATCTTATATAACGAACTTAACATAACTTCATTAATACCTATACAATTCTTATTTTCTATTACCGTTATTTTCATTATTTTCTATAGAACTATACCTGTACCTACATTTTTTAATACCCTCTTAAAGCTTGCTAAATAACCTTTTCAGTGATGTATAACATTTCCATTCATTTTTCATGTACCTACATAATAATTCCAATCTGCAAATTTGATATTATCTCATTTCACTTGCAAAATTGAAAGGGAAATTCGATTTTTTCAAACTCAATTTTCAAAACAACTGCGTAAATAATTTTCTTATATTTATTTTATTTACGAAAAGTTCTCGTTACTGTGAGTTAACAGTTTGTGATACGTACGGTGGGGAGGGGGATCCGCATGCCAGGTATTTAAGGCCCGGGCCAAGAGCGGCAAATTGGCAAATTTTAGAATGGTGGCAAACAAATATAAATATTTTAATTAAAATTTTGTGAACCTATGGTATCCATTTTGGATAATTTTATATTTTTGACTTTCTGGTTAACAACCAATAATTTTTACTGCGAGGTTCCTTTTAAGTTTAAATAAAATTGCATATAAAAATTTTCAAAAAAAAATATTTTTTGGATTTTTGTTTCTAAAAAATATCAAGAAATTTTATATATAAAAAAAATATTTTTTAAGAAGATCGCTCCATGGCTGCGACCATCAAGGATTATAAAATAGTTTTAACTACAAAAAAAAAACATAAGATTTATTTTATAAACGAGATAATTCATAAAAAGAAATAAAATTTATTTAATTAAAATAGTGGTCCACTCGGGCGTATACGTACTTTTTTTATTTGATTGAATCCTTAACAAACTTTACTTACATTTTTATTTTTGTGCCTTGAGTTGGTTTATGACAATTGAAAAAGTTATTTTGATGAAATTTTTTTTTCTTCATTTAAAAAAGTGTGGGTAGTACGGATTTCGGGAGCAGACACTAATTCAATTTAAAAAGTTTTTCTGCCAATGAGTATTTTTGTAAGGCCGATACAAACAGCTGTGATTATGATATTAATTCTATCTATCATGGACATATATATGACAACTCTACCTTCAATCAGTTGGGGAAACCACAATCTGAATAACTGCAACCTTAAGTAAATTAAAGCAATGAGCATCCGAACTGAAACTGACGTATTATTATTATTATTTTTCTCCATTAATATCTTATGTCAAAGATGATAAGTGGTGGCAGATTTTAAGTAGCCCACGGCAGCTAAATTTATGCTAATTTTAAATTTCAATTTCAATTTCAATTTCAATTGGCCTCCGATATAAGACTTCCGTCTTTAACAGATGAAAATTATCACAAACATTTTGTAAATACATATTAACTTATTTGGAAGCAATTTAGGGAGACGATGCATCGAAATAATGACTTTTATAAGGGCTATCCTGAATATATCTATTTCAAAACTTTCACAGTTTACCTACACAAAAATCAATTTAGGTTGTGCTTTTGAATTTTGGAAGATGAGTCATAGACTCATAGCCTAAAACCATTAGAACGAAGTTGGAGATTCGTGCATTTAATAATATTATTTAACAATATTAAAAAAAAAAATTAACAACATCTCTTAACTTGATGGTAATCTCCCTAACTTGTGAAGAAAATTCGTAAGAAAATCTATTTTATAAACAAATCTTAAAATTCACTTTAAAACTTCAAGCATACACCCATATGTTTAATGTATGTATAATGCATTGAATCCGAAAACATTTACACCCGTTTTGCAATTTGAAGTTGATGAAAACTGTTATAAGCCCGCATCGATGCTACCAACCCAAAACTTTTAATCCATCAGGCTATGAATTTCTTAGCAAAAGGACTTTCTTCATGCTGCTCTTTTGCATCCTTGCATAAATCTACAAATATGTATATTGGCTTCAAAAATGTACATAAGTATAAGTCATGCAGCTCCGAATACAAAAGACGATAGATGGTTTGTGAACCAGCAAGCTGTATTTTCAACACAAAAACCAACATAGCATAAGGAAAATATATGCTCCTTGCGGGAAAACTTAATATGTAATCATTATGCAGTTAAGATTTAGAGTACCTTAAGTAGATTTGTGTTTGACTGTTAGGACCCACGTATAAAACCGTGGAAACTACACTCGCGAAAGCTACATTTAATGATTCAAATAAATGGTTCTCTTGGCTTCTGCTGTGTAGGGGAGAAGATGCAAAATGCAAGCATTGGCAAGATATGTATGCGCGTTTAGAGAAGAGAATTTGTAGAGAACACTTGAAACTAAAAACCAAATATCTACATACCAAAATCTTTAGTTTCACGATTTAATATCCGTCTGAGAAAATTCCCACTAACTTTGATAAAATAGCATCTGGATAATAAGTTAAAGGAGAATTGAATTTCACTTGAGAAATTCTAAAGAGTAGAGGGTGAAAATAATTACGATTTTCTTTTTTTCTTAATTAAAAGTGAGAAGTTAATTAAGGCATTTCTGTGAGTGATGAAGATTATTATATAAACGAAGTGAAAAGTTTTTTTTTTTTTTTAATTAATGACATGATGATTAAGAGCTTCTTAATTGAGGAAAAATGCAACAGATAATGAAGCCAGGGCTGAAAAAATATTCCTTTTACATTTCTAGGTAAAGAAAAATGGATCTTCTTTTAGTTATAAAAGTTTTTATTCAAAAATAGACTTAAAAAAATCTATCTAAGGCGCCAGTTATAACTATCATTGAAACTCATCATGTATTTTAACACGTTTAGGATGCAAAATCTATAATTATTTTGATTCCAAAATAAAGCTAATGATTTAGTTAATATATCTGGCCAAACAAATTTTCATTTCGGTTCTCAAACGCTCTCATAAAATGTCTTTTATTTTTTCAAGATCATTAATAAGGTAGTGTAATCATTGAAATAATTAAAGTCGATATATAAGAAAGGTTGGGCTCAAATGAAAATTTTTTTGGCCAATAAATATTAATCTAATCATCAACTTTATATTGGGATCATAATAAATTGCTTTTAAAATGCCTCAAAACTTAAATTAAAAATTTTCAGTGAATGATTTTCAATGAAAGTTATAACTGGCGCCTAAAAAGATAATTCAAACTTATGGTATCAAAATATATATTTAATTTAAAGTAAACCATTCTCATCAAAAGCAGGGAGTATGTTTTGTTGACTACTTTGTGAATTGGTTTTGATTTTTTTAAAAATGTTTCTCTTAATACAAAAAATTTGTATCACCACTTGAATCAATTTGAATTTGTGGAAAAAAAAATCTCCCGAAGATGAAGATGAAGAGCTTATTTCCTTGGGCGAGTCGTAATCAAACATGCTTCATTTGAAATACAAATGAAATTAAAATTCATATTTTGTATTTTTTTTTAAATAAATTGAAAACGAAATAAAATTCACGACTGGATCGCATGAACTAGCTATTTGGTTAAAATTTTATTTTAATATCGACATTTTGAAAAACTTCTAGCTTTAATGATTAGGAATTCTAATCTGGGTAGATAAAGTTCACACAAGATATTCATCATGAAATCTATGTAAGATGAAGAAATTGCGTATTGACAAGGCCCTCACTAGTCAATTGATGAGTCCAAATGTGATGTAATTTTGGTTGATTTTTTTTTCGGGATTATGCAAATAGACATTGTGGACATTCGTTTCTTGTAATCTTTACTTAGCCGGATCTAACCCAGAAGTCCATCACTGCACCTATTCCTTTTTTTCCCTAACTTGAATTTATGGGCAGGGCTTGGTATAATGCTTTGTTGATGGTTGATTTTGCGGTCAAGTTTCTTAGTGGAAGAGCGGAAACTCTACAGTTCAGATTTGACAGGTCTATCCTGACCTCGAAGCTTTAAAAAGCTCCATGTGATTAATTTATTATAATTATATTATATACCTCCCATCCCAGCCCAACTGAACGGCCCAAATACCAGATAGATATTAAAATCTAGTATTTGGGCCTGCCCACTGCTTGGCCCCATAATGGGATTTGGGGTAGGTGCGAGGTTGGGTGTATGCAAAATTCATAGTTCCTCTAAATCCAGATTCTTTGAATGCATAAGAAACTTTGCATACACCCAACCTCGCACCTACCCCAAATCCTATAGTGGGCCAAGCAGGGGTTCAGCATGCCCCCCCCCCCCACACATACCTCACTGTTTATAAGCCGTAATTTTGTTATTTCTTCAAAGAAATAAGTACCAAAATTTGGGGACTTATTTCATAGTTGAATTTGGGGACTTATTTCATCATAATTATAACCCCTAAAATTTAAAAATGAAAAAAGTCCCCAAAAATCGATGAAATAAATCCCCAATTTTGGGAAGTTTTTTTATATGAAAAAACTTCCGATTTCCATATACATTTTGGGGATTTATTTCACTGAGCCTTAACAGAATAGTTGTGGTTGCTCAGGTAGGACTAAAGTTAATAGTGAATCTGGACCTTAACGTATATGTATTTCCATATGACACCTGCTGTGTAATAATTCCACTTTAAGCTCAACCAAAACCCCCTTCCTCGATATTAGAAAGCAGCAATTCAACCTCACTATTCACAGCCCACCCTAAAAATCCACCGGAAATGGCTGTTTTTCATCTCTGCATTTACACCATTATTTGAAATTGTAATTTTTTGTAACTGGATGCCGCTATGGCAATGGAAAGAACAAAAATACACTTTGTATGCATGTTTCAGAGGTTATGAAACCTCTGCTGTATTCTGCTCACAGCGTGTTCAGTGTACAATTGTGAAATTGTAGTATGATAGGACCCTTGCCAGGAAAATGTCGTTTAATTACGACAGTCTGTTGCGTTGATAATAAACTGCTCTGCAACCAGAAAACTGAGAGTTTGCCACTATACCTACAAAGATACATATTTACATAAACATTTGTACATCTGTGTATGTGGCTGGAGGATTGTAATTGGATACAGTTCCCAGGAAGAGAGATACATTTTTGCAGGTTATTAATTTTGATTAAAGTAATTTTTTGTTTGCACTCTCTTGTGTTAAATTACATTTTAATTGTCGGGTTCATGGAAACTGTCATTATATTTACCCACCAACGAGTGGGGGGTTTTTAATATGAATGCTGATAATTCAATTGGAATATTATAAAGGTTTTCAAAAGTGCTTCAAGAACATGTTAAAATAGGTACATAAATAAATTTATGTAAAATAAATTATTTAAAAAAAAAAAAAACATTTTTTATTTAATTAGATGCGCTTTATTGATGCGAGATAAAAAATTCAAACAAGGATCATTATATTTGTCTGTTAAAACAAAATAGCAATATTGATAGGCGTTGCGCTTTCCTGTTGGAAGTTTTGACCACAAAAATTTGCTGATAATATCGATCTGCAGAGCTCACTGTTGGTGGTTATTGGCTATGGCAGTGCCAGTTTCGTCTTGGAAGAAGTACGGATCGATGATTCCATAGCAGATGAAAATTCGCACCAAATAATGACTTTCTGGGGACGCATTTCGTGCTAGTTTATCTCGTGTGAATAGGCATCTTCGTAAATCCCGCTTGTTAACACATCCATTCATAAGAAATGGGCTTACTATACTGCCTATAATTTCGTAATGGGATTAACTACAAAATTTCCGATTTTGATAGTATGGCATTTTTTTAGACTCAGGACAATTCTCCAACTCCAAATATGCCATAAACTCAAAATCGGAAATTTTGTAGTTAGGGCCATTACAAAATTATGGGCATTATAGTAAAAGAATTTTTTTTTTTGCGCAGTTCGAGTTCAATTTTCAACTGCTCCAGAATCCAGTCAGCGAACAGACAATGCTGTCTAAGTAAGTACACGCCTACCTTAAGTTTTCTGATCTATTTGTATTTTATACGGGTGAAGACTAAAATCAAGTTGAAGTTTTAGAAATGCTAAGTTCTTGTGAAGAACAAAAAATTGATTTATCCGAGCTTTCCCGTATGTACATTTTACCCTCGTATGTATAGTAGTTATGTTTGAGATCGAATCTCAGCGCATTTAAACATAAGAAAAATTTGAAGGGGTACTGCCTCTCGCAAGGACATTATAACTGACAATCCTCCAAGAGTATCTCCTTGTTACGGAAATGGTTTGGATTCGGTCGAAAATTGCAGGTTTCTATATTCCTGATGGCGACTATTAGAACACGCCAATATAAAGCATGTCTATGTTTTGAAATTTTGCATATTTAGGTCCTTGTTTTTAACAATCACAAGCCCCGCATATAACTATATTTAAATTGAATAAAAAAAAAAAATTCCTTTGGTGAGTTTTACATAAATTTTATTTCACATACTAAAGGCTAATTTCCAATGGCGCGTTCGCGTTAGAGACGCTTACGTATACGTTTACAAGCTTTACGAACGCGTCGGCATGATAGACGACTTGAAGAGAATCTGAAAATCAAAATGAAATAACATAATACTGTAATCTCGAATTCCTTTCAACAAACAATTCCATTTTTTTTTTTTTTTAAACAAAATCGATTTTTTTTTTCTTTCAATGTTCAGAAAAACCGATTTTTTTTTCTAAACAAATCGATTTTTTTGTTGAAAGGAATTCGAACATTAGTTTAATTGTCAAAATGCACGCTGAAATTGATTTTTTTTCAACTTTAACGTTGATGTAGCTTATGTTACGTTGGTTTGGGTACATGCTAATAGGAGCCAAATTGTAACGCGTTATTATAAACACTGCATAAAAATTGATATGTTTGAGCTTTCGCGTTCAAAGAAAAATCTGTCAAAGCGACGCCCAAGGCGCCATTGGAAATCAGCCTTTACAATTTTTCCTATTTCGTTAAAAAAAATTTGCATGTTTTAAAAATTTATATATCACAGTATCTGCAACATAGACAGTTGTTATTTTCAGAGGTGGATGTTTTTTTTATTATTAAATAAATTTATTCGTTTCGAAAATCTTCTTTCGGATTTCTTTTGGGATTTTGCAGACAAAACTTAAATGTTCTCTCGCATTGGTATCATTGTTAATTTAAATCTATAAGGAATATTTTATCCTACATTTATGTAGGTACATACATGTCAGTTAGATAATATTAACATTTTCAAGGATATAATGATGCGAATAGCGTCTAACCGACATATGAACCCTTTGGGGAAACGTATTAAGTTCAATCCTATGTTAAACTGTCAGACAGATGTCACGTGTTTAGTTACCAGAAACATGAAATGGACATTTTTCAACACAACAAGGATATTTGAATATTTTATTGTAACCTTGGTCCATTTGTATAGTTGAAGTAACCCAAACGGATAAAGGTTACATGGTTGAGGTAAATTAGGAGTAAGAGTTTGAACACCTTGGAAAAATTTTGTTTCATTGCTTGGAGATTTCTTATATTTTTTAGAATAAGTTTTTGTTACAAGAATCCAGATGGATGGATGGATGGAACTAAATCAGCTCCAAATAAAGAATACAAAATTCTAATCTTTTGAGATTTTTATTTTCATCCCCATTTAGTCACTGTAAGTGGTTAATTTAACTATGCAATTTTGCGTTTTATAACAGCGTGATTCGCAGAGATTGCGAAAAAAAGATGAGGCTTATTAGGTTTTCCCCGTAAATATAACCAATTAGTCGGTTTTAAATTTTTAAACCAATATTCAACGGCGTGAATATTATACGATGACATTAAGAAAGAAAACTTTCCAAAAACGCATATATAGTCAAATCAATCTGTACAGGAATGTATGCGTATTGTACAACGTGCACGATTTTTTTTTTTTGTTTTTATGTTAAATTAATGTTTAATTCAGTATCCAATTTTTTTTTTTTTTTAATGAAATCAGTCCCTTTATACTGGCTATAATTTATTTAGAAGCCTCATCGTCATAGAACGCAATAAAATCCAATAAACTTAATGGTTTTCCATTTGATTATCAGGAAAATATGCCACAAAAGCCCCCCTCAATCTCAAATGAAATGCGCTGCAGAAGCTGCAATCCTATTCAAAGCCTATAGGTGGATTATGTAGACATCAGGATATGGATATTAAAAACAAAAAATGAAATTTCATTATTCAAATGTCAATATTGTTCAAAGAGCGAGTCTTTTGGTTTTTATAATATGAATGCGAATAAAATTTTAATAATCTTAAAGATAGAAATAGAAAAACAAACTGAAAGCCCTTTAGTTTTCACTCTCTCTGTCTTTCTGATGTCAAACATAAATATTTGCAGACAAACAGAGCTATATAATGGTATTTTTTATGGACATGGTGGGCAGTGGCAATGACGGGGCTTAGGAAGTTGGATGAACAGAGTATTAATCCAAGGCGTTGCGACGTTGGTTGTAAATTATTATGTATTATTTGAACAAGGAAATCTCATTAAGTAAAGTGTTGATTAAGAGAATTTTAAATTAGTATTAAAACTTTGAAGATTTGATTGAATCACAAACAGAGTGGGTTTGTATAGTTTGGGTTATAAATTTTCTTGAGTAAATTATTGATAGCAATATTCAAAAAGTCCATAATCTCATTTTAGATTGAATAATTAAGTGTGTCGTGTAGCTCTAATTAAATGCATAAATTTTAGATATGTATATAATCTCTATGAATTTTGATTTCATGTAATGGGGATATGTCACGACATTATTTTGTAAGGACACAGTCTATTTAAATTAAATGTGTATTGAACTTGTAATAACCCTAATTGCAATTTTACTTAAAGAATTTTGTGAGATTCAGGAGCAACTTTTAACACGTCTAAACTTGGAAGTATTTCTTTGAGATGATAAAATTTACACAACAGTCCCAAATTTAAACAACTTGCAGTTTTGCACTTCGAGATTCGTAATGTAGAAAGAAAGAACCAGTTCTGCCACAAGCTTTTTTGGTATACAACTATGCGGATAGAATTTTAAAAAACCTTTCTTTTGACGTTATGTAGGTTAATCTCGTTGGGTTTGGTTTTTAAAAAAATTGGTGAAAGAAAAACCAAAGATCCACGATTTTATTAAAAATCAATAAAAAAATATTTTCCGAGATTTAGCGGAATATCGTCATCAAAATAACCATTCATAATTAAAACCTTTATCAGTTTTTTCAGGAAACAGCACCTACCTACGTCTGGTTTTCAGTATTTTACTTGGAACTCACTTACTGACTTTTAAGTTACTTACTGACTTTTAAGTGACTTAAACACTGCAACGAGTCAAAAAGTAATGTATAGTCTATTAACTGTAAGTCAATTGACTTATAAGTCAGAATATATTACATGACTGCTAACTCTAGTTTAAAAGTCACAGTCAAAAATCAAAGTTTTGACTTATATTCAAATATTTAAGTCATTATCTTTGACTTTACTGACTGCAGTCTTTAATTGAATGCAGTCTTTACAACTCTGGTTGTTAATTCATTGATTTTAAATAATTTTGTTCCCATTTAAGTCAATTTTTCAGAAATTTCAGAAACACAACGTACTAGAAGAACTAAGCAATTTGAAGAATTGTAAGCAACATGATTGGCTTCCTACATATTATTCACTTCAACCTTCAAGCACGATAATATTTACCATTATAAAGTATTTTTACTTGCTCTACAGAGCAAGTATTGTATTTGTATTAAAAATCGAGGTTGTAATCAAAATTAACCCTACCTAGGATGAGGTGTCAGAAAAGTTGGTTTTGTTATACCATCAGTCATTAGCAGTGTTGCCGCTAAGAAATTTGAAATGTTCGCAAAAAAAGGTCACGATACAAAAAAAATCACATTCAGAAAATTTCGTAAAATATAGCTAAAAATCCGTTTTTTTTTATATTTTTAATCAGTTGACATTAGTGGCGAGAAACTTATGTTAATTTATTAATTTTATTTTTATATATCAATAATTATGTAACACCTATACTTAATATTGTGTACCTACCTTCAATTTTTAATTTTAGCTAAAAATAGAAGGTAGGTAGGTAGGTAGGAAAAAACGTCTTTCCTTTGTGGGTATATCTTCATATTAATAATAAATTAGCCGTGTAATGAACTCCATCGTAATCGAAGTTTTGTTACGAAACCAGAAAAAAAAACCATCACAAAATCCAACACATTGATTCACGAATTCTCTCCAACAACGAATTCGCTGCTTTTTTTCGCAGAATTATAAAAGCTTTCAATTTCGTTGAAGTTCGTACGTAATTAGGTATGCATGTCCTACTGCATTTTACTATCACAATTTTGTTTAATAAAGAAATTAAGTGCATTTGTATGGTTTGCGAATCAAATCTTCGCTTGCAGTCCAACCATATGGCCTGCAATTTTGTATTTCGGTTAGATGAAATACCTACTAATTTATTTTTGGCGACAAATATCAAAGTGAAACAAAAACTTTGTTTGGTTTTGCAAAAAAAAAAACAATAAATCTAGTCCAAGCTATTTTCTAGAAATAGGTTCAGAAATGTCACACAATTTTTAAAAAGGGTCAAAAAAGCCAATTTTTCAAAAAGTCTTCTCATGGTCGCATGAGGCTCAAAAGAGGTCAAAATGCCACTAAAGTCGCACAGCGGCAACATTGGTCAGTAGAAATTGGTAGAATTGGAATAAATTTATTTAATTAAAATAGTGCCAGAGTGGTGCACTTGGGCGTATACGCACTTTAAAGAAATGTATTTTAATTTTGTTTTTGCACGTCAAGTTGGTTTATGTCGATTGAATTATTATTGTGTTTATAAAAATTAAAAGGTATTTTGATGAATTTTATTTTTAAGCGGTCACGGTACGGATTTCTTATAAAATGTGTGTGGCTTTTTTTAAGCATTTTCTTTATATTTTCTTTATATGATGCAAAAGTAAATGTAAAAAATGAAAAAAAATTGTCGGGGGGGAGGGGATCGCTAGATACCTACGAAGTTTGATGCAAATTGACCGATATTCGTTTTAAACCGAGAACTGGTGGTATTTTATACCGCTCCAAATTTTTGTTAGCCTGACATATTGATCGCAATGCAAACTACATGCTTCCAGACTAAGTTTGAACACCATGATAGTATTAGGTATGTATGCTAACAAAATTTGGAGCGGTAAAAAATACTTTAGCTTCACTCATTTTTTTGGCATTTTAAAAGTGCATTATTATGGTGGTCTTAGGACGGGCGCGTGATATCGCTGCCAGTTGTCTGACATGTAGTTTTTTTTCGCTGGTTGTGCTTACCAAATTCGGAGCGGTATAACACACTTTGAGCAAGCAAACCGTTCAGTATCTCTTGTTTTATTTGAGCTGTAGCTGAACAGACAGACAGACGGACAGAAATTATTATTTACAGTATATTATATATAATAATATTAATAGAACTTAACTGCGAATAAGAGTTGTGGAAAGGATTAAGATTTCACGCTGATGATGTTTTGATATTAATATTCGTATTTCATTGTCACTCAAACTGTGTACAATAGTGAAACAAAATTATATTTTTTTCCTATAGGAGTTACATATGTAAGAGTTTATTTTATTTATTCAGTGCCTACATTGATTGCTTAGCTCTCAAATCGACTTTATTAGCCGATAAAAAAATATTTCATCAAGTAATTTAGCCACATATAGCAATATAGCAGCCATAGCTTAATACTGAGCAAAAGAATATAATTTATTGATATTGCCTTTTGATGTTTCAAATCGGGTGTATGTTGCTTTTAATCAAGACGATCTCACGTAGAAGATTGAAATTCCGGTGATTTATTACTAATATTGATTACATTTTCCTGTGTCAATTTTATTCCATGTTGCATAATATCTAAATTATCCCAACGAAGACTTTCGCTGTCAGTAGAATTTATTATTCGCATTCGCACGGTCCTTTATCTCTATTTGCTTTGACAAGCAATGAATTTGTAAGCAAATTATTTTCTTAGCGACATTTTTTTTTTAATGTATACAAGGACCTCGGGCATTGTTTTGTCAACATGGACATTCATTGATTGTTATCTTCATAAATTGCTTCGACAAAGAAAGAAAAAAAAACAGTTTGTTGTTCCACGAGAAATTGTCCCAGTTGACAAAATTAATGGTGCTTCAGGATAAGGCCATTGAGTTTTTAATGTGAGATATTTAAGTAGATTCTGATGAAATTGGTAAGAAATTTTTATAGCCAGATTATTAAATGTCAATCATTGTTAGGTTCTTCTAATCGTTTCAAGGAAGACAACAGGAGAAAAAAAAAAGTCCTGAATGAAAGATTAAGTTGTATTTTGCGAAAGTTTTATTGAGATTAAATTGAGGTGAAAAACATTGCCAGTAAATTTTGAAAATTATGAACTCTATTAGTCTCTGTCGATTGATTTTCATGAAACGTATACAAGAACAAATAATATGATTCTTAAAGGTGCCCCTAAATCTGACAGAATTCAAGTTAGAAAATACCACAAACCACAAAATCTGTCGACCGACGCAAATACATACACACAGAAATTATTTGAAACCACTAAAACTTAAGTAACACCAATCCCTTATGACTAGGGAGCTGTTGGCAGTTAAGGGATTTTAATTAAAATTTATATAAAAGAAGTTATAAAGCAATAAAGATTTATTGATAATGATGACGAACTAGATGAACGAAATAAAAACAACGAATTTTAGATACATATATACGCCATGCCGCAAATCAGATGTCACCGTCATAAGAAGTGTAATTGGATTGAATTTTAATACCAAGTTAATTTTAGTGAAAACATTATTGATGGCACAGTTGGAAAGTATAGCCTGCAAAACACCACTAAGGCTGATTGATTTAGCTGCGGGGCTTGACATTGTGCTACATATCATACCTAATTCTGACATAAATAAAAATTTTCGCAAAATTATGATTTTCGAAAAATCGTACTGTATTGCCAAGTGCTGAAGACATAAGAAAACAAATCGCATATTTGCAGCTTTGGAATCCAAATAGTAATATTGAGCTAAGCACAAAGCGCATGAACTATTTTAATAAACTGTTCAGCCATACAAAATTTTTAATAATTGGTTTCATTAGGTCAAGGTCATTACAATGGGCCTTACTAATAATCAATCACTAATTTCGACTTTTAGCAAGATGTAAGGTTAAAAAAGTGTAGAGCTTAAATAAAATTCTACCAATAAACAATTAAACCTTCTGGTTAAAAAAAAATCCCCACATTTTCCTTGAATCTACTACAATTTTCATCAAAGTTGCTGAAAATGAAATAAAAGCAAAGTGAACTGTCAAAATGTTTTCAATACATTCAAAGTAGAGTATTACCGTATTATTTTTTAATAGTAACTTTTTCAGTACTTAAAGTAATTTGTCTATTTAAGGTGTTTGAACAATTTCTATTTTGTTTTATTTATTTTTACTACGTCGCATTTAGTATTCACAGCTTTTCTTTTTCTAACCTTCATTAATTTATCACATTCACAACATATCGGTAAGAAAATCTTATTAAAAAATTGATTTTTGGTTCTTTTTTTTCTCAATGCAGTATTTTTCCTCTGATCGATTGGAAGGGTGAACGAAAAATTGTTTACCCACTCATTAAAAAATCTATGTGAGAAATTCAGCTGTCAGGCATCAGTTCTTTTAGAAGTGTGTGTTTTGGCTTATTTTGTATCTTTGAAAGAGACGTTTAAAGTATAGTTTTGGTTGTTAGTTTTGCAATTAAGAAATACCAACAAAAACGAAAGAAATAACTATCTGCTTCCATTTCAACAAAATAATAAAATCATGTGCAAATTGGTTCACCTTAATAGTGTCAAAAATTAATCTTCGGATAAAATTTAACACGATTTTAATTCAATTCATACACGGCCTTAAATAAGAATATACCCAACCAAAATCAAAATATTATTTAAGTTATTTTTTGTCTAACCCTAAAGAAATCAAAGAAACAATATTTTTTTCATCCAATTGTTCTCTTAAGACGTGCAATGAACATCGCTAGTATGAGAGTAGGTACATATATTTAAGTACTTAATACATTACTTTATGTACCAGGAAAAAGCACAACAGGCAACACTCGCATTGAAACGCCATTTTGATGTGTTTAATGTACAGCTTAAACATGGATTTCCATGTATTAAATTTTAACGTCTTGCTAGTGACTAACCTGGAGACTAAATTCGTTATTGGTATGTTACTTTTATGAAAGCTGGAGATTTTCATTTAACTATTAACTAAATTTGATTATTAGTAAGGCCCAATATGTACATCATGTACATCGGTGTACATCGACCAAAATATTGCGTCTTATAGAAAGGTACGACAGCATCTAACTGACGAGCCCAACTGTCGTGCCTGGGCGAAACGCATTGGACTAAAGGTCACTAAAATCTTATTCTTATAATATACATTTATATACTCGAGAAAAACAAAAAACAATTTTACAGCCATATTATTAACTTCTTTCTAGGGCTTTAAGTTTTTCAAGATTTTTTTTAATAATACAAATTCTATATTCTAACTAGCTGGCCCGGCCCGGCTTCGCACGGGTAGAAAATCGTAAGAAAATAGCTAAATAAATTGATAAATATAACCACCTCTGTTCTGCTAAACGTTCATTTGAAAGCTTGTATTCTGCTATCAGTCGTATAAATGTCGATCAAAAGTAAAACTTATAGTGCTAATTTTTTCTTCAAAGAACGAAATTAAATTCATGATTTTTCACTCCTCAAAGCGGAATCTGTTATAACCAGATGCGGACACCAATTTAAATAACCGCTATCGAGTTTGTCTCTCTTTTAAGCGGACAAAGTACTATTTTCCCTACTTATATAAGGTCTATTCCAGCATTTTTAGTATTGTTATGCACAGCTTATTGAACTTTAAAGGATATCCAAGAAAACACCAGCGAATAAAAATTAAAAAAAATATTTTTGTGGTAGAAATCCATAGACAAAGAAATTCGCAAACACTATTCTGTTTAAAACTTCGTACATTCGATTTTTTTTGAATGCGGGACCGCACTTGGATAAAAATATTAATAAAAATAATAAAATTCGAGAATATGGATAGAACAATTTGTTTGCTTTAAGTTTTTTCACATTTGTTTTTTTTTTTCCATAACCGGACCGGAAACCTCTCATAACTGGACAAATTCTTGGTTACCGCCAGTGTCCGGTTTTGAGAGAGTTCACTGTACATACATACATATGTGCATATGTGAATTCAAAAAAAGTAAAAGAAAACCAAATGGTAAGTCACATATACATACAAACATTATGTGAATTCAAAAAAAGAAAAAAAATCGAACTGGTAAATCACGAAAACAAAATAAATAAACAATACTTACGAAATTATCGCATCTCATATATTTCCCTCCGTCTAAAATTGAGCAAACATATTTTAAATTTTTGCTGCAATTTTTTGACAAAAAAAAAAACTGAAATTTTGTTTTGAGAAATAATGTTCATGTAACTGAGGTTTCTGATATCTCAGTACAGCGGGTGTAGCTCTTATGTGCAACTGATGGCGCTGCTTAAAAAAAGTATACAAAAACACACTTATATGCAAATGCAATATAATTTTAACGTAATGCAATGTTGTGTCAAAATTGCAAAGCAATCGGTGAAGAACTTTCGGTGATTACTCATAAGTAGGGATCGGATTTCCATGCAAATGCATATTTTTTTTAGGAACACCTTGGAAGCAAGGCAACGATTTATGTTGTATACGAATCAGGAAATTTCCTTTAAAATGGCATTCAATCGTTAGTGCATATTTTTGCATATTTTACTATAAATATACATATATTTTGCATATTTTTGTGCATATTTGACTATAAATGCATATTATGCATAGTTTTGCATATTTTTATAATAAATTCATATATTTAGAGTATATTGTTCAAAAATTATCTCAGTAAAAAATATCCCTTTTATTACTGTGCAAACGAACCTTAAAACTATTATCTATTTCTTTTATTCATTTCACAATCTTGAACCATATTCAAACCCTACATTATAATGCACTATATAAACAAATGCATGAAAATCCGAACCCTACTCACAAGTAACAAACGTACATTTACAATTTTATAAATATAGCTGAAATAAATAAGTTTTTCATAAATAATTTTTTTTGAAACATGTTTTGAGTTAGATGTCAAAATATGTATGAATATCTCAAAGTATGTTTGAATCACAGTCAGTACACATACAATATTAAAGATAATATTATTAGCGTTTTGATTTTTGTTCTGTTCTGCGCACCTATCAAAATCGATAGAAAATGGTGGATCCAGTGCCAATTTGCTTGTCAAATTTCCGTCTTCAAACAACTGCCTTCAGCTCCCTAAACAATAGGCCACAAGAAAGCTACAACGGTTTTAGTATTCCACTTCTTTACGATCGACCATTTTTGCATACAGTACACCATACTTTGGTGCATTTCATGGAAGATTCGGCAGCAACCTGCCAGGAATTTTCTTTTTTATTTTCTGAATTTTCAAAATGTCTGAATTTGTTAAGCCACTTGGGCGTGTAACCCAAGCATGTTGTAAGCAAATTCTTCTTGCTCATCCGGCAGCAGCTCTCGAGAATGTGTATAACAGAAGGGCGGAAATTGTGCAATGTTGCTGTGCCTGGTATTGTCGGGTTAGCTTGAGCCAACCCCAAACGAATATCCTTACAGCAGACGCCAACAAAATAATAATACAAACAACAAAACAAAAAAATCTAACGAAGGGCTTAAAGTAAACACTGTGGTGCCACAAGGCCTGCCTAGATTGGATATATTTTATATAACGCGTTAAAATTTAAGCACTTGACATATATCGTGCGCTCCAGCATGGCTCGGTCCCGGCAGTGGCAGAGAAGAAGCCAGAGAGTGGCATCGCATAGATGAGAAGATAACTCTCAACAACGGCCATATCTCCAGAGTTATAGATTACATCCGTATCGTATGGTGCGAATATCCTTTTTCCTGTGCAATTTTATCCTTGGGGATATGCTGATCCTTCCTCCCCTCGGTATAGCCGTATCGAATTTCTAACTAAGCACGCCATGCAGACAATTTTTGCTATTCGTCTGCGGGGATGCAAATCTCTGGTGGCGCACATCGGCAAAAGGGGGCAATCAGAGCACCACCAAGGCTATGATAAGCGTTAATGGTATCATACTACATTTTTTATAGAGTAAGTAGGTATTCGCGCCAAGGGAGTAGACATCATGTCATGCAATTGCAATTGTATGCTCTGGAATCTGAACTATATGCATGCAGCATGAGGGTTCGTGACAGAAATACAAACACAAACATCAGGCTCTGCGGAAATAGCTGTTTTATTTTTTTTTTATAGAAATTTTTATCTGGGAAATTTTGTGCAGCAGTTTTAATTATGCAAAGTAAATTTTAATTAAAATATTTAAGTTTGTTTCGTAATTTGAAAATTATTAATAATTGAAAATTACAATGAGATAAATTAACGATAATAATCTGTTTATTTAATCGTTTTAAGTTATGTTTTGAGCATTTTAGTGGTTTAGGTGAGAATTGTTCAGTTCGAATGCTGTTTAATTTTGATTAATTGATTGTTGGTTTTTTTTGTAACCAAATTTGTAACCAAAATTAATTTTTAAAAATAAACTATGCACCACTTATGTAAATGTTCCTATTGTATTAGGTACAGAATCAGGATTTAAAAACGGTTTGCTACTAAATCAGTATGTTCAATTTCAATACACGCAAGTCACCTCCCTTAAGACTTGCATTTAAAATGGAAATAGGTTTGGGTTGGATTTATTTTAAAATGACAAAAAAAATGTTGGCAACAACAGTTTTTCGGTATTAAACTTTTATTAAATTGAGAACAATTTTTTAAAATGTTCAGTTACATTTGCTATTAATTTTGTGTTACGATATTTGAAAAGTACATATTACAATTTTTGTACAGGAAAAAATGCAAAAAGTTAACAAATTTAAACAATACAAAAATATTAATTAAGTTGCAACAATCAAATTTTTATGAACTAAATACTTTTAAGTATTAAAAAACTCTATTTAGCTTTTAATAAGATATTCGGGAATAACCGGAGAATAAGGCAATTTTCTCAAAAATCTTTTAATGAAAGTGTGAAAGGCAGTATTATATCAATTTCTTTACTTATTCAATGCAGGGATTTGTTTTTGAGAAAATTTTAAAATTCATTTTTTTTTTGGTAGCTAAATCCGCTTTCTAGATGAATACATGTATAAAAATATAAATTTGGTGATGCAACAGCTCTTGAAGAAACAGGGCTTAATGTTCACAAAGGGTTTTCAAAAAAATTCAACTGGCGGTTTTCTTATCTAATTAAATATATAAAAATATCTAATTAAAAAAAAAAGTTGGCTCACTTTAATTCCATATTATAACGACGTAATAAAGAATTGGTAAAATTAAAAAAAAAAATTATTTGAACATTTTTTTTATAATAAAAAAAATTGCTTAAAATTGTTAAAAAAATATTTTCGGTTCGAATACCTTGAGAACGGGTTGGGGTCAAAATTCAGCTTAGGTCAAAATTCTTTTGACAAAATTCTGCTATTGAAAATTGTACATATTTTATAAAATTCTGGAATTAAAAAAAAAAGTTTAAAAAATTTAAAAAAAGCCCCTTTTAAAATATTTGAAAATTTGTTTTTATTATTTTTCTTGTAGGATTTTGAAAGTTTTTCCTTTACGCAAGAAATCTGCAAAACTGCTTAAAATTGTTTGAAAATATTTTTAGTCTCGCATAGCGATCGGTGCAACTTTGGTCTTCACTTACCTATAAGCCGACGGGACGGTCAATACTTTACTGGGAAAGAAAGAACGCGGCGGCCATATTTTGTTTGTAAATTTTTACAAAGACCGCCGGACCGTGCTCTGTTTCGTCAGGCCTTTAGCATATGTTTCTGACTTTAAAAAAACTTTTTTTACTTAATTAATAGGCTGAGATAGTTAGCAGCAAGAATGAAACCTTCATTGACCGGAGTACATAAGTGTATTTTTTTTAACTTCCCATTGGAAGTTATTGTAATCGGTCCGATTTGTGAAATTGAAAATGTTGACATTTCTCGACATTTCTCGACATTTCGAGGCTCTGGAGTCGGATTACATTGTTTTTAGAGAGATGTCTGTATACGTACGTTCGAAAGCTTTTTTTCGCCGACGATATCTCGAGAACGCATAGAGATATCAACTTCAAATAAATTTTATTTTACAGATAATCAGGACATAACGTGCAGAAGGGATTTTTAGAAAAATTCAATCAGCGGTTTTTCAATCAGTAATTTTTAAAAAATAGTTGTAAAATGGCTATCGACTTCGGGCTGGTTTTATTCTATGCATAAAGACGTAGTGAAAAATTGGTAATACTTAAAAAATAATTATCCCACAGTTTTTTTTTTGTTTTAATTAAAAAAAACATTAAAAATTGTTAAAAAAATATCCAATATCTTGAAACACACAAAGATATTAACTTCAGGTTAATTTTATTTAACACACAAAGTTATGATAACCGGCAGAGTTTGTAAAAAAATTCAATTAACGGTTTTTTTATAAGCCAAAAAAACTACAAAAAAAACTGCTGAAAATTGTTGAAATTGACGCATATATTTAGAGCAAACAGCTTGACAAGTTTTCGAAGATTTTTAATTGGTAATTTTCTTTAAAAAGAAATGACATCGGGTGTAGATAAAAGAAAGAAATGGCAAGTTATCAGTGTGGGTCAAACGCAGCCTCTTTTTTTATTATGATTTCATCTACAAGCATATTCCTTAGAGGCAAGTCAATAAAGATGTCGTAGGTCGCAAAATATAGCCCAGGTCTGATTTTTTGTTAAATTGTTAAGATAAATACTAGAGGTCTTCATGAATGTATTCATTTGATCTATTTAAGTGGTTGCACAATTTCAGTATACTCAGAAGAAAGAGACAAGATAAACAAGCCTGATGCAACTGACCCGTTCTTCTCTCAGAGAATAAGAAAAGTTGGTTTTGTGCGAGATCACAGAGCAACAACCACGCTGTGCGCATAATCTAATCTATGGTGCTGGTCAATCATTTTTAAGAGGACTCAAGGCTGTTTCACAATGCGACGAGAAAACGAGACGTCAGCGTGACGAGATCTCTTCGCAGTTTATCTCTCTTAAAATAGAATTTTAAACAGTGAAATAATACATAATCAAGCATTTCTCGTCGTTTCGTCACGTCGTAAAGTTCAAAAAATTGAAAAAAAAAAAGACGCAACGTGACGACGAGAAATACTTTATTATGTATTATTTCGTTGTTTGAAACTCGTTTTAAAGAGAGAACAACTGTGAAGAGATCTCGTCACGCTGACGTCTCGTTTTCTCGTCGCATTGTGAAACAGCCTTCACAAATTGGTACTCGTAATAATTTTCGGGTACACTAGAGTAAATTATGAGTATTCACAAATGAGAACTGCTTCTTTGTGGGTACAGGTACATATCAAGCAGTGAATGCAATGAGTTGGGTTCAGCAAAAGTTAATGAATGTTTTGAAATTAATTTCAAGACATTCATGCAGACCTCTAAAAGATATCAGTAGGTTAAAACCGCAGCCTCGAAAAACCTATGCTACCTGCGTGGTGCTTGAAAAACCTAGACATTTTCGGCCTTTTTTATTTTTTGGCCTGTAACTTCTAAAAATTTTACCCTTCAAAAAAATCACTTGCTGTCCAACATTCCTCTACAGAACCTATCATCAGGTGCAGAAGAGGTAGTAGGAGTAGAGAAAGAGACAACTAAATGAGGTGGTCAAGGAGCCAGCAGGGTCTGGCTCCGGTGACCTTAACCAAGTAACCGGCGGCCCTTATTGACTGGCCTATTAACAGATATAATAGAAATGACATTGATTTCCAAAACTCTTTCTGTGAAAAAAAATTCATATTTGCTGAGATGATATGAGTAAATCTGTTGATATCTCTTTCTCTAGCTGCATAATGGCTATCTGGTCTCTACTTCAAAAAATAAAATCAAACAGATTTGGAACAGTTGGACATTCGAGTTATATGTTCAAGCAATCCATCGTACGATACCGCGGCGATAAAGTCAAATAAATTTTAACGTTTTAAGATATAGGTACCATATTAATAAATAATATATAAAAAGAAGGAGTCCTATTCCTATTTATTTGATTTTCCTGGGGAACCTTATGGAGTTTCAAGAAAGTACTCTGATTTAAACCTCAATTTTTTTCACATGAAATCAATATATTTGTCCTTAAGATTGAGTTCAAAACTGGGTATTCAATGTAAAAATAAAAGATGATTTTACTGTCTGAAGAAGCGATAACACTTATTGATAAGCCTTTCCAGTTGTCTGCATTATTTGTCTTATTAATTTATATCTGTTGTCTGGGATTTTTTGAAAAAAGGAAAATAATAATCTTTACGATTAACCTTGGGTACTCGTGTATTTTCCAAGAATTAAAATCTGCATATCTTATTGAATTATTATTTATTCAGAAATAAATGTATCCGTTGGCAGGCTAGCTACTGTTGCTGTTACAGACAGTAAATCATGCCCTTTCATTTTTCTTCTATTTTTTCTCCCACTGAATTGATAAAATGAGAGGAAAAAAGAAATATAATTAAAAAAATGAACTTGTCATTTTTTTTCCCATCCAATTTGGTATATTTTTAGTCTTAATTGTCTTTTTCAATTCGCCATCATTATCTGCAAAAAAAAAAAAAAATAATAAAAACGAGAGAAAGGAAAATCCTGTGAGTTTTATCTTCGTCCTTCTCAGTAATCATTATTATGTTGAGTCAAATTAATAAGTTCCTTCTTCCAAAGCATTAACAGGGTGTAATTGAAAACGGGCCAGTAGTTGCAAATCATGTACTTAGGACTAAAAATTAAAAAAAAAAAAAAAAAACTAATGAACAGACAATTCCACTTTAAGAATTAAAAGATAAAATGAACGAAAAAGACAAAAAAAAAAATAACAGAACATTTGCAGAGAGTTGAATAAGAGTGTAATGAAATGAAAAGAAATATAAACAAAATGATTTGATGCAGAAATTTCTATACCCTTCCTCTTCTTAAGAAATTTCTATACTTAATTCCTTTTCCATTATATTATTTGTAACCCAAATGAAAGAAGACAATTATTTATTAAGGATCTCTCAAGTGGAAGGGTATTTTCGTTGATGTTGTTGCTGTTTGCCTATCTGGAAGTTGATGATAAATATTTTCCTCAATTAAGTGAAGTCTATTAATTTTAGATTACAAATTTTGGGTTCTTATTTGACGTTTTCTCTGTTTTGAATTTTTATTTTATTATTTTTATTTGTGATGATGGGATTTTATGAGAAAAAAAATGCGAAATTTCCCTTATTTGTGTTAAAATTATGATTAGGGTAATAAATGATTTCTGAATTTTGTTAGAAAAGTTTTTATGCATCTGTCAATACTCTCCTTAGTAAAATATTGATGCAAAGAAAATGACTTAAGAATTTAAATATTTGGGACTTTTTTTTTATCAAGTTACCCAAGCACCATTTGATATTCTACGAAATACGTGGGCCCTCATAAAATTCATAAAATCTTCGTACTAAACTAAAAATTACGAAAGTTGTGAAATTTAACAATAAAATTTGTTTGAGAGTTTTTGAAAACTCTGCGTTTCTAACTTATTATACAAAAATCTTGACAAATAAAAATAAATTTATTGGATATTTATTTTATTTATCCGATTTACCTACATAAGAATCTTTTTTTTTTTTGGATTCGTATTTAACCTGGTAAAACACTTACGGAGCCGATAAATCGTGAAATCCATACTTTCTAAATTGGTTTTTTGTACGTGCATAATTGATGCCATAAGAAGCAGAGTGGCCTAACTTATTTTTGAACTTATTTTTCAAATGCCAAAAACTAACATTTGTTAAGTAAAAAACCAACTCTTTTGAAACAGTTATATCTATGGATTGATAGAGTCACATAACTGTTTCATAAAACGCTCGTTTTTATTATTATTTTTCAATTTTAAAAATTAGTGAAAAAAACAGTTGGGCCACTATGGTTCTGAAGGTCTCAATTCAGTTGAACATTATTCGATTTGCATAGAAGGGGACATTTATAATTTAACTAATTTTAAGACGAACAAAATTTGCCAAGTTAACTATTTTATCTTTAAAAAAAAAAATTACTTATTTTTTTCCATCGATGTAGAATTTTGGATAGTACTTCATATACATATGTATGTAGCTCCATATGTATTTGTATGTTTGTATGGTACTAAGAAAAACTTGAATATGGCAGTGCTGCCAAAGGAAATAAAATTTTAGTGGGATAAATTTGCAATCGATTTGAATTTGTTTCAAACAACAAACTCTGAGTTAACTCACATAAAGATTTTGATTTAAAAGGGAATTGCTATTCAAATTGAAATTTAAAGCTGTGATGAAAAGATTTTTAAAACTAACAAATATATGCCGATAAAAAAAGTACGTATACCCCACCGCACAGTGTGGGAATTTAGAAATCTAGCGGAATTAAATTAATAGCGCTCGTGCATTAAACTTTTTCTTATATTTTTTTTTGCTTACATAATAAAAATGGCTCGTAGAATCAAATATAACTTAAATTTATGTCATATCTCTTCAAAGTTTTTTTAAAACGAGCTTTGAAGTGACCGATCTCTCATATGAAAAAATGTTAATTTTCTGAAAATCATTACCACGCACAAAACAAAACTTGGGTTGGTTTTTTGATAACTTTTTGCAACAAATATGCTCAGATGTAATGTTAAAAAAATAAATTACAATTGGAATAGGTCAAAATGTGTGGCAAAGGGTGGGGGGGGGGGGGGGGGGGGGATCAACCTCTTACCAACAAGAAGAATATTAATATAGCATGTCGTATGTTTTTAAACAGAAAATGACTATTTTTTAGTCTTATTTTTGATTCCCATAAATATAAATGTAATAAATAAATCGACATCAACATTTAATACATTAAATAACAAAACAAAATACATTAACAGATTTTTTTTTATATAAGAAGGAACATCAAGAAGCTTCAAAAAAAACTTCTTGTTCAATTGCACTTTTTTTTCTTTTCGGAATGCACCTTAGACGTGCTAAGAAAGGGTCTGAAGATATCAAAAGCCTGTTAAAAAGATCTATCATTGTTTCCAAACTTGATGTTTTTCTCGTAAATATATGGCGATATTTAAATTTGTATTATTAAATTTGAAAAAAAACACCCTGTACATTTTAATTGCTTTTATATTTCCTATAAGTATTATTTTATAAAAAAAATTGTTTTTAAGTAACATTTTAAATTTTTGTATTAAATATATAATTGACTGAAACACCCTGTAAGTTGTAATATATAAGTATATACATATATAGTATATGTATGCAAAATATCTCTCCCTCTAATATTGTGTTTGCAAAGAGAGAACACATTTCTCAAATTAAAAAAAAAATATAAGAACAAATAATATTAGAAAAAGAAAAACAGAACATGATTTTTTGGACGGTAAGCGTTTAGAAAAATAAGCAAATTTTTCAAGTGCGCAGATATGCGCAGCAACTTAAAACGCAATATGAAAGCTGAAATGTCAGCCTTTAAGCCGTATATAGTTTCCCTCCTGAATAACCTTGAATACATTAAAATTTTCTCCAATAAATGTAAAAATTAACAAAAAAATAAACACATTTTTTTCACTTAAAAACACAACAACAACAAAACTGAATACCCTTTTAAATATAATTTTACTCACTTTCTTATTCTCTTATATTGTATTAAATAAATAAAAAATAAAAACTTCAATTAAGACTCACAAAAGACGTTTAAAAGTGAAAAACCCCGAACACCTTCGCACCGCAAACTCGACTCAAATAAATCACAAACTCTCACTTTAAAATTCTCAATTCTCTCAGTAAAACATGCTCTCCACCTAAAAATTTTGGTATAATTGCTTACTGGGAGGTATTATTTTTGCTTTGGTTCATGCGAATGATTTTTATAATAAAATTCCGCTAGATTGCCAGAATCCCACACAGTGCACCGTGACTCTTCTAATGCTTATTTTGTATTATTTAATTTAAAGGGTTTTTATAATATTTTTTTTTATTATTAAAGTTCGAATTGATTATTTCTATAGCTAGGACAGGACGATGTCCGTCGGATGAGCTAGTTAATAATAATTATGGTGTTTCCATCAAACCTAAGTTTTTACATAAATCTTTAAAAGAGAATCATGATAAAAGTTCATATGATTTAATGCATTATTTATGCAATTTATACAAAATGTTATTTGTAATGGAAATAGAACTTAACTAAAAAAAAGAAACTGAGTCAATAAAAAAAGAATCGTTTTATTTTTACATATTTGTTGTCAAGCCGTGTCTGATTGGGCTTATATGGTCATTACAACATTCGATAATCCGAGGCAATATTTTAAAACAAATAAAAAATATTGAGTCATAAGAATCTTTTTTTCAGGATGCTCTTTCAAATATGGAAATACGTTGAGCTTGTTTTATGAGTGAAATATTTTCAACATCATTCATATGCAAACTGAGATATTTGAGCTTATATTTGCAAATAATTGTTCATAGTGTGCAAAATAAATGAGGTAGTTAAATGATTTTGATATTGAAGGAGAGGTATTTTTTTCGTCTTAAAAAAATATATTTTAAGAAATTACATTTTAACTTCATGAAAAAACGGACTTTGACACACCGATATATCAAAAAAACTCAGTGATGACATATACTTTTTCTTGGCACCAGTTATAAGCTTATTTGGTCACCTTCAATTAAATTAAAATTAAATATTCTAAATCAAATCCATTTCCATTTTAAGTTAATTTTTAGAAAATTTCCACTATAAAGTAGAAAAAAAGACCATTTGTCATGTGATTATTTCTCATCTTGACCCAACCCTACACGCCTTTTTTTTTGTCACATCACATATGGATGCATTGTCTGATACTCTCGATTTTTATTGACAAAATGACGTAATAATGTTTTTTATTTACATTTGTTTTTTAGGTCAAATACAAAAAATTGAAATAATAACAATAATCCAAGAGATTCACTCAATTTCTAAATAAGTTTGAGTGCCAAAAAATATATTTTCAACACAAGGTCGAAAATAGAAAATGCTATTTCGTTTATTGAAAACAAAAGCTGCATTTATTCATTTAACCATTCAATGACACTCAAAATTTTTTTTAATGTTTGGATATTTAACATTTTTATGGTTTGAAAATTTAT
The DNA here is from genome assembly GCA_947049315.1 of Epistrophella euchroma. Taxonomy (NCBI): domain Eukaryota; kingdom Metazoa; phylum Arthropoda; class Insecta; order Diptera; family Syrphidae; genus Epistrophella; species Epistrophella euchroma. The sequence goes on from OX346248.1 coordinate 36,962,718, forward strand.
TTTCATACTTTCCTGTTTTTGTGGTCTTTATTATATCCTTTTTGGATGCTATCCAAAATTAAAAGCCAAAATAAATGACAACATTATATGGAAGCCTTATTGTCTCCTCGCATGCCGAATGCACTGAAATTTAATTTGTATAATTTCTCATATTTATTTTATTTTTTTTATTTTTTTTCAAATTTAACCTTAAACGTCCTTCCAATGCTGCCATAAAATTTTTTATTAAAGTCATTAGAAGCAAGATTAAGGAGCTTAAAATACATTTGTACAGAAGCTTTAAGGGCTAACAAATAATGTCTTATGGTCAGGATGGCGAATTGCTGTTATTTTTCATTTTTTTTTCAACTTGTAACGAGCTTGTTCGAAGAGGATGAATAATGCAGGAACATTAATTGGTGTGATAGCTGTTTTATGGATGTGGGTGAGGTTTTTATTAAATCTTCTGGAATCTCGTTATAGAAATTACCGTGCAATTTTGAGTTCGTAAAGGGAAAAGCCCTTTATAACAAAACAAACTTCAAAAATGAAGTCCGTTAAGTCGTATATCATCTGTCCTGACACCAAATTGGCTGAAAAAAATCTCTTCTCGTGCTCGATTTCATTTCATCGAAATCATATAACTTTCCCTTATCGTATTACATACATATCTGCTGATATTTATAGACCTAGTCTAAAAAAAAAAAAAAATGTTATACAAAGTACTTTACACTTGCCGATGTGCACATGTGCTCCTTTCAACCTTGGAATGTTGCTTGTACCTTACAACCCATATTTCATGCTCACTTGAATATTTTATTCCTTCAATATTTGTGGTTTGTGAATAACAAGAACAAGGTGAGAAAGGGAGATTAAGGGAAAACTTTTTCAAAACTAAAAAAAAAAAAAAACAAAGAAACAGAAACCCAAAAACTTTCGTAATAAAAATTCTTGAGAAAAAAAAAAAACAGAAGAAATAAATTTTTCTCTTCACTTTACCGCCCTCATCCTTTTTTATCGCTAAGCATCATGCAAAATAGATGAGCTTCGAAACAAAAAACATAAATATAAACACAGTTTTGTTGGTTTATCCAGGATGAAGGATCACTTCACACAAACTTTCTTCTTGTCTTGAAACATCAATTTTATATATGCTTCTCTATATGATATGTATTTAAATGAACTCTTTGAATTCTCACCAAATAAGCTCAAAAACACTATTTTACTATAAGCATATGCAACTGGAAAAAATTCAAGGCGAAATCAAACTGTTTGAGTAGTAAAATTAAGCAGATGCAGAATCTAGGTTCTTGCTTTTTTTTTTGTAAAAACACTTTAAAAGCTTTTGAGAAATAATAGGTAATCAACAGACGAACAACGGCAACAATGTGCAAAGTCAACAAAAACTATAACGTGCATTTTTGCCAGCCACTATGTCAACCTTTGTCGCTGTCATCGTCGGCGTCGCGTCGTGTCGGTCGCGTGGTGTTTTGTGTTGATTTTCAAAGGACTTTTCATCGTCGCCTTCGTCGTCACTCTCTTGAGGCACAACACATCTGCAATAAAGTTTTATAATTCACGCTATTTTAGGTTCACCTAGCTTTTTAACTAACGAAAAACTTTGTATTTTTTTTTTTCTTTTTTTCAATTCAACTTTGGAAATTCGTTGTGAAAACTACGAGTTAGATGGTTTGCACTTTGCAGTTTAAACATAAATACATACTTCGGTTTAATGGAATGCAGTGATGGCGGAGGGGCGGGGGAAGGGGGCAGAGAATGTTTTCAAACAGGCAAAAGCATTTGCCGCAAATCATCTTTTGTGATATGGCTTCTGTTTATTATGGAGGTAAAACTGTAACTCTAATAATATTTGGCTTGCGATGGGAAATGTAATTATCATCATATTATAAAACGGCAAACACGAATTTTGTGGCACAATTTACGCGATCTAGAAAACCCAAAGGCATATAAATTGTATGTCGTTGGAAAGATTTTGTGCCACAGAAGTGCACAAAATATAAATTAATTAAATTATTAAACCGCAAATAAGTTAAATTAACAAAAGAAAATTTCGTATTAAGAGGAAGCGAGAAGAGAGCGAGAGAGAATGTTTGTAAAAACACACAATGAGGTGGTTGTTCATCGTCCACGGATGAGCTTCAGCGGAGAATCATGACCAAATACCTACAAAAAGAGAAAGAAAAAAATAAAACAACCACGAAACAATGCAACACAATTATTGTGGATGTGTTTGGTTTGGTTTGGATAGATAGGTAAAAGGGGGAGCGAGATAGAATACAAAGTCATAGTGGAGTTGGCAGCTTGCACGTCGCATAAATATACAAATCGTCGTGTATAACAAAAATAAAAAATACATTTGGTTGGGTATTGTAGGTTCGGCCAAGGTCTTATTATAGGTTTTAATAGGCGTAAACTCACGAAAACTGTTGTAAGTAGGTACTTTGTAGGCTTTTAACTTCAGTCAAAATTTCGGTCAATTAGAAGATAATGTAATTGGCACTCGGATTTCGAGGGCTGGACGTACTAGTAATTGTAATTTTATCAACTCCGATGCGATGGCGAAGTTCGACTTTTTAGAAAGCTAGTTGTTGGTTGGCAGAAAATTTTGGTTACAGTTAATAAATTAAAATTATTCCCTTGCTTGAAGATTATGTCTAGAGTCTAGATACTGTTTCTTTTTGCAAAATATAAAACTATTATTAAATAAATACTTTTACACTTTTAATTAAAAAAAAAAACAGACTTTTATAAAACTTAATACCTTGTTGTTGTCTTGTCTTGCCTAAATAATTGTTTAGATGTTAATTTTATGGTATTTTCATTTTATAACATTTTGTTTTCTTAAATCTATACCTCATTGCTATTATTGTAAAATTGAGATCTTCTGTTCCAGATTGGTATGATAGTGATCTAAAAAGTCTTAAAAATCGTAGAAATAAGTTATGGTCTGCATACAAGCTTTTAATAAGGTTTCGAGTTTAAAGTAGGTATCTAAACGCGTGCAAGTTACTTGCAAGTTTCTTCCAAGTTGCACGTTACTTACACGCAACTTTTCATGAAACATGCGCATGCAGCTTGCATGCAACTTGCATGAAACTTGCATGCTCATTGCTCATTCTTTTTATTTCCAGGAACAACTTACATATACATATCTGACTGTTGAAAACTAATACACTAGTAAAAAATGGATACATCTGTAAAAATTTGAGTTGAAAAAAAAAAAAAAAAAAAAAATCGGAAAATGTTGTATTTTTTTAAACAAAATAGTGAGGTGTGCAAAAAAATTATTCCCTATAAAGTTTTAAAAAGTTCTTGTAGGAAATCAGTCAAGGAAAAATTGTAGAACAACAAAGAATGACTACAGTAAAGCTAAATAAAAAAGTTATTGAACAAAAAAAAATTAAATTTTTGATCCGTGCTGTTTCTTATGATTTCGCAAGAACGGTAGCTTAAAAATTACTTGAATTTCTCAATTCAAAAAACATAAAGCTTTAGAACGATATTTGTTTTATCTCAATAGGTCCATTTTTCTCAGAGATATGGCTCTTTAAAAAAACTAAAACAAAATGAAAACATTTTTATTCCCTTAATTTTTTTGACTAGTATATTTTATCCATCTGTAAAATTATCTACCTTAGTACATAATGAATGCTAAAATGACTGTTGAAAATGTGGTCCTCAATAAATTAACGTTTCAATTCATAGAGCTCGAAAAATAAAAAAAAAATGACATTTTTGGGCCACTGTTGCCCTTTGTGGCCCTTAGCCCTTCGAACCATATGTTAACTACATGGCCATATAACTGTGTGTGATAGTGTTACCGTTTGACCTTGCGAGTGTTTACTCGTCTTATCATTCAATCTTCTCTCAGAAATGAGGGAATGAGGCATTTGTCCTTTAAGGCTTATGTATCGATGAATCTTTGTCAAAAAATAATGTGAGACACAACTTCGTAATTCGATTTGGCAATTCTTGTCTTGACCTTCACCAAATAAAGAGTTATTAGGGGAAAAGACGATTTTTTTATGCCGTATAAAGAGAAAATAAAGATTATGGTCAAGAATCAAAAGTCTTGAAAGCTAATTGTTTTTTTTTTTTTAAAGTTATGCTAAACTTGATGGAAAACGAAGTGCATTCATGAATCATGTAAAAAGTTTCTATTCAGAAGCTAGGTACACAATCACATTTCCATTCTCAAATAACCCACCCAATTTGAAAAAAAAACTGCGATTCTCACTGAATAATATATTTATTTTTGTTTCCTTAAAACTTCGAAGAAACATTTAATATCCTGCTGCACGTACAAAACTTTTCAGCCAGAAATGCTATTAAGTAGGAACATGGGAAAAGTTGCAGACAAAATGTATTGACTTGACTATCATGTCCTTGCACTATAATACAGAAGCCCAAACATAAACATTCAACATTATTCTGATTGGTCAGAAGAATAATATATTTATAAATACTTCAATACCTACAACATGTTGCCTCAGATAAAATAATCTCTTGCCACAAGATGGGGAAATGGAATATATGGAACTCCTTGAATGCCAATTTGGATCAATAATTTATATGATTTATTGAAACAGTACAAGTAGTCGAGTAACTTATCGTAGTCGAGTACCTTATCGATTGCAAACTGTCGGTCTAAGAAAAAGATACAAAATACTCAAATGTATAGATACATAATATTTGTATTCGTATATGTTGTCCGTATTCTCTTCGTATATTATGACTTTTTGAAACAAGAGAAAGAAAAGGAAAATATAAAGGTCATGTCCTGTTCAACTATATCTTTCATCACTATATGGGCGAAATAACTCAATTTATAGCTATCGCAGATGAAAACCTGACTTAATACACTTGCCGGACAGAATTTATGTTGCTCTTGTGGCCATTTAGAATTCAGAACATCGAGTCTTCTAAATCAATAAAACATCTGATTTAGGAAATCCCCAAAATCTTAAGTGGAATCCCTAATGGAATCATGACATCTGTCTGTGAGTGGAACACATAGGGTGGCACTTAAAACAAACTTCAGATTCTGGTTTATGTGGCTTTCGTTTTCTTATTTTGGAACCCAAATACCACAATTTATGTTGAAAGACTATAATAAAGTTAAAAATAGAAGGAACTATACTATGATGTGCGCTATGCTAACCCGGTATCCAGGATGTACGTATGTATGTATGAGTATTGGAGAGCAGGAGCTATGACGACTTTTATAACGGTAGTGCTATGAGGAAAGTCGACCAAAGTCCAAGTGCTTTTTTGGCACAACTTGTTGAATGGCTTTAAAAGGAAGACCGATTTAATAGAAGTTATTACGTGACTTGAAAGGTTGAAAGTATTATTAAGGAACGACAAGCTAATTTAAAAAAATGTTTGTTGACCACCAAAATTCTACATTACGGTAAATAGAACACCTAGAAGTTTCATGTATAAAAAAGCTAGACTTTTAAGCCGAAAAATTGGTGCAAAATCAAATTGTTATTTCATTAAAGTACGGGGTACAAAAGGCGGAGTGCAAAGCCTTGTATGCGAAGTGTGGAGTGCCAAGTGGTTCTTGAAGTATTTCGACTTTTCTACAAAATATATAATTTTATCATCAATGTTTCCAAAACAAATCGATGCATATATGTACATCAAAAGAAAGGTCTATAAAAACTGTATTCGTAGGTGCAAACCCAAGAGCTTCTGGTTCTCGAAATAATGATAAAATAAATAAAATTTCTTTTCCGATCGAAAGCAAACTGTGCGAAGTTCCTTAGTGTGAATAGTCTAAGAGCTGGCGATGGATTTTCTGCGTGAAAGGAAAACAAACGGTTTTAATGTTACAATAACTATTGCTAGGGAAGGTGATAACGAATACGTAAGTCTGTCTGCACGTAGTGGCCGCTTTTCCGCGAAAAAGTGTATCAAAAGTAGGTAAAACTTTTCTGAAAATATAGAAATTGTGAGGGAAACCACTTAATATGCATCGCATTCCGACGCCACTGACTCGCTGATTACAAAAATGGCTATGACAGACGTGTAGGTGGCCGCAAAACCCTCGACAGACGCCGCCGAAAATGGGTTTTTTTTTTTTTGCGCTTTTTACTTTTTGGGAAACCACTTAAAATTGGTGTCATTCAAAAGCTCTCGACTCCCTTAAGTGCCTTGTGCTTTAAATATTTCTTATTTTTTTTTCAAATTCAATTTTTTTCCAAAATTTTGTGAAAATGTTTCTCAATTATTGCAGCAATAAACAAAACTAAATTAAATGAAGATATACACAGGCACAGGGTGATTCACCTAAGGCGTGACAAAAAGCTAGAGGGTAGAGGTTGAGTCGAGACAAGAAAAAAATCGTTTGGGAGAGGGTCTATTTTCCCCCGTTTAGGCGGGAGGGGAAATTTTCTAAACAACGGCAAGTTAGAATGTTAAGTTATACTCTTTTTTCGTCCTTTTCTAATGTTTTTAATTAAAATTATTTGAGAGATGAGTTTTTGAAAAATTAATTTTCAAACTCAAAATTTTGAAAAAAATACATAATGCCAAAAATTTTGTCCAAACTAATTTTGTTTGAAATTTTACGTAGGTAATTGAGTAGTATTTTTGTTTCCAATGTTCGCTGTTCCTATCAATTTCTAATCAAACACTGAAAACCGGATACGTAAATGTCTTTTAGCTTTTGAGAAAATTTAAAATAACCATAAATCTACTTTACTACTTTATTAGTAGAAATAGGGTGTTTGGAACAACAAAATAACAGATAGAAGTCGAATTTAACTCACTTTTGTTATTTTCAATTTTCTCAAAAACTAGAAAACATTTTGACATCTGGTTTTTAGAGTTTGACTAAAAATTGATGGGAGCATGGGCGTGGCCCTGGCGCAGTGGAAGTAGTGCTTGACTGCTAACCTGGATGTGTGGGTTCGAGCCCCAGTCTAGGCAGCATTCTTTTCTATATTCCCTCAACTGAACGCCACCCCTGGGATTTAATGAGAAATTCAAAACCTTATTTCTCAGTCCGCTGTGCCAACAAAAATCTATCCTATCCTTCTATTCCTTCTAACATTGCCTAATTTATAAGACCCTAGGTCTTACTGGCAAATATATGTTTGTGTTGTTTTTTTTTTATAATAAAGTAAAATTTGTTTAATATTTTTTTTTTTTTGAAAAAAATTATGTTTGAAAATTAATATTTGAAAAACTGTTCATTTAAACAACTCAATTTAAAAACAAAATTAAAGGAGAGATTTTTTTTAGTAGCCCGTGGCGTAATGGTTAGTGCGTTGGACTGTCATGCCAGAGGTCTGGGGTTCAATACCAGCCGCTTCCACCTTAAGTTTTTTTCGGAGCTATTACCTCTTGCGAGGAAGTGACAAATCCTCCAACATTATCTCTCGTCATAGAAAAATGCCGCTCAATAAGCCGTTCGGATTCGGCAATAAACTGTAGGTCCCCTCCATTCTTGCAGACACGCACACAGGAATGGTTGAAAGTTGTAAGTCACTAGGCCCTGATGGTTCTTCATGAGCCGTTTGTGCCACCAAATTTTTTTATTTAGTTTAAAAGGAGAGATTTCTGGCATACCGACTTAACGGTTAACGTTGTTTTTTTAGTATTTGTTTTCTGTTTTAAGCCATTTTTTTTTTAGAAAATTGTGCCACCCGTTATTTTTAATTTTCCAAAACTAGAAAATAGTTAAGCATTCCCCCTTCAGTTATTAACTAGAAATTTATACATCAAATATTAAAAACAAAAATATTACTTAACAACGTAAAATTTTGAATACAATTTTTTCATTATTTTTTCAAAATTTTGAGTTTGAAAATTAAGTTTTCAAAAACTTTTCTCTTAAATAATTTTAATTAAAAACATGATTAAAGAAGATCAAAAAAAGATACAGCATGATATTGTAAGTATATTGCGGTTCTTTTTAAATGATTTTTTTTTTCTAATTTAAGTAGAGTTTTTCGAAAATTGCACCTCCCGCCCAAATGGGAATCACCCTGTATATAATTCTATTACAATTAATATTAAAAAGGAACAGTTACACATAAGAACGTTAAACATAACTGGAATGAATAAAAGCTTGAAATAAAAAAAATACAAAATCATTTCAAAGGAGTCAAAGAACCTTTGACTTTTAGAAGGCTGTTGATAGTCGCAGCATTTAAAAAAAAAAAAAAAAACTAGAAAACAAAATACACATTTAGGGTTTGTTTCACAATGTCTGATTAAAGTTCCCTATAACTATCCGACACATAAATTATCCACAACTTAAATCCTCTCATTAAAAAACTTTGCGTTTCACAATTATAAATTTATGTGCCACTTAGCTAGTTGTCAGTTATTCCAGTTTTCCAAAAAATTTGACTGATTGAAAATAATCAGTCAAATAATTATTAATTTATTCTTAAATTGTGTATTTTAAAGTGTGATAACTCAACTTTTTGGACCGAGAGCTGGTAAAAAACAACATTACTATGGTATTTTAAGACCCATAGCTGCAAGTTGATAAAATCCAGTCAGAAAATGTGTGTTTATATGTGGATATGAGTGTTTTAAAATACATCAGTGTGTTTTTAAATCGCATTTTTACAGTGTTAAGGGGTGGAATTTTTGTCGTGAAGTAAATATCTAAGTAATTGGGTTAACGCATAAAAATATCCGTCAATAGCTCAAACTATTGATGTATTTGTTGACTGAGTCATATTGACAGCTGTAAATATTTTATTTGCCAGTTTAATTTTTTAATCGGAACCTCAACCGGCCTGTAAAATATTCAGAACTTTAAGTGCCACTTAGACCTATTCAGATATTGTGAAACGTAAATGCGGTTTTTAAGTGACAAATAAGTTCCATGTAGCTTAATTGGAACTTTAATCAGATATTGTGAAACAAACCCTTATAATAATAAAATATGTACATGATGTAGTTAGAAAAATTTTAAATTTTTTTTTATAAACAAGACGCTCCATAAAAAAAGATAAGATAAGATAGTGGTACACTCGGGCGTATACACACTTTTTTTTATTTTATTGAAGGTTTAAAAAAATTTAAAACAATTTTTGTATAACCGCTAATTTTATAAAATTACTTCATACAATTTTTATTTCAAGATATGTAATTGGATGATCAATAAAAATTAATGGGAGGAAATTGTGGTGAGAGAAGGTGATACGCCACTGTGGAGTCAACTGATTTTTGTCTTAAACCATCGGTTGTGTAAGGACTCAAGTTGTAACAAATTAATGAGGACAAAATTACTCAAACTAATTTTCTTCAATATTCAATTTAACTCATTGTAAAAATGCGAATTACGCGAGACGAAAATTTCATCAATAACTGAACTAACTAATCTATCTTCTTTTTCTTTCTTATTTTCTTCCTCATTAATCCTCTTTCCCTAAGAACATTATTTTCGAAATAAACAGACTATTTCTTTTTAATTGCTTTCTCTCCGTCTTTCATATATTATATCCCTCGACATAGAGTCATTTCATTCTTTTATTTTTCTAAAAGGATAACAATCTCATTTCAACCGGAAAACAACTATAATTCACCTCAAAGTCAACACACCATGCCAATAGCGTCTTTTAAGTTAAACATCTTTTCATTTCCGTCACGATGACAACCCAAATGACATTTTTGTAATAAAAACTCTCTCTCTCAACTACAGATCAGAAAGAACAAAAAAAAAATTCAGTAGTATGAAGGAAATATTGAAAAAAAAGTCCTGGATGATGTTTCAACGTATACGAAAAATCCCTTGAGCTATGAACTTTTTTTTTTAGTTTGAAGGAGACACGATGAGTTGCATTAAGAAAGTTTTTGTTGTTTTTTTTATTCAACTACGAAATACCTTAGGTAAGAAAGAAAGTAGAACATACGAAGAGACAGAAATTCTGTAAGATGATGAATAGGTATGTTTGTTCATGTAAGATGATATAAAATGAATGGAAGAGCATTACCAACATTTATTTAAGCTTTAAGCTTATAATGAACATTAAAGAATTAAAAATGTTCAAACAGTTATTTTTTAGGGTAGAACAATTATATGCACGACTGTATCGCAGAAACTTGCTCTTCTAGTTGAAAATTCAACATTAAGGCTCATATCAAATAATTTTTTCAAAAAATGGAACGGGAGGGTCTTATGTCCTATGTCTTTTTGGCCAATAACTTTTATGTTAATTATTCAGTTTCTTTAGGTCAGCATGCAAATAAGTGTGCGAAGACGTCAACATCGAATATCACAGATTTTCCACCTCAATTTCTCTCCCAATATTTTCTTAGAGATACACCATCACCGTTAAAATGAAAAATGTAAGTTGGAATTTGAATTTCCAATTTAAATTTCCAGAATGCAAAATATTTGTTTAAAATATATCTCGCTTTCTCATTTTTTTTTTCATTTTTTTAAATAAACATCTTCATAATGTGCCACCTTTCTATGCCATTAAATTCTTTCATTAATCCTAAAGGTCAATTTGTATAAGAAGAAAAACAAGTCAACAAGAGAGTCAGTCGAATAGACTTCCTTCTTCATTGAAATTATTAAAAACATCTGCGCAGAAAATATTGTTTTTTATTATTACCCACCTTTTATAATATTTCTCCACGTGTTTAAATATGTACCAACCTCCTACCATCTATACAAATAAAAAACAACAAAAAAAAAGGCCATAACGAGCAAACTTTTAGGCAGCTGAAGTAATTGATATTGCGCGCGTTTTGGCAAGTGCCAAAAAGGTTTTATTGAAAGCATTTCACTTCTTTTCTCAGGATATTTACTCAATTTGCAAGTAACAGCACCTGGGGTATGAGTTTCTATATCAATGTTGTTCTTTTTCATTATGAAGGTTACAAAACAAGTCCTTGGAATTTAAACCGAAAAATATTGGTTGATTTTATTTTTATTAAATTTCCAACAGAAGAGTTGTGTTCTTCGGGTCAAATTAAAAAGACAATTTAAATACATAATCGGTATGGCTAGGAACTAGGGTTATTTCGATGTTATGATTCAAATTTAATTTATGATGACAAAAAAATATAAAATTTTAAAAATTAGCACTCCTTGGAGAATGGACCAAAAAGAAAATAATAGGTAAGAAATTTTAAAATTTTAAACATTAAAAACAAACTTCAAGGTAATAATTAATTGATGTGATGGAATGAACTCGACCATATTCTGCTTGTTCCATATAAAAACGACTGGATAGTACGAACTTGCTCTAATGGTTAAAATTGCTTATAATTTTAAATACATATTGTACAGCGTACATACAATGAACGTCATACAAAAGTTACTAAACCCTAATTTGTGTGTTTCAATTTCACTTAGAACATAATTCCTTGCATCATCCAACTTTCAGCCTTATGTCAAAAATTACAATTTCCATCACAAATAAAAGAAATAAATTGGCATAATTTTTGTTCGCGAAGGTGACTTAATACAAAAAAACTTGGACTTTCATTTATATACATCTTTTCCTATGGTTCGCATCAACATTCGGTATCTTCTCTTATGTTTCGCATTACTTCCAGTTGAGCAATTTTATTTCTTCATTGGACGCCCGCTGATGAAAATAAAATGCACGACTGGATCGCACAAACTTGCTCTTATAGTAAAAGTTTCTTTGAATTTCAAAGATTGGGCGTATTAAAATTAAATAATTTTGTATGGGAGCCTTAAGTTTAAACTAATATTTTACATTATAGAGCTTAAATTGAAAAATTATTAAAAATCAACATAATTGGAAATAAATTTATTAAAAAAGTCTTCTCAAATTATTTTGAGAGCTAAAACAACTACACTATCTGATTATTTTAACTAATCTTAGTTTTGCAGAAAAAAAAAACTAAAATCGTAGGAGCGGTTTTTTTTTTTTAAATAAATTTTTTATATATAAAATTTTGTAAAATTTTTTAAGAACAAAAATTGGTACACAATTTTTTTGTATTTATTTATGTTGAATTAAAAATTAAATTTCGAAAAAAAATTATCCACCCGTTTTTGAAATATCGAATTTTCAAAAATAAATTTTGAATTTTTTTTTAAAAGTCCAAAATTTGTTTTTTTGAAAATTTTGATATGCAGTATGATTTCAACTTTTAAGAAGCTCTTGTATAAACAATTTAATTAAAATCGGTTATACACATAATGAGATAGTCCAAAATAAAAAAAATGGTTCTATGAGAGGTACCGTTAATAATGGCTAACTGTAATTTTTTTGTTTTTGGCAGATCATAAACCGTACTAATATTAGTATTCGCAACAATTTTAATCAAAATCGCAGGAGTCGTTTTCGAGAAAATTTATATTTTCTGTAACGGTTTTTTAACATTTTTATATGGAAGGTGCCATTAATTTTGACTATAAGCAAAATATTTGTTAAAAATATTTTAGATAATGTTAAAAAACTGCTTGTTACCAAGTTTCATAAAAATCATAAAATTCAAAAAAAAATTTGAAACTTTTTTTAAAAATTCAAAAATAAATTTTTTTAAAATTTTGGTATACAATACAATTTAAATTTTTCAGAAGATTATCCATAAAAAAATCATCAAAATTAGTTTATTCCTTTTCGAGAAAAACGAAAACAAAAAAAAAATGGTTCTATGGGAGGCGAGTCCACAGACACACAGACAGACGGACAGAATTGCGAGACCCGCTTTTTTCGTGTTCCCTATCATCGTAATGTCAAGTTTGAATTTTTTTTACGAATCCAAAACTTGCCATATAGTAGGCTTGGTGTGGTTTGGTAAGAAGGTATGTGTGTAATTTATTTTCATTATTTTTTTCGTTTGAAAGGATATACAAAAATCCTTTCAACCAAACATCAGTTGTTTCGTGCCTCATAACAACTGTATGCAGTAATACGAGAGTTGTAAAGTTAAAGTCTTTAAATGCTTGTATTTAAATCTGTTTTTCTTATTAAAAAAAAAAATTATACTAATTAAGCTACTTGGTGGAATAAAAATATAACCCTTCAGGAAAACGAGAAGTTTTATTGGGAGATTTATATAAGTTGAAAATTATGAATTCGAGTTGTTGGTTGTTGTTTTAAGAAGAAGGCAGGTAGCTATTAACCTTCATACTTTCGCTTTATTTTTAATAGCCTAAGAAATGTAAACAAATTCAAAGAAATTGGTACGTGAAGGACTCTCAATCTATACAAATTATAGCAGATTGGCTTGAGAAGTTCAGATTCATGCTTGTTTAGTAAGTTACCTCGGGATATATTGAATAAGTGCTTTTTGATATTTTATCTTCCGAGTTATTTAGCCGATTCGCGTATTTTTTTTTTTCGAAAAACTATTTCTTGAGTTAACTGTGAATAAATATATTTCCCAAGGCAACTTACTCTGGTTTAACTCGCCACTGAAAAACTGGGCCAAACGTATACAAAATTGCAAAATAAATCATTAAATCATTTTTAGTATTTTTTTTCTTAAATTTTGGGTTTGAAAATGATTTTTTTCAAAAAAAAAAAACAAAAGGATTTTTTATCCAAAAAAAGTAGGTACCTTTCGTTTTTTTTAATGTCTCAAAAACTATGTATATGAATGATTTTTTCATTTGGTTTAAAAAAAAAACAGTGTCACTTAATTACGCAAAAATTAAAGAAAAACACACATTAGTTTAAAATTTTGACTTTAAATTTAAATTCTTAAATATTTACACTTGATTAAAAAAAAAAAAAAGCAAACTAAAGAATGAAATTGAAAATACTGCACATCATGTACATATGTATATGTGTATGACATCGTAGGTGTGCTTTCGTTGATTTGTAATAATTTTTTACCTTTTAAGTAATTGTCCTTCCATAAAAAAGACTATCTGCCCCGTCTTTAAGCCACAAATGCAAAATTTTTAAGCGTTAAAAATAAATGAAAATAATTATAAATAATAATTATGTAGGTATAAATAATTTGTTTTTATTTATCCTCGTCCAAGTCCTTGTTGTTGAATTGAATTAACAAACATTAAATTAACCTTAAATAAATATTTCAATCTCACCTTCCACACCAATAATTTTAATAATTTATTTGTTCTGAATTGAATGTATCCTTTCAACTGAATATCATTTTTTTTTCTGCGGTTTATCCATTTGTCACAAATTAAAATTCCCATCGCAGAATAATTTTATTTTTTTTTTTTTATTTTTCATTGCGGTACGTCGTCGTGCGTCTAGGTATAACTTTATGTCATAAAATCTTTAGTTTATTTTATGGTACATATTTGTGAGTTTTTTTTTTAATCCGTTGTTGTACATGAATTGTCCTTATTTTTTCGCATTTACTTTCAGTTCAGTAGTTTTTAATTCCTTGTTCGACTTTTATTCGTGATGGAAAATCTGCAAGGTCTTAAACTTTTATGACAAACTTTTACGAAGTGAAATAATGTGAAACGTAGGTTTAAGTGTTTTTTTCTTTCGTTGTTCATTCGCTCAAGCCAACCGAAATTCAATAAAACAAAGCAAGATTATTTTTCTTATAGAGCTATGTGCTTGTTTAAGGTAAAACGCATGACAAGGGTATACATTTTGTATAAATTTATTGTTGTATTTTTTTTTTTCAAATCAAAACTCTCTGTGGGGTTTAATGAATGCTAATTTAAGCAATAGCAAACCATATAAATCAAAATTTTATTAAAAGGCGTAGTTCGCAACTATAGAATAATTTTTCATGATATTGTTAAAGGATTTTTTTGCCAAACACCAACCAGGAGCTGCAAAGTATGCCTTAGAATAGTTTTCTTTTTTTATTTCATAATTCAGTACTCAGTAACGCAACTGCAAATAAATAATAAATTTAGGCTTATAGAATTTTAACACTTCATATAAGGGATATTTGTAAAAGACGTACCTATAATACTATTTGAAAGGCCAACTAGTGAACTAAAATTAAAATTAAAATTAAAATTAAAATTAAAATTAAAATTAAAATTAAAATTAAAATTAAAATTAAAATTAAAATTAAAATTAAAATTAAAATTAAAATTAAAATTAAAATTAAAATTAAAATTAAAATTAAAATTAAAATTAAAATTAAAATTAAAATTAAAATTAAAATTAAAATTAAAATTAAAATTAAAATTAAAATTAAAATTAAAATTAAAATTAAAATTAAAATTAAAATTAAAATTAAAATTAAAATTAAAATTAAAATTAAAATTAAAATTAAAATTAAAATTAAAATTAAAATTAAAATTAAAATTAAAATTAAAATTAAAATTAAAATTAAAATTAAAATTAAAATTAAAATTAAAATTAAAATTAAAATTAAAATTAAAATTAAAATTAAAATTAAAATTAAAATTAAAATTAAAATTAAAATTAAAATTAAAATTAAAATTAAAATTAAAATTAAAATTAAAATTAAAATTAAAATTAAAATAAAAATAAAAATAAACTTCAACATAAAATGACCCCAGGTCCCAACTAACAATTTAACTTGTGTTAGGTTCAATACAAGCTATTCCCTGGCTTGTATAGTACCACCAAAGGGCCTTTTACCAACCATTTTGGCGCACATTATAGAAGCAATATACCTCATATAAGACCTATGATCAAAAGTGCTATGCAATTCAATTGCTTTTCTTGAACAGATGTAATAAGGCCTTATGAAAGCTCTTAATAAAATTGTGTAATTAGTTCTTACAAAAGCCGGCATATAACTCGTATGTGAATGATCATTAAGGCCTTATACAAACAACTTAAAGAAAATGATTGTATAAAGAAAAAATATTTCTTGCTTTACATTTCAATTTCATTATTTTTATATTTTCTGTGATTTCTCTTTATCTTTTCGTGATTTGGACTGCCTTTATGTTGATTCTGGAATATTAAGAATTTAATTTAATTTTAAAAAAACCCACTTTTACTCACATGATTTTCCGAGATTCGAACTCACGTCGTCCTGATTAGCGATCCAGCACTCAACCCACTACGCCATACCGCAAATTTAAAGCTTAGTGTAAAAATTTTAATGAGTTGATACTCCACGTGTCAAGAATGCAAATGCTTGATAATTTCTATAAGTTTGCTATTAACAAAATGCAAAAGCTATTGACAGGGTTCGGACTTGAGATTCAAAAATTTCGAAGCAGATATTCTTAAAAAAAACTTTTTTAACAATAATTATGTTTTTCAACAAAATAAAATAGGTAAATTAAATAATTATTAGGTACAATGAATTCAGACCTATTCCTTACTCAAATAATAATTTAAGTTTAATTGCTTGTTTTTTTTTTTAATAAATTTGCAATCGAGAATTTTGTTCTAGTTTATAAACTATTAACTCAAAAAAGTACCACATAATTTTTTTTCGGTTATTACTTATAGAGTTAAAAAATTTACGCAAATTTAATTTATTCGATTATTTTGTTGAAATGAAAATAAAAATAAAAATAAACACATTGATAAATAAATTAATCGTGAAAGAGAATGAAAACGAAGATTAAAGAAAAAGAAATCGTTCAGAACAACATTTCTGACATTAAGAATTCGAATGGACAAAATACCGAATGCCAGAATCCCGAATGAAAAAATCCCGAATGCCAAAATCCCGAATACTAAAATCCCAAATGGCTCGCGCGCGCGATTTAAAATACCAAAAAAGTACTGATTCGGGATTTTAGCCTTCAAAATATAGTTTTTTTTTTATTGTTAATGTTTGTTTTTCTGCTAATTTGTAGATACTATATTTAAAATCGCTTGAAGAAGCTCGTGCCTAAAAACTCTAATTTGTTTAATGTATTTTTTGTCATAAAATAATTGATATTTTGATTTGGAAAAATGGGATCTTAAAAACGTGAATTTAAATTTTAATTTCATTCAATTGAATTTTTCAGTTTTGTTTCGTTTATTCGTTCTTTTATGAAAGAAAATGATTCTCGAGGAGATTAACTTTAATTTCAAAGCAGCAAAAATGAAGAGAAGTCAAGCCATACAAAACAGTACTGAAATAGTATTAAAAATAGTATTGAAATTCAGGATTCGGGGTTCTGGCATTCGGGATTTTGACATTCGGGAGGGATTCCGTCCATTCTGGATTTTTGAATTCTGGATTTTGTCTCCTTCCCGTTGAAAACAACAATGCTTTTTAGCTAAAACGTAACAAGTGGGCGGTGATCTTTTTTTTTTTTTCATTTATTTATTAAGTATTGTTTCAATTAAAAAAAAATAGAAGTTGATCTTGAAAAAGCAAAGTAGAGAAGTAGATTCTATTTTTTTTTCCGCAAAACTGAAGTAAATCTACTTCCATCGAAGTGAAGCACGAACCCTGGCTATTGATTTGTATAAGTTTGCGATTAACAACATACAAAGGCTATACATTTCTATGTTTGCTATTAACAAAATGCAAAAGCTATGCATTTGTATAAGTTTGCTATTAACAAAATGCAAAAGCTATTGATTTGTATAAGTACATTTGTAATAAGTATATATTGTTGTTTAGAAATGCAAAGCCATATTTTTCTTTTCAAAACAAAAATATTTTGTGTTATGAACGTAATGTCATTGTTAAGAAAACTCCAGACAAAGATAATAACAGACATGTTTTTTTATTTATTACTTATTTACTAAAAATTGACAAAAATTCAAATTTGTATTAACATTTTTGCTTTTTTAATAAAGTCTTAAAGCAGATAACGACTTTTAGCTGAATGCTTTATAAAAACTCTTATCTTTTGTATATAGAATCAATTTCGGCAAGCCTTAAACAGACTTCTATAAGACCTCATTACAACAGACTCCTATTGACCTAATTTTTAGAGGTACAAAACAATGTATTTTATATAAAATGTGTCAAAAAATGATTGACTTGCATACATAAGTCTTATGATTATACTAAAGGAGCTATAGCTTCCCAAATTCCAAAAACTGGACCTTATACAATATAAATTGTTAGTTGGGGTGCCCCTGTACAATGCCCATAGTTTAATTCATTGACTATGACTGTTGGACATTCTCTAGATATGTATATTATATGTAGTCTACATCTGTCCGCCTGAGGCCAGTCCGTACTGGGAGATTACACTCCATTATCTGTAAAATAAAATCAATCCCAATTCGACATCTTTATACATACGTTTTTGAGAAAAAAGGTATCACGATACAGAAATCTCTCTGAAAATATGTCAAAAAACATGGATTTAACAGATCGGACCAATTATAATCACTTCTAATTGAAAAAAAAAAAAAACAAATGAACCAGTACCTACCACCCTTACAACTGCAATGCTCATCTAGTAAGCCCATCATGCGATCCAGTCCTGAATTTTATTATTTCTTAAAATTATAGTCCTACAGCACAAATCCCTATACAACTAACAAGTTGTAGGTATAAGGTAACTCTCGAAAGATCAAAATATTGTTCATGATGACAGCAATAAAGGTACAACTTTTTTCCAGGTGTACCTACCTACAGGTATTAAAAATGATTTCCTGGGAAAGTCTCATCCGAATTTACATTAGCTGATTCGTTTAAATAATTACATTTAAGACTAAATCTAATTTATTTGCTCCATCTGAGGCCAAAACAAAGTTTAACTAATTTATTTTCTCGAATACTTTTACAATCGAGAAGGTTCTTTTTCCTCAAAACTGTTTTTTTTTTTTTGCTTCCAAAAACAAGGGTCACAAACGGTCTTGGTTGTCATTTAAGGGTTAACCAAAAATCTCAATTTGTTTTTGGTTGGTTACATTTAAGGGATACCTAGCAGTCTAATGTCTGAACAGGATGAAAATTAAAGAGATTAATACTCCTAAGTCTGTGTGTTGTGGAAAGGAACCTTAATTAAGCGAAAATGAGTTTTGTGCAATACATACGGAGGTTCGTAATAAAAAAAAAGCATAAAACACCATGTGTGTCGTTTTCCCAAAAACAACGATTAATTTTATCAATACTGGAGTCGGAGTGCGAAGGCCGAAGATTAATCTTGATTTAGAAGTTTAACCCTCCATTTGAAAGAAGGACTTTTACACGTGTATGTGTGTGTGTTTTAATATTTAAGGATCAAGATTAATGTATTTATATGCCGAGGTGAGTAAATAAACTTCAGGGATAGGCCCTTTTTAAGTAAAACTGAATACATTATACAAACTTTTGAATTAAATTACTTAATCGTCATATATTCTGACGTGGTTGTGTTTTCTTTGCGATTGCTTCGTGTAATTATGGATTTTTTCTTGACAACTCCTCAAAAACCTTCCAACATCTCAAACTTTTGAAAATTCCCAAGAATCCATTGGCGCCACACTTAATTAAACAAAGTTTACCTTTTGGATGTCTCCTTGATGTTAAGTGATTACGCTTGATTTAAAACTTTGCTTTTTCTTTGAGATTATGTATTTTTTGTTGGGGTCATACAAAATTACTGTTAAGTCAATTTAAAGCAAAGTTTATTTGGAAAAGAATTTAAATAAAAATTGTTTTGTAATTGGGTTTAATGCAAAACTCATTATCAAAATGATTGAGGTTAAAAATTATTTTAATTATAATTTGCACTGTACTCCCTTGATGTTTGAGTTTTAACTTTTAAAAAGAAATTAAGTGTAGATTTAGGCATAAACAGACAACCTTTAAGGTAGTGAGTGGAGTGGATTTATACTGTACAATGTAGCATATAGTAATGAATGCTTTGGCGTAAGAGTCATATTTTGTAATTGTGGCGTGAATTATGAATCATATAAAAAATCATCTTATTTGTATTACTTTTATGATACATAGTTATCACAGGTCCTGATATTTTTGGAAAAAAAAAACTTTAGACAAAATTAATTTCTAAGGCCTGCATGTATATAAAAAATATGAGTTGGGGTCGATATTTTGTATGTGTATATTTAAAAATTATGGAAATCTAAAATTCTGTAAATTTTAATTGAAGGTGCACAATTTTTTCATTATCAAAACATTTTTTCTTTTAAATTTACAAAATTTTTGAGAATTGCATTTAATTTTATTGAATTTCTCACGCCTGGGAAAAAAACAAATTTTTTGTATGAAAATTTCACTTCACTTCGATCGAAATATGAATTATTGTGGGAAATTAAATAATATGGACTTCAATTTGAAAATTTTGAACGAAAGTATTTAATAAAGAAGATTTGCGCTATATTTTTCAAAACGTTTCCCCTTTGAAGAAATCTATTGGAGTTGATTTCTACTGAACTCCTGAAAATGTATTCTTTTATTTATGCTTAATCCGTCATAAAAAAACGCTTATTTCTTCAACAGTTAAAACAATAAATTAATTATTATTGAGAACCAGAAGTAATTTTCAAATTATTTAATGTCATTCTTAAAAATTTTATTTAAAGAAGTATGCGAGGTTTGATTGTCAAAAGGAAAAAAAGTTATTCGTCGACAATTTTTTTAGGAACTGCAAAACCTAAAAAATACACTAATTAATATTTATCTGAATTTTAATACATACAGAATTTTGAATTTCAAGAATATTTTAGACTAATTAATGTTTTCTAGAATTTTAATAAAGAATTTAAGATTTATAGAATTTTGAATTCACAGAATTTATTTAATGGAATATGTCCAGAATAAACAATACCTTTACAAAATTTTGGTCTTACAGAATTTTGGATTACAGAACAAAATAACGACCTTTTGACAGCCCCCTCACGCGGACAAATATATTTATTGTCATTGTCCCATGCCCATCTGCATAAAGTGCAGAAAAGGATTTTAAAAAAATTAAATTATTAGCGGTTATAAAAATAATTTTAAAAAAAGTTGTAAAATGTATTCGTCTCTTAAGAACAATTGATGTCGTCAACTTCCATAACTAAGAATTGATAAGACTTAAAAAAAATTAAACCAAAAGTTTTTACTTAAATGATTTTTTTGACCCGAATATCTTAAGACCAAACACTGATTTCAACTGTGGGCTACTTTTGTTCTTCACAGACCGTTTTTTTAAACAACTTCGGTTTTCACCTTTCTTGCATATTGAACAGCTGATAAAGTTTTCGAAAATGTTGAATTATCCATTTTCTAATTACAAAATATCACAGGGTCTCTATATCTTGTTTCCAAGGGCTTCAATGGAAATTCACCCATTGTGGGTTGGGTCACACCCAGCATCTTTTTTCTTTTTATATTTATTTTATATTCTGGATAAATGTTTGAAAAAATCAAAAGTAAATTCTCAAAAAATCTGGTTTTCATTTTCCGCAGTATAAATTGTAAAATTATAAATATTTGAACAAAATTTGGAAGTGTTAAAAAAAAACTTGTTTTAATTTAACTATGTGAGGTGCATTAGGGTAATCTTGGATCCTAAAAATCGCTGCAAGGTTGTTGGCATGTACTTAGTTTGTAATAAAATTATCTTGGACTAAGTAAAAATTATACAAATGATATATTCAAGATGCATTTAACAGTTGGCACTGGTATACAGATTCAATGCTCACACAAAATATGATAAATGGTATAAAACACTTTCACAAAATCGTTCACCAGCTCTCGGTTTAGTGTATTTTTTTTTCATCAGTAAAATAAACAGTTAGTATATCCTTTATATTATTTAAAAACTTAAGGGAATTACATAAAGTATTCTGTAACAAATTTGAAGCAAATCCGTCCATCCGTTTTGGCTCTAAGACTATTTATCTACATACAAGTCGTACCCGACCAAATACATAAACTTGTACTCTATGCCGTATCATGGCGAAAAATACTTTCTCATGCAATTATTTCAAACCAAGGACCTAATTTGTGAATCCTTAGAGTGACTTACTTTGAAAACACATGACACTAACGGACAAACTTTAAGCCTGGTTTGGTGGAGTAATCTACTTTGCTGAAGCACCATCCATCGCGATCCCAATGGCATTATTTTGCATATCTACTCTGTATCCATATATATGTAAAGAAAACACTATAGACTTGAACGCGTTTAATGTCATCTTAATCTTCATGTTCATAGTGAAGAAAGTCAGTAAGTTTTAAACAGCGCATCATACACATCTGGATAGATGCCTCATACAGCCACAGCACTGCCACATCCACTATACATACATATAAGACCCAAAGGCACCGTGGTGGATTTTCCGTTTAACGTAAGGAACTTCCAAATGAGAGAATAATACTCAACCCAAAGCGCTCGTTTCAACTTCACACGCTCTGATGGTTGCATATTGCATTTATTTAAATATTTTTTCTATCTTGCCTTAGAAATTCCTTTGGGGATTTGAATCTTTTAGAAGAAAATGACGACGTAAATTCGTAACAACATTTAGAAAAAAAGCTCATATCTGTTTTTGAAAGACACCATACATATGAGTGGAAAATCTGACGGAAGACTTATGCCAGCTATATGATGTTCCCTGTACACCTATTGTCTTTCATTTTAGTGAATTTTTGAGATTAAGATTTTTTCGTATGATAAAGCATTGTTTATTTTTTTTAAATTTGTGTCAGGTTTGAGTGAACGACAGCCATAGCAGGGTGGTTGTTATGGTTTTTTGTAAATGCTTATTTTTATTTAGTCCAAGTAGTAGGAATATACACAGGGTGTTACTAATCTATTAATTCATTAATTCGTGCATTTTATTTTAGGGGATGATTCCTGGGATCATTCTTAGAAAAAAATTGTATGGACATTTAATTTTCACTCGAACTTGTACTCAATAGACTCAATTAATTATTAATTAAACTTCGAAAGTGTTTCGTTCGACACACTCTTTGCCATTATCAACACAAATAAAAATGCCTCTGAAATCAACATCACTTTCAATAACATATTACTGTACTTACATTGTATACAAGGTGTAGGTGTATTCACTGTAAAGAACTCATGTTACCAATAAATCAACCCAAGGGGCTCTATGTGAATATAATTTCCATTAAAAAATGAAACCTTCTCAAAGTATATACCAACCTACCCATGTTAATTGAACTTATGTCCTTCATTTTACGAAACAATAAGTTCACGTTGCACGAAAAAGTCATAAATAAACAAAGGACTCCCTCATGCTTTGCTCTCACAACACAACAGTTATCCCATTCCCACCCAACATTTTCATCAGCCAGAAAACAACATTTCGACAACAAAACGACAAGTAGAAAAGAAACTCAAAAGAAATAAATTTAAGTAACTGAACCCAAGTAATGCGAGCCATACTCGAACGGAATGCATAAATAAAAGGTCAGGTTTTATGACATTCCAAAAAGCTTATGTACCTACTATATTTCACTTTTCAAAAATGAAAATGAAAATAAATATAAAATATTGTTTGTTCCTTTTAGGACAAAGTTTTAATATCGTGACGAATGGCTGTCAAATGGAAACAAAAATTCAATAGAAGCAGAAAAACTCGAAATGCGAGGGAGACTGCATTAATTTAATATTTAATTAATTTTTTATGTTTAAACTTTAAAGTGAGAGGTTAAGTGAAATTTTGAGAATTAAACTGTTAGAAGTAATTGACTGCTTGGAAAATAATTAAAACCTTAAGAAAAAGGTATTAGCCGTGGCGTGATGGTTAGTGCGATGGACTGTCATGCCGGAGGTCTACCTATTTATTTAAAAAAAAACCGCTACTGCCTCTTGCGAGGAATTGACAAATCCTTCAAGAGTATCTCCTGTCACAGAAAAGTGCCGCTCGTTAGCCGTTCGGATTCGGCAATAAACTGTTGGTCCCCTCCATTCCTGCAGACACGCACACAGGAATGGTTGAGAGTTGTAAATCACTAGGCCCTAGTTCTTCATGAGCTGTTGTGCCATCAAATTTATTTTTTTTTATTTAAGAAAAAGGAATTATTTTGCAATGAGGTGGCGGACCAGCCGACAATTACAATTACAATTCAAGCTCTGGGGAAAAAATCAACTATAAAAGCCAAAAAATCTATTTTATGGTATACCCTATAGCACCTGTCGGTCCTGAAAAATATAAAATATTGTTCTAAAAACAATTAAAATTAGAAAAAAATGGCCATCTCTCTACTAAATTCTTCAAACCTAACTTCAGAATTTGTCCATCACAGATTTTTAAGATATGCGCTATTTAAGGTTATGTTATATTACAACAAAATTTTCTCCAAAAGACTCGTTGCAGTTGCAGTATCTGAAAGATCTAATTATCCTTTGCTAAATTTAATTTGAATCAAATTATTTCAATCTTCTCTTTCTTCTTCGAGACAACTTTAGTTTGGTTTTTGGTTTGTCTTTGCGCTCACAGTTTTTACTCTCAAATTGTTCTCAATTTTTGAGTAAAAGTAGATTTCGCCGAGAAGAAAACAAATTTTTGGAATATGTAGTTCATAAATGGATTTTTAAGAAAAAATGTACAGATTTCACTTATAGAGTAACCATGGGGACATTGAAAATGACACCTGACTAATCTTTTCAATTTAAATTAATTAAAACGTAATAAGCTGTTTCAGACACCATTATAGGTTCTGAAGTTTCTAGGTACCTTTATGCACATTATGTATTTAATGTCCCTTTCCATTTCGCAAAAAATAAATCTTGTTAATTTTCTTTAACTAACCCATATCAACTTTCCTGTTCAACCAAAAAAAACGTTTTTTTAAGATCTGATATCAAAACTCATATATATGTACCTATTAGTGCAAACACAAATATGCCCTAAAAACAGTTTTAAGCGCTTATAATTATGCCCTTAAAAATCAATTACATACATATATGCCCTTAATAAATTATTATATTATGCTCCAAAAAAAAAAATGATTATATGCCCTAAAAATATTGCTTAATAAATAGGCTAAAATAAATTTTGTGGTACCATTTTCTCAAAAAATATTTGACCGATTTCGATAAATTTTATATGTATAAAACTTTAAACAATTCTTTTCGCGGACATTAATCATTTTAACTTTACAGATTTTTTCGGAACTTACCACGTTAAATATAAGATTTTGTTTTTTAACTGTCGAACACTGCATATTAAAAAAAAATATGTTTTTTTTCCTTAAATTAAAACAAATTTAAAATTTTCTCCTTCCTAGAGTGTTTCAGTTTTTGTTCACCGAGTTTCGGCCACGGGACGATACTAGTATGCTTAATTTTGCTTGTAAAAATATATTCTAAGTAGGTTTGTATACCTGTATGTTTAAAAACTGCACTAAAAAGGACGACATAAATCTAAAAAAAAAAATAGGTAGTGTACAAGCAAGATTGTCGAACAAATTTTGCTTTATCGCTAAAAGCCATTAAAACCTATTTGAAATAGGTACAAGTACATGCATGTTTTTTTAATTTGGTGAATCGTTTAAATTCATTCACATGGATTTATTTAAGACATTAATTGCATCAAAAATAAAAAAAAAAATTTACACGAGTGAGCCCCACAAGTTTGTTCCCGTGGCTAATAATTTTGGTACCTTTCAACGAAAGAAATGTTAAAAAGTCAGAATTATTGGGAACATGTTTTTTTATTTTGGGTCAATATTTTCTACATTTTCAAAACCTATCTATACATGTTATTGTTTAGGCCGTGTGCGAATTGGGTTAAAATCGCGTTAAATTTTATCCGAAGATTAATTTTTGACGATAGTGGGGTGAATCTGTATACGCAGAAACTTCAAAATTTTATTTCGAATTAAATTTAATTTATTTAGAAGCACTAGATTACAAAATTGAAATAAAATCGTTCGAGTCGATTTAACCAACTCAAAAAAGTTTAATTTTCTCAGAAAAAAATCCAACCCAAATTTACGTAATGCGAATTTTTTCGACATAACCTGAAGTTAGGTTTTAATTTTTTGGCTATGCTATAGTGTTGGTAATGCTGCCCTATAGAGCTTTATTATTTATTGAATAAACATTAGAAGAACAGATTATAGAAATGCTGATGCTCCAAATGCATTAACAGCACATCTCGACCAATGACGTCAGTGGTCATAAGTACCTAGTGGAATGCGTAGTGCATACGACTTCGAAGACTGGGCAATGGGTCCAAACCTCATGGTGTGCATGTAGAAATTTTTTCACAATAAAATTGGATTAAAGCTCAGCATCACTAAAAGTAGACTGATAATAGGACTTGGCACCCCCTGAAATAGCTATATCTCCAGCCAAACAAAAATAAAACAAATTAAAATACCTAAAATTAATTCCTAAACAATTGGTGGTAGCGCCTTTAAGTTGTTGTTGTTTGTTTTTCAAAATTTCAATGAAATTGACGCAATAAAGAATGGTCAAGTCTAATAAAACTGTTCACTAAAACAACAGGTGCCGAATAAATTGATAGATATGACGGATATGAAAAATTTGGTCATAATCCATTTTGTAGAGAATTTATCAAGCTATTTTTTTGTCTCAGATTATTTTTTGAAAGGACAATTATTTCCTAAGATAAACACGAAAAACCGAAAAAGACGACATGTTACACTTTTCTGCCGCCGTGGGGACTTTTTTACACTTCATCTTTAGGCCTCTCTTAATAAGTGTGCCAAGTATCAAAACTGTTGGATTTTTTTCCAACTGAAAACCCTTATTGACTGAACTTTTCCCTTATATGTAATTTTTATAGGCTAAATGAATATGTAATTTTGACATCAATTTATTAATATTTCTGTTCATATTTTGAGTTCAGCTAAACAGCGTGAATTAAGTTTTTGTAATAAAAAGAAGAAGAAAGATAAAGAGTTATAAAATAAATTAAATTCTTCGAAATCAATTTATTTATCAAAGCACATTTCAAAACTCCAATAAATCAATTTGAATGTAACATTTTATTTTCAACATTTTATTTTCGTCAATATTACAATCCTCTTCAATTATAATTTCCTAGGAAAATAAGAAAAATCAATTCTCTTAACTTCAAATCATTCTAAAGGTACACAAATAAAACCCCATTACCTACTTTAAATAAACAACAACTTAACTTTGAATACGTACTTAAGCCGATTTATATCGAATAAAGAAAGGAAAATACTTTTTGAATTGAACTTCAAGAGTGTCCGTTTTTCTTCCACGAGTGTTTCTTTCCATAACTCGTAGCCTAGAGGCATAAATCATTATAACCAATATTCTTAAGTGTAAGTTGTTGTTATCAATTTTGACATTTTGCATTGGCACGTGTAATGGATTAATAAACTGCTCTTGCCATAGATTCATTCTTAGCGTTGCTGGTAGGTACTTATATTTTGCTTCTGGTATAAAGGTCAAAAGTATTTTTATGTAGGTGTGATAGTTAAATAAAAAAAAAATCTGCATACATCAACAAATTTTATTCAAATCATTCGGAACCTCCCTTGCTACAAAGCTTGGTAAATTTAAACGCCTTTGGTTTATTAGGCGTAAGCTAGCTAACGTTCTCAAATTTCCACTTCTAATCTTTTTAAGATGTAATCTCCCGTTTGTCTCATCTTCAACCGTTTTTTATTCTTCTACCTTCTTTCTTTTCGTAAGGCTTCTAGCTCTAGTTCTAGCTCTAGCTCTAGCTCTAGCTCTAGCTCTAGCTCTAGCTCTAGCTCTAGCTCTAGCTCTAGCTCTAGCTCTAGCTCTAGCTCTAGCTCTAGCTCTAGCTCTAGCTCTAGCTCTAGCTCTAGCTCTAGCTCTAGCTCTAGCTCTAGCTCTAGCTCTAGCTCTAGCTCTAGCTCTAGCTCTAGCTCTAGCTCTAGATCTAGAGATAGATCTAGATCAGCTAAATTCAGTTTGTATGAACAGGCAATAAAATAAGAAAAAGATTTGGTGTATTATTTGCACCAGGATCGCTTGAACACCAAGAATTTCATGGCCATTATAGTAAAACAACTAACAGTGCATTTCGATTTACAATAATTTTATTTTATGGTTTTAATTATTTTTGATAAAAAAAAATAAAAATATCACGGCTCCGAGAAATACTACATATTTATTCGCACTAAAACATTTCTTGAATTTTTTCCCACGCTTTACTCCTCTGCTTTTCAGTTTTGGCCGTCGAAAGTCTTGCATAAGGACCCAGTGTTCGGTATCCTTTATTTATGTATCGTAAATATCCAAAATGTTCGAGATCTGCTATCGCCGATTCAATTTGAGATTCAAGATCACCATTTGCAAATTTTCTACCACCAAAAGTAAATAGAAATAATTTGTACAAAGAGTATGGAATTTTCGTACTTACTCTTGTTTTAACAGATCAACAAGATCATCACTTTTTATTCCGTTTTTATATTTTGGATGATCTTGAAACATTCTGACAACATCCAAAACAAATAAAGGTATATGCATGTGGTAAATGTTTTTTATAAGGTGCCTGTTAGATTGATTCATAATTTTGAAAGATTTTTTAAAATATCGACGTTTTTCACAAAAAAAAAACAAATAAAGTACAAAATAAATCACGATTTCACGCTTTTTAAATTAAATTAAAACTGTATTATTTTGACAATTAATAAAATCAGAATACTTCATAGTAAAAATATTAAGGGCCAGTTTCACAGTGCTAACTTAACAAAATAAGTGGTATTTTAACTTCCAAAATTGGAACTATAGGCGTAGTTTTACTGTCTGTGTCGATTGGAGACTTCAAGTATCACTTATTCAGGAGAGGCTGCACTGTCAAATTGGGCATTGTATTCCATATTAACCACATTTATGTGTCACTTCGACAGTGAAACTAGGCCTAAAACTCGAATGTATTATGGATTATTGGCAACATTGGATTTATATAATTTGGCTACATTTTTTTTTGGATATTGGGTCTTACCAATAACCAAATTTAGTAATGACTTATAGTGCAGTGAAATTAACCATAACGTTATGAATCCTAAATAATTAACTCATTTCATTCTCAATTTTTGGAGACAATTCGATATATGGTTTTATTGTTAATAGTCCACGTAAATATTTAGGTAATACCATGCACGCGGTTTATTATTTAGAGCCCATTCCATTATAGTCCATTTTACTGAAATATTTCAGTCTTAACTTATAATTAGTTTGATTTTGGTATAGGACCAATTGTGTTTGTATATGTTTATATGTATACGAAATCTGGTGTATCCATGGGCGTATTGGTTACGCCACCACGCCTCGCGGGAGGTCTAGGATTGAGTCCCAGCCCTTTCTTTATAGGGCTGTAAAAAAAAGTTTCGGGGTTGTAATCAAAACTGACACTATACGATAATGGAGAAGTCCGAAGAAGTGGGTTTCGCCATACCGTCCGTCATCGGTCTGTGCGTCCGTTCGCCCGTGCGTCCACTGTTATTTGAGCCAGATCCCAAACGATTTGTCCGATTTGCGCTTCAAATTTGGTACAGTGCATCCCTATAGGGAATATAGGAGAAAGGGAATGCCCATTTTACTATGCAGCTTTGGCAAAGAGTGTACACGAACGAATTTGGTATTAAATCAAAGTTGACGTTGAGCTTGTTACATGTGTGAAATATTTTCGAAATTGTTCATAAAAATACCGAGATATTTGAACTGGAAGCTGTTAATGGCAAAATAAAGATTTTAGCTTATTTTCCAAATAAGCTAAAATCCAAATAATTGTTCATAACGTGCGAAATAAATGACGTCGAAAAATGATTCAGGTATCACATGAAAGGTATTTTCCTTGTCATTAAAATAGTACCGAAAATCTTTTTCTATTTTAAGTACATTTTGAGATATTAAGTTTTTACTTCATGTGAAACAACAATTTTTATGCGGTATTTGGAACACCGATATATCAAAAAACAACGTTTCGCTTTTGCTCAAATATCTCGGCATTCCCAAGAACGATGTCGAAAATATTTCACTCATATAATAAGCTCAACGTCACCTTGCGTGCGTGCATATTAGCTGCTAGTTGGTAACAACAAGATCAAGTTCGTGCGTAAAAAATAAAAATAAATTTGATGGCATAACAGCTCTTGGAGAACTAGGGCCTAGTGACTTACAACTCTCAACCATTCCTGTGTGCGTATTTGCAGGAATGGAGGAGCCTACCAGTTTATTGTCGAGTCCGAGCGGCTAATGTGAGCGGTACTTTTCTATGACAAGAGATACTCTTGGGGGTTTTGTCAATTCCTCGCAAGAGGCAGTAGCCATTTTATTTTTATTAATATTAGGTGGCGAGGCTGGGTATCGAACCTAGACCTCCGACATGACAGTCCATCGCACTAACCATCACGCCACGGCTACTACATTTACATTTTATTTAGGAAGTGACTTAAGAAACCCCAATTAATAACAGTTTTGCTTAAAAAGGTACTTATCACACTTTAAATTCATTCAACACTTTGATCAATTTTTTGTGAAAACTAAATAAAATTCTTCAGATTACTTCTAAATCGCCTATCGTTATCGTTGCAACATTTTTCATTAACGAAGCTATTGAATGTTTTTATTTTCGAAATCGTGATGCAAAGGTCGTTGGTTTTTTTGTGAGGATTTTTTAAAGCACAACACGTGGACTTGAACCTGCACGTGATGTGGGTTGATGGTAATTGCCATCTGTTCACTCACTGCTGTCTGTCTCTGTTGTGTTTCAAAATGAATCCAAGCTATTCATTTTTGAGTGTCATTGACTCATTGTTATTTTCTTCCCTTTAATATGCTTTTGCGCAGTAAAACTAATACAACACATTTTCTCTTAAATATACGAAAATCCTTACTTCCACCAGTTGATTATAATATCGATTAATCTTATGCAGGAACTCTCTTTGAACTGAATTTAATTTTTAAAACATTTCGGAATTTCAACTTATTCCAATTTATTCAATTTAAATAATTATTGATTCAACCAGATACGAACCCATTATTATATTTGTGCGTCTGTGAAAAAATAATTCTTTCGTGAATTCCTTTGTGGTGTAGTTAACAAAAACCAAGAGTGTGGGTAGGTAAGGTAGTTTACCCAGCAGCTCCATTGGCAATATTTGAGGCAATAAATTGCTTCGCTTATTGCCATTGCCTTGAATATTTCTAATGGAGATGCTTGGCAATGGAAATATTGCCCGAAATATTAAAAGCAATTACTGTTTTTGAATAAATAACGTTAATTTCAAAGAATAAGGCTATTGTGTTTGCTTAGCGCCTATAGTTATGGCTTATGTACGAGGAATTTAAATTTTTGGGATTACGACGTATTTTCCTGGGTTTGAAGCTGATAGTCAAGGATATATCTACATAATTTGATCCCGGACAGAAAACAAATCTAGGACGAGTGATATCAGAACACCCCAAAGCCTACAGAGAAAAGGTTAAGTCAAAACAGAAACAAAATCGTGGGAGGGAAGTTCTGTTTCCTCCGTTTAGGTGGCTATTTTCCAAACAATATTGAAACACAAAAAATGTATTGCTGACGATTTAAAATTTAAATTAATTAATTTTTCTAACTGCCTCACCAAACAAAAAGATTTACCAACACCAACACGAAAAACAATGAGCAAATCAAATTGAATTCTATTTTCGAGGGAAAAAAACACTTTTTAGAAAAGAAATATTCCATTTTTTTTTGTTGAAAAATAATCTAAACAAGTTATAAAATAGTTATTTCATAGATTTACGATCAAATATTGCAAATTTACTGTAAAAATATTTATTTTTTAGCACACGATCGCGAACCGAAAAAAAATTAAACTTGTTTACACATGCACAAACTGGATTACTGAATTTGCGGCGAATAACAGCTACTCAATGGATTGAGTCGGAATCGGAGTGCAATAGACTGCAGTGGTGATGGAGAACTGTAGATGGGTGAAGCCGGTGATCAATGTGTTGCTGTTGCTGTAGTGTAGAGAATAGAGATAGAGAGTGGTGAGAGAGATAAACGTATGATGAGATCGAGATGTGGCTTATTCGGAAATGCAAGGCAAGGCATTTCTTTTGTATTTTGTTAGATTTGAATTTTGATCTTGTTTGGATCGAGGATGTGATGGTGGGTGGTTGGGTTGGCAAAGATATTGAATCTGTTTGAAAAAAATGTGACTGATTAGTTTATAGTATTGTTTTGTGGTTTATTGCGGAATAAATAGAATGCGAAGTCTTGTCCAATATTTATTTGTTAAATAATTTAATAGGTACACAAAATGTGTTTTAAGACTATTTAATCTTGTTGATTTTAACCAATAATGTTAAATACAAACAAAGCAATAAAATTTCGTTGTTGTTCAACAAAAAATCTCTCCGATTTCCTACGAATCGGAGACATTTTGCTTCGAGGTAGTTCTCCGATCAGCAAAATGTCTCCAATTCGTAGGAAATAGGAGAGAATTCCACTCCGACCGACGGTTACCTCGATGGGGCCGAATACCTAGGTGTCTACACCTAATTTGTTAGGTACAGCAAATGGATTTTACTAAAACCACATTATAAAACCTCGACAACGCTGAAGTGTCGAAAAACGATAGTACTGTCTCGCTAATCCGAATTAATTATTGCAAGGTGGTATTCGGATTACCAAATTATTCGGATTAATAAGTAGGTACCAGGACGGGAAAGGAAAAGCATTAGTTATTTAACAAAACAATCCGTATTTGAGCCTAGTAGGTAGTAGGTATGCTGCTGATGCGAAACGAAAAATCCCATACAAAAACAACAAAATCACAAACGAAAAATTTCGTTCTGGGTTCGTATTACTATTATCGTTCAAAATCCTTCGTTATCGTTAAGTTGCGATTACATTTTACGATAGTCGTTCTTTTTTAAACGATACTCGTTTTCTTTTACGACTGTTTATGGCGGTATCGTTTGTTTTGCCTTTCGTTTCATATTTCGTAATACAGGCCCTGCTTTTCGTTCTGCGGTAGGTACCATAGAGTACCTATATTATCTAGAGAACCGACTTAAGGTGGTTGTTCTCTTCCACCCTACAAGCTGTACTGAGAGGATTTGCCCATTAGATTTTGTATGGACTATAGTTGTCCCGTGCATTTTAAATGGAACCCCAACCCCAGTTTCAAAATGGCTTTGAATACGGCCCATGGTTTTTTTTTTTTTTTAATAAAACAAACTGTGTTATGATTCTTAAATAAATTTAATTTATTTCTATTCCTATTAATTCCAAATTTCTATACGAAACATTTCCATCATACTTATTTTTGCTCTCTTTTTTTATTAAATAAAATATACGCATCTTTAATAGTTACCATTTTTTTGTATCTCTTTCAAAACTTTTGCCAAATTGAAGTGTGCGTTACACTAGATTCTAGTAAATAATTTTATTGTTTAAAATTTATATTTAACCTAAGTTTTCTTATTTATTTTTATTGACAATATTTACAACTTAATATCTTTTTTTAATTAAATTTTTTTTTTTATGAAATTCGAAATTATTGAAAACTGTAATATTTACGGAGAGATTTCACGAGAAAACAACCATTTCAATTTGATTTTAATGTTTTCTTAAAATAGTTATGCTTAGTTAATGCTTAATCGCTTGATTTTTATTTCTGTTTTTGTATTTTAAACGAACGATAGTAAATGCTTAACTTTAAAAGTGGTTTTACTGTCGAGTTTAACGTTTGTTGTGAATAGATCATTTAAAGAAAACCTAAGATTTATGTAAATGGAAATTTGTGTATGTATTTTACAATTTATCTCTTATATTTAAGTATGATTGATTTTGTTTGAGAATGAGGTGAGAATTAAGGTGAGTCTTCGGTCGGTTTTAATGGTTGAGTTTTAATTTATACTTCAGGTGGAATCAAGTACACATCGAGAATTGATTTATTTAAATATCTTTTATTTGTATCGCATGATTGCATTCTAATGATCATTTTATATTTTCGTTATTCGATGATTATTAAATGACACATAATAATTACAATAAATTAGTTAATCGCTACAAAATTTTTCGATGTGAACTTATTTTATCCTTAGGTAGTTCACTTTAATAGTGGTGGTTTTTTTTTACATTATATTTTTATTTTTTTTAATAAAGTTAAATTTACAAAGCTTGTGTATGTTTGTATTTTTATTTTCAGTTCAGTGCAGGCGGATGCTAAAAAAAAAATTAAAAAAGAAAATTATGAGTTAAAGTTTAAAATAAAAATTTAAAATATTTGCTGTTTATCAAGTTAAGTTTTTAATTTTTAGAATGATACCAACATGTAAACGGACACTTATCATGTTATTGTATCGCGTAGTATATGAAAGCGCAAGAACACTGATCTCAACATTTAGTGCGGAATTTGTGCAACCACTGTAAAAATTAACTGCAAAAGAAATGTCAATTTCTAGCTTTAGTTTAGAATTGAAACAAAATTCAACAATTGGGCGTCACACGTGTACACTTACTCAGTTCAAGACCGTTATAAAAATTGACATAATTTTAAAAATCCGACTTCTTTAGTCCATTTATTCAAAAAAGACCCGGACAATAGAAATTTGGTGTTCACGTTCTTTGGGAAAGTTATCTTATTTCTACAAAATGTATTAACTTTTTGTAGTTTTACAAAAAAGGTAATTTTAATCAAATTTTCATTAAATGAAAGATTTTTGTTAAGACTTTTAAGTTATTAAATAATAAAAGTAAATGAAATACATCATATAACATTTAACAGAAGATACAAACCTTGCCTTTTAACATTTCTTAGGATTAAGACAGAGATTAGACCTGAAGAACGTTATCTTATGAAACTTTAATTAATTGTTTTCGCGGACATTAATCATTTTAACTTTAAAGACTTTTCGGACTGGTCTAATCCCGGCTGAGTTTATAATTGCAACAACATTTTTGCACATGCAATGCATAAAATATTTATTCAATGCATTTATGAATAGAAAAAATGCTGCAAGTATGCGGCAGTTCTGCATTGCAAAAAAGACAAACAAACTAAACTATGGCAGAAATTAAAATTATTCCTCCTGCAACGCGGCAACAAAATAAAAACCACTGCAAACGTGATCGCATTTTGACTGTAATGTTGCTTTTATGAACTCAAGAGTCAACTGCTCTCATGCACAGATAGTGCGGTCCATTTTCATTTATGAACGCAGATTTTGCAGGACTGCTGCATTTCTACATTTATGAACTTGGTCCCCGTAACCACGAAGAGTGCAATTTCTTCGAAACGTCGGGAAGAAGTAATTAATAATATTTCTTATATTCAACGCGGTAAGCTCCGAAAAAAGTCTTTAAAATTAAAACGTTATCATGTTCTAAAATAAGCTAAAACATGAACATAAAGCCTACTTTACAGTTAAAGCTCGTTGCTAATGACTTTTAAGTTTCAAAAATGTCATCATAATCATTCAAATATTATTCATCAGTTATTGCAAGGTATCACGAATAAAATTTCCCGTCACGAATTCCATCGTTCCCGGAATTTGTTACGAAACCCGAAAGAAACTATCACAAAATCCATCGTAGTTGAAAGTCTCATACAAATTGCCATTACCAACGGATTCGTTGATAGTATTTTTTCGGGAATGTTTCCGATTACGATGAAATTCGTGATAGGATTGGATGTTTCCCACGCTTAAGAATTTAAGATATTCACTTATACTGTTTAAAACTTTAATACAATTAAAAAAAAACAATATTATTTTATTTTATTTCCTTTTACTTAATTAATATTAAAACCTGACTCTGGTTTTCTTTTGAATCCATTCTCATAATTCCGCACAAGATTCTTCTGCTGAATCCATTTCGATGGTAAAAAAATTGAATCATAAACACATAAAATAAACCACAAACGTAGGTACTTCACATGTTTTTTAATTAAACAGCCTACAGTTTAGAAACTTTAATCTGAAGTTGGATGGTTTATTTGCTACATTTCCTTCCGAGCAGAGTCATACAGATTGCCATTTAAAATTTGATCGAATTCAGTAGGTAGGTACAGAGTACTAATCGAAATAATTATTTCCAACTAATTTTAAACGGAATATAAAAGAAATAGTCTTTACGTTCAGTTTGAATTTTTCTTATTCTTGCTTTCCAGTTTAACTTTGTACCTTTACTAATGAAAGCGCATACGTTGATAACTAATTATAATAAAAATGTAAGTTAGTCCTGTTAATGCATTTCTCGTTATTTGTTACACCAGTTTTTATCATTTTTTTTTTTTGTAAACAAGTATATTAAACCAGAGCCCGTATTACGAATTACGATTATCGTTCAAAATCCCTCGTTATTGTTAAGTTGCGATTATATTTTACGAAAGTCGTTTTTTTTAAAGCGATACTCGTTTTCTTTTACGATTGCATCGTATTTTGTAATTTTGACACTTCTAACTTAGGTTTATTATGTATATGTCGCATAGTTATGTAAAAAAAATTGAGTTTTTGATTTTATCTAGCAATATTTTCATGCATCCATTTTCTTAAATCATAATCGGTCTTTGTCATGGTTATCGTTTGTTTTGCCTTTCGTTTCTTAGTTCATAATACGGGCCCAGCAGTGCAGTACAAAAAGCAAGGTGCTTTTTTTCTTTAAAATATTTGCTAGGAAGCAATTCTGTGGAACGAAGGAAAACCCTGATTCAGACAAAAGTTAGGATACCAAAGTTTTCAATTTCAACTCAAAAGCTTATGTCTGTGCTCTATTTTCTTTCAATTAAGCGTTCGAGGAATACAAAATAAACAAATTTGGTGGCATGATAGCTCGTTAAGATCCAGGGCATAGTGACAATTTTATTGTGTGCGTGTCTGCAGGAATAGGGGAACCTACAGTTTTACAGTTTATTACCAAATGGGAACAGCAAAGGCGAGAAGCACTTTTTCAATGGCATTTTCTGCGAAAAAAAAATATATTTATATTTAAAGGCGCCAGATGCTGGGACTTGGACCCACAGACTTTGGCTTGACATTACTACGACAGAGTTGGCATAAGAAAATGTAATGATATGGATATTATTTCCGCAAAAATTCCAGCCCGAACAGTAATGCGTTGGTTGTGAAAATTCGTCGTTAATTAATTGATGGTTTTCATCAATTTTCCAAGTTACGTGCTAGGCCCCATGAAAAAAAAATACACTGACATATCGGGGCTTAGCTTAGTGCCACAGATATGATGACTTGGAGATTGGTGCAAACTTTATAAGTAGGACTTTATGAGCAGGGGGTCAATTCTCGTTTTATGAAGCTGTGAAGTGATACATTTTTGTACACCTTCACACGAAATTCGATTCTGGATGTCTGAAAAAGTGAAACCAAAAGTCATAATCTCTTCACGTGATGAAATTTTTATCACCGACAAGTTATACTGTGAAGCTGCTGTGAAGAAAATCATTATTTGACGTGCGCATATGGGTAGAATTGAACCGAGAGAAAAAACTAGTTGTATACTTTACTTCCAGATGAGAGCACTTACATATAATAATTAAGAGAGAAAAAAATGTATACATGAATCCCTTTTCCTTGCGTTAGTATTTTTGTTTGATTTATCTTCGCTCATGTCGGTTGAAAAAGTAAAAATTTGTATGTGTATTAGTTTTCTGTTTGGTTTGAAGAGAGAAATCGTGAGAGAAGTTTCTCATTTAGTACATTTTAGAACACACATTTATCACAATGAGTGCCAGAATCGGATAAGGCTGTGAAAACAGAAATGATATTTTTTTTTATCACTTCACAGCTTCACAGAACGAGAATTGACCCCCAGAAGTATTAGAGAAATACACTTTTCAAATCAATGGCGTGATGGTTATTGAGATGGACTGTCATGCCGGAGGTCTAAGGTCCGATCCCCAGCCTCGCCACCTATTTATTTTAAAGAAAAAACGGCTACTGCCTCTTGCGAGGAATTGACAAATCCTCCAAGAGTATCTCCTGTCACAGAAAAGTGCCGCTCGTTAGCCGTTCGGATTCGGCAATAAACTGTAGGTCCCCTCCATTCCTGCAGACACGCACACAGGAATGGTTGAGAGTTGTAAGTCACTAGGCCCTTGTTCTCCATGAGCTGTTGTGCCATCGAATTTATTTTTTTTTAAATCAATTAAAAAATATGACTTCAAATGTTAAGCATTGCTTTAAATTGAGTTTAAGTAGATGCTTTTTAAATAGTTATGTGGTCTGTGTCACAGCAATAATATTATCACTATATTTCGAAAATAACATTTTCATAGTAAACTGACGCAAATGCAACAAAATTATTTATGATGAAACTTAAATAAAATGAACCGTTATTGGTCTATATATAATAAAATAAAATTTACAATTGTTAATAAAATTTGAAGAAGGTATATTTTTTTTTTTTTGAGTTTCTCTTCGAGTTGGAAGAAAAAGTTACATAAACATAATGCATATCAGTATTGGTTTTAAAAATAAAAGCTTCTAATAAGTAAAAACAATTTGATTTATACAATAATATTATTTATCAATTTCAAGTTCTCTCGTAATTACATATAAGTTATACTTTTCTTTAAATAATATATAATTGTTTAAATTTATAATAATGTATAATCCTTTGTTTTTTTTTTTTTTAATATAAGAAATGTTAATTTAAATAGTATATAATTGTATTTTATGTAATGCATGTAATACATAGAATTTTAATAATTTTTTTTTTATTTATAATGCATTTTAATTTGTTCGATCTAATATTAAAAATATACTTTTCTTTTTTATCTTTTGTTTGTTTGTTTTCTTTTTTTAATATAATATTTATTTTATTTGTTTTCTTGTATGTATATTTATATAGTAATTACATTTTGTTGTCTTAGTTAAATCGAAATTTATTAAATTTGCATTTTGTGTTATTATTTGGAAAGTTACTCAGTTTTCTTATAAATTATTTAATAATTGTTTTTGTGAGCTTAAATTCTATTATTATTTTATTTTTTTATTAAAAAAAGGAAAGAAATACTATTTATAAGAATAGGGTTTCCGGCAAATGGATAACTAGTTTCACTTTTATTGAATTATTTATTTATAAATTATACATTGTTTCATTGCATAAATATATTTTTATTAATTTTTGTAATACATAGTTGCCTTTGAAAGGTTTTAT
This sequence comes from Epistrophella euchroma, assembly GCA_947049315.1. NCBI lineage: Eukaryota > Metazoa > Arthropoda > Insecta > Diptera > Syrphidae > Epistrophella > Epistrophella euchroma. The sequence goes on from OX346248.1 coordinate 37,001,564, forward strand.
TTTTGTATTAAAATTGTAAAACAAAAAAAAATAAAATTAAAAAAAAATAAAATTTAAATAAAAAAAAATTAAAATATACATATTATCGTATATAAATTAGTTCAACGCTTGTTTTTTTATTAATTTAATTTTTTTTTTCTAGGTGTTCTTCAAAATTTAAATTATATTGGTTTAAGATTTTTGTTTTTAAATTATTTATTTAGTAACTGGCTTCGTGCCCTGCTAATATATAGAGGTCGTGTCCTTCGTCACTTCCAAGTGAACCAGTTCTGTATAGTTGACTTTCAAGGGCAACGACTCTGTAAAGAAAAAAATATAAATTAAAATCAGTTATACTTATAAATTTTTAGCCATTTAAAAATTGAGTTGGATTCTCCCAATCCACCTACCGATTGGGAGAATGTCATTCAAAAAGCAACCATCATTTAAAGAACAGACAACTTCCGAAATGGATGCCTTTTTAGTAGTTGTTGCCGCTGCGGAATGTTGTCGGGACAACTAGATACCTTATAACTCGCAAAATTATTATTTTATTCTACGTATATAAAGGCTTCCAACTGGGGCCCATAGTTTGGATGCCGCTAGGACCCGGAAGTACTTATGTTGTACCTCCTCGTGGTGGAAGCCGGTAACAGACAAAGATGCGTAGGGCGATGATACATGCGATGATGATAGTAAATTATGTCTTATCCAGCAATGATGAGAAAAATTCAAAATGAGAGTGCTTAGACGAACGAAGTCTTTGTCTGGCTGAACAACAGGGTTAAGGGCAACCTTCGGGTTGTCAAGGAGCATCTTTCCTTGTTGTTCCGGAGGCAACGAAGACTTGGAATTGAGGACACACGCTTTTCTAAAATTTAACTCTTAAGATTCATGATAAATAAAAGGGGGCCAGACTAGTCTAGCGAACCTGAGTGATAACCTACTAAGTAAAATGACGGCTCTTATCTCGGCCTCGAGAATGGAGTTAAATGTTTTACGTAGGAATATCTTACCTAACCCTGTAGGGGAGGAACAAGAGATGTTGTTGTATGAGCGTTGCCTATGCGTCTTCGTATGCTGGATGCTCATTACTTCCAAAATAGCCCAAATTTGGTACGATGGGGTGTGATTACCCCGCTAATAGCCCATTAGATAACACTTGAGGTTGGTCCCCGTAGTGGGAGCATCGTCGGGTTGTGGTTTCATATCAAATGCGACAGCGTTGGTATTTCGGGATCTTCGGATCTTAAATGAAAGAGGTGCAGCTAGGCCTCGGCCTTCAGCAAAGGTGGAGAATAGCCCTATATGTTTTCTAATTGCAACTGTTGCGGCCGAGCCATACCAGGATGCTTGTTGACATGATCAACTCCTATGGACATAGGCCTCCTATGGGGTGAGGCCGTAATAGGCAGGTATCCACGTTAAAACCAGACACTTTCTACATATATAAACCACAAATCAACACTCAGCAATATGTTTTTCAGACTTCGCAACAACTTTTGTGTATACTGCATTAGGTTTGGAATGGAGCCCAATACCACGGTGTTGCATTTATGCACGGAATGAGCAAAGCAACCGTCTGCAGAGTAGTTCATCGAGTGTCGAATGTAAAAATTGATAAATTTCTCCCAAACACTATTTGCTGGCCACAAAGTTCTTTAGAATTAGCCTTGCATTTTTGTTCTCAAGGAAAAAAGGATGTGTTTACGGGGTAGAACGATAATCGATTTTTTCTATGCCAACATGTTTTATTCAAAGATCTGAAGTTTGTGAAACTTTTCATATTTCAATGAAAAAATACATTAGAAAAGCTAATGAGTTTATTTACTAGAAGGTTGTTATTTGTCCCAGAAAATGGAAGCCATGAGGAATTATGGAAATTAAAAGCAACTACCATGATTTTGCTCTATTAATATTACGGAACCCTGCATGCTTCAAAAAAAAAAGTTTTTATGAGAATCCAAAACTTTTTGTCTTTGTGTTTTTCATGTTTCTTAAAAGGACTTTTTTAATATCTCAAAAAAATCCATGCAGGTCTCAAATTTGTGTTGGAGATGGTTGTTTGAGATTGTTCATAGTCATAGTTCATAGACTGTGAGATATGTCGTCATATACTTCTCTTAATAACATTAATTTGTACTTACTTATCACATCCCAATAGCCTGTATGTTCGACACATATCTTTGATTTCTTGTGTTACTTCACCATTCCTTAGCGACTTGCCCTGCATGCCGTGCTTATGGAATGCCAAAATACTATCTGGTAGACAGACTATAAAAGACAAAATGGACCACAATGAATTTACCAAAGAACTCTTCTTCAATACTCATTTGCTTACCTATACTCTCGACAGTAAAATCTAAAGTCAATTGTGAGACCATTTTCTTATGTTGCTTTGGATTACCCTGGAGCGTTACAATTTGTATTATATTTCCATAACAAACCAAAATAGCATCCTTCTCCACCTGATGCACTTTAACAACTTTGATAAACTCTCGTCGTGGTACCATGGTCGCAGTTCCATCAAATTCCAGATCATCCGAATGAAACCAGCCCGCACCTACAACAAACACAACATTCAAACAGAAAAAAAAAAAACAAAAATCATAAGTTCGATTGTCTTCCAATGGATTAAAGTCAATACCACTGTTCATGTTGATCAGTTCGAGTCTTAAGCTGCCGTTCATGCCCTTGCGAACACCCGTGCACACAATTGGATATTCCAGTTCAGGCGTAATTATCATCTCAAAGACCGGTGTCTGTCCACCGTTCTGAACTATATGACCACCAATTACTCCTGAATTCGATGGCCATTCGCATTGCTTTAGCAACATGAACTTATTCAATGGATCGTACCATTGCATTAGGAAGATGCCTGAGGGCGTTGCACCACACAAATATTTGTAGCCATTGTATGGATTACGTGTGACACAGCATTGGGTGCAACCTTTGGTGTCGGGAACTTTCGTTGTGAGGGCAAATTTACGTGGTACCAGTCTTTCGGGAATCTTATTCATGTGCAGGGAGAAGCGATGAGTTTGTTTGGAGTGTAGGGCGATTAAGTCGTGTCGGTAAAGTTGGCAGGATTTTCCTAAAAAGAAAAAAATATTTCATAAGTTCAAAGCTGAGCAGGTATTTTTTTGATTTATATTTTTATACCAGACAAACTCATGAGAACATCCTTAATCACATACAGCCAAGTTGTTCGTCTAGGGAATAACTGATCGATGGCAGCGTCGTGTAGTTCATTCATATTAAGATTGAATATACCCTCTTCGGCTCCAATCAATAAATGCTGATCACGTGTCTCCGGATGGATCCATGAGGCTGTACAATGAACACGCAGTGGACAGCCATTGAATATCTTCGAAAAGCATGCGCCCATGTGAACTTTTGGTGTGGGCGGTAGACCATTCGAAATTGGTCGTGGCGGGGTGTGTCGTCTTCGATGTGATCTCTTCGGAGGCACAGGAGGTGTATTATTGAGTAGGTCGGGTTGGGTTTCTCTTTCTTTTTCTAAAATTAAAAATTAAAAAAAAAAACAAGAATATTATGGGAGGTGTACAAATAATTATTAAATTTTATTTTACCTTCTTCTTGTGTTCCACTATCACTAAGGCTTCTCGTCCTTGATGATTTACCCATGTCGTTGAGTAAGCCCATCAATTGGTCCATCGAACTATGTCTTCGTGGAGAATCTTCGACTCCATTCTGAAAATTTAAATTAATAGTAAATAATTTAATGAACAAATATTTGAAATAAATGAATTAAAAAAAAAAAGTGGATTTCAAAGCAAAATTGTTGATGAAGAAAAAGTATCCGGACAATAGTTAAAGCCATTTGTATGTGGTCTTTCAGCACAATTGCAAGCCATTGCTCGATTCTGGTCGGATTGGAGACAGTTGGAGAAAATAGACAAAAATTAAAAGCATTTCCTGTTGGTGGTCGTGGTGGCGACTTTGTTCATATATCTAGCGGAATGTTTTAATCATGTCAGCGGCAGCAATTTTTTTTTATAGTTTACTAGATTATTCTAGGTATTTTTGAAGCAATCATCAAATTTGAAAAATTAATGAATATTGAAAGGTCAAACTGCATTAAAACCTATACAAAAAAAAAATCGATCTATTTCCTTCTGATGTAGCTAAGTCAAGGTCTTCATGAGAAAACATTTTTTTACAAATTTCAAATATGTATAAATTTTGTTCAAGGGAAATAGCTTCAATATAGTAAAATATTTTGGGGAGAAGCACAAAATAAAATTTTAATACATATTTTTTTTGACATTTTATCTACCATTTGTTTTGATGACTTCTAGCGGTTTTTTGTATTCAAATTTGAGAACATTTAACGATTTTTTTAGATTAGATAGGAATTAGATAGGAATGGCGGCCATGCACAACCTACCTTAGTGATCCAATTAACACGGAATTGCATATTTTTGACACCATAACTAATTTGACCAGTGAGCGGTTGAAAGATTATTTCATATTAGGGCTTTGTGGATACATCGCCTGGCGGATCATTGAAGACAATATCTCAAGCTAAACAATCTGATGGATGTTTCAAAGACAAATACAATTTGTTCCCTCAGGGGGACAGTCCAGTTACATGTTTGAATGTGAAGTTCCGAAGTCCGCCTGGAAAAATGGCAAGTTTTCGCCAAGTTAAGTTAAGGCACTAAGGTAATTTGGCAAATTACTTTAAAAGTGTTCACATTTAAAATTTCGTAATTTTGTTTGACGGTCCAGATTGACAATCGCTGGTTTTTGTTGTTTTTTACATTGAATTCTGTCATTTTAAATGGGATCCACATTGAATGGATTCCATTTGGGTGTGTTCAAAAAAGTTTTACGAAATTTCCTACTGAATTTTGTGCAAATTTGGTTGAAATTACTTCATTTGGAACTTTGAATTTGTATGGAAAATGAGATGATTTCGAATTGAATTTGTAAATTTTGAACGAAAGTACCTCATTTGCTTTTAATGAAAATTCAGTATTATCGGACTGGGACAGGTAAGTCGATGTTACAAGGATTCAGTCCTGAATAAACTAATAAAAAATAAAAAAAAGTATTTTTCCTTATTTTCTCGAGGCAAATGGCGAGGGCCTAACTAATTTCGATAATAACTTAACTGATAGAATCTACATATGTAATATTTTATAGAGTCTTATTGAGAAGCAGATTCTTTTTCCAGGTGGGAGGCAATCCGTCCGCTCAATCCACGTGACATGACATCTGCTCATGAAACCAGACCTGACCCTTTGATCAAATTGGGTTATGGTATGGACAATGGACATCAGACATAAGGAGAAATCTTTTCTTAATGATTGTGGACCCATTTTGACAAAAAAAAAAACAGGACGTTTACGGAACAAATTAACGATAATTTCCTTTTTCATGCTGGTCCCCACAATAATGACACAACACCTTGAGTATTAATTGTAAGCGGGCCAGCTTTGCCACACACTCGCATATTGAAAAATGTTAAAGTACAGGATGCAACGATCCAGGCTATGGGAGTCGAAAACATATCAGTGTGAATCAAATTTGTAATATTGCAGTAGGGTTTAGCAAGCCAAGTAATTCGTGCAAAAAGATACTAGGTATTTGATATGTAAACAGATAAAGTGGGAAAGATGTAGAAAAAATGCACGACGCATCCGTCATGAATAATAAATGGTCAGGACCCTGTGGTACCAACAGTAGCTGTTCCTTGAACCGTCTTGTAGTACCAAATCTTCCAGTTTTTGGCGAACAATTGGCAGTATGCAGTCCAGGCCTGGAGAGCCTTAAATGGAGTAAGAGTGTCATTGCATAGCACATTGTTATATTTACGCTTGGGTCAATTCATAAACGTCAAATATTTGCTTTTTTTTTTTGATATGCTGATGCACAACGCAGCTGATGCTGATGTAATTGTATCAGCAGAATTTTTTTGATCCCGGTTTACTTGAAGTTTGTGCAACATTTGATGCAAGTTTGCAATAATGAACGCGTTACATAGAAATTGATGCATTTATGAACGTTTGATGAATATAACTGTAAATCATTTCTGCAACTATGCGTTTGTACACCTTGTTACTACGTTATTGATTCGCTCTGCATAAACTAACAGCATGTCACGATATCTGAGCAATTCGGAGTTGTAATTCTTGCAGCCCGAAAGACTGAGGCTTTTTCAAGAACAAAGGTTAAAATGCTCCTTTGACAGGACTTTGCTACGGCTGGCGAAATATTTTATATTTTTGATAGGTTAGCAATATTCTCTCCAACCTAATTACTTGGCCGATGTGGGAACTCGTTTGTAGACTTTTAGACCAACTTCATAAGATTGGTAAAACATGTATTCGTGGAAAATAATGAAGATTGTCGATGAGGTTGACAATCCTTCATTCCTTTATGGAGAAAGCAATGTTCATAGATTCTTCAAAGGTTTTCAACTTTGACTCTAGATCTATGTTTAACCAAGTCTGGAATCAGATTCGGTATATTTAACATTTTAAATCATCAATTTGAGATTAAACTGATTTTCTTCCAGTCAATTCTTTTTGAAGTTCGTCCATTTAGTTCTTTTAATTTCAGATTGCCACAAAACTATCGGTGATAAACTTAATTCGATGTTATTCCAATTTAAATAAACTATATTATGTACTCACCTGATTACTTTCATTCCTAAAATCACAGTTATGGCTGCTATTCGCAACGCTACTACTACTACTCATATAGTTATTGCTGTTGCTGTTCGTCATATTATTTGCTGCCGTCCTCGATACAGCATTTGCTGCTGACGATGATGACGACGAAGATGCCGATACAGTTGCGTACATACTTTCCAAATTTGCATAGATCGCCTGGGCAGCACTGGAATTCGGCCCATGTCCATGTCCAGTGCTATTCTCTCTTTGCAACATTTGCCCATTTGATGGACTACTTATATTGCTACTACTGCTGTTTATGATGGCATTGGATGATGGCATCATTGCGTCTACAGCTGTTGTTCGTAAATTACTTATCATACTTGTCGGTAGTTGTCCCGCATTACTACCAACGCCACCGCCACCACCACCACCACCGCCGATTCCACCATTATTTCCTCCATCGCTGGGGCTAACTCCATTGATGGCTGAATGTGGACATAAGCAATCAGGATTGAGTATATCTTTGGTATTATCGGTGAGTGGTAGTGTTGCTCTGAAAGGATTTCAAAAAAGTTTTTGTTTAGGATATTTGTGTGAATTAGCAAAAATATGAATAAAACTGCTTTTCAACAAATTTATATACAAATTAAAATAAAATATATAAAAAACAAAACTAAATAAAAGGATAACCAAATTAAGTAGCAATAATAAACCATTTTTTTTTTTTACTCTCAATTTGCTTTAAAAACCCAAACGATTATAGGAATCAGACTTATTTTACCCGCAATTGAAAAATTTACAAACTATACTCATGCAAAGTGTGTCCTTAAAATTAACAAGCGCAATAAAGCTGTGGTTTTTTTCAAACATAAATGGATTAATGATGATGATTGTTGATTTAATGAATGTACATAATATGTATATTATACATTTACATATATTTACAGATGGGGTATTTTTTTAACTTTATTATTAGAGCAGAAATTATACAGCACTTGTGTTAAAAGGGGTTTAAATTAAGTAGACTTAAGAATTTATGTGAAATAGTACGTAGTCGTTTGAAATATTGGGCAAGGATATAAAAATATAAATTACTAGTGGGCCAGGGTAGCGGTTAGCTTATAGCCAGGGATTCGGTATCAGGAAACCAGGGAAGTCTCAAAATAACTGCCGAGGCAATCGCAAATATTAAAGCTGTTGAATTAATGATAAAAATAAACCAGCGATTGAGCGAATCTAAGGCGGGCACGCCCAGAAGAATAAAAACAGTTAAGATAAACTTAAAAGAAGAAGAAAAAATCGCTGATCTATGACATCCCAACTGAAGTAAAAATGAAGTAAAAAAATATAAGGCTCTAAGAACATGTACATAGAAAACAAGGGGCTAGGAAGGGTTAGTATCGAAATTATCTATGCCTTTGCCAGTTTTATATCATTTTATCAACAAAAAAAAATATTTGAAAAATTGGTTAATTTGAGTTTCAAAGAGAGATTATGGAAAGCGGGATTTCAAATATTAGATTTAAATTTGCAAGATTTCGTAACCATTTCAGGGATAATTTACAATACCCATCTGGGACAGATAATTTAGTTTTTAATGAGGCCCTAGAAAGTTTTACATAGATTCTAACAGGGGCTAGTATAGGTCAAAATAACAAATTTAGCTAGGCCCTTCGCAGTTAGGTACCGTTTTGCCTCGAGAGACAAAAAAAAAAAACATTAAAAAACTTGAATAATTTTTGGTTTCATCCTGGAACTTTCTGTTTACCAATCCCAAGTCCGATAAGTTAACCTATCCCTGTGGTATATTCAAAACAGAAGTACAATGTTCAAAATGAATAACTCTATGTTGATTACAAAGTTTTAGTTTTTGATGATATAAAGCGGTTATTTCTGTTGGGATATCAAAATTCGCCCCAAAAGTTCTTATTAGCAAGGTCTTTACCGAGTATTTGACAAGTTTCGGCATCTAGATGTTCCTTACTGAAAACTTTACAGGGCCTTGAATAAACTTGGCAAAAATCTGCTATTTTTCCAGGCCGGAAAGTTAGAAATTAATAACTTTTTTTTCGTATCACTGCATTTTTTTTTTAGAGGGATAGCTAAATTTCAACAATAAGTTTTTACTATCAAGAACCTTACAAGTATTTGAAAAGTTTTCTTTGCCAAGATTTTCCCTACTAAAAACTTTTTAAGGCCTTTATTAAACTCGGCCAAAATTTAGCATTTTTCTAGCTGCGATATTAAGAAGTAGAGATTAAGGGCCAAACCAGGCTTTGGAGTTCTATCAGCTAGTTCGATGCAAGATATGTCGAAAAAGTAATACATAGGTATCTTAACACTGATACCAGAGGCATCAAAAAAAGCAATAAGAAGTACACTTGACGTTTAATTTGTAGAACGTATGGAACTCCAATCATTTTAGTTCGTTAATTGAGGAAAGTGACTGCAGCTAAAGTACTGAAAAGCTCTGTTTTGGATTGCTTCCTGATCCTTTTGACATTATAAGGCCTAGTTTTTCAGTGTGAAATCAATCGAATTTTGTTAGTTCGTGCGAGTTAACAAGAGTTTAACTTTAATCCTGCACTTAAAAACTGGCCTTTAAGCAACTGCCAAAAAATTCTCATTGAGATATCAGCATCCCTTAAAAAGTTTTTCTGGAGGTCAAAAGCCTATTCAAATCACTTTTTTTTTTCGATCTCCCTCAAGGGATAGGTATATGTATTTAGCTTAAAAAATGGAACTTCAAAGGTGCATTTTTCTAATCGAAGCAACCATGAAAAGCTTTTCGACCAGCGGTTTTGTTAATTATTGGAATAAAGCCATCGATTTGTATTGATTTGATTTTTCAATAGCCACGATGGGATAGGTAATCTTACGGTCGCCTTCCGTACTATTGAATTGAAAAGTCCTAAGGGAATTAAGTGGCTTAAATTGAAAAATAAAACAAATTGCAGCTCTATATTTTTTTTTACTATAAATTTAACCCAAGAATAGCTTTTAGAAAAGAGGAAGAAAATAAAACTTCCTAAGCCCAAATAAAAATGTTTTTTTTACTGCGAAAAAATACAATTGAAGATTTTTAGATGAAGTCCTTTTTTTTGGCATAAGGCATATCTACTGCCAAAAGTACACAGTAGTAGTTCGAATATAATTTTTTCAACAGTTAACTCTATTAAAAGTTCACGCAAAGCTTGTAGATCATGAGATTGTCGTTTAGAAAGATATAGCCATTTAAAAATTACACTACCCAACAGCAAGTCTGTTATTGCAAGGAATATTTTACATGATTCTAAAGTAATTTTGGACGCTTTTTTTTTTAAATATATTATCAGTTTTTCTGTATCAGCTTTAGGTTTTAAATAATAAGGGGTGTCTTTTTTGAGAAAAAAGATGCACTCACCGTACAAAAATATTTGATTAGGAAAAAACTATCAACCCTGGAATTTTATTTTATACGATTTTCTACAATTATTGAATGACGAAGTCGTACTCTGAATACTTCAGCAAAAATCGGCCATCATTTTTATTGCCATGGACCCTGGAATCGTTATCTTCAATAGTATCATAGTCCGAATATCTTGTTGAAATTATGCGCCCTGTTTTTCACTTAAGACACTTATAGATTAGCAGGAGATGGTTGTACAGGAAGTGTACTTTGATGTTCATGTTACATCCAAGCCGCTGAAAGTGTGACAACATATTGTATCGTCAACTTGCTCAACGTAGTCATCTCCCTTCCTACTGCCTAAGAAGTTTTGAATAACCCAAACAAAAGAATCCCTCAAATTCTCAATTTCTGACATTAAATAAATAAAATCACGAATTTGGGGGCCAGCCCCAGCACTCTTTTTTCACTATTTTTGCACTTCTAACACTCCAAAAAACTTCCATTGGCTATTCGAAATGTTTGCTTAGTAGTGTTCTTTCCCTCAGGATTTCATTTAGGAGTGTTAGGAGTGCACTCTGAACACACGTATACAGTGGGTTGCCATATTAATAGGGACATAATTATTTTTTATGATTTTGAATCTTAAGTGAATTCAAGAGTTTAAGATAAAATTTGGATGTCTTTTTCCTTCAGGAATGGAGTCACACTCTTCACTTTGCGAAAAGATGCCAATTCACACAAAAAAAAATAGGGTTCTCCATTTTGAAATATCGTTGAGCCTGGGGTTGAAGCCGACTTTTCAGTAATTCCTTGTTCTGGTCCCTCGTCAACTACGTAAAGGCATCTTAAATTCTTGGCAGCAATGTGGCGGACAACACCATTACACGTTAAAGATCCGGTAAGCCCTTATATTGTCGAGGGTCCATGAGAAATGACCAGAAAAAGTAAGAACTTCAAAGTCGACTTCTACCCCAGGCCACAGAATTTTTCCGAATGGCGAACCCTAATATTTTTATGCGTGAATCGGAAACCTGTTACAAAGCCAAGAGCCTGACTCCATTCCTGAAGGATAAATCTATCAACGTTATCTAAAACTCTTAAATTCATAAACTTTAAAATCATGAAAAATAATGACGTCCCTATTAATTTGGCAATCCACTGTATGTAAATATAAAAATCTTTCGTTCGACTATTTGTCAAAGCACTAAATGCTTCTTGTAAGGACGTTCTGCAATTGAAGTTATTGAAGAATTAATTTTTTAGTTTTTACTACTACTTTATGGAAGATAATTTTTCATGTTCAATTGAAATCAGAAAAGGGTGAAACGATCCGAAATTCTCATAGAAAACGACATAGAGTTGATGTAAACTCTCAATATACTACACGAAGTAGCTGTATATCAAACACTAGAGCTGCTAGATAAAAAAACTAAAGATATATTCGCGATCAGTGACCTCGAATTAGTAAACAAACTTTTTATTTATTTATTTATTTTAAAAACGAAAAAGCAGTATTTTTTTTTACTTTTGAACAATTTTTTAAAATAATGATATATCCAAAACGATAAATATTAGGAAAAAAATGTTGTTGGTTGGACAAATATTGCAGCAACATGTTCATTTAGTTGCAAGCCGCATTGATCTTAAAAAAAAAACTTCAATAATTATCTATATGTATGTATATTCGAAAAAATTGATTTTAATCAGGCACTTCGATTGAACAAAAATGTTTACTATACAAATTTTATAATTCAAATACATCTCAATAACAGGAATCATTAAAAAACAAATTATATAAATACAAAAAATCCAAAACCACAATTCAAAAATATTAAAAATGATACAAAAACCCAAAAGCTCTAGCACCCAAACAATATATTTAGCCACAAAAAAAAAAAAAAAAAAAATGATAAAAGCTAGTAAAATCAAATGAGATTGTTGTACATGTCTTTTGTGTTGTGTTTTCCATGTTTCACATGTATAACATGTTTATAGGAAAAAAAACTAAAAAAATCTACAACTTATTTAAATATTTGTATATCAGTTTTTTTTTATTTTTTTAAATATATCTGTACGATGTATGTAGTTAAATTTTATGAATTAAGATTATTGTTTAGTAAATGATGAAAATGAGTTTTTTGTTTAAATAATTTACTGTATACAGTGAAAAGTGAAAGAGTAATGAAAACAGAATATGGGTGATATGTTTTGTTTGTGTTTTTTTTTTTTTGCAATAAACTATAATTACCTGAGCTTGAGCTCCTCATCAATATATTGTAAGAGGCTCCTACAATTAAAATATTAATCGTAAGAAATAATAAGAATAAAGTGTGTGTATAAAAAAAGAACACATTTATACAAAGCATCATGTCAAATGGGGGAGTAATTTGGGGAGGAGAAAATTTCAAAATCAAGAACACATCAATTAAAAACGTACAAAACAACAGAATTTGTTTTTTTTTTTTTTTTCTTTCAGAGAAAACCAAAATTTGGTGAGTATGTGTGTGATCAATTGTTTAAAATGAATAATTAGTAAACAATTTAAAAAAAAAACCCCAAACTTTTCTTACATGAATGACTGACACTGTTAGAATATTAAAATGAATTTACGAAAAAAAATAACACAACAAGCGGGATTGCAAGAACAATTTAGGAAGAACACTTTTTAAAAAAGTTTTTTTTTGCAGATTTTGGAATAGTCGACATTCTTAATCAAGGAATTAAAATTAAGACTTTTTTCAGGTCTTTAAAAACATGGTAGCACCTCATTTCTTTTTTCTTTAACTTGAACAACTGATACAAATTTTTCTGCCGCTGATCAATAAATTGACCTATTTATAACCATTTTCTGACCTTACAGATGGTACTTAGTATACCTAGTTTTTTTTTATATTATTCTACTTTTAATAAGGTAAGATTCTTGTAATGGCATAACCTAATAGCTAATCAAAATTATTTATGTTTGTTTAATGAACTTTTATGGCCGTTTTAAATCATTATAAAAAAACAACGCGATTCCTTGGAGGAATTGCATATCTTTTTGGTTGATTTTGAAAAAAAGCATTCGATCGACAACCACAGTTCTAATATGGGTGGCCCTCAGGCAACAAGGAGTTCCAGAAACTTTTATGCGCATAATTAAGGACATGTATGATGTAAGATGTCCAGCTGGAGTCACCGAAGAATTCGAAATCACAGTAGGTGTACACCAGGGAAGCGTCTTAAGTCCTCTGCTTTTTATTAAAGTCAGTTATTCTTTTCTGACGATGGAGCCATCATAAGTGAAGATTCTACATCCCTGCAACGAGCGCTTGACGTATGGGTGGATGTTTTGGAAGGAAGTGGATACCGCATAAGCGCGAAAAAGAAAGAATACTTATGCTGCCCATTTTCTGATCCACACAGGCCTATTTCTGACATTTTTTTGAAAGGAGTAGTGCTTCCCAAGAGTGAAAAGTTTAAATATTTGGGTTCTATGATCAATAGCGAAGCTACTTGTGATGACGATATCAATCACCACGTAAGCGTAGGGTGGATGAAGTGGCGGGAAAATGCTGCTATCTTCTGTGACCGGAAAATGTCCCCTAAGCTGAAAGAGAAAGGCTCTACACCGGTTTGTGCGTCCAGCACTCACATACGGTTCACAATGTTGGACAACGTACAGAAAGTATGAGAGTCAATTAACGGCAGCTGAGATGAAGATGCTTCGTATGACAGCAGGAGTTACAAAGTTTGATCGAATTAGAAGTACGAAGGTCTGAGGAAGTCAACATGTTAAAAATACCATCTCTCCAAAAATAGAACACGACCGACTTAATTGGTATTGCCATGTTCAAATTAGAGACCCTAATAAACCCGTCCAAAAAGCAATATCATATACAACGTGCCGATACGACCGCGAACTAAGAAGAAAGGCAGGCCTAAAAACTCCAGGTACAAGCAAATGCAAAAACACCAGCATTCACTTGGCCCCAGAAATGGAACAATACAAAACCGGGAGGCTTGTCGCCGCTTTCTGAGGTCAACCCGGCGAACCCCGCAGGCGGATCACTAGTGTGAAGCAGATACGTGGGAAAGTTATGATCCCCTCGACATCGAGATCATAATAGCGCCGAATAAAAGGAGGAAGAAGAAGAATGGCCGCTTTAAATTGTAGTTTTTTTTTTAAGTATTCTACTAGGCGCCTCGGAGATGTAACTTAATTAATGGCTGATGATAATCGCTTGAACTTATCGCTCATTGCGTGGCTGAGACGAATTCACAACAGTATCTCCTTCTCTATAAAACGAAGTATGTCGTGGTTAATCCGTAGATACATATAAACTAAAAAGACAGAGCCATGTAACGGATGTAGTAGCCCGTGGCGTAATGGTAAGTGAGTTGGACTGTCATGCCAGAGGTCTGTAGTTCAATACCAGCCGCTTCCACCTTAAGTTTTTTCAGGCCTACTGCCTCTCTTGCGAGGAAGTGAAAAATCCTCCAAGAGTTGTCATAAAAAGTGCCGCTCACCTTAGCCGTTCGGATTCGGCAATAAACTGTAGGTCCCCTCCATTCCTGCAGACACGCACACCAGGAATGGTTAAGAGTTGTAAGTCAATTAGCCCTGGTTCTTCATGAGCCGTTTTTGCCACCAAATTTATTTTCATTTTATATAACGGATTAATGGGTAGGTCTGAGGTAAAACAGTCTAAACACTAGATACACCCCAATTTTATGGGTGACCCTAGAGTAACGTAATAATATATACATAGGCAGAATCTTTAACGATTCCATGGCAGAAAAAAAAATCCAAAAATATTTTTTTAAAACCGTAACTAAGCCCAAGGTGTCAAGAAAATGGGGCAAAAACTTCTTTAGATACGAAGGTATGTGGACAGAAGAAATAGTAAATATCTATCTCATATTGCTGCCATATCTCTTATTTATCCTTATTTACCTATTCACATAGATCTTAACTTGAAACAAAAGTTTAACGATTTCTTTAATACTCGAATAGACAAAGGATTATGGTTTTATTTTAAAATCCCCTCATCCACCCATCAAGTAAGGATTTTCTCGATAAGTATAGAACACAACTTACAATAACTGGATTTTATTTCTGAAATTTGTGGCATTTGTGAAATTTATAATCACGCTCCATTACCACAAATACTTGGTGCAGAGAAACTCTCCTAACTCTCAGGAGCAATATAGATTAAAGTTAATTTATGCCCAAGCACATCTTGAACATAGACGTAGAAATGCGACTAATCCCTGCAGCAAAAGAGCAAACAAAAGCAAAATAAAAAAAAATAAATAAATAAATAAAAACAAAGCATTATGCCATAATTCCATCCGGTTAAATCACAAGCATGACGATCCCATTAAATTTATATCAAAAGCATTTGGCTTTGTAGTTCTACTAAGACCTATATAGCTCTAGTATTTCTTCGTTTAAATGCTATATAGTATAAAAGGGCAAACGACCTCTCACTATAAATGTTCTAAGACTTCTTCTTCTCTATGGCTCTTCCTGATGGTGTGTACTCTATATGTATGGATGTGTGTGAGTTGTGTGCATTCATTACAATTCAGTAACCTTAAACTTGTAAACAACGTTCCCTTTTACTTGGATCCGTATCGGAGGATGAATCTATATAGAAGACTCTATACATTCCTTTGGTTGATGAAATGTTTTTGCAGACAGTGTTTTTGTCTGTTTTCACTCTATATGCATAGATAAATTTTCTGTTTTTCATTCAACATAGAGAGAAATTGCTCTAAAGCCAGTAACCTATAAGAGGGTTGGTTTTCTAGGGGTGTGACTTTATTTTTTTTTTTTTGCACACCATAATCTGTCGCCAGCAAAGTGTTGGATTGATCAAAGAGACAACTTTAAGTTAGGTAACTTTTCCATAGACACAATAATTGTTAGTAGGAAGGTGTACCTACTTTTTAATGGAACGATTATTTACAGACAAACAAATAAAAACTTCTATTTTTTTTTTTTTTATTTTAAACTCACTTGAATTGACTGAGGAGTCAGAGAAAAGCTAATGTTTTGAGTTGAAAAATTAATGATTGCTGTTGGTTTGCACAGAACGACTCTAAACAATAGGTTTTATATTATTTTAAGTTATTTCAAAGTTTGTTAAACTAAAATAATAAAATTCGTAACTGGGACACTTTTAAGTTTACTCTTGTGAGTAGTTTAAGTCATCGAGGTTGTGAGTGGTAATTTTGAACAGATTAAAGGGTACAAATTTTTTTATTTTAATGTAGGCACCTTCTACATACATACATTAACTGTTTGTAAAAGCTTTTAAAACTTTACATATAGGGTGTCCGCCGGGAAGGTATACTAATTTGTTTGTTAATAATTTTTGATTAAATGAAAGAGAATGGATCTTATATTGATAAATGTTTTATTTAATGTCGGCAATTATGTAAAAATAAATTAAATACATTTGATGGCACAGTTCATGAAGAACTAGAGCCTCGTGACTTACAACTCTCAACCATTCCTGTGTGCGTGTCTGCAGGAATGGAGGGGACCTACAGTTTATTGCCGAATCCGAACGGCTAACGAGCGGCACTTTTCTGTGACAGGAGATACTCTTGGAGGATTTGTCAATTCCTTGCAAGAGGCAGTAGCCGTTTTTCTTTTAAATAAATAGGTGGCGAGGCTGGGGATCGAACCTTAGACCTCCGGCATGATAGTCCATCGCACTAACCATCACGCCACGGCTACTACGTCGGCAATTATGTATGGAATACAATATCAGGTAAATGTCCGCCTCTGTTAGTCTCACAAATGCGAACCCTTTTAAGCACATTTTTCATTAATTCTAAAAACATTTCACGCGGTATTTCATTAATTTCATCACGAATATTTTGTTTTGAGTTGCTCAAGCGTTTCTGGTTTGTTTGCATAAACCTTGCTTTTCAGATATCCCCACAAAAAGAAGTCCGCAGTCAAATCAGGCGACCGTGATGGAGGCCAATCAACATCACCATTTCTTGAAATAACTTGTTGTGGAAAGAGGTCTCGCAGTAATTCCATTGTAATCCTGGCTGTATGGCGATGTGGCACTGTCTTGTTGATACCACATGTTAATCAAGCCCAAAGCATGCAGTTGTGGCGTTAAAAAAAAAAAAAATTGTGGCCAAAGTTGTTCTTTGAAGACCAAGCTGCTGAGCACGGCGTCAAATTGAGGTTGATGGATTGTTTTGAACACTTCCTTGAGCAGCAGTAATGTTTGCAGTACGTTCGTTGTGGTCCATGCTTGGGCCTATCACCTACAGACCCTCTTTCTTCGAAATCATTCACTACACGATAAATAGTGCGTTTTGTTGGCACGTTGCTTCTTCCAAAAATTTCACGTAACTTTCTCATCGTCACAGTAATCGATGATTGATTTTGATAAAATGTTTTAACAATTAAAACACGTTGGTTTATCGAATATTTTTCCATAATAAATTTGCCACGTGTCTTCTTCACGACTGCCAAATATGAACTGTCAAGACTAATGTTTACCAAAATGGCGGCAAAACAAAGTAGTATACCTTCCCGGCGGACACCCTGTATTAGAAGCTTTTGAATAAAAAATTACTTAAATTGGTTGCACAGATTATGAGATAGTAAAAAAAATAAATAAAATAGTTCCTGATAGGTACTGTTCTGCTCATAATGGCTTAGTGCAAAATGTACTATGTATTCCCGTTAGTTTTTAAATCTTACTATATTACCTCATCTTTAACGATTTTTAAACAATTTAAACAAGGTACCGTTAATTTTGGCTATACAAATATTTTTGTTTAAAATCTGCCTTTACAATGTCAAAGACCAGCATGGTGCCTAATTCAATAAAAAACAACTAAGTTTTTTTCGAAATATTTATTCGAAAAATTAATAAAAATCTGTGGAGCTATTTCTAAGAAAAATACGAGATAAAAAAAATAATGGTAGGTATGTGCAGTTATTTTTGATCCTTAAAAAATAAAAAAAAGCGGCTGAATGCATCAGGGTGTGATCTACCTTTATCATGATGTTCAATCAGTTGATAATCAAAAATGCATATAATATAAATATGCGAGACGAAAAATATTTTTCAAAAATTTTTAAATGTTTCTTTTGCAGTTTTTTTTTTTTGGCTTAAAATAAAAACTTCCTATCATATGTTTTTGCCAAACTCAATCAATTCCGGGATTGTGTGCAGAATAAAATTATCTTGAAACCGAATTCATAATCTGTTCTCGAGATATTCGAGACCTAATGCCCGTAATATTCACGCCGTTTAAAATCGGTTTAGATTCAGAAGTCGGTTTAAAATTTTTAAACCGACTAATCGGTAATATTCACTCACTTAAACCGACGTTAACCAAAATTTTAAACCGAATGATCGGTTTAATTACGATAAACCGACTCCAACTTAAACGAGGCATTTTCGTGTCGTTTAGGTACGGTTTAAATGGTTTTAGCTAATATTCAACATTTTATTGGTTTATTCAGTCAGTGCAAAATATTCAATCGTGTTATTTTCGGCGATGATGGCTATTCAAACACATCAGATTTGTGCACGTTATTCACACATCGGGGTAGAGATGAAGCAAAAAAAACGTTGAGGTACATTGCAGCTTGTTTGACATTATATTTTTTTTATATAATTTACGCGCACTCAAAGGGTTTGGTACGCTTAATATGTCAAAGACACAGTGCTAGCATTAAGTAAGGAGGAGGTGACAAGGGCATACGCAGGGGGGGGGGGGGGGGGGATCAAGGGGGCCTATATAATGCACTTTCAAAAGTTCACGGTATCGCTGCCAGACCAATGTAATTCAGTTTGGACAGATATAAAATTTGGAGCGGTTAAAAAAACTTGTGTTGCATTTTATATGTGCATTATGGAGGTGTTTGGGCTGCGGTATTGCTGTTAGGTTGATAGAAATTAGTTGCCATCTTGCTTAATATAATATGATAGATATTAGAACCGAATTAACGATCGACGCGGAACTGCAACCAGATCATCAAGAAGAATTCAACTCGCAACAAATCGTTCATGGAATATTTGGAAGACGCAATGCGGTGGACGTTATTGTTGACATTTTTTCGCAACGTAAAACACGATAAAGAGGAATGAAAGACATTTCTAATGCTTATTTGTGTTTGACACGAATTAATTAATTTATTTTATTTAAATATAAAATGACAATTCAAAAAATAAATGTCAAGAAAAGCCTTTTTTAGTTTTTTCATACTTGCGATGCTATGCGACGGTCGGTTTAAATCACAAATTTAAACCGACGTAAACCGAATGGAAATTTTTGCTTAAACGGAGTGAATATTACCGATTTAAACGAGATTTTGTCGTTTAAATTCTATCGGTTTAGTTCGGTTAAATGTAGTCGGTTTAAGGCCTTTTAAATCAAGTTTTAAACGGCGTGAATATTACGGCGGTAAGAGTTGTTACAACTTTTTTTTTAAATTACCGTCATATAAGAAAATCGCAGATTGTTTTTTTTTTTTTAAACTCAAATGACGAACTTATTTGTAAAAACAATTTTTTTGAAGTTGACAATTTTATTCATTCTCGAGATATCGTTGATGAAATAAAAAAATTCACAAACGTACGAACGTATTACATACACACGCTACACAGATATATATCTTAAAACGATGGATTCGGATTTCAGAGTCCTGGAAACGTGGAGAAATGTCAAAATTTTCGATTCGATAAATCGGACCATAAAAAAACAATAAATTCCAATGGAAAATATGCCACAATTTGATCTTGCGGGTAACAGCAGTGTAGCTACATATTAACGAAAAATATTTTTAAAAAAGTCTACCTACTTTTGTTTTTAGTAGGAAGGCTAGGCACATATTGAGACGCGACCGGCGCGTGTGACGTGACACAGCACAACACGATTTTTGTAAACAATATAAATCAATTGAACAGCGCATATTGATGGAGCAATGCGACATGACCTGACACTCGTTTTACAAAACACGTGTGACACAGTTATTGAAACACAGTTTTCCTTGCGAGACCTTGCACGTGCACGTTTTTTATTTATTTTGAAAAAATTTATTTTTAAAATTGAAAAATAAAAAATAGTTTGCTATTTACGAGAACAATAATTATAGTTTTTTTGTGAGTTTTTTATTTTTATTTTTGAAGTAAAGATGACAGAATAAAATTTTGAATTTTCTATTTATGTATGTATGTATTGTATGTATTATGTTCTTGTAAGTTTCAATTTCAATATACATAAATATTGTTTTCAATAAAATATTGACACGAGGCTTGTGATTCAATATGCGGATAACGACATGACACGTTTCTATTAATCAGGTCATGTCACACGCGTCAGGTCACGTCACACGCGCCGGTCGCGTCTCAATATGAACCTAGCCTTACACAAGGTTAAAATCATCAAAATATGTTACTGACGTTTTATTTAGACTAAAATTCTCTACACTTCCCACGTCTCAAGAATTAGACATGGAGATCTCTAGATCAATTAACCGTGTCGTCAACCAGATTTGAGCACATTGCGATCGAAGCGAAACACTACTTCAGCATCATGGATGTCCGAATGTTCCGAGGGGCCAACATTTACTGGGAGCTGGGACCACTACCTGGTTGCAGCCAAGGTTCCGCTTCGGATATCCCGAATATATCAAAAATAGAGAATTATTTTAAGGAAGTTCACCTTCGGATGGCTACAATCGCAGGAGATTGCCAGCATCAAGTATTAATAGAACCAGTGGCACCATTGCCAGGAAGCCATCAGAGATGCCACCTGTGGAGTTAATAAGTTTCAAACACCATAAAAAATAACCTGTGGTTTAACGATGAGTGCCAGTCAGCACATGATGCTCACAAAGCGGCTTTACGTGTAGAAGAGGAGAAAGAAACACCCGCCTTTGAGAAGGAAAAAGAAGGAGCACGAGAAGCGCGTGATCGAGGAAATAGAGATGCCATAGCATGAATGAGGACCGAAAGGTAAAAGGAATCTCTCAAGGTTACAAGCCCCGAACCGATACCTGCTAGGATGATCAAAACCATACCTATCGCAGTGGAATCGACGACGTCGATGCTGAGGACGTGGAAAAACCATATCTGCAATTTGTATGACGGCGATGATGAATCAAATTCTGCTATGAGACAATTCCGTCCTCCCCCAACTCGACGAGGTGAAGGTGTGAGCCCTAGCTTTTTTTCACATTATATGCAAATCGCTCGGTTTATCCTATTTTAATACTTTTGGTTACCTAAAAAAATCTGGCCAAGCAAAAGCCACCTCCAAATGGTCTTGGGCCCACTGATCCTTGAACAGGGGAGATTAATCTAGGGAGGGGAGAAAACGAATTTTGGTTTATACAATTAATTCCAAAGTTAGATTTTTTTTTTTTTATTTTTGTCATCAGTTCTACGACTGCTTTCGGCTCATGTGCTTATATTTTGGTTAACTTTCACCCCCACAAATTTGCTGTGGGCTTGCTTTGTCACACTTAAAGGAATTAGAAAAGTACTCAACGACTGACAACGAAAAGGTCAAATCATAGCTCATAAGTTTAAGATTGCAAGAGATGCAAAAGTCGAATTATTGAAGTTAAATAAACTAGATATTTAAGTTTTGTCAAGCTTTAGTTTTAGTTTGTTATTAAGTCAAATGAAATCAGACACGATTAAAAGAAAAACAACAAAAAAAACACCAACATTAAATAATAATTACGTTGGATATTGAAATGCGTTGGCGATTTTTTTAAGTGTATAAGTCTTTCTGGTTTAAATAATTGTTAATTAGCTTTGCGCATTAGTTTTTGCGTCTGCATTTTTTTTTGACATCTCTAACCTTAAGGACATATTGAAAATCATAGTTCCACTAACTTTTGACCCTCGAGTCTGGATTTTATTGCTAAAATAAATTAAATGAAAATTAAAATTATTTTGAAAAATACATCTATGAAATGGGAGATAGCGTTGCACTTTGGATAGGTAGTGGTTTAAGACTTTCCCCGTATTTTATTTTCGTATTAAATTCATTATTTTGTATTTATTATTTCTACAGATTTGTTATGGATGAATGTTTTATTTAATTATGAGTGTTTTTGTCACTGTCCGATGTACATGCAGTTAGCACCGCCATTTTTGATTTTCATAAAAAATACGGTTATGCTGCAATGTGTGCCCAACTTTTGCTTACATGTGCCGTAAATATTTTTTTTTTTTTTAAATTCGCACATTTTACGATGATTTTTTTTCCTCTTAAGGTTGTGCTGTTTTGTGCTCAGAAATTCAGAAGTACTAATAACCGAAGATATACAAAAAATTGCATATTTGCAACTTTTACGACCGAACACAAATGTTGCGAATAACCTTAACGTGAAGCTAGAACCGACATTTTTGATGTTAAAAAAAAAAAAACTTGTTCTGCATTGTGCTCAACTTCTGCCGCTTGCGCCGCAATTAGTTTTTTTTTTTTTTTTCAAATTCCCAAATTTTAGGGATGAATTTTTTTCCAAAATTGTGCCTTAAAAGATAAAAATAAATACTCGCATATCTGAGCCAAAAAAATATTTTGCGAAGCGTGAATATAACGGTGCTAACTTCACGCTTCGCAAAAAAAAAAAATTATTGGCTTTGTAATGACCTGGGGTTCACTTATAACTTCCGGTCCGTTCGTACGTCCGCCCACTTCGACGTCTGTTCTACGACTGACTTAATGAACCAAACTCTTCCAGCATATACATACAGGAGACTGAGCATATCTAATAATTACCAGATATATACTCCGATAAGACTCCTCTACTAACATGCCAACAACAAGTTACTACACGACAGCACTCTGACATGAAACCTCCGCCAGCAGGTCACCACAGGATCTAAAAGCTGAAAATACGCGAATATTTTTTTTTATCTCTTCCTCATTTGGCAGCACAAATTGAGCACAAAACAGAAGTTTAATTTTTTTTTTAAATCGTTACTTTTCGAAAAAAAAAAAAAAAAAAATCATGCGTAAAATTTGCAAATTTGCGAATTTGAAAAAAACAAATTTACGTCACAGGCGGTAGAGTTTGAGCACAATACCTACAACGCAAGTTTATTTTTTTGAAAATCAAAAAATGGCGGTGTTAACTTCACGCACATCACTGTCCGCCATAAGTTCTGAACTTCTGAAAACATTTAGACGGGTTACTAAAACATTGAAAAAGTCTAATAATGTTCGAAATGAAAAGCGGCAACTCTTTCTTGTGCAAAAATGCTCAAAATAAATAAACTTTTCCATGAGATCTTGTATAATATTGAAAATATTGGCGAAGAAAAAATTATTGACATCCAGAAATTGGATCATAATTGTATCAGAAAAATTAGTTGTAAAAAAAAAATAATTGTACCTATACGATACTAAGTTCATTTATCAGCGAAAAAAATATCGACTGCTAATTTAGAATGAATTAACCCTTGCAACGCTACCTCCCAGAATATACACACATAGATGTATTTTACACCTACCCCTTCCATAAGAGCAATAATGAAACACTTATAGAAAACTGAATGAAAATTTAGCAAAAGATAAAATCAAATGAAGAAAATGAATAAAAAAAAATTAAAAAAATGCAATGCAGTTTTGACATGAAAATAATTTAAAGAAAAAACAAAGAATAAAAAAATTAGAATGTTTGAATGCATTTTTGGCGATTGGAATTGAGTGTGATTAAAGCCAATTTATAAATAGTTCAATCTGAAAGCCCCGCTTAATTCGGGAAAAAAATGTGAGGCAAACGTATTAAAAAAAATGAGATTTAAAAAAAAAATAAATAAATAAAATATGAAATTAAACGTGAGATTTTTTTTTGTAGCGAAAATAATCGAGAGCGCAGCCAAAATGCGATATATATGTATATTGTATAGTCATGATGAAGGATTAACGAAAGCATAAAAATTCAATGTATACTTACATATCGCTTGGTAGAGTTTCTGGACTAGATGAGCGTTCGTTCCATTGGGATGTTTGCATTGCTGAAATAAAAAAAAAAAAAAATAATATTATAAGAGAATTTTGAAATGGGTTGAATATAGAACAAACGAATCGAATGAATGCAAATTCAATTAAATGAGGGATGGGATTAGCACGTCATCTGCTTTTGTACTTTTTTTTTTCAATTGAGAATAGATACCTGCAAATGTTTTAATTGCATAAGCTATTATTATAAAAATTGAAACAATAATTGCTTTTCAAAAGATATCGTTTTTTTTTTAAGGATTCTTTTAATATTTCTGCCACATAAATTATGCAATAGTTTTCTGAAGGTTTCTCTGATGCCCTGAAAACTAATCTGACCACAGAATTGTTTCCCCAGGTTTTGGGTGCCGGAAACTACATAGGGAAAGTGGGGGCAAGACCACACATAGGGGCAAGACCGTTTTTGTGCTATTTTGTATGAAAAAAAAATGGAAATGTCAACACTTACAATGAAAAACATGTGGCTTTTGGTATGATCGACCATGTCTTCCAGTATGAGGTAGTTCTGTTGAGACGTCGAGATGTTACGGTAGTTTTCGTGATTTTTTGGAAAAACGTTATCGTTCAGGTGAAATTTAAGTTGTGTTCTTAACAGTAAAATACTTAAAATTATTAACTTTTTCTTTTTAGTATTAGAAAGTGCATATAGAAAATTATTTATTGTGAAAGAAAGGAGACATAAAAAACATAAAAACTCGATAAACTTCGGGTAAGATCTGGAAGGGGCAAAACCGCACATGAGCTCCGGTTCCTGACAAAGAAAATAAAAGTAAGCCAATGTAAATGCCGGCAAAGAAGGTAAGTGACAGGCTCCAAGGAATTTCGTTGAAAGTGAAGATAAGTACACTATAGTGTTCCAGATGGCAGTTGCATCTTCTGTTTGGAGCCTTTTTTAAATCGAAAACAAATGCACCATGTGCCCTGGGTGGGCTCCCGAAGCATTTTATGGAGTTGAAGCAGATGAAGAAGTCACATATATCTGTGACTTTAGCAAATAGGTTGCATTTTAAAGGAAAAACACCGTGTTGCCCCCAATAAACTTTGATAGGGCGGTTTTGTCCCCACATGTGGGCAAGACCGTTTTTTGACAATGTTTATGATCTTTTTTTGGGTTATTTTTTTATTATCCTATTAATTAATATTATAAATGTGAAAGTTTGTTAATCTTAATCTTATTCTCCGAAAATACCTAATTGATTGTAATGAGAATTGGTAGAACGACAGCTTGGGACATGAGGATGGACATAGGCTACTTTAGTTTTCAAAATCTAAAACAGTTTACCAAAAAAACAATCAAAATATTAAAAAAAAAGTGATAAATTGTTTAAAATGTCAGATATTTAAATATATGTAAAAATATCTAAAAACAAATACAAAGGTATTTTACGGTCATAAAGTTATTTTTTTTTTTAACATGCGAAGCAAGGCGAGCACGGGCCTGCTGGTAATAAATAAAACTCCTAGAAGAAATGTAAGCCTAAGTGAATAAAAACTTTATTTTTATTAAAAGACGTTTTTCGATGGATTTTAAGGCAGTCAAACACTAAAAATGCGGTCTTACCCCCACTTCCCCTATATATCCCCGGGAACTAAGTCCAACGAAGGCCTTTGTTCTCACTTACATAAGTGGGAAATAAATCTAATTTTGTTAAGTCGATTTAGTTCCAATACAAGACGAATTTGAAATGTGAAACGAAAGCAGGAAGGTATTTTTTTTTTTTTAATTTTTTGGTAATGCGTACAAAAGTCAATTATGCCTTAAGGTACGTGGTAATACATTTTCTAATTTAAGGCATAATTTTCGTTGACTTTTTGCCATTAAAATATGTTTGATTATGCCTATTTTTTTTGTCAGGCTCTAAAAAAAAGTTCAAAGTTGTGCTGCATTTGGATCTTGCAATATAACCAAAAAGTTATTTTCCAAAATTGACAATCCAGTTCAAGTAAATTCCATTTTATTATTATTTTTTTCCCTGATTCATTGATTTTTATTTTATTATTTTGTTTACTCTTTAATAAAATAAAAACCAGTTGTGATTGGGAATTCATCCAAAGAGCGTTATATTTGTTCCATTTCGAGTTTCTCTTTTCATGGTTACAGTTTAGCTATTAATCAAATAGAGGAACCGGTGACGTAACAGTGACAACTTTATATCGTGCTGCATCGGCCCAAAGGAAAAAATGTTGACACAAAATTTGATTGCAACTAAGTCGTATTTTGCAGGCTAAAAAAAAAACAGTTTCATATTAAAGGTTTATGGATTTCGAAACCTTTCGACCAATTGAGCTTAAATCTTAGGCAATTTTTTGTGTTGGCCCGTTACTTTTTCCGTGAAGTTTTGTCAAAATCGGTCCTGCAGTTTCCCAACAAGGCTCAGCGGGCACGTCAAACAGTGGGGCAGATCGCCTTTAAAAATGGTATGAATTAAGCATGTAGAGCTAGGAACCTGAAATTTCGTACGTTTGCTTATGAGACCGATCGATGTTAAGATAATTCCCAATCCTCGACATACCCACTTAAACGCAAATTTTGTCTGTATTTACCAACAGGGTGTTTTGGCTTGTGCTATATTTGCATTTTTTAAAGTCAGATTTCTAATCTATCGTATTGCATATAGCCCATAAAAATTAGACAAAGCCTATTTTTAGTGGAGAGCTTTGTTCTTATGTCTGAATTATTTTTTCAAAAAGTACCTTAAATTTGGAACGGGGATCGCCACCAAATAATTTTTAAAAATATAACGGATACTACCTCTTGCGAGGAATTGACAAAACCTCCAAGATTGTCTCTTGTCATAGAAAAGTGCCGCTCACATTAGCCGTTAGGATTCGGCAATAAACTGTAGGTCCCCCCCCCCCCCCCCCCCACATTCCTGAAGACACGCACACAGGAATGGTTGAGAGTTTTAAGTCACTAGGCTCTAGTTCTCCATGAGCTGTTATGCCATCAAATTTATTAATTTTTAAAAAGTTTTTAGCAAATTCCTCGAAAATCAGTTTTTTTTGTGATTCTAAACAAAAAAGAATAGGCCACTTTTTTTTCGTACATTGAATAGATTTTGAGAAAAATGTGCCAGAACGTTAAAATGTAGCAAATTAAGTGTTAAAATGCAATAAAATTGCATGTTTCGATGAACAACATTTTTGTATAGTGTGTTTGTGTAAATGAGCTAGTAAAGGTTAGGAAAATGCCCCACCTTGAAAATGGTTG
The DNA here is from genome assembly GCA_947049315.1 of Epistrophella euchroma. NCBI lineage: Eukaryota > Metazoa > Arthropoda > Insecta > Diptera > Syrphidae > Epistrophella > Epistrophella euchroma. The sequence continues at coordinate 37,028,805 of OX346248.1, forward strand.
TGATTTCGTTTTTACTCCATAAATAAAAAAACATAAAAATACCTGTTTTTTTTTTTCTCTTTTATCGTCCTATTTTCCACGTATTTCTTAAATATTTTCCATTTCCTGAAACTCAAGCAATATGTGCAGTTTTTTAAGGAGTTCACCTACCCGCATTTCTTAGAAATCTTGGGCGTCCTTGATAACAAGTTTGGAACTAGTCTTTTTTAACTATAATAGGCCTATGGAAGGCATTATTAAATGTACACGCACTTCTATTTAAGTTAACCTAGTCGTAGCAATATAAGAATTGAGAAGTGGTTTAAAGCAGAGATCAGAAATAACTGTTGACCTTTATTTTCAATTGGTTTCTCTCTGAGAGTTACCACATTTCTTTAAGAAGATTTCGGTTACGGTTTGAGATTTATTTATTGAAAAACAAAATATCGGTTATCGGTTGAGATTTATTTTTAATTTTTAAAAATATCTCTCAATGGTTGAGTTTTTTACGAAAAAATTAATGGAAAAGGTCAACCTTTAACCTTTTTCGTAGAAAATAAATCAAAAATGGTTAATTCGAACAAAAAATTTGAAATAATATAACTAAGCGACCTAGCGACTTCAAAAATGCATATTCGTAATCTAGGAAGTGCCACCTTTCAATTGATGCATCGCATTATATGAAAAATCGACTTTAATCTTTAAATGCGATTTGCGGCTAAACTAGACGTGCTAGAGGCATCAAAGTTGGCATCTTTAAACTTGACTTGCGGCTAAACTAAGCGACTTCAAAAATACATATTTGTGATCTAGGAAGTGTCAGTAGTTCTAAAAAATCAATAAAAAAGTTGGTAAAAAGAAGTTTGTTTTTTTTCAAAAACTTTCAAAAAAGGCCGAGCAAGGTGCTTTTAATAAAAAAGATTGTAAAGAGAAATTAAATTTTTGGTTAATGGGTATTTTGGTCAAGAAAACTGTTCACATTGGCGCCTGCCTGGCGACTGATCACCCCCTAAGCGGAGAAACGGATTTTTATGTTTTTTTGAATTATGGTATTAAATTTCGCTAATGATAAACTCAAAATTCCAAGTAGATATACTTATTTACCTGTTCTTAATGTATGGTTCTGAGGAGAGATACCATTAGGCCTTGCAGTCATTTTACTAGCTATTCTTTGTGGTACACCAGCAACTGTCTGAAATTGAAAAACAAATACATATATATAATTTTATAAGCAAATAAATTAAATATATAAATGTGCATACATAGTTTATTTGTTATTGAATACTTAAAAAACACATCTTAATATATACCTACATATTTATATTATATATGACGTACATATATATACAATACACATACAAAATCCCTATTTGGTTTCTAACTGAATGACTTGTGATATATTTTATACACAACTCTTATCAAGTCTCTAAAAAAGATTTTTAGATACGGGTGGCGTATGAGTGTTTTTTTTAAATTCTATTTTCGATACCTTTTCAAACAATTAAATTACATCACTATGCCATCGGTCATGATGATTTAATTTAAAGTATTAGTACAAAAGTCAAAGTCATTAGAAAACAAAACAATAATAACTTGCAATTCACTAGAATATTAATATTGAAATTGCGTTTCAATTTGCAAACAAAAAAAAAGATTATAAGGTAACTATTATTGCTGATAATAATTTTATAAATTTTATCGCATTTAAGGAAATCGTATAATCATTTGTTGACAATAATTTTAAAGGGAATTGAGAGATTTTTTTAATCAAGCACTTTTTACTACACATTTAAATTTTATTGTAAGTTCGAAAACACCGTCATTTTCAATAGAAGGCGAGTTTGGGATCAAAAAAGCAAAAAAATGTTCGTCATAAAGCTATTTTTTTTAAATTTAATGAAATTGGATTAAACGTGAAAAACTAACTTTTCGTAGTCAGCCGAAAAAAATAATATTTTGTTGAGTGGATTTTTTAAGCTCTATAACTTTACATGTAAAGTTAAGTTTTTAAGCCTTGTATGCTGCTGAAGAGAAACAAAAAATCCAAAAAAAAAATTACAACGAAATCATAAGTATAATTATTCATTATTATAATTATCCTATTAGTAAATAAATGTATTGAAAATTGGTAGAGTGAGAGCTTGAAACCTGAAGATGGACATAGGCTACTTTCACTTAGTTTTTTTTTAAATAGATCTAACATTTTCTTTTCAAAATCTACAACTGTTTACCACAAAATAATTAAAATATAAAAGAAAAGTGGTAAATTGTTTGAAATGTCAGATATTTTAAATATAAAACCATCAAAAATAAATACAAAAGTAAATAAAAATGACGTTATAATTATTTTATTCAATGGATTGCGTTTTTTTACTGAAAAATTCAATATTTTTATTATATTGTTTATTCCTCTGACATGTAACCGAATATTAAATGACAACTTAATAATATATCAACTCCTTTCCGCCAAATTATCGTAACCGACATTTTCGTATGGTCACATTATTTATCTCATTTTTTCCTGTGCGTTAAAAGCAATCTTGTCATCTGCGTCAGTTACAGTATTGTTAATAATGTTCAGTGCTGAAATTTGGCCTAATTGGTTTTATTGCTGAGCAAACAAAATGTCGCTTACGATACTTTTATTTTTTGTCGCTTACGATAATTTGTCGGAAATGGCTCGATATGTAGGTATTGCTCTTCAAAAATTATTATTAAAATAAAAATATTTTTCTTACTAATATTACAATCATAAGGTTATTTAAACATACGAAGCAAGGCGAGCTCGGGCCTGCTAGTTAAAAATAATTGTAGTATTTCGAGAGATCTCTTCACCGAATTAATTGCCCGCAGGATTATTCTGCTCTATATTTTCTTGGTCACTTATAGATACATCTGTGAAGTTAGCATAACAATTTTCACTTGGACTAGTTTAATCACGAAACAAATTTGCATCTTTTTGCAGTAGTTTTGCATTTCTATTTCAGATTTTGTATATAGTTCAACAAATAATAAATGTATCGCATTTTCTGCTATTTTTCACAATGTAGCTAGAATGACATTCTGTTTTTCAATAATCGGGAAGTTACCACTTTAACATAAAGCTCAAAATTTTTGAAAAAATTAAAGCTACAAAAAAATTAGTTTTCCTTAAATTCAACTCCAATCCGTGATTTAGTTGCTCTAGACATCCTATTCCCACTAATTGAGTAGTAAAGTAGATAAGGTTATTTTCTATGGAGTTAAGCAATTTAATTTTAACCAAGATTGTGGTCTGGATAATTGATAAAACGTTTTTAACCTTATAGACCGCAAATATTGGTTGTTTTCTATTTTCTCGAAAACAAATAGACATTCAGGAGGCATATGGTTTTCAGTGTTTGTTTAGAAATTGATAGGAACATTAAATAGTAAAAACAAAAATACTTCCTAATAACGTACAATTTTTAAGAAAACTATTTTGTACACATGATTTTAATTTTTGTTTTTTTTTTGTTTCAATATTTTGAATTTGAAAAATTATTTTTTAAAAACAAAGTTTGGATTTCTGGCTTTAAAAAAGGATATAGCATGGTATTTTAAGTGTTGCTTTTGTTTTGAATGATCTTTTATTTCTATTTCAAGTAAATTTGTTTTTAAAAAATTGCACCTCCCGCCTAAGCAGGACGAAAAATAAAAGTACGAACAATTATTGGATTCGTAAACAATTAAACGCGAGTTAATAATCAAAAATGACATCATTTTGATTTGTCAATCGAGTAAAGATAACCAAAAAAATACTTTCCTTCCATTGATTTAGACTCAAAAATTTAATATGTATTTCTTCCTTTGTATTTGCAAACTGAATTTATTCATAAATTGAGTGCAACCAAAGCACTCCAATAAAAAAATTTGGCCTGCGTTGAAAGGGTTGGGATAGAGAGAAAAATATATACATAAATTAAAAGGGAAGAGGGACGGTTGTCGTTGTCACTGATGTTATGTTTTGTTCCATTTCACCATTTTTACTTGCGATACATTAAGGTAAGCTTTGGATTCGTAAAAAAAATCGAACTCGAGATAACAATCAAACATGACATTACGATGATCGAGAACACGAAAAAAGTGGGTCCCGCAATCCCGTCTGCCTGGACCTCGACCTACAGCCTAAACCACTGAAGCGATTTTCTTTAAACTTGGAGCATAAGAATTTTGTGTGATTCCCTAGAGGGGAAATCGAGATTTTTTTTAGCTCAAAAAATAACGGTAGGTACTTGCCATACAACCGTTATGAAAAATTTTATTTATCTCAAAAACGGCTCTAACAATTTTTTTTTAATTTTCTGTTTGTACTTAAGGTGATATGGTCTACATTTTGATGAAAAAAAAATTACCATAAACCATTATTAACAGTACCTGTCATAAAACCGTTTTTTCTCGATTTTCTTGTTAACCTCTTAACCGAATTTGATCAAAATTTTTACTTAGGAGGTACTATCAAGTTAGAATAATACTGCATACAAATATTTTTAAAAAAATATTTTTTGGATTTAAAAAAAAGTTAAAATTTTTTGTTGAAAAATCATTTTTTTTGAAAACGTTGATAAATTTTTTCAAATTATTGTTTTAGCTGTATATTATTATATTCTTAAAAATGGCATAATAGTTTTTTTTTCTAAACAATTTCAAGAAATTTTATATATAAAAAATTATTTTTTAAGAAAAAATTTTTTTCTGCATAAATTCACATTTTTTCAAGAATTGATACAGACTTCTTTATTCTGAAATTAAAACGTTTAAAGTACTTGTTTTATCAATTTAAAGAACGTGTTTCATGCCTTATTCAACTTTGAATTCTTCAATTAACAAATTACATATAATTATTATTATAATTATTAATTATGTGTTTTATATTACACTCAATTAATTAAATTCGAATAATTTTTTACTATACAAGAGCAAGTTCGTGCGACCCAGTCGTGCATTTTACTGCATTTACTCTGCTGATTTCACTGAAATCTAAAAAAAATTTTAACATTTTTTTTTACGTATACAGTAGGACCTCGGAAATTCGAACGATCCACTAATTCGAACAGCAATTTTTTTGCATTAAGTATCTTGTAATTCGAACACTTGCCAAAATTAGTACTCTATAATTCCAATTTGTAGGTCAAAAGCTTCGTGAACAGGACGCTGATAAATTTGTATTGGCAAGTCTTTTAGTTCAAATCACTCCAGGAAATGAATTTATTGACAGTAAAGAATTTCGAGACTAGGTGGAGGATACAGCGAATGAAAACCTAGGCAATGAAAAAGTTTAATCTAAATCTGATAGCGCAGAAAATATTCTACAACCCCAAAAAACATCAGCAGTGAGATGTGAATCAACTACTTCTGTGGAGCAAGAATTTTCAACAGTTTATTCATTTTGATTTATCGATTTAAAAGCATGAAATCATAACTAAAACTATTAAAAAAAAAAAGGAAAATCACAATGTCAAATTTCTTGAAATAACTTTAAACAACCTTTGAACTTTATTTCGTCTTTTGTCAGACCTTTTTAAGCAATAGTTAAATATTTTATTTCTTGTTTCGACCAACACAATTTATTTTATTATAATTTAAACCAATTTTAACTTCTTTTTTAGCCGAAATATTGCCTACGAAAAACGTATCCAGCAATTCGAACACCTCCGTGCTTCGAATTGGGTCGGTCTCTAATAGTTTGAATTACCGAGGTCCTACTGTATTATGTTTTCTGCCTTCTTTAGCATTATGAGGAACTATAAGGGTAAATTCATAGATTTGCTAAACAAAACTGAATGGAAGATAAAAGTCGAATCATTAATTGTTAGATAAAAGGAAAATGGCGTTGCTATGCCAAGATTCTGTCAACATTGAATATAATTAAAATAATAAAAAAAAAAAAAAAAACTTTCCATTTTAAAGAATGCGCTACATTGATTTTTACTCAAAACGAAAGCTTTTGTCAATAATTATAGTAGAAGAAATTGAGGTTGGCCCTATTGACTATAGTTTTAATATGTTAATATTCAGTTAAAGAAATTATTTTTAAAACTTTGCAAAGCAACGTAAGCCCGGTTCTGCTAGTGTAATTATAAATATATTTTATTATATGGCGGTTTAATTGAAATCGAGCGCGAAAATGGCGACACTTACAAAAAAGTTTTTTACCATTTTAAAAGCCAGAAGTCTGTTCTTTCATTCTTTTTTTCGAAAAAATTGCTTCCAACTTAAAAATGTTGAAAAACAAAAAAATGAATATTGATTTTTGTTTAAATTTTTTTTTAGGTGGAAGTATTTTTTTCGAAAACTTTAAGCAGAAATAAGTTAATTTAAAAAAGAAATCAAAGAACAGATTTTTGACATTCAAAACTGGTAAAAAAAAAAAAAAACTTTTTAGTAAGTTTTGCCATTTTTTTATAAAATTTTGCTATTTTAAATACTTTTTTTTATAAAATGCACAAAAACACAATTTTCGCGCTCGATTTCAATTAAACCGCCATATAATAAAAGAAAGTACTCATCATTTGCTTTCATATGACAAAAGTTTTATCACTGTTGAGCAATGTTAAAAGTGGACCGAAAGTCCATACAACGGTGCCCATGGTCCTTTGGCGATTATTATCCGCTCGCTGTCACTATGTCACAGACCATTACAAATTTATTAATATGAATTGCGAGTTGACAGATGTTTGAGTCCAATTTTTCTGTTGTTTTTCGTTTACTGATATGGCGGCTAGCGTATAACTTTAAATCATTTTTGTTTATTCTTCTTAATCTAAAAACTACGCCTTCATGTTTTTACGTTATTATTACTCGTATTGGTATGCTTTTGTCCTTGAATCTAAGAAATGAAAAGAACATTCAACACAACTCATGTATTAAAAATATAGTACATAGCATCAAGAACATACTTTAAATAGTTTATTAGTCATCATAGCTTCCCAAGCTTTCAACTTTGTTTTTTTTTTTGTCTTTGTATTTTTTTCTCCCTTTTCGTGCACGTTTCTTCCATTAAAATAAAAAAAAATTTGCAGACTTTTTAAATGACTTTTCTTATCTCGTTGGTCTAATATTTTGACATTATATTAACAACTATAAAAAAAATAATATCAAAAGAGAAAAAATAGAAGGGACAACTGTGTTTGCGCCCGTTTCTCAAATTACCATAGAATTCTTAAAATTGAATTCATTTAAATACGAATAAATGTATGTACCTACAAGAAGTGTAATTTAATTTCACTTAAAATCATCCCCTATCCGTTTTAAGACAAAATTTAAATAACCCACCCGAATACTCATGAGCAATAATAAAACCACTAGGTATTCCTCCCTTATCCATTTCAGCCATCCCTTACGACTGACGACGCACGACGCAATTTTTGCAAAAACTTAAGCTGAAGGAAGAAGTGACGAATGTTTAAGAGCCTTATCCCAAACTAATCTACATGAATATTCTTAAAGTGAATTTGAATTCGAATAACACTTACCTCATCATCACCATCCAAATAGAAATAAAATTGATTCGGGCTAAGATACTTTTGTAGTAATTCCGTGGCAACACGCACCGACATCTCACTTTGGACAAACGGATGTTGCAACAAACGTTCGGCAGTTGGACGCTTCTTTGGATTTTTTGTTAGCGCTGTTTTGATAAAATTGTGAAATGTTGGACTCCATTTGTCTTTGTCTTTCAGTGCGGGTGGCTTGAAGCCACTTTTTGACATTAGGAACAATGCGCGCATTGGATGGAGATCGAACATTGGAGGTTGAAGTTCAGCAAGTTCTAGAGAAAAAAAAAATAATTTATTAACTTTATTGTTTGGTATAAAATTCTCAACTTTTAAAGAAATAAAACAAAGTAAAATAAATTGTTGTGATTGTTGAAGTTATAAAGAACAAAACTGCCAGAGACTTATAAATTTGATGGGGAGACTCGAGGGTAAATCATTGTGTTCTCTTTTAACTTTTGAATTGTTGTTGGAAAATTTTTAAATTCAACTTAAAAGTAAAGTGATAATAACCCCTAGAGCACTCAGACGAAGTTTGGTAGTATTGAGTTTTGAACTACTTTTACTGATATTGCTGGAAGTTGAAATACACTTTTAAAAAGTTAATTGAATTGAATTGATTTTCTTTAGTTTATCGACTTTTTCGCCAGCAGGAAAAAATGTAAAAGTTATAAACACTTGGAAATTGGATAACAAAAAAAGATCCTTAAAAATACAAAAAATATGCACCACTTGCTCTTGTAGTTTAAAATTACAATATACAGGGTGATCGGTATAAGATGCACCAAACTGCTGGAGCGAGTAGGTTGGGTTAAGACAAGAAAAAAATCGTTTGGGAGGGGGAGGTCTATTTCCCCCCGTTTAGGCAGGAGGGGCAATTTTCTAAAAAATTGACTTAAAGCAACAAAGAAAATATTTGAAAACAACGGTAAAATTTAAAATGCCATGCTATACCTTTTTGGAAAGCCAGAAATCTCTTCTTTGATTTTCATTTTAAATGAAGTTGTGTTAGTGAATAGTTTTCGAAAAAATAATTTCCAAACTCGAAATTTTGAAAAAATTGAAAAAAAAATTTCAAACTAATTTTTTTAAAAATTTTATGTAACTAAGTATAATTTTTGTTTTCAAAATTCAATGCTCTTATTAGCTTTCAGTCAAAAAAAAGAAAACGGGATGCTGAAATGTCTTTTAGTTTTTGAGAAAATTGAAAATAACAGGAGGAGCAATTTTCTGAAATAATTGACTTAATACAGAATACAAATTATTAAAAAACATCGGTAATGGCTAAAACAACTTGCTATACTTTTTTGTTAAGCCAGAAATATGTGCTTCCATTTTGTTTATAAATTAAGTTCTTTTAGTGAACAGTTTTTTAAAACTTAAATTTTTGAAAAAAAAAAATTTAAAACTGTGCTCAAACTGATTTTGTTCAAAATTTTACGTTATTTAGTAGTATTTTTATTTTTAATATTCAATACTTCCATCAATTTTTAGTCAAACACTGAAAACCAGATGTCAAAATGTAGTCTAGTTTCCGAGAAAATTGAAAATTCGACTTCCATCCGTTATTTTGTTGTTCAAAAGATCCTATTTCTACAAAATATGTATTAAAGTAGATTTCGTTATTTTCAATTTTCTCAATAACTATAAGACATTTTAGCATCCGTTTTTCTGTTTTTTATTGAAAATTAATAAGAGCATTGAATTTTGAAAACAAAAATTATACTTGATTACATAAAATTTTGAAAAAAATTAGTTTGAAACTTTTTTTTTAATTTTTTTTTTTTCAAAATTTCGAGTTTGGAAATTAATTTTTCAAAAACTATTCACTAACACAACTTCATTTAAAATTAAAATCAAAGAAGAGATTTCTGGCTTTCCAAAAAGGTATATAACCCCCCCTCCCATACGATTTTTTTTTCTTGTCTTAACACAACCTACTCGCTCCAGCACTTTGGTGCATCTTATACCGATCACCCTGTTTATACGTATCAAAGATTTATGTTTTTGATTTTACTTCAATAATGTATACATGTTGAAAAAATCAAATGTACTAAAAAAATTATTCATTTATTTATTTATAAAAAAAATAATAACAATGAATTAGGTATAATATTTTGGGTTCTTGTGGTTTCTGCATTTTGGGTTTTCGGGATTTTGGTTAATCGAGATTTTGGTTTTTCGGTATTTTGGTTTTTCAGGACTTTGGGTTTTTGGGATCTTGGGTTTACTGGGTTTTGGGGTTTCGGGATTTTTGTTTTATTTTTTTTGGTTTTTCCGGATTTTGGTTATTCGGGATTTTTGGTATTCAGGATTTTTGTTTTTCGGGATTTTTGTTTTTCGAGAGTTTTCGGGATTTTTGGTTTTCTGGATTTCGGACTTTCCTGATTTTCTTTTTTTTCAGTATTTTTTATTTTGGAGCAAAAAAAGGTATCTATAAGATCAAAGAGATGCGAAAATGACGTCTATAATTTCTAGAAATTGACCTGTAGATTTGACAGAAATTACATTTTGACCAACAAAACGTTGTGAATAGTTCAAAAAAATCCGTAGGAACTATGTTGTGTATGTGTATGTGTTGTGTATGTTGTAAATTCAACAATGAATGCTATTGCATCCACATTTTTTTTTTCTAGTAGTACAATCTACAACACATGCAGTAATTTTTACGGTTCGGTTTTGGAATCCACAACTACGTCTCTGTTAAAATGACAAAATTTATTGTCATGTCAATTGTGACAGTTAATGCAGTACAATCAACAGCGCATTTAAATATGTATTTTTACAATATATTTCTTGGGTAATTAAGTGGTTTTATTTTATTTTTTTTAATTTTAAGAATGTATACATAATTAAATTAAAAAACTTAAAAAGCTATGTGCTAATTTCATGTCCAAGCAAAAATTTAATGTTTCAATTTTCGGTTGCTATTACGTGTTCGGTCGAAATATTTAACTATGCATTTAATGTAAAAAAAAATAAAACTAAAAAAAAATTAACAAGAAAACAATTGGAAAAACTGTATATGAATTAACAAATATGGAGAGGTATTCATCGTGAAATCTATGTAAGTCTATGAACTGAACTTGACTGATGAGTCCAAATGAGATCGCCGGGACGAAACGCCGATTTGTATGGACTAAAGGCCGTTTAAAGCTATTTTGAATCAATATGGAGAAAGTTTTCCTTAATTCATGGTCTATAAGAATTAAGTATAACAGTTTGTCTTCTCACACTCACTTCAAACTAACCTAACCTAAACTAACTCAAGCCACGTTTTTTATTAACTATAAGCATACTTTTTTTATACTATACTCAATCACAGTACTTACATTCTATTTGACAAAAGCACATGTTTTCACTTTTGATATAATGGACTTTAAATCGAAGTCCAAGACCCGACAACTTGAAAATTGGTCTTCAAGTGTAATAAATTAGACAATTTTATCGAGGGGTTATGATCCTAATTGAAAACAATAAAACGAATTACTTTTATGTTTTAAAATGCCAGATTTTATTAAACACTGTTAAAACCCTTTTTAAATGGTGGTTATTATCAACTAAATCATTCTGTTTTAATGTTGAAGATTTATTACATCGAATTCTATTTCAGATCTTTTTTAAAGAAACCGGCTTTGATTAGTCAAAAAAAAAAAAAAAAGAAATATGTTCCAAGAACTTTTTGATTGCACCCTTATACAAGTAATTTGAAGGGTCTAATCGATTACAATATTTCACTATGCCAACCCAATAAAGTAGGTAAAGCAACTTCAAAAAAAAAAAAAAAAAAAAAAACTTTTTTCCATTTTACTTAAACTCAAACAACAATACCCAATATTCCGTTTAAGTTTTTCTTTTTTGTTGGCACAGCAACGATTAGATAAGAAAAAAAAAAGAAACACAAAAAAAAATCATACCAATGGCTGTAATTCCGCACGCCCATATATCACATAATTGATTGTAACCACCCTTCCGTTCAACAGCTGCTACCTCGGGTGCCATCCAATAAGGTGTTCCTGAAAAGAAAAAAAAAAAAAACCAAAGTGCTATTAGTTAAAATACTATAAGGAAATATTTTTTTACGTGAGGACATTTTGTAGAGCATGGAAATATACAAAGCACCCTCGAGAATTCACTGAACTTGTATTCAAGGAAGACACTCTAAATCTTGCTTCTTTAACTTGCGACTACACTAAGGGCAAGTTATGTGTTTATTAAAAAAAAAACTTCTAATTAAAAATATACTTCCGATGGTATAGGTATAGAATACTAAAGAGGTGAGGCCAGTTTTTCTATGTGCCAGCAATGAACCTCGTATGTATAGTCAACTCCTTGCACAACTAGTTCCATCTGCGGAATTTATTTAAATTACTTTTGGAATGGTTCTATTTATTGAATGAAGAATATAGCTAATTTAATTTAGAGGCTTATTGCGAGAGTCTATTCGAAAAAAGTCTATTCGACAGAAGTCGATCAAAATTCTTGATAGAATTGAAATTTCTTTCAAATAGAAAATAATATAAAATATTCAGTACAAATATTAAAAGTCAAATAGAAAAATATTAACGAATAGAATTGAAATAACGATAGTAGACTTTAATTCTATTCGACAAGATTCTAGCTTCCTTCGTGAACTTTCTGCACTAAAATTCACAATCTATCAAATATTGAGGAGTGGGGATGAAATTCTCTCAGAGAGAAGTAAAACTGCGAAATAGTACACGAACGCTTTGAACAAATAATTTTTACTGGTTTTTTAACGTCAAATATTTGAAAACAAAAAAAATAATTTTCGTCATCATTTCTTTGAAAAGATTTTCAAAATAAAATAAAAAAGTAAGAAAAAGTTAATTTATTACATTAAATTAAATAAAACAGAGGAGTATAAGAAAAGAGATGTTCTTGCAAATATCAAAGTGACTTTTGACTGAACTCATTTTTCTGCCCGAAGAATTGGAGTACGCGAACGAACCTTCTATTTCATCCGCAATAAGCCCCCTAGTCCAGTAAATTTAGGGGGTTATTGCGGATGAAATAGAATCTTGTCGAATAGAAGTAAAGTCTACTATCGTTATTTTCAAATTCTATTCGTTAATATTTTTCTATTTGACTTTTAATATTTGTACTGAATATTTAATTTTTTTTTCTATTTGAAAGAAATTTCAATTCTATCAAGAATTTTGATCGAATAGACTTTTTTCGAATAGATTCTCGCAATAATAAAATAAAGCAAGGATAAATAAATAATTAAAGATATATTTTTGATATTCTTCGTTTCCAAAAGCCTTGAAAGTGACCAACTAAAAAGTTTTAAATTTGAATTTAATGTTTTGTTCGACAAAGCTAATTAAGTGCTTCTAAGTCACAGTTAATAGGCTGAGTTCCAAAAGTCATCATATGCGCATTTACTGTGCAGTTTGCGCATTCAAAAACTTTCTAGCTGCTTCGATTAAATTTTGTTTTTGCATTCCGAAACGTCAGACTTATGTAATATAATATTTCTACGAAGCATCAAGTTTTCGTTGCTGATGTGTATGAAAAATGAAGGCATTACTTCCGCATCAAAACATATTCTACATTTTGGAACTCAGCCACACTCTTCACAAAATACCTACATATATCTAAATACAGGTTAGGTTGGGGTATCCCCTAATTCGTGCAGGATATTTTGGAGGATGATTCCTGCGATCAAAAGTTGTATGGGGGAAAAATTTTTCAAAAATTGACTTGAAATTGAAAAAACAAAATATTAAAAATCAATGAAAGCATATGCATTAGGTAAAACAATAATGTAATATAGCTTTTTTGAAAGCTAATATTCTATTTTTTAATTTGATATTTAAGTCAAGTTGTTTAGTGAATAAATAGTTTTTTCAGAAATTGACTTCAAAAACCAAAACTTTTGAAAAAAAAAATTTTAAGTATTTTTTTTCAAAATTTTGCGTTCCACATGTTTTTTGAAATATTAAATGCTTAGTCAAATACCGAAAACCAGAAGAAAAAATCTTTCTTAGTCTTTGAAAAATTTAAAAAGATACTTTTTCCAAAATGTTTTGTGTACCTACGACGTAAAAGAAGGAAATTTTTTAAAAATTCAATAAAATAAGAAAAGTGCGTATACGCCCAGGTGTACCACTGTTTTATTTTTATTTTTTAGAGAAAATAAAACAAGAATATATTAACGGAATAATTTCAGGCTGATCATACCTAAGTAAAATCATGTGATTTGACTTTATAGGAGTTAAAATTTCATTCTTTTATTTGTGAAAAAGTGAAATTGCCCATGCTTAACCCGTTGATTGAATTACTTTTGTAACACTAAAACAACATTATGTTGTGAACATACATCTTTTTGATCTATAAATATAGAATTTATTTATTACTCCATCTAAATCATAAATTCAAATTTTTCTTCTAGGGGATTACATAAAAATGCCCTGTACCAAATCTGAGGCAAATCGGCCTACCCGTTTAGGCTCAAATAACGCAAGGGCGCACAGTCGCAGGGACTTACGGATGATATGACGAAAACGAATTTTGCGGACACCAAACCATATACTTGCCCTATAGAGCAAGTAAAAACAGATTTGGAACGAAATAATCGAAATATAATTCATTCCTTATCTGTAAAACCATGAAAGGTCATTGAAAGACGATCACCAATGTCAATTAATTGAAAATCATTCGAAAGAAAAACTATTTTCCGCTCCAGATAAAAGCAATTTTACTACCCTTTGATGACAATTTGAAATAATGTCATTTCCGAATGGTCGTCTAATTGATTAAGCATCTGAAGCAGAAGCACTTACATCTTACATTTTAGAGAGGAGGCAGGAGGGGATTGGAGCTACAATTATCTGCCGCATGAGAGTGACTAAGGTGAGCGATACTTTTTCTCGCAAGAGGAATGAAACTTTAAAAATAAAATAAGAATATGAAAACAGTTTTAATTGAAAAAATTTGAAAACAAGTTGAAAAATTTGGAAAATTGAAAAACTGAACAAAAATTGAAAAATTTAACAAAAATGGAAAAAAATTGAAATTTATTGAAAAAAAAATTTAAGTAGTGAAAATTAGGAAATAAAAAAAGGTAAAAAATTAAAAATTGTAAAAAAACTGAAAAATTGAAAACAAAATTAGAAATCGGAAAAAAAATTGAACAAGAAAAAAATATAAATTTAAAGAAAAATTTAAAATTACAAAAATATTGAAAATTTACAAAAAAAAAAATATTGAAAAGCTGGAAAAAATTGAAATATTGGAAATAAATTGAAATATTGGTAAAAATTGAAATATTGGAAAAAATTGAAATATTGGAAAATATGTATTGGAAAAAAATTTTGAAAAATTGCAAAAAAAATTTGAAAAATTGGAAAACAAATTTGAAAAATTGGAAAACAAATTTGAAAAATTGGAAAACAAATTTGAAAAATTGGAAATAATTGGAAAAAAATGAAAAATTGGAAAACAAATTTGAAAAATTGGAAAACAAATTTGTAAAATTGGAAAACAAATTTGAAAAATTGGAAAAAAAATTGAAAAAATGGAAAATAAAATTGGAGGAATTGGAAAAAATTGAAAAAATGGTAAATAAAAATTTGAGGAATTGGAAAAAATTGAAAAATTGAAAAGAATTGGAAAAAAAATTGAAAAAATTGAAAAAAAAAAAATAAAAATTTAAAATTTTAAAAAATTGAAGTTGAAATCAATGAAGAATTGAAAACAATTTGAATGATTGAAAACAGTTTAAATAATTAAAAACAATTTGAATGATTGAAAATAATTTGAAAAATTAAAACAAAAATGAAAAATTGAAACAAAAATGAAAAAATTGAAAATAAAAATGATTCAACAAATTAAAGAAAAAAATTGAAAAAAACTCAAAAACTTGAAAAAAAATTGCATACATTTCAGTATTTGTTTTTCAATTCTTGAAGTTTTTTTTTCAATTTTTTTCTTTAATTTTTTTTCTTTAAATTTTACAGGTTTTTACTATTCAACTAAATACCATTACTAATCCAAGAGCAAGTAAGTGCGATACATGGTCGCCTAATTTATTACATATTTTCTCATCTGATGCTGTTTCACTATTCTCAGAATTATTCTGAACTAATTTAAATTTTCTTTTAACACCATATTCTCCTCCAAGAGAACCCCTTACACTACACTACTTTTTGACTTGCCTCCTCTCTGTGCTAACTCTCAGTGTACTTATACGCCCCATTTGCAACCTAACTTAGTGGAGATTTCTTATAGACAGACACCACCGGTACTTAAATAAGGACTAAGAAAAAAACGTCCAAATGTTGTATAGTTAGGTATTTGGGTAGGAAGGATGGTGTTAATAATCAAAGAAGGTTGTTCTTCAAAGTGAATGGCACAAGAGATCCTTAAGAGATTAATGGTGTCAGGGTAAGTAAAGCAACCATTATATCCATCATACTCGTATACCTCTGTATACTCCAGGTACAAGGTGATATTCGACGAAGAATAATTTGTTTAAGAAATCAAATATTTGCTATTGCCTTTTGAAGAGAGAAGGGAAAGCGGCGCGGACGGCGTCGTCGGCGGCCCTGGAGACAAGTACCTATTTTATTAAAATCAAGTTAATGTCCTCCTGTAAACTTTTATGATTTCATTGAGTTATAACTTCTGAAAAGAGGAAAGTGAAAGCTGTTTTGCTGTTTTTATGTTTTACGATGATATTTACTTACATTAGGTTAAAGTCATGATTTTCAAGGTGTAGGTACTTAGAAAACAAATTAGTTATACAAATTAGCTTCTAGCTCGTATAAAAAGGAAAGTCAAAAAGATAAGTGGATTGTATTTCTATGAATTTTTTGTGTGACTTCAATTTATTTGTGCCGTGGCCTGAAGGAAGGTGACTTTAAAAGTTCATCTTTTTAAGGGGTTTTAACGGACACAAAGTCAGGTAGTTCCCAACTTTTCATGTGTTGTTTTTAAAAAATTTTAAAAAAGCAAAAAATATCTTTAAGACGGGTTAAATTATTAAAATTGATTTAAGAATTTAATTTGAATTAAAAAGAAAATAAAAGAACAAGCTTCTGGCTTTAAAAAAAAAGTATAACATGACATTGTAAGTGTTGCCGTTGTTAAAAAAAAAATTCTATTTCAAGTCGAAATGTGTTACCGTTGTTTTCATATTTTTACAAAAAATCGTATTGGGGATTCTAAAAAATTGATTTATTTTTTAGAATCCCCAATACGATTTTTTGTTCTTAACTAGACCCAACCTACGTACATGCTTTAGCTCAATTTTTGTGTTGATATTATTTTTGAAAAGATTTACCCATTTTCTTGGAACACTCAATATTTAAAAAACAAGATTTTTAGCAAGCGGTTTTTAAGCATTTTATATGATATTTTAAACAAAAATATTCTAATAGCCAAAAAAAGGGCTTAAATAAAATCTTATTTTTCTACGATTTTGATTACAATTTTTCTGTGTGCTAATATTATTATACGAACTACCCAGTAAAGAGGAACAGAATATACATTTAACCATTATCAACATATACATACATACATACGTGTCATAGAACTTTTTGAGTTTCCCATTATCTGCTAAGCTGATTTAAAATAATTTTTTTATTTAAGAAGTTCTAATAAATTTAAATAATATTGCATATCAAAATTTACAAAGCAACATATGTATTTAAGATTTAAAATTTGAAAATTCGATATTTCAAAAATCTACACTAATAAAAATAAAAATAAATAAAGAAATTTGGTGGCACAACGGCTTATGAAGGATTTGTCAATTCCTTGCAAGAGGCAGTGGAATGACAGTCCATCGCACTAACCATTACGCCACGGACTACCTACCAATAATTTACATACCTACCAATAATTTATCTTGAAAACATGTAACTACCTAAGAAGTTGATTTTTTTAAACTTCTTCAACAACTTTCTATAATCAAAAAAATACGTGTACAATAATCATACTTTAAAGCCACAGTTTTATAGGTGCATAAGTTCGTGCGATCTAGCGCCCTTTATTTTGTATAACTATCTTCCGAACAGAATGTCCTAGAAATCTTTTTCATAAATAATATCTACTTCTTTCATAACATTTGGCAATTTCTATAAGAGATTACAGTATTTGACATCATTTTTTTTTGTTAGGATTCAAATCTCAAACAAATAACTTTGTAATCTTAAGATAACTTTGTTCTAAGTAAGCAAGACTTGTAAAACATAACCCAATCCGATATGATATGAAAAGTTTGTGTTTTTTTTCCTGCGCGCATTGCAAAGTCAGCAAAATTTCATATTCTCATTTTTTTTTCTTTTTTTTTGGCACGAAGCCGCACCACTTAAATCGACCTAGTCTCCACTTAAATCAAAACGGTAAGAAAAAAAAAAAAAACAAGTGACAAAAAAATACCACTGCAGTATTTCATAATCCAAAAGGACGTTGCGTACATATATCTTTATTTTGATGAGTTTATCTACGGCTAAGTAGGTGGTTCATATCCACTTTACAAAAGTGGGACATAAAAATCCACTTTGACGCAGGGGTGGTTTTGCTTCGTTTCGCATCCTTTTTTGCCTTCTTATACCACTCAATATAGTAGATTGACTCAAGTAGACAAGTATAAAGTGTAGTATGCCTTCTGCACACAATCGTACTTGAGTTTTGTTGTTGTTTAATTATAATATTTTGTTGTTGTTGTTATTATTGTTAATCACGTTTGAACAATTTTAATAAAATATCAACAGCATTGTTGGCCTAATTTCGATTAAATTCATTCTTTCATATTTTTTTATCATAAAATAAATATAAATCTTAAGCCGAAATTCAAATGAATGAATATTTATTTATTTTGTTTTTTCTTGTGTTGTGCATGTACAAGTACATAGCAGAATCAGCGTACTTTTGTGTGCAAATGATTTAACAAAATAAATATTCCACCACAAGCACTTCATCCTTTTTTTTTTTTTTTTGACAGAATAAGTAAATTTCGCATAGCCTGGTACTTGAGAAGATGATATGATCGACGCAGTTTGACATTTTAATGAAAGTAGTAGTAGTAGGCCAGTCGGCAGAGGTTTTTCTTTTTTTTTTTTTGCAAAAAATATACCTACTCATCAAATTTTATGATTGGACCTAGTAGGTGTGTTGTTTTTGAGTATACAAATAAAATGGCGCGGCTGTAGGTGTTGTGCGTCGGCCGCCATTTTGAAAAACGCGTTTCAACCAATGTCTTGAGAACGGCTCATTGTACACATTATTTATAAGCGCCTTTTTTATAGGAAATTTAATCATCGTTCTTTTCTTCATAGAAGATTTTTTTATAGAATTTATAATATCGGAGTTAAAAGGCCTTAAAGTATCTTTTTTTTTAGTTTTTCCCTAATATCACTTTAACGGTTGATATTATGAAAAAAAAAAAATCTAGAAGAAAGCATGCTTTAAGGCCCTTCAACTCTGAAAATATAAGTTCTACAAAAAATGTTGTATGAAAAAAAAAGATAATTAGGTTTCCTATGGAAATAGTGCTTACAAATTTTGTGTGCTGTGAGCCATTTACGAGATACTGGCTAAAATGTGTTTTTCAAAATGGCGTCTGACGTACACCACTTACAGCCGCGCCATTTTTTTTAGTATACATAACATGTAGAAATGAGCTACCTACCAATTCCAATTATAAAATTTGATCAGTATTTTTTTGAATTATGGAAAATCTTTTATGCTTCTGGCGACTAGCCTATAAAATCTCAAGAAACGGGAGATTTACGTTTTTCCCAACAACAAAACACCGGATTTTCATAAACTATTAATTAGCTATCGGAAAGATGTACAAATCGCACAGAATGGGAGAACGTAGTAGGGATTAGGGGGTTCTGGAACACCGTTTTTTTGACGCTGCAATGGCAGTGAAATGGTGGTATAATAACGACCCGACGGCCTAGGCGATGTATGAGGGGCCCAGCAACTCAAGGCCCAGTGATTTGCTGGCTTGGTATATGAATCAAGAGAAGTCAAAAAATTGCGAGCCCTAAGAATTACGTTTAAATTTTTAAACACATAATTTACGTTTAAAAACCAAAATGGACGTCCATAATACAAACTTCAGGTTCTGGATATAATTTTTTGAGTTTTGAAAGTTAATTGTTATTTGTACCTAATTTACGTATTTTTTTAGGTTATCCATAGATAGCTAACGTTCCAAAACTACCATGAAAAGCTAATCATTCGACTTTTTGACGAACATTAAAAAACTTTTCTTTTTTTTATAAATTATTAACTTTTATTTAAATTTAAAGTATTAATAAGAAAAATAATTTATAAATTAAAGATAAATATCATAAAAATAAATATTCCTTTTATTTTTAAATGCTTCAATCATATTTTAATGGAACATGTTTCTTTGAGATCATTTTAGCACTTTAAAAAAGTCAAGCGTATGTTCGCCACAAATAGGAACTTTGAACCTATTGCAACAATTCTTCAAACAACTTACAAGCAAAACACATATGCCACGCGAGACAGATCACCGGCAACTGAGTTGGCGTAAAAAAATAAAAGAGATAGAGAGGAATATTTGTTGGATGGTCATCATTTTGACGAACGTTAGCTTTCTAGGGTTATAAACCTAAATTTTGCATTTTGAACGCAAATGTTGGCTTTATTTAAACGTACATAAATCATGTGTTTTAAAATATAAACACGATTTTTTTACTTCTCCATGAGTCACTGACCACGCAAGCAAATCACTGTACCACTGAGTCGCTGGGCCGCTTATACACCGGGCCGCTTGGTTGCCATTGTACCTCCATTGCACCGTCAAAAAACGTATGGCGCCACCAAAAAGGCTTTCTCCATTTTGAGATTAAAACAATTTAATTACCAAAAGCTAGGACGTCAAGGTTATGACGAGACAAGAAAAAATACTGTGGGGAGGCAAAAACTATTTTTTTTATTTAAAACCAATGGATTTCTGGCTTTAAAAAACACATAGCATGATATTGTACGTGGTGGTGTTGTTTTAATGATTTTTTTTCTATTTCATGTCGATATTTTAGAAAATTATCCCGATTTTTTTCTTGTCTCGACTTAACCTACACGGACGTCCTAGTCGTCTTTTTGTCGCATCTTATGCAAAACCTCCTGTACATGCATTCTCTTGCTTTCAATGTCCGAAACACCCTGTATTAAAATTTCATTTTGTGGCAACTAACTCTACAACAATTATAATAGTGCACAATTCTCAAAACACAAGTAAACCGAAAAAGCTTAGAAGAAACTCAATAAGACAGGAATCAAGAAAGTACAAATTGATTTGAAATCACAGATATAGCTATTCCATTTAGACTTCCTGTGCCATAAAACAGCAATCAATGTCTGTGCGACAAAGCAAAGATCTTTAACTTAATTGATTTTACCATCTAGAGATATACCATAACAAAGTGCTATCGTTTTCAGAATGGAGACTTAATAAAAGGCAAAAATTATTGTTACCTAATTTTGTTACATAATAAATACAAAAAAATCCCTTGGTTTTAATACACGATGCGAATTCCCAGCATCAATAGTCTCTTATATTGCAAAATCAAACGAATGATTCCTATACCTAGACTGTTCAATGGTTCAAATTAATAGCTCCAGTCACAAACTTTGACACCCCTTAAATTCTACCACGATATCTTTACCAGAAGAAAGACAACACAAGACAAGACAACCAATAAATTACACCAGCTTCAACATTTGTGCGGTTCGGTTCGGTTCTTTCACATTTATTATTTCTCTTAAACCAAACTATCCACAAGCCAGCCACCAACCACCTTGCTCAGCCAAACCACAATTTGAAAGTGGAATAATTGATGTCTGCCTAATTTTTACTTATAAACACAGATACACCTTACTACACTCTCTCTTACCACTATTCTGTATAGACGAACTTAACCTAAAACCACACACTTCACTGACTACACCTTCTTGTTTGTGTAGATATTGTCGGGTTTTGGAAGGTCGTGCCGGGGCGTCATCGTGTCGCCCCAATTCCCACACTTGGCCTGCAAGAGTGTAATTTTGTGGCTAAAAACATTCATCGATTTAAACTTAAACAAACCAGAAAATGCATTTTACAAGCTTCTTGGCAACACGTGCAAAAACTGTAAATAACCCTAACAACTTTATACGCGAGCACCATCTAAACACACACACAATACCGTTACATATTTCGAGGAAAACCTCCAAAAATAGCATACCTTTACCACCGACACCGTTAGAATAAGAAATTCTCTAGAAATCCTTACTTAACGTCGTCGCTGTCATCGTCATATAAAATGGAAATAAAAAAGTAAGAGTTCAAGGTGAGGAAAATCTGTCTTATTTATTTCATACAGCCATCGAGAGGAACAGGTCGAAAGTTATTCATTTAAAGCTTTGCAAGATGATGATGATACTGTAAGCCTAAGCCATGGAGCGAGCAATTAAGAACCGTATCTGGATGACACTTTTCATCGTTTCACACAAACACAAGTAAAACGAATAAATTTGCATATTATTTCCATGAATTAATCAGCGGAATTTAGTTTGAGAGATAAACGATCTGACAGATGAATTGTTCCTCATGAATCGTATTTAAATCGTAGGCGTTCCTTAAGGTTCGTAGTTCAAATTCAGAGTGTTACGAGGTTGAATGTTTCTGTTTTATTTTATTTGATAAAAGAGGAAATATTTTAGCAAATCAATAAATCTTATATGTGACTTTGAATTGAGATTATTTGCAGAAAAAAATTGGAATTTTGATTTAACTGAAGTGGGAGTGTTTGTTTTGCGGAACATGAAGGTTTTGTGTATGTATAAGCTTTAGAGGAATAACAGCGATGAAGTTTGACAGTTGTAATCATTATTTAATTCAAGTACAAACGAAATTTAAGGCTAAAGGATTAACAGTAAAGCCTATAGTATGCAGATCGAGGTAAAATTTAAATTAAAAAAAAAAATGCTTGGAAAAGGTCTTGCAAATAATCGAGTCAAGTTTATAAAACTGCTCTTAAATTTTCTCTATCAGCATTTGTTGTTGAGATATTGATGACCAAAGTTAAAAGTCTCTTTTTTTATTCAAGGCCAAAAATAAATTTTTAGAACGGCGAAAAAATATAAAATTAATCATAAAAAACATGGTATCCAACCAAAACATTAAAGAAAATTACTCTTTTCAAAAAAAAAAATGAAAAAAAATATTTTTTGTAAATAAATAAATGTATAAATAAATATACAGGGTGTCCCCTTATTCGTGCTTTTTATTTTGGGGGATAATTGTATGAGAAAAACACTATATCTCCCCCTGAGGCGGGGACGGGCAATTTCTAAAAAAATGGACTTAACACGAACAAAAACAGTGTTATGCTTAAGTTTTTTTAAAAGTAAATATTCCATTGCTTTATTTGCGTTTTAAATCAAGTTCTTTAAATGAATAGTTTTTGAGAAACTAAAATTTCAAAATCAAAATTTTTGAAAAAAAAAAAAAATTGAACTTTTTTTTTGTATTTTTTTTTTATTTTTTGCAAATGTTCACTTTCCTTATTAATTCTTAGTCAAATATTGAAAACTAGATGAAAAATCCCTTTTTTGGGAAGAAGTCGCACATAACACTTTTTTCGAGCTAAATTTTGACATATTCTTCAATTCTCGAATTTCTTCGTGAACTGTCCTTCTATACTCTGTCCAACAAAGATTGTCAGTACATGGAAGATAGGATGTTTGAATCTCAGTTTGGTTCCAGCGTAGTGCATAAGTCTAACGCATATAAAAGCTCTAATAACGATGCCATCTACCATGCATAATAAATACTTTTTTTGATCGTTCAAACTTCAAAAAAAGCATTCATTTTGTAAGTTCTTGCTTACAGAATTAAAATAAAAATGGAATTTAAAGGAATATTTGGAAACAAACTAAATATTTCGGAATATTTTTAATTTGAA
This sequence comes from Epistrophella euchroma, assembly GCA_947049315.1. NCBI lineage: Eukaryota > Metazoa > Arthropoda > Insecta > Diptera > Syrphidae > Epistrophella > Epistrophella euchroma. Next base: position 37,052,257 of record OX346248.1, read on the forward strand.
GAAATTTCCTAACTTGGAAAAATAAAAACAATTTCACCACAAGGGAACAACTCTGTTGGACGCGAAAAAAAAGTGAAACCTCTCCATTCTTTTCTAGTCTGTCTAATCTTCGATGCCGTTCCCACAAATGGTAGTCTTATATCTACAATAACAATAAGAAACTTAACAAAGATAGTACAATAAGTTCTTATATCATCTTTACTTCTAAAGAAAAAGTTTTTAAATCTTTCCTGCTTCAATATTCGTAAATGTTCTATTTTTTCCCCAAAACCAAATTCACTTATTGTACTTCAAAAGCTTTTAGACGAATATCACTCCGAATAAAATTGGTTAAGAAGAAATTTTAATGAAAAATCAATTTAATTGAATTTATTAAAACAAAAAAGTAGTTCCCTGTTAATGCTTAAAATGCATCTCCACTCCAAGGAATTAAGGAATTCGACAGGAGACTGAATTTTTTTTAATTTAATTAATGCGGTATAAATTAAATTTTAAATTCAAATGCATAGCATAATAATTCTTCCCTGAATTATTGCGTTTTTTTTTTCATTTTATATTTTCGAGGAAGAAAAAAAAAATTGAAATAAAAAACAATAGAAATAACTTCAAGACATTTTTAAATAATAATAAATTCGTGTCAAGGATATGCGCACAGAAAAACTTTTATTTAGGTTCATCGCGGAGTTTTTTATATTTTTATTTCTTTCCTCTCAGAGGCGCTAAAGAGGAAAATGTTTTATTAGAAAGAAAATAAAAACTTGACAAGAGGAGTGCTAAAAGTCATTATGAAGACAAAGCAATTGGCCCTGTTTTTTTTCTTTTTTTTTTTTCAAAATTGTTTTTAATATTTTTTTTTTTTTTTTGAAGAGCTAATTGAAAGTTTTTTAAGTTAGAATTTTTCCTTAATAAGATAAAGGAGACAGAAAAAAAAAACTTTATCAGTCGTGTTCATGTTTGTTTTGACGTGGTGGATACTTTTATTAATTAAGCATAATATATTAGGCTGTGAGTGCACTTTATAGTACCTATTGGCCCCGAACGTTTGGCTTCAAAATGCACTGACTTTTTTACGCGGCTAATCTGTAAAGTAATTATTAATTATATTTATCAACAACTGCCCCAAATGTTATACAAATTTATGATTTAAAACTACTTAGCAGGTAACAGAGCAAAGTCACAAACATTAAAAAAAAAAAAAAAGAACTTACTAAAAAATGTATGCATATTAAAAAAAATATTTTTGATTTTTTCTTTTTTTATCAATTTTTTTTAATATTTTAAATTACAATATTATTTGGACTAAAGAAGCACTAGATTGCAAAATTATAGCAAAACTGGTCGGCTTATAGCTATAGGCTAGGAGCCCGCGACAGTTTTTAATGTTTTATTTATTCGTCGATCATAACACTCTGAACGCTTTAATTTTTAAGTGAACATCACAAAAAAGGACCGCTTACAACTAACTAGCGGGACAACGCCTGGTCAGAGCGTTTGAAACATGTAAAAAAAAAGCAAACAAAAATAAACTTATTTTTTCCATTTTGTTTCAATTCTTTTATATCCATGATTAAGTGGATCTCGAAAGCAAGAAGAAGAAGTAGAACAATGGCAGAATCCTTTACCACTGAAACCGACTTCGCTGCAATCAAGGTAAAATAGTAAATATTAAAGTGGACAAAGAGTGTGGACTTGAACCATGGGCAAGGCGCTAACTGAAGTGTTGACGAAGTGGAGTGGTAAAGGAGAAGCGAGTGGCAGTGGATTGGTGAACCAGTGGCTTGGCGATGGAGTGGCGGCGAAGTGATATGAAAGTGATTTAACGAGCACTTCGGTGGCAAACTACTTATGTTGTCACTCATTCATCAGTAAGAATATTAAAGAATATTAATTTACCTACTTAAGTCAATAATCACAAGCATCTTCTACAGTAAAAAAAAATCCACTTCGTCACCACTCGCCCTTGCCACTTGAAAATTAAACATGTTCGAGATATGTGGCAGTAGACTGGCACCACACCACCTGCAAAATATCATGCCACCGCCACTCCACTTTGATGGATGCGTTTTTATTTAATTACATAGGTTTTACAAATTCCACCTGCTACGTAGTTACCACGCCACTACCGCTCCACTTCGTCACCACTTCAGTGAGCCCCTTGCCTTGAATGTCGGTAAAGTAGATTGTTTTTCACTCTGTATTGCTGCGCTAGCTATGAATTGCCAATAAAACGCAGCTATTGTATAGGTACCTATCGGAAGAAGACATTGTAACTTTCTTTTTCAAAACATAAAATACATTCTTGTCGTTAAGTTAAAGTCTTAACTATATGCGAAGGGTTGGTCGTGGGTCTTTAATATTCGGCTCATAAATTACCTACACCTTTACTTTGTAAAAACTTTTAAAAACCATCAAAGCTCCTTCCATCATAAACATTTAAACACTTAGCAATTTGTATGCATATGTATGTTATGGAAATCTCGAAATTGTATATCCTCAATATAATTTCTCAAGGTACTTAAAGCAATTTACAACCTGATATAACGATGCAGCAATGGTTGTTATTGTTGTTCCGTAAAAAGCTATTATCTCTCATGGACACGTTTGCCAAAACTACCCTTCCTCTTATCAATCCTAGTCACCTCAAGAGTAAACTACCTCTCAAGGTTCAACAAACCCACCAAGAGTCCTCACAAAAAAAAAAAACAAGAATCTACATCATGCACTTTATCTTTGCATCCTTTATCTTCCTCGTTCCTTATAGTGCTGCCTCCCTCCTGCTATGTCAGATTGGCAACGTTGCTTATGAAGCTATACGAGATATATCCTTTAACTGTTTACACAATACAACACAATACACTATGTGATATGCAAACACAATTTTAAATGTAAATATATACACATATGTACATACAGATAGACACTCCAACACTCACCTATAAAGCTCTTTCTTTTATTTATCGTTGCTGTAATTTGTGCTGACACACCGAAATCGGCCAATTTTACGTCACCGTATTCTGTTAGCAGGATGTTGGCTCCTTTTATATCACGATGCATTTTACCCATCTGATGCAGGTACTCGAGTCCTTTTAGTGTTTCTCTGCACATGTAGGCAATCTGTTGTTCAGTTAGTGGCCCAGTCACTTGGTAGATGTCCTGAAGGCTTCCACCACCACAATATTCCATGCATATCCAGAGCTTGTCGCGTCGCAGGTAAGAACCATAGTAGGCTATGATGTTCGGATGACGACAATCGCGCATCATTATTATCTCTTGCTGGATGATTTGTATGTCGTCGGTGGGTTCTAGTTTAATGACTTTTATAGCAGCTAATTCGTTGCTTTGCAGACGTTTTGCCTGTATAAAAGAAAAAAAGAAAAAAAAAAGATTAAAATAGAGAAGGTTTATATACAAAATGCAGTGATACACGGTTTAAAATTTATTTTATGCTGGAATGGAAATTATTTTAAAAGTTTGTCTGCTTGGAACGGTTATATGGATTTTGATAAAATTTTAAAATAAAATTAAAATAGAATAAGAGTCTTATGAAAGAACATCATAGAGACGCAGTACCCATGAAAAAAAATATTATTTTAAATGGAATAGATTGGACCACACCTCAGCTGGTCTAACGCTGTAGCTATTGCATCAAGGGTTTGATATCCATGTCCCTGAAGTTAGCACAACAAAGGTTTTATGATAAGATGATAATTAAATGCTAAAGAAATAAAATTTAATGCTATAATTGTTTAAAAAAAAAATTTTTAATTTAAAAAAAAATTAAAAAAAAAAAAAAAAAAAAAAAAAAAAAGATTAAAAAGAAAATTTTGAATTTTTTGCCAAAATCTGCTTTTCTATTTAAGCGCTTATCGAATACGAAATAAATGTTGGTTTATCTAACAAAATTTTTAGATTGACCTTTTTAAATTTTCATTTTTTGAAATCAGGATTTCAAAATTTTGTTTGAGATAATATAATTCAGCATTTAATTCGTATTAAAACCAATTAAATGGAAAAGCAGACCTTAGCAAAAAAAATTCAAGAATTTTTTTAATTTTTTTTATTTAAAATTTTTTTTTTAATTTTTTTTTATTTTTTTAAATTTTTTTTTAATAGTAACAGAATATCGAAAGACGAACTCTCGAAAGGCAAAGCTTCAAAGGACAAAGGTTCGAAAAATAAAGTTTCGAAAAGACAAAGTTTCGGAAGAAAAAGTTACGAAACAAAGGTTCGAAAAATAAAAGGTTCTAAAGTTAAAATTTTTGGAAAAAAAAATCTAAGAATGCTGCGGACAATTTTTTTAAATTAAGATAAAATAGGGATGAGCAGATTTAGATAAAAATACTGCACTGATACACTTACTCGAGAGCAATGCACTATCGACTTTACGCCATAGCGCAATTTGTAATTCTTCTCCGTTTAATGTTAAGGCCGATGAACTTACAAAAAAGACTGAAGCTAATATATTGACACCGGATCATAAAAATGCAGACCAATAATCATAAATATATAGGAACCCCCACCCAGGGTTGCCAGTTTGGGGGTTTTCCCCCAGATTTAGGGGTTTTTTTCATCGTTGGGGGGACAAAATCTTTGGGGATTAATTTTAAAGTTAAATTATTCCAATACCTGCATTTTCCTCTGAAATTGAATATACTATCAAAGAATATCCAATAATTACTGCTCAATTAAATTTTTTTAAATATAAACAATTTTTTTAAATGCTATTTGAATACCAAAGTACTTGTAGGCACATATGTACATGTACATATGAGCTGTGAATACAAAATTGAAAGAAAAAGTTGAAAAAAAAATTAGGGTTTTTTTTTTGTTAAAATCTGGGTTTTTTTTTAATTTTTATGGGGCAACACTGTAACACTTTTTATCTGGCAACACTGCCCCACCGTAAATAATTGCTACTGTAATTTTTCATAAGGGCCAAGGCCCCCCAAAACTATTACCGATTATAGCCGAATACTGGTATATGTATATCCTTCTTTTGATGTTCTTAGAAAAACGTAATTAATTAGCATCTTCATGAGCCGTGCTTGCAATTTTAAAGTAAATCAAAAACCCAAAACGATTTCTCATGAATACATAAGTAGAAAAGGGTTAACAGAATTCAGAAAGTTTTCAATTTTTCACGGGCTTCAATATTTTCAAAATTTTCCCGCCAAATTTTCCAATTTTTGGCTCCATAAAGTGTTTAACTGGTTGAATATGAATCCGCGAGAGAAAAAATTCCTATGAAAAACTGCAGTAGCAATTAATTATGGTTGGGGTTCTTATACCCCACTAAAACTATAAGAACGGCTAATCAGTTTAGAACGTATAGGTATTTCTGATTATTTTTGATGGCAACAATATTTTCAGAAATTTTAAGTTCCACGATAACAAAAATAGGTGTCGGTATGTACTTCAAGTTTTACGGAACTTTAACGGCCATATTCTTGACTTTCTTCAAAACTAGTTTTACCGAAAAACTAGATTTATAGCGGTTTCGAGTTTTGATTTTGTCACAAATTTTTATTACTTTGACGTCTAAATCACAATATTCATACATAGTTTGACATCTAAATCGAATCAATAATTTTTTTTGGGAAACTTAAATTTTGAAACCGCTATAGAACTAGTTTCTCAGTAAAACTAGCTTTGAAGAAAGTCAATAATAAGAACTTGTTAACAAAATTTTAAAAACATAAAAAATAAACGGTTAAATATTTCTCTCAGTGCAGAGGCAAGATGATAAAGTACCCAGGGTTTTATAAAATAACGTTTTCTAGGATAATGGACGGGCATTTTAGGGACATCATATTTCAACTTCAACAATTTAATGGGTCTATCTCTTGGTATATGAATAGGCTGATGGATGCACAGAGTATGTGAAAGTAAATTGAATTTTTTAATATCCCTGACCCAGGATGAGTGATATAATTGAAATTTTCTATGTATGTATAATGTCTATACATTTACTTCAAAATTATGGCAATTTGGATATCATCTAAATTCACCATCATCATCTCTTACACCATACTGTATAATGTATACACGTTTTTTTTTTTTTTAAGAATTTACCAAAGCTTAAAGGAATATTTGATGTGGTTTTTAAAGATACACATTCAATATGAGCTCGTGCTAAATGAATTTCTCCTCAAAAAAAAAAATAAAAAAACATTTAGTTTTTTTTTTCTATCTCACCAATGAATAATGCTTAAATGATTTATTTCAACTCTAGGAGGATAGCATTTTCAGGAGTCCTTTCGAATTCAAATTCATTTTGAAGTATTAGATGAGAAAGAGTGGAATAAAACCGTTCTTATTCTATGTGAATGCAATTTTTTTCTGAGTACCTATCTACAAATACCTTTGGCGAAAAAAAAGAATGTTTTTTAGTCATATGAATAAAAAGAAGAGAACCTGGAATATGTTTTCGTCTTTTTTTTTTGAAATTTAACATCAAAGAATGAGTTTTTCAGTCTATCAATTCCACATTCGTTGGCTTCCTCTTCTGTGTCGACCATTCATCCATCCATCCATCCATCCATACAAAGATGTGTTGTTTGGATTGAAGGTTTTATTTTTTTGAAATTTATTTCTTTTCGATTTGATAAAGGTGAGGATAAACTTTTTCTATGAACATTGGAAAAGCAAACATCCTCTGCGGATGATATTGAGTTGGATAAGTTAATTTTTTTTTTGGCGGAAATCCGCACCAAGCAGTCTTTTATTGAGAAAGTTTATTTTTTTTTTTATTTTTGTATTTTTGGGAAATCAATGTTATTCTTTGTGGGTGTTTTCATTGCAAACATATTTTATTTTTTAAGTAAGCTCGTTCTTTAAATATAAAAAAAAAACGCGATTGGTTCGCACCAACTAGCTTTTTTCGTAACACACGGTTAAGATGTAAGATATGGGATTATTGCTAATACACAAAATATAATAAAATTTAACTCTGTTAGGGAGAACAACAAAAAGGAAAAGGTTCAAAGTACAGGAATATTATATAGCCTTCTGAATAAAAATATATGATTTTTTTAGAGTATTTTTTAGCGACAAAAATTATCAGCCAGATAATTTGGCATAAACTACACTTGTCAAAACAATTAAGGGAACAAAAAAAAATCAATTTTTTTTTGTGTTTTTTGAAGAGCTGTATCTCTGTGAGAAGTGGTCATATTGACCCGCCTGGAAAAAGAATCTAGTTTTAAATGAGGCCCTGAAAAGTTTTTCATAGTTACTAACAAGGGTCTAGCAAGGGTTACAATAGGCATTTGCTAGGCTCTCTCTAGTTATGAACCTTTTTGCCTCGACAGTTAAATCCTGTCTAAGCCCTGACCATTTCCAATTAATCCCAGAAAATAAATTAAATGATTGGTATGAGAATTGGTAACATGACGATGGACATAGCCTATATTATAAAGTTATAAACTTTGTTGGTTTGTATGTAGGGGGTATAGTCTTGAACTACTGAACCGACTCTATACATATCTTTGGGGTGTTGTCTCCATGTTGTGTGTATATAATGAAATAAAAATAAAAATTAGATTATTAAAATATAATTTAATTTTATTATTATAAAGTAAACTTTGAAATTATCACAATATTAATTATTAATTATATAAATTATAAAAGCGACGCGTTTCTGATATGTTTTTTTATAATATTAAAATAACTATAAAATTATAATGAGAGCTTGTGGAGCGAAAGCTTGGAAAACGACGAAGGACAATAAGGTTAATTTACGAAAAAATGAATATTGTTATTAGAGTTTAAAACGATCCTTATTTTATTAATTTTCATAAAATGTTTTCACTAGTTAGTTACTAGCTAGAGCTTCATCAGCACTTAACTTAATAAATATTCTCAGCGAGGCACTAAAGGGGGTCTGTCATATTTTCCTCGTCTAGATTTTTCTTACCGAAAACTACCCAGGGCCTTGTCTAAACTAGCCAAAAACTTGCCATTTTTCCAGCCGGGGAGATGAAACAAAAAGTCTTCTGAAGCTTTATATTTTTTGTATTGAGAAATTTTAGCAAATAATATTTTTAAGGTATCGTTATTGCGCAATCATAAGAAGCAGCACGACACAAAAACTTTATTTTTTTTTTCTTTTTTTGAACATTGACATTTTGTTTGAAAATTTTTTTTGAGCCAATTTAATGTTTTTTTTTTCTCGATAACTTGTTTCAGCTTTAAGGTAGTCTTTTTTGGTCATTCTACAATTTTTTTTCAAAAGAATATCTGGCTTTGAATGAAAAAAAAAAAAACAGACTTTTGCTACCAATATCTTCGCAAGGAATGACGACACTGAAAATTAAAGGGTGATTTTAAAATTCTGCAAGATTTTTCAAAACCTTTATAACAATTATTTTTTTTTTGGCTTCTCATCGTTACATTCATAAAAGGTCAAAAAACGACTTTTTAAACACTTTTTGTAAATTTTTTACTGCTTTACAAATATTGACTGCAGGACTTAATTTGGTATGACATTTTAAAGAACTAAGATTCCTGTAAAATTTCAAGTTAATCCATTGAACCGTTTTCATGTACCGAATGATCAAAGTCGTTAAAACCAATTAAAGGAACAAACATTGTGAAATTGTCATCAAAATTGAAACGAAAACAACAATTTCTGCCCACTTTTTCACAGTTTTGCGTTAGTTATTTAAAATAATTTTGCTTTAAAAGCTGCTAGTTGATATTAAAAAAAAAAAAAAAAAACACTTAGTGCCAAGTTTAATAAAAATCGCTCGGTTGGTTTTTGAAATGTTGAAAAATTAAAGTTTTTATTAAAAATCAAAAAATTATTTTTTTTAAATTTTTTGTTATGCAATAGTAACTTTTCAAAATATTTATTGTTCATAAAAAAAATAATTGATTAAAATCAATTGAACCGTTTTCGAGTAGAGCCAAAATCAAAAAATTCATCTCTTAACAGGGTGTCCCGGCAGTCGGCGATGCAGACGGAAACCATGGGTTGTTAAATATAATTTTTCCTTTTTAGTTTTAAAAGCCAAATTTGTTCTCTTGAAAATATTTGACAAATTTTTTTACCAAAACGGTACATTTAAAATAATTAAAAAAATTAAACAAAACAAAGAAAATCCAAGAAAATTAAAAAATATTTCAATCAAGTTTTCTTAATGGTTTTTCTAATTTGTTTTCTACTTTTTGCTCTTTTCAACACTTACTAGACGCATAGACATAGTTTTATTTTTGTTGGTTTTTACACAAATATACAAATTTTCTTAAATTTCCGTTTTTGTTTTTATTTTGTTAATAATTTTAAATGAATCTTTTAGGTAAAAAGATTTCAAATATTTTTGAAAAAACAAATTGAACTTTCAAAATAAAAAAAGGAAAAATTATACTTAACATGTTTAAAAAAAAAAAATAATAATACTAAAGTAAAAAAAAAAAAAAAAACACCTCAAAATTCCAACAAATGGGTTTTATAGTCAATTGGGGAAAACCGTTACCAGAATAGAATAAAATTGTAGGGTGGGTAAAAGGTCTAAACTGCTCTTTTTAATTAATACATACACACAATTAAAAAATTTAAAAATCGGCTCCAGTTTGGCAAAGTTAGAGTCACTTAAAGAAACGAGATCAAAAATCATAAAAACTGTTAAAAGTCAAAAACGAGAAAATTTCCTCTTAAGTTTTTCTACTTGAAATGACCGCAAGAACTCATGGTTTTCTTCTGTGGCGATGATTTCGGAACACCCTGTATTATATAGTGAAAAACTACAAAATTCTGACGCGTCGCACCGGTTCCAATCCAATGATTTGTAATTTTATTTTTTTGACAAAAAAGAATTTTTTTTTTCAGTAATAAAATATGTGGGTCACTGTGACGTATGTGGAACTTTTTTTTTTTACTATCACAAAAACTTCATTATAGCCATACATAGTTGTGATACTCAAAATAGTTGTGATGGCAGAACTTTTGTAAGCCCTCCTGGCTGTTGGCCAATTCGCTATCTTTTTATTTTCCTTGTTTGCCCAATTTTTTTAAAAGACTTTAATCTATTTTTCATTGTTTTAATTGATTGATCTAGCAATAATTTGTGTGCAACAATAACCCAAGACTGATTCCAGTTTGGTTCACATGAAATTTGTATACCTGTACTAACTACGTAACTCGACCTTAAGTCATTGCTAGGCTTGTATTTAAACTTGCATCCCATGGAGGGTGGTTCACAAATAAGATGAAAAAAAATTGGACGTGTATAAGATTAGGTCAATATGTACAAAAACAATTGTATGGGAAGGGGTTTATCCCCCAACCATTCTGATGGGAGTTTAGTTAGTATCGTACAAATTTTCAAATCCCATTATTTTGCACGTACATACACAGGTATCACAAAAACGCTTCTTTGAGTAATTAAATTTATTAAGTGTATAATTTTGTTTTCAGCACCTTAAAATTAGTCAAGAAAAAAGTGTTCATTCATTTTAAATTTTTTTAATGCTCGAAATTAATCGATTTATTCGTAACTTAAGAATGATGATTATAAATACATAACTACTTCAGCTCCAGATATTATTTGTAGATAAATTTCTATGCATTTATATTTCAATTACAATAAGAGTACCTAGTTGGTTAATTACTAATTACTGAATGCTTTCAAATCAGAGTACAAAAAAAAAATAATTATAAAAAATTATGTAATCCTCCCCGCACCGCATAATTTATCTGTGTTCGCGGAAGCATGAAGTGTACTTATAAAGAAGAAGTTTAATTGACAAACTTTAATGAACATTGAACAAACATAACTAAGTAGTTTCATTATGAGTTTATTTATTTAATTTTTTTTTTATTTAAAGAGGCTTATATTGAAGATTTTTCCTAGAGCAAGTTCAAGGAGTTTTTATATACCTAAATATGTGTGAAACGTTACATACATACATATATGTACACCCACTTCAGATTCACTATGCATGAAAACGAGTGTACTATATATGTCAGCCATACATAAAAGTGTAGAAGAGTATAGATGGGTACACTTACCTACCTACACACATTTAACTACAAGGATAGATAAGGGAAAAATTCCAGGGAATACAAATTAAAATAAAAACAAAATCTCCTTCCCGCATGTGGAAATTTCAATTTAGCTTTTTCAATTTTATTTTATTTATTTTATTTTTCCACTCTGTCAGGATATCACATCGGATAATGATGGTGAATGGCGGTTTAAAATGTTAACACAAATTATTCCAGTCTACTTCCTAGCATCCTTCTTCATTCGTTTCTATGGAAAAATATAAAAAAAAGTCGATGCGTTTTTTTCATTGCTAGACAAAGTTTGTTTTTGTGGATTTTTCTTGTATCGTATCTTTTTTTGCCTCAAGGGTGTGCTGTTATACATGAGCATTTCAATTGCGCTTATACACTTTGGATTTGGATTAAAATATATTCATGTAAAAATACAATCAGGTAAAGACAAATTTGGCAAAACAAATCCATATTTAATGTACTGCAAATTATGGAAGTGGGAAAAATTAGAAACAATATATTGTTTGATTCAGAAATAAAGAGCTATCGGTGAATTTTTCTTCTCAACCAAGACAAAAAATAATAAATTGAAAAAGAAACTACTTTTTTTTTAAACTACATTATCGCAGTTAAAATTTTAACTATACGATTGTATCAGATTTATAATGTATCTAAGGTAATACAGTTCTCCCTCGATAATGTGAATTTTTAATAATGTTAATTTCTCTTAAATGTGAATCGCCAAAACTTAACATTGTCATCTCTATAATGTTAAGTTTCGAAATTTTCGGACTCTAAAATGTGAATTTCTTTGGAACATTTTTTATATTTTCCTTTTTTTCTTTTGTTAGCTTTGCGTGCGGTATAAAAATTTGTATAGACTGATATTTTTCTAGACATACTTCAAGGTTTTGAATGTAGCTGCATTCAAGAGAGTGTCTCCTGCCAGTTGTGTAGGTAAATTTTGTTGTATTTAAGCACTGAAAAAAAGCTCCAGTAATGTGAATCCCTCTAAAATCCGAAAACGTCTTGTTTTAATTGGTTCACATTATCGAGAGACTACTGTAATGAGTTGCAATAGCCGAAAAACAGGAAGTTTTTTTTCTCACGGAAACTACTTCTCATAGCTAAAAATCCTCCAAGGCACTCTTCTCTTGTCATGGAAAAGTACCCTACACCTGAGCCGTTCGGGTTCAGCAATAAACTGTAGGTCCCTTCCATTCCAGCAAACGCACGCGCAAGAATCGTTGGAAGTTGTAAGTCACTAGGCCCTGGTCCTTCATGAGCTGTCGTGCCAACAAATTAATTTTTATTCTATGAGTTCAAAGCATTAGTTAGAAGGAATAAAAGAATAGGAAACCCACTGTACATGTACAGTGTACACACAGTACAAATGTACATAATTATATTTAACTTTTTTTTTTTGCATATATACATATTCAAATAGGGAGTAGCTTTTGAACTATCTGAGGGAAGATTTTCACAGAAACAGCTTATAACCTTGGAAATACTCTGCACAATTTTTCTTAAAGTATCAATTTAATTTTTTCAAAAAAAAATTGGCATAATATGGAACCTTCTAATTGAACAAGTTCAATGCTAAATGAAGAGATAAGGAGATGACATAAGGATTATGGTGGGAATTGAAGTTAAAAAATTCTTAGCCAACCAAATCGTTCGACTTTGAAAATTTTAAATAAAATTACGAAATTCTCTAGCTGTCTGTTGGATGATGGTTGGCAATCGGTTAAGCAGGCAGATTTGATGAAGTTTTTGAGATTCCTTGATTCCCAAAGTCTGGATTAACTGAAGAAGCAGTTTTTTCAGTAGAAAATTTATGCGGATCGACCTAACAAACTTGGGGAATAAACCATCAAATTTGACGAATTAACTCGGGTTTAAATTTAATATCTTATAGAAAAACTTGGCCTTAGTAGAAGATCCGCCATAGGACGCTCTATCCTCACCTAAATACCTTGCCTTCGTCTCAGTCAGCTTAATTTGTTTTTTTTTAATTTTATAATTTTATTTATACAGGGTGATCGGTATAAGATGCATACCAAACTGCTGGAGCGAGTAGGTTAAGTTAAGACAAGAAAAAAATCGTATGGGAGGGGGGGGGGGTCTATTTCCCCCCGTTTAGGCAGGAGGGGCAATTTTCTAAAAAATTGACTTAAAACAGAAAAAAAATATTTAAAAACAACGGTACAACTTAAAATGCAATGATGTACCTTTTTTAAAAATGGCATACTAAAATGTCAAGGAATTTTGTTACCCTTATTCAGATCCCTGGGATCATTGTAAGGAAAGAAATTGTATGCGGGAAAAAATTATTTTTTTTTTTTTTCAATAATTCTGACTTTGAAATTTAATTTCTCAAAAACTATTTACTTAAGAAAAATCACTGTATTCAGCTTTCATTAATTTTTAATACTTTTTTTTTACTACTTTTTCAATTTTAAGTCCTTCAAAAATTTTTCACCCATACAATTTTTTTCTTAGAATGCTCCCAGGAAATCAGCTTCTAAAATATAGTGCTAAATAAAGTGCACGAATTAAAGGAAAACCGCTCCATCGAACAGCGTATCGGAGACCGAAAAGCAGAACGAAATTTTTCGTGTATGATTTCATTGTGTCATTTTAATATGAGATTTTTCAGACTGTAGGAATAGGACCCCATATATGGGATATTCGTAAAAAAAGAATACAATCTTAAAGGTCAGTAGTTGGTCATAACGTCAAGAAGTTTCAGAAATTGGTCAGGCTTAGAAAATTTTTAATCCAGGGATAAAGTTTTTCAAGGTCACCCGCCATTTTTGGCACCTCATTTATGGGATATTCGCAAAAAAGTATACCATTTGACGGGCTACTGGACAGTGATATAAGGTCAGGTAATTTCGGTTATTGGTCAAGAATAGGTTTTTTTTAAATAATTTTTTAAAGTTTTTTCAAGGTCATTACAAGGTCACGTGAATTTTTAGCACCTCATTTATGGGATATTCGAAAAAAGTATACACCATCTGAAAGGTTACTTAACCCTTAAAAAAGGTCAGGCCGTTTCAGAAATTGGTCAGCTGTAGATTTTTAGTTATGAATTTAACAAAAAAAAAAAAGAAAGGTCATTGACCTTTACCTTGAATCTTTTTTTTTTTATAAAAATTATAAAAAACAATCTATGCCTGACCAATTTCTGAAACTAGCTGACCTTTTAAAAAGATTCAGTAAACTCTTAGATGGCATAATTTTTTTTTAAATTCACAAATGAAATGCTAAAATTCCCTACGACATTGAAAAAAAAATAAATTTTAAAAATTCATAAAAAAAAAGCATACCAAAAAAAGCTGACCAATTTCGGAAACCATCTGACCTTTTATGGGGATTAAGTAACCTTTCAGGTGGTATATATTATTTTCAAATATCAAATAAATGAGGTCCTAAATTGTCATTTGACCTTGAACAAAACTATTAAGATTCATTAAAAAAAATCTAAGGCTGACCAATTTTCGAAAATATGACCACTTACTGACCTTTTAGATAACATACTTTTTTGCCAATCCACAGCCGATTTTTCGTTTAGAAGAAAAACACGAATGATGATTATTTTAAAACTTTAAGCTCGTCTGGCAGGCCCTTGCCCATTAATATGTATGGCATGTTTTTTTTAATGCCTAAGACTGCATAAATTTAAATATATCCAAAAACCAACATTGTAGGAGATAGTTAATTTTAACCATTGTTTTGCGTTTTAAAAAATCTGGATGGCAACCATGCATTCTTGGTAATCTTGAAAGGCTTAATTTTCTTACTTAAATAGTCCCAAATAAATCAAATAAAAACTTTTAACCTTGTACCGAGAGAGGCTGGTGTGCTCTTCTGCTATGACCTTCGAACAAAAGGAAGCAATAATTATGACAATTCAGCAAGTATCTACAGAATTCCAAATTTACTACCTACTTTGGCAATTTTAAGTCTTCATCAAATTTATTAGAACTTTCTTAAACAAAATATTTCCTTTTTGTTTAGGCAAAGATATACCGTCTCGACAGGGCGGTTTGGTATTTTTCATTTATTTATAATTTTTATCTCATTTGACAGAAACAGTTTGATAGATTGTACTCACTGTTTTTTAATAAAACGATGAAAGGACTTGAGCAGTTAAATTAATTTTCAGTCAATCGCCTTAGTGATTGATGATGCTGAATTTGGCTTTAATTGGAAATTGGCAATCAGCGGATGAGTGTGCTGTTTGAGTTTCAATTAATTTCGTTTTAATAGTTCGGTAGCCAAGTGCCTTCCCTTTCGAAAACGTGTCGATATTGATGCGTGTTTACCGCATACAATTTGGCGGAGAATGTGCAAATAAATCAATGAAATTAAAGTGTTTATCCCCAGATTCGAGAATTATTCATGGATGAGATGGTGGATTAACAACATATGTATGTATGTAGGTAGGCATGTATCGTATATTAACAACAAATTTGTTTTTGATTTGATAGCTTTTTAACGAACTCTCTAGTACATTATTGTTTAACTAGCAGGCCCGTGCTCGCCTTGCTTCGTATGTTTAAATAACTTAATGATTTTTTTTGATATTTTTATATTTCATTATCTGACATTTTAAACAATTTATCACTTTTTTTTTATATTTTGATTGTTTTTTATTGGTAAACTGTTGTAGATTTTGAAAACAAAAGTAGCCTATGTCCATCCTCATGTTTCAAGCTCTCGCTCTACCAATTTTCACTACAATCAATTACAAAGGTATTTTCAGAGATTAAGAGGAACAAACAGACAGACAAACAAACTTTCACGCATTTATAATATTAATAGGATTTAAATTATTTCAACAATATGACCAATTTTTAAATTAAAGAATTTAAGGGACACAAAAGCTTGAACAAAATTTCACCGCCCTCTCAACCTTAAATGAAACAAATGTCGGTGTCCCATAAATATTCATCTACGACAACTCTGATTTATCCTTGCACATAAAACTAACTATAAATGTCGGAGACAAAAAAGACAAGTTTAACTCTTTTAATTGATTTCAATGAGCTCAAAGACCTCAAGCGACAGTTTCAATTTAATCGTTTTTTGTTTTTTTTTTTCTTACTTGAAAAAAGAAAATCCAAAAAACCTACGCCCATTTCTTTCATAGTCCACTATAGCGCAATGGAGCTAAAAATTTATTATTTATTTTTTGTCTTCCCACTACAACAATTGCTGCTCGGCTGAGTGAGTTCGTTTGCCATTTAATTGAATTTTGTTTTTATTTATCCACCCCGCCCTATCTTGTCGTTGAACTTACATTTTGTTTTGATAAAGCTTTTCTTAAGTGATTCAATTTCTTAGGTAATTATTAAGTGATTAAGCCACACTGAAATGAGATAGAAACAATAAGTAAATTTGATTTTAATTTTTGATTTTTGAAAAGATTTTGACAAAATCTTAAATTCAGACATTATTTCTTTAATCATGGTGGCGCTACAAACTGGTTATGGGCCTGGGCCTAAATCAACAAACTCCCCCACCAAGCTTCGAAGTTTCGAACCAAGTATTAAATCCAAAAAATATTATTATTCGCACTTAAAAGTAAAAAATTTTACCAAAATCGGTTAAGCCGTTAACGACACGGCAACAAAAATATGCACGACTAGATTGAACGAGCTTGCTCTTGTACTTAAAACCTTTAACATTAGAAAAGTCGAAAATATTAGAAATATTAATTTTATGTTTGATTTTTTTAAATTACAATACAAGACACTTTTAAATGCAATATTGTCTTGTGTACTCAAAGGTACCCGATTGCAAAATTACAAGAAAATCGGTCTATACACATTCAGAAAAAACATCAAATCCCTTTTTGCCCACACTGTATAGGTTGAGTCGAGACAAGAAAGAAATCCTATGGGAGGGGGTCTAATTCCTCTTATTGATTATTAGAAACAAAAATATTACTAAAGAACGTAAAATTATGAACAAAATTACACCAGTCAAAAAATTAAGGGAACAAAAAACACAAGCCAAATATTTTAATTTTTTTTTTTATTTTTGAAGAGTGTCTTTTTTTTTTAAATTTTCTTTGAACCAATTAAATGAATTCATTCTGTAGGTTGTTTATTTGTTTTTATGTCTTCTTTTTTCGTCGTTGTAAGTGTTTTTTTTTAGAAGAAAATCTGGCTTTGAATACAAAAAATAGACTTTTGACTTCGATTACCTGTAACTGTAACTAATTTTCAATAAGATCCTTTCTTTTAAAATTTTATTACAATTATTTTTTTTTTGGCCCCTCACCTTAAAATAAAGAAAAGGTAAAAAAAACTACTTTTTAAAGACTTTTAGTAAGCCTCTCACTGCTTTACAAATATTGATTGCAGAACTTAATTTGGTAAGACAATTTAAAGAAATTTAGACCACCAATTTGTATCTCCTTTTTCACAGTTTTGCATTAGTTACAATACTGATAACATTTTTGCTAGTGCAATAGGCTTAAGAATGTTTTTGATTCATCTTAAGACGATCACTTTTCACAGAGAGTTTTGACTAAAAAAAAATTTTATTATTTTTTCAAAAATTTAAGTTTGAAAATTAATTTTTTTTAAAAACTGATATCTGAAATAATTTGAATTAAAAACAAAATAAAAGAACGATCTTCAGGGCTTTAAAAAAAAGTGTAGCATGTCATTGTAAGTAATGCCGTTGTTTTTTAATGATTTTTTTTTATTTTAAGTCGATTTTTTTAGAAAATTGCCCCTCCCGCCTAAACGGAGCGAAAAGACTTCTCCCGTACGATTTTTTTTTTGTCTCGACTCAGCCTATACACTCAAGCTTTTTGTCACACCTTAGGTGAATCACTCTATATTAACAAAATAAAAAAATTTATTTTCAAAATTGGTTTTTCAGAAAAAAAAAGGCCAAGCTTCGAAAATTTTCCACAAAGCTAAATTTTAGAATTTTAAGCAGTTCCTACAATAGTGCCCTCAATATTTGGACCTGGGATAATTTTTTTTGAAAGTATCTCGCATTTTTTATGAAATGTTGGATCTTGTGAATAAAAAAAAGCTAAAACTTGGATTTTTGAGTAAAAGCTGAGTTTTACGTGAATAAAAAATAGCTTTGGCTATCTAGTTAAAGATCCTTTCTGGTAATAGCTATTTTAAAATAGCCAAAGCTAAATTTATTTAGTTTTAGCTTGTTTTTCCAGCTGAAACTTCAATTTGTGTGAACAAAAATAGCTTAAGCTATAATAATATAGTGAAAGCTATAAAAATTTTGTTTTTTTTTTCATTATTCTATTCAGTCTTAGTGCGAATATGGCCGACTTTATACGCGTAAGACAACAAACGTTCGGAAATCAGTGATGATGACTTTCTTAGTAAGTTTCGGTTTTCAAAAGAAAATGTGCAGTGGCTTTCTAATTACTTTTCAAGGGATTCAACAGAGCGTAGAGGAGGGTCGTATTAACCTCTGAGCAGATGATGCAGATATTTTTGATATACCTGAGTTTAATTTCTTTTTTATATTGGTTACAAGTTGGGAGGTTGTTGACTAGATGAACGGGAGTATCCAAAAAATTAGATAATTTAACACTCTTTTTCGAGTAGCTGAATTTTTGCCACAAAGCTGTAACCTGGTTTTATTAAAATTAAATATTAAAAAAAAAAACAAAGATTAATCAAAATCATAAGATTCGTTTTGCGAACATTAAAAAATACTCAAACTATTTTATTGCAGCTACACAGTCTACATGAACTATAGTACAGTAAAATCAAAAAAAAATAAACCAAATCGGTCCACGCCTTTAATCTCGAGCTGAAGGACGATAAACGATATGATAAAACATTTTTTGCACGTAACCAATATTTATCCTATAGAGCAGATTAAAAAACATCACAACATGTTGCACTTGCACTCCAGTATTTATAATGTATAAAACAGTTTAATCTAAAGCTACTTAAGTTAAAACATGTGAATAAACAAACAAAAGCTAAAATTATAAAGCTAAAGCTAGAATTTTCTAGCTGAAGCTATTTAGAGAAATCTTTTTTTTTATTCACATGAAATAAATCTTTAGCTAGAACTATACTGTTTTAGCTACTAGTAAAAGCTATGATTAGTTAGCTTTAGCTACTTACAAAAAAAGCTTTTACTTTTTTTTTATTCACAAGACCCCTTAAGTCGAAAACTGAAACTGATAAAATATTATACCTAAAACAAAAATTAACACTTTTTGTTGGCCCCACAAAATCAATTTTTTTTAGAATAGATTCTTAAATATAACTCCGTTAAACTATTTATTATTTAAATTTTTCACTATAAATCCATATTAGGTAATCATTCCCATCAAGGCTAAAAATTTCAGACTTCTAAGCCCATCGTCATTAATTTGTATGCACAGTAATTTATCTAAACTTATTTCTCTTTTGTAAAGCTTACTCACTCAACTCAACAACAGCTTTAAAGTGCCGAAATAATGAGTGTCCCTAACCTAATAAATTTAATTATATATTTTTTTTTTGTAATTGGTATTCTTCTTAAGGTGAAATATTAGAAATTAAAAAGTTGAATTTAATAGGGAAGCGTGACATAAAGATTTAGTTTTTAATTTATGTACTAAAACACTTTGAGTTATTTTTTTTTTAATGGAGAAGAAGCAATAACGTTCCAACACCAGCACCATAATTACACGTTACAAGAACTATGTTTATTCTTCTTTAAAGTTATGTATAGCAGCTACACCTTATCTCATTAAATGATCATGGGACAGCAGCAAAGAGAATAAATTGTGTGTGTTTAAATTTCTATTACAAAATTACATTACAATTATGCATAAAGGAAGGAAGGTTTGTGTCTTTTCTATAAAAACCAACTACATAGGTACCTTCTATGCCTGATGGTTGAAGGCTAATTACAAGAATCATACATTTGCAACAAATGGGATTAGAAGTTAACATCTGCTGGTCTCATTCTATATTCCTCCACATCGGTAACCTTACCTGACACGACACAGTCCCTTATATTTAAAAACGTTAAAATAATACCTTTTTCCCAAGCTTAAGCCAGAACACAGCTAGTGTCATAAATTTATTTATTTTTTACGAAAAAAAAAAAAGAAGTAAAACACAGGTTTTACGTTCACCATGGTCTATGAATATAAATAAGATATGAAAACTTGTTGGTATCTCTCTCTCTCTAGAAATGAGAGAGACAAAAAACAAAATGAACCAAATAAAACGAAAACATCAAACCCAAAGAATTAGAAATGGATTTTATTTAGTTGGGTTGTGGTGGTTTTTATTCGATTGTGACTTCGAGGGTGGAATTAGTGAGGCGTATCTACCAAAGTATATTTAAGTAAAAACAGAAGTTTATAAATAAATTATGAACATTAAGTAAATAAACAAGTTCATTGCCTCATACAAAACTCGAAAGTAACATAAGGAGGGTATTTCCGCTACACTAGCCTGATGCGAAACAATCTAAAATAAATTCAAATCTTTATTGGAATATTGACCTTAGAAGTCTTAGGTATAGTTTTGTTTTAATTTTTAAAACAAGTCGCAGATAATCCATTAAATGGAGTGGAATGAAGAATAGAACCATATTTTGTCCTCTCTTAAACCCTTTCTTGACCAATAGCTCAGGAAAATTAGATATCCAGTTCGATAAAGCTGTAAAGCTAAAATTTTATGTGTTAAGTATGAAAGTATCCAAAATGTTGACCTTGGACTGGGGGATTTTAGTTTTCGTTTATAAATGGTTTTTTTTTTTCTTTTGGAAAATGTTACAAAAATTCTAACTTGTGAAATTCTACACTTTTTAACATTTTTTTTTCACAAGAGCGATAATACTTTAAGAAAAAAAAATTATTAATATTGAAACATTTGTGAACGTTTTTCTTAAAATCTAGAAAATTATATAAGCTGCAATTTTGGCATTCGCACTAAAAATATTTTACAAAAAACCGAATTAGACCTCAGTTTACCCTTACAAAAATGTTATAAATTGTGGGCAGTAGAGGCGTCTAGTATTTTTTTGTACTTGCTACAAAAAAGAAAAGCTTAATAACATTTTTCCTGAGGTTGGACAAACGATTTTTTTTTTGCCTGGACAAACGAATGCGACATTTTGAGGTCGGGATTCTGGCGTCAAACTGCTAAAATTTGGCAATATGTATATTTAATTCTTGCAAACTAAAAGCTCAAAAATTATAATATCACAGTGAAATAAAATATTTATTAATTCACGCACGCAAACTTTTTGCATTTGCAGAATTTGAAACTTGTGAAGATTGAAAAATTGTGAAATTTTAAAAGTTGTTAAATTTGAGAAATTGCGAAATTTTGAAATAATGCGAAATTTGATAAATTGCGAAATTTAAAAAATTGAGAAATTCTTAAAATTGCGAAATTTGAAAAATTGTGAAATTTGTAGAAATTGCAAAATTTGTAAAAATTGCAAAATTTGTAAAAAACAAAAAAGTGAAATTTGTAAAAATTGCGAAATTTGTAAAAATTGTGAAATTTGTAAAAATTGCAAAATTTGTAAAAAAAAAAAAGGGAAATTTGTAAAAATTGCGAAATTTGTAAAAATTGTGAAATTTGTAAAAATTGCGAAATTTGTAAAAATTGCGAAATTTGTAAAAATTGCGAAATTTGTAAAAATTGCGAAATTTGTAAAAATTGCGAAATTTGTAAAAATTGCGAAATTTGTAAAAATTGCGAAGAATTGCTTAATTTGAAAAAAAAATGCGAAATATGAAAAAATGCGGTATATGAAAAATTCCTAAATTAGAAAAAATGCAAAATAAGGAAAGTCGCAAAAATTTCATTATTAGGGGTCTTGTTTTTATTCTTCTTCCAAATTAATCGTGAAAACGGGACTGTTTAAACTATCTGAGATCAGTGTATGTTGATTTAAAAAAAAAAAAATATGACACACGAAAAAAAAATGTAATATGTTCAAATTTTGCATTAAATTTTTTTATCAAGTCTGGGAAATTAAGAAAGTTTTTTACTTTACCGAAAGGCAAAATGTCTTACATCGCATGAAAAATATAGATGACCTAATCGCAAGTCACACCTGTAACGCAACTGAAATTGATTCTTAAACTTAGCAGCGTTATTAAATTTGGTAAAATGTACCACCTAATGTTTTTAATTGACATCACACGTGCGGCTAGATTACACCAGTTTTTTTATTTTTTCATTATTTTAAAATATTTTTTGAATAATTTACAAAATCATGAATACCAGCGACAAATATCAATGAAAAAACGCCTATTCTATATTTTTATATTTTTTTTTTTTAGAAATTCACATTTTTTGTTTGTTTTGTGATACATACATTCCCACTAACCGATAGTCAGAAAATTTGAAATGGTAGTCCTCCCTCTGGCTGGGGTAAGTGCAATAAAAGAGAATCCTTAGAGGATTCCATGCAATTATAATTACAAAAGTTTTGTCGTTTTAATTTTTTGTTTTTCTTTTATTAATTTTATCATTCATTTAAGGAAAATTCCAAATGCTTGTTATTGCTTGTGCTTAAAATTTTATTTTAACCTCTGAACCACAACAAAATCTTCATTATCAAACTCTTTACATAAAAGCAAGAGAGGCTCGTTTGTAGCCCTTAAATTCCGGCCGATTAAAAAGGGCAAAATGTGGTGCTTAAATTCTTGCTGAGTACATTTCTACACAAACATATGTAGGTATACATTATAATGTTATTGTATTAAAAGCGAATTTACCCATATCTCTCCCTAAAGTATAATTGCGCCATATCAAAACTAAGTATATTTCCTAATGGAATACTTTGTTTATCTGTCGTCTGTCTGACTGAGAAAACATCAGCATCAGCTTTGGCAAGCTGATTGTAACACCGATGAAGGCGCAGTATTCTTCGCAGACATTACGTTTTCTATTAAAAAAAAAAAAAAATAGAAACAGAAACAGAAAAAAATATGGAAATAAAAAACGTGTAAACAGCAGCCCGCCACGCCACCGTCAAAAATCTTCGGCATGTGTTGCCGGTTCTACTATATATCATATCATCACTGCCATTATTTTCGTTTCAATTTTTATAGCTTGAGGTCCTTAAGTCTGCCACCCCACCACCCATCCACAGCTCCTTCGCTACACCTTGGGGCCGCACAACGGCCGACCGCAGCAGAAGTGCCTTCAGAGAAATGCTCTCGAATTTATATTAAGAGTCTGCAGTTTGTTTAATGCGAAATGGTTTATGCACATGGGAATCGGAATCGAGATCAGGAATGTATAGAACTGAATGCGGGTATTGTTTTAAAAAAGAGAAGACTCTTGCGCCTCTGTGATGATGTGTACGGCTCCGGATCGCTGTACAATGCACGTATAGCTGTAGTTGATGATTATGATGATGATGATGATGCCTTCAGCTATTGCCGGCCGCAGCCGCTGGGCTTGTGCTACGCGGTGTTTATCGTTGTCTTTATGATTTTTAATTTATAAATTTGCACATTCCTGGGGCTGAGCTCGGAGGAAATTAGATTGCAGAGTTGTTCTTGTATTATTTGCTTGTTCGTGTGCCGGTGCTAATGTTGGTATGGTGTGTCAATGACCTACGATGGAACTTAAGGGAATATAAGAATCAAATAGGGAAGAGATTTGTTTCATTTTAGAACACCTTATTAAAGCATGATTAATATATTTTTTTTTTCTTATACCTATTGCATGATTTTTTGATATTTCTAAACAGTTTCAGAATTAAGAAATTCAAAAAAATTCAAACTATGTACATATAAATCGCAATGGGCTAACAGTGGTGTGTTATATTCAAGGTCACATTTAATTTAATAACTTCGCAATATCGGTGAATATTTTTATTTTTTTTCACTAAAATAATATAAAACTTCGAATCGAATACAAATTAGTTTTAAATTATTTTATAATAATTCCAACCGGACTACATTATCTACGTACAAATGCACATATTTGAATAGAAGAGATGCCAAAAATGAATACAAATCATTGCAAATGTACAAGTTGGGGAGAAAAAAAATAAGTATAAGAAAGAAAAAAAAATTGTTTGTGAAAGATTAAAATTTTTTACTTCCGAAAAATATTAGGTGTGTTTTATTGGAAAAGCTATCCATAGTACAGTACGATTTAACAGGCATTACAAATACAACATCGTCAGTATAATTACAGCCGATAAAAAGCTAAAGTACAATCCTACTGTGGACAGATTTTTGACGTTTATTCGAGTCTTGAATTTGATTTTGTTAGTTTTTTTCTTAGATGTTGGTACGATTGGTAGGTTGAATTGTATCTCGATTGATGTGTGCATGAAGTAGTGATAGTTGTTATTATTTTCGATTGGACAAAAAAATCGATCTTTTTCATACACATTTTTTTTTTTTTTTGATCAGTTTATTTTTTCAAGATCTCAGGAAACTCCCTATTTCCATTAATATTAAAGCTGTTCCTCACAAAAGTTTCTCACTTTTTCTATCAAAGAGCGAGAATGAAGCTTTTTGCCCTTGTTACTCAATTATTTTCTGTCGCAGGAAAAAAATTAGAAGAAAAGAAATGGAAAGTTCTAAAATTTTTAAGTTCTCTATGAAGTGTCCAGCTTTCCACCTATTGCATCAATTTTTTTCCCTCTCTGTCACATACATACATTATAGTTGATCAACTTCAACAAATTTATTTTCCCTAAAATTGACCTGAATCTTTAAAATGAAACGGTGATTACAGAAAAATTATCAGAAATTCAAACATGTTTCCATCATTGTTTAATCCATAGATGAAAAATGTTTTTTTTTGAATGCGTTTCTCTTTTCTCTTCAAAATATAAGAAAAATAAGAGAATTGCGCCGACTGCACATAGTGTGCATGCGTATTAGCTTCAGGGGAAATGGTGAAAGTACTGCCACACCACACTATCCCTTGATTGAAATTGGGTTTTGAGTATAACACTTAAGGCTGTTTCACAATGCGACGAGAAAACGAGACGTCAGCGTGACGAGATCTCTTCACGGTTGTTCTCTCTTTAAAACGAGTTTTAAACAACGAAAAAATACATAATAAAGTATTTCTCGTCGTCACGTTGCGTCTTTTTTTTCATTTTTTCGAACTTTATGACGTGACGAGACGACGAGAAATGCTTTATTATGCATTATTTCAATGTTTAAAATTCTTTTTTAAGAGAGAGAAACTACGAAGAGATCTCGTCACGCTGACGTCTCGTTTTCCCGTCGCATTGTGAAACAGCCTTAACACATGCCAATAAAAAGTGCGTTGTAAAAATTCTGTTCAAAATATGTCAAAAGTCATAAACAAGCAACACATGTTTTTACTTTCGGTTCCTGGATGAGAATGGCATGAAGTAAGAGTGGTAA
The DNA here is from genome assembly GCA_947049315.1 of Epistrophella euchroma. NCBI lineage: Eukaryota > Metazoa > Arthropoda > Insecta > Diptera > Syrphidae > Epistrophella > Epistrophella euchroma. The sequence continues at coordinate 37,077,633 of OX346248.1, forward strand.
ACAAAAACTCCCCGGTCAATGATTCAAGAAGATTTTTATGACATTCCTCTTCACACTGCGTTACGTATGTTTGCGTTCAACCAATATAATTTAAAAGGAAAATAAAGAAAATCTCAAACGATTTTATTTCATCGTGCGAAAGTTACAAGAGATTTTTAAGGAAATTAAAAGAAAACGTCAAAAAAAAAATCTCCAACAATTTGTTTCTTTTTGTAAAAGGCGACAAACAACGAAATTTTATTTGGACTACAGTCTACGAACAAGCCCCTTTGTCTTGTGTTTACATTTTTTTTCTGGTGTTTTACTTTTTGGTGCAATTTGTCACTTGACTCGCACAATTTACGCAAAACGTGCAATTATTTCATGAATTATTTTATAAAAACTAACTTTTAAGGCTTTTTTTATTACCATATCATCTTGAAAATTGTCCATTTTAATTTAACTAGTATCGTCCTGTGTCGAAATTCGACACTTTTTTTTTTAAAATATGCACAGTGTTCGACAATACAAAAACAAAAATGAACGACAGTGTGTAAATGCGTGTCTCAAGTATATATATTGTGGCTTTCCAACCATATACAATTTATCGAAATCGGTCAAATACTTTTTGAGATATAAAAAAATAAAAAATTTATTTAAGCCTATTTAGAGATTTTTATTTCGACACAATTTCTAATAGTACCAAATGTGAAATATAAAAACCAAGCTACTGCCGATGCATTTCATTGGGAGTTTCTTACTATACTATGTATAGATTTTCAATTAAACACGCCTATTATATATGTAATTTCTATCCAAAAAAAATAATCCAACTTGAAAACAGAAGCTCACTTCAGTGCTATTTGGGTCTCTGAGCTAGGTTTTTGCTCGGGGCTACCATTTATACCTATACCTGAAAACAGAAATTTGATGATCCTAGTAATATTAATATATTTAGAAATGATGTTCGGTAATAGTTTGACAAACAAAACAAAAAAAAATACACTTTTGCGATTTACAGCTTCTGCTTCGGATTTACAGCTTATATACTGGCAGTCAGCGGCAATGAAATATTCACAGAATTTCCCATACATTCTCTGATATGCAATGATTGAGACAAATCGATTTGACAGTATTGTTGTCATTTGTTCTTTTTATTTTTAGGCGTTTTTCTTTTTTGGTTCTGAGCAGTTCAGAGTTTTGTTTTTTTTTTTTGAGTTTAGAGCGCTCAGAGCTTGGAGTTTGTGTTTCTTTTTTTCGTTCAGAGCGTGCTCCATGAGCTCGGAATAAAATAACCGAGTTGACGGAGTAAAAAAACTTAGCGCGGCCAACTTCATACAGTTTCCATGCAATTTGACAAATAATATGACAATTGAGTGCTCAGTTGTATTTCATAATTAAATCGGAGTTCTCTGAACATACCCCGAGTTCGTAAAAGTAATTGCGAAAAAATGGTAGTAGTTATGTACATTTTGGTCAAAATTTGATTTCAATACTGAGAGCAAACATCAGCGCTTCTAAAACAGTGAACTCAATTTAAAACAGACTACATTTGCCTGCAGAAATGCGACTTGAATGTGGCAGTGTTGCCGAAGTTTTACTTTTACGAACTCGACCATACTCTGCTCAGAGTTTACTCCGTTCGCTCAGAGTCTACTCAATGCTCTGCTCTGAACAAACTCTGAACTAAAAAAGAAAAACGCCTTTTGTTTACATTTATATTCGAGTATTTTTTGTGTATTTGGATATCTTTCTAGATTAATATTTTGTTTATTTTTTTTTTTAAGTGAATCTTTTCGATATTTTAATAGTTATTCTGCTTATTGCGGCGGCGGAGACAAATCCAACAAATCAAAGATTATCAAAATCGGTCCAGCCGTTCTTGAAATATAAATGGTGTAACTACTTTGTTTTTTTTTTTATTAATATAGAAGATGTGAAAGTTTGTTTGTCTGTCTGTTTTTTCCTCTTAATCTCAGAAAATACCTAAGTTATTGTAATGAGAATTGGTAGAGCGAGAGCTTGGAACATAAGGATAGACATTGGCTAATTTTTGTTTTCATTCTTAGACGAATTTACAAAAAATAACTAAAAATACAAAAAAAAAGTGATTTAAATGAAAAATTAAAAAGTTTTTAACGAATTCGAAGCAAGCCAAGTTAAAAGATGAGTTGACCCCGCAAATCTGTCTATCCGTAACTTCATCTTCAGCTAATATCACGATTTTCTTTGATCCAGCACGGGGTGGCTAGTGACTAGTTGATCACATTGCAAATGGTTAAACGATCACCGGCGTATGAGAGCTCTTGGTTCGATTTAATGCCGATTTGAATCAAAAATTACGGCATTTTGCGAGAAAAAGTTTTCGTTTCTATCAGGCGCACAAGTTCGCAGTCATAATGGCAAAATTGCATGAATTATGTAGATAACGAACTCCTCCCTCATCCAGCATATTCTCTAGAATGAGTGCCATGCGACTATATTTTATTTCCAAATATGAAAAAATGGCACCAAAACATTAGACAAGCATTGGACGAAGTGTATCGAGCTAAAAGGAGACTTTGCCGAAAAGAATGTTTAGGGACTTATTGACTCGCCCCCATATATAGATCAAGTTAAATGGGAATTCTATTTTAAATTGAACATTTATGGTCGTATTTATTAGATTTATGACTGCTTAAACAGTGTCTAATGCCTAATTTCTTCACATAGGTACTAAGTCCTAATTTTGACAACATTTTGGCATTTTAAAAAATTACATATTTTGATATTTATTAATCATTTACATCAGTTTTTGTGATGTCTTTAATAAATTTTCGACAGAATTCGCCTGTCTTTGATTTATTTATCATGTTTGCGAAATTGTTAAATAAATAAAATACATTTTCTTCCGGCAGATGGCAACATAGCCACGTCTGTACTCTAAATGAAAAATTATGTATCTCATGTTTATGAAAATAAAGAACTAACTAACTAAAATACATTTTATATTAGAAGATGAATATAATAATAATATTGTCGTTTGTTGCATTGAATTTCTTCTTATTCAAAATATGAAAATATCTAATTTCTGTTTTTGGTAATGATTTCGCCAAATTTGTGACTTTTTGGAGCATATAATGAATTAAGTTTGCGTGTTCGCGTATATTCACGGACTTACTAATGGGATTTCCAAACCCGCCGGCTTCAAACTGTATGCGCACAATTCAAATGTTGGTAAAATATTTAACCGAGCATTAATTCTGGTCCATTTTTTAACCACGTTTAATCCGCTAACGATATTTTACGATTACGTCAAGGGGTAAGGAATCGGTAAAATGCATAAGCGGCCACTTAAAATTCTGAAAATGTTGCTGACTTTTATCCGAATGTAGCAATTGTGCCATGCAAAGTCATAGGCAGCCAATATTTTACCGAACGTTGAAATTTAAGTTGATAATTTAAAAATTCGACAAAAAACGATCTAATTTTATATTTATTTAAAAAAAATCAATGGTTCTCGGAGCGAGCTTCCTCTCTTTCTTCAAAGTTTTCGAAATAGCGAAACAAATTGTCACCACCAAAAACTAAATCTATTTTCTACACAAGAACATCACCGATTACACAAAATAAAAAAAAAAATAAAACAAAACTAGAATCAAAACTAACAATAGGTGCGTTTTATTGGTAATTCATAGCTAGCGCAGCAATACAAGTTCAATAAAACGCTATATCAACTTTTATGTCCACTTTGTATTCTCTGGATGTGTTCACACCCTTTTTTGAGTGAAAAACAAACTATGTTACCGACATTTAAAGTTCAAGTCTACACTATTTGTCCACTTTTATATTCACTAATTTACTGGCTAACTTATCGGCACTTTTGGTTTTTTTTTATTGTTCACCAAGGGAAATTTTACTGCGCTAGCTATAAAATTGCAAATAAAACGCACCTAATGTTAACAAAAAAAAACGCACTTATTACCTATTTCTTCAGAATAAATGGCAAGAAATGTTCAAACGTCAAACCAAATGAAATTAATTGTTCTGATATATGATTACTAACCTGCTAGACTAGTATTTCGAGGTCCTAGCTTAAACCAAGCCTAACTAGTACTCGGTACCACTTATGTGAATAAATCATTTGGTACCGATTTGAGTACTAACTTAAGGACTAAGTAGTATGGGTACTAGCTTTAGGACTCTGTGAAGAAATTGCCTGTATGAGTATTTCGAAATCGTCGAAAATAGCTGCCTAAAGTTAGACAACGCTTATAAATACGACTCTTAGATTTTAATGATAAAAATTAATCAATTAACAAAATTCAACAAATGAATGGAACATGATGCAAACATCAATAAACAAATTCCTTAAATTACACAAATTCCTCTTCACTCCACAAAAATCGATTAAAATAATTCACTGTGGCATCCGCAAAAACCGAAATCACACACGAATGAATGACTGCGTGTAAACACAAAATGAGAATTCCCAAATTTATTACCACCAAGCTTGTAAGTGTAAAGTATATATAATAAATCTAAATTTATTCCCAGATAGAATATAAAATTAAATTGCTAAACAAGTTGCCAAACAAAATGAGTCACATTCTAATCTTTCAATATATGTGCACATAGGTATAGGATAGGTTGTATTCTGACATCGACTTCAGAATGTCTGGCATTTCAATGTAATACCTACATAATTAAAAATAAATAAAAGAAAGCCTCAAAGTTTGTTGATCTCTAAAAGGCAAAAAATCATTGAAGGTATTAGTGGGGGTTTCCTTTTCGAGTCTTAAAATTGAAAGTGTCAAATCTTTTCTTTTATAGAGGAGACATTTTAACATTTCGTATCTACCACCCTAGTTTTATAGAATTTTGCAGAACAAAGAAAAATTTCAACCCTCCGTCAATCGGGTGGCGGCGCGGCGGCGGAGTGGCGCATTTAGTATATTTATTTCATTTCCAGACGCACCACTACCACCATAATCTACCATGATGCCTCTCATCCGATCCGATTGTCGAGACTCGAGTCATTCTCGGAGGCACAGGAAATTTATTTTTTTCAAACACAAAAAACAAAAAGTAGAAAGAAAAAAAACTATTTTATGTCTAGCGAAAGGATTTATCATTGAACGTTCGTTGCTGTGAGAAATAGTGAAATCCATTCAATGAAATTCTCCAACCCTAGCCCCCACGTGTTTCAACCCATGGATGTCATTCTCTACAGAAAGCTAACCGAATGGAATGATTCAGTGATTTCTCATACAATTCTATATAAATATACCAACAACAATAATAAAAAATAAAAATAAATGCATTCAATTCAGATTGACACGAGTGCAATTTTATGAAGGAAGCTTTGTTGGAAAGTTTTTGTTTTAATGGGGTTGGTGGTAAGCATTACAGGAATTTCCTGTTTACGCCAATTAAAATAAAAAACAACATCATGCACTTTGAATGACGAACAAAAAGTTGAGCACAGGAAAAGGACACCACCGACACAAATTGTATTTCGCTTTGAACATTTTGATTTAACAGTGTAGGTGGATAAATGAGATTATAATATAATTTATTGGGTTTTTCTAACCTAGGACTTACGATCAACTTCAAATGATGCACATTGACGAAAACATACCTGAAATGAAAGGAAAAAATGTTATTGGTTAGTTAAATAGAAAAAATTTAGCAACATTTCAATTAAAAAATTAAATGCACAACTGCTCTTGTGGTTGGCAACAATGTAGCAACATTTTAACGAAAAAATGTTTTAAAGAAAGTCAAAATCACAAAAGAATGGATTTTGTGACTATTTTTTTTTTTTTTTTTTTTAAATAAATTATTTTAAATATTTTTTAAATACAAAATTATTTAAACTATTTAGAGCCGATTTTTTAATCGTCAATTAAACAATCAGTTACATACCCGAGAAATAAAGTTAACTAACTCTTAAGCATTCGGATAGCAAATTCGAATTTTTTCAATCATGAAAAAATAATCTACAGATTATTTAGCCACCTTATTTAGTTCACGTTTCTGTGATCTCACTGAGCAAGCTTCATCAGCTCCATTGAGCAGGAGGAGAAACTTAAACAGAATTTCTCTGCTAGAAGTCAAAACCAATTTCCATCTCTTTTTCATTAATTAATTAATTAATTTTATTTATTAATTAATAATTAACTGCGACAAAAAAATAATTGAGCAAGCGAGTCCAAAAATTATCAGTCTCAGTGTTTTTTTTTAAAGCAAAAGTGAGGAATCTCACTGAGGAATTACGTTCAGATTTCTGAGATTGGTGTGAGGTCTCTGAGATCTCAGAAACTGAGCACACCATCTTAGAGGTGAAGTACCAGGTGCTTTTTTTTTATGTGGTATCCCAAGTAGGTCTATTTTAATTTAAAATTACATGAGCTACAAGATTGGGCAGTAAAATTTTTCTCTAGCACGAACCGTTTTTGAGATATTTGCCAAAAACTTCCATTTGCATGACTTTTTGCCCCCTTTTTAAGAGATTTTTTGACTTTTCCATTTGCTGTAACTTTTTAACGGTTAATACTACGAAAAAGTGAAAATGCATTTTTGTTGGGAATTACATGAGCTACAAGATAAAGGAATAAAATTTTTCTATGACAGCTCGTTTTTGAGATTTTTGCTAAAAATTTCTACTTTCATGACTTTTTTCCCCTTTTTTAGAAATTTTTTGACTTTTCGATTTGCTGTAACTTTTTAAAAGTTAATATTACGAAAAAAGTGAAGGGCAATTTTTGTTGAAAATTACATGGGCTACAAGATAGAATTATGAAATTTTTCTTTAACACAAACTATTTTTGAGATATGTATTTGCAAAAAAACTCCCATTTTCATGACATTTGGCCCGTTTTGAGAGATTTTTTAACTTTTCATTTTCTGTAACTTTTTAACGGTTAAAAATAAAAATAAATTTGATGGCACAACAGCTCATGAAGAACTAGGGCCTAGTGACTTACAACTCTCAACCATTCCTGTGTGCGTGTTTGCGGGAATGGAGGGGACCTACAGTTTATTGCCGAATCCGAACGGCTAACGAACGGCACTTTTCTGTGACAGGAGATACTCTTGGAGGATTTGTCAATTCCTCGCAAGAGGCAGTAACCGTTTTTTCTTTTAAATAAATAGGTGGCGAGGCTGGGGATCGAACCTTAGACCTCCGGCATGACAGTCCATCGCACTAACCATCACGCTACGGCTACTACAACGGTTAATGCTATGAAAAAAACCGATACAACCATTTTTATAGAAAATCGCCTCAGCTATAATATTGGGGAACAAAATTTTTCACTAGCACAAACCGTTTTTGAGATATTTGCGAAAAACTCATTTTTAGACCCTTGGACCCCTTATAACTGACGGTGATCGGATCGATTGAGGAACTCTCTCAGTCCCATTACCAACGTCTTTTCTTTTCTTTGGCCTTTTTTCGTCCTTACTGGACTATAATTCTGAGGTTAAAGGAGTATAAGTCAACTTATAGGTACTGTTATGATCAAAAGGATTCAGCATACAATTATTTTACTTCGCTTCCAGACTTTCCGATTAACCAACACGCACACCAGGAATGGTTGAGAGTTGAAGTCATAAGGACATGGTTCTTTACGAGCTCTTGGCCAATAATTTATTATTTTGTTTTTATCTCGCTTTGTTATTGTTTACCAACAAAAAAAAAAAAATCTTCTACTGATCCGGTGACGACTTTTCAAATTAAAAATCAATTGGAAGAGCTTTAATGGCGCAAATTTATAAATTACCATATTCGTAAGTTTATATTCAATCCACGAAGGTGACATCTAAAAAGTATAGATCTTTTCCCTTGCTTAATAATAATTTAAAATCCACAGTAGCAATCTGTGATCAATGTCAATTTTCTTAATTTACAATTTAAAATCTGCTATCCCTTTATATTTCTCGCTTTATTTTCATATGATGCTCTCAACAAACAAACGAAAGAATGTATACCCTACATCAAATCAAAAAAATATAAAAATTCTTTTGTTCCCCCTAATTGCGACTGACATTCCACACTAATGCCATTTGCGGTACATGCACATTCAATAGGTCAGAAGAGAACTTGAAAATATACAAATACCGGTCTCCACCCGCTGCGCTGTCAACTGTTTATATACATTTGACTGCGTCTTTTTTTTTATTAATTTGTTAGTCAAATATGCTAAATGTCAAACACATGCGGTTATATCGTGTCTGACAGCTCACATTGAACCGAATTTGATTTGGACAATGGACAATGAACACGGCCTCTAATATTCAAAACCACATACACATGCAATTGTAAGCCGCACATCATATCAGTTCAGCGATGACAGTTGCATAACCGATATATAAATATATGCATTTGTTAATATGCAATTCCGCAAACCAGTCAGCGAGCCACAACCAAAGGAACACCTGTCAGATGCATATTGTGAATTTGTGATGCGTCCTCGCCATTACTCACTCTCATTATGATGACCATTGCTCATCCCCCTGCCCCCTTAACCTGCCCCCTCCCACACAGATACCTAACATTTTGTTTACTTTGGCTGTTCGTTTAATTTGTTTTGTTTGCCTCTGGCTGATGGTCTCATCCAAACTACCTACCTATACTATTTAAAGATACGAGAGCGTAAATATTTTCTTTAAATAAAATTGCTGCGCGGAGCGGTAGATATTTTTTTTTTTTTTTCGATATAAATATGCTAATTACGACAAAAAGTTTATTGCCGGGTCGATGATTTTGGCACATCGCTGTCTATAGTTAGAATTATCAGCTAAAATAATGTGTTTTCTTGTTTACACTACGAGTTTTTTGTATATGTAATGTGTTTTTGTGTTTTTTAATTTTTTTCTGTGGCAAATATTATTGATTTTATCATAAAAGCTTTCAACTCTTTGAATTTCTGGATAACAAAATGAAAGTCAACGATGCATGCGGCGGGGAAACGGAAAAGGCAAAAAGAAATAAAATCAAATAATCATCTTACCTATAAGGAGTTAGTCCTCTGGAAAATACGATACGAGCTCAGGGTCAGTATTTTATTATAGGAGGATATTTTGTGTATGCGAAAACTTTTATAGAGATTCTTATCGAGATATCCAGGAGACCAGGAGAAAAGATACATTATAGCTTTATACATATGTATTTGTTTTTCTGTTGTAAGGTTAGTGGGTTTGTTTTATTAGGAACCTTTAAGTCGACTTTCATTGTTTTTTTTTTGTTTTTTTTTTTTTTTTTTTTGGGACTGTCAATATGCTTGGGAATTTAATTTGTTAAATTGCTGGCAAATTAGTATGTGATGAGGTATAGAGATTGGTTCAATGTTATAGTTATGTTATTTTCTTTTATTGTTATTGTTTCCGGTTGAGATATTATACGGATCATGAGTTCTAATAAGAATTTTAGATATTTCACTTAATGCGGGATAGAGGATTTTAGTGCGTTATTATTAGATCTATAAGACTGAAATAATAAATATATCAGGTAAAAGCTGTTTTTATATCTTTGTATATTTACTTTGTGTCCCATTTAAGGAGTGATCCAATTTTTTCATCGAGCTTCTTACTTCTTGTAGCCCAGGAAAGATGAATTTCAGGGCAGAGCATTATTTTTGTATGTAAAATACTAAAATTGTAAAGCATTTCCAAAATTTGGACCAGGGCCATAGGGCCGATTCGGGTTATGGGAAAAAGTGTTACGAAAGACATTTCGCCTTTTGAAAGTATGTAGGTGATTCCGTTTCAACGGTTAAAGTGCAGTACCTCGTAAGTCATTCTTGCATGTTTTTCAAAAATAAAAAAAAATAACCTTTTAAACCATTTATTCCATGTACCTCGTAGATATCTTTATTTTTGAGTAATTAAAAAAAAAGATATACATATATCTACAAGGTACTGTAATACATATTTTAAAAGGTTTTTTTTTTATTTCATCAACTGACTTTTATCGGTAACCTTTTAAAAAGGAAGCTCTAGATGAAAAGAAGCTTTTGTCTTTCTCTGCTGATTTCAATTGGGTATTTAAAAAAATTTCAATAAAAGTATACAAAATAAAAGGCAATTAAGCGGGGAAGGCAGTTAAGCGAAAGGTACTTATTAGGTAAGTTTTATATGAAAAATTTCTCAAAATATTGGTTCTGAAAAATTAAAGGTACTTAAGCGGGTTAGGCACTTATGCGATAGGCACTTAACCGGGTTTTACTGTATACTGAAAATGTTTTAATCTCAGTCTTCAGATAAAAGAACGCCCTTTAAATTCTTGAACAAAAATTCAAAAATCGTTTGAGCGGTTTTCTTAAAAAATAATTTTGAAAATTTTTTTTTTCTTGAAAATTTTTTAAAGAAAAATTTGGTATGCCATTTCAAGGAATTCTTTAATATTCTTTTAAAACCATAATTTCAAAAAATTTATCAACCCGCTATGAAAATTTTTTTTTTCAAAAAAAATTATTTTTCCAAAAAAAATTATTTCCAAAAAAAATTATTTTTCAAAAAAAAAAAAAAATATTTTTCAAAAAATAATAAAAAACATTTTGAACTTATTTTTAAAAATCCAAACAATATTTTTTTTGAAAATATTTGTACATTATGCAGTTTTATTCAGACTTGAAGGGACCTTAAGAGTAAAAAATTTTATCTAAATCGGTTAAACAGTTTTTCACCAAAATGCAGACCATACCAGCATCAATCAAGATCTTTAGAGTCGTTTTTGAGATAAGTAAACTTTTTCTAAACGTTTGCACGACAGGTATACCGTTATTTTTTGATCTGAAAATAAAAGTCTCAAATTTCCCCTCTGCGCTCTGGGGAATCACCTAAAAATCTAAGGTATTCTCGAGGTTTGAAGAAAATCGCTTCAGTGGTTGAGGTAGGTCGAGGTACAGACAGACATATAAGACAGGCGGAATTGCCGGACCCACTTTTTTCGTTTTCTCTATCATCCAAATGTCAAGTTAAATTGAAATTTCAAAATCGATTTTTTGCACGAATCCTAAACTTGCCCTAAGGCACTTACATATGTACATATGTACATATGTAATGTGGCAAGTAAAAATAAAAATTACATACAATTCGAAGACGTCATTTCGGTTCTAATATAAAATATTGACAGCTCATTGAGATAGAGGAGATGGCTTTAAGGACATTTTATTTATAAAATTTTGGTATTTGTAGTGAAAAATGGGGTAAAAAGAAAAAGTGCATTCGATTAAGAAAAAAAAAATATTTGTCTATGGTGTAAAAAGAAAAGAGTTGTTGTGTGCCACCTAAAAGGTAAGTAATTAATCAAAAAATTTCAACTATTTTCAGAAATTGGTCAGCCATAGAATTGATAAATTAAGATCACGCAAAAGCTAGAACAACTCCTCAAGTTGAATGGAAGAATACAAATGTATAAACCTGATTGTGGCATATGTGTAGTAGGCTATGCAGTGGTACAAAATTACGTGTTACAAAAACCACAGACATTTTGTTTGTGAATAATGTCCTGATGGAGTATGACATAAGTCCAATTAATTTTATTTTTACCTCGGTGACGAAGGGACATAAAGTAACCCTTCGTCACCGAGGTACACTTTTGAAGTTCTTAAGTCGGCCTCATCTCAAATTCTGTATGATATCTTTATCAAATAATATACTATAGCTTAAAGAACAGTACAATACTAATTATCTTGTATATATGTCCCCAACTTGATTAAAGCTTTTTTTGATAGAGTTACATAAAACAAGCATAGCAATGTCATCAAACACAAAGAATACTCTTTAGCTTTATGATACGAAGAATTAAAATTAAAGAACAAAAGACTATGAAATTATAATGGAATTAATTTGCTTTACTATGTACATATATGCATCGCGTCAAAGAACAAACACCATCACAATTCTGGCAATGAAGATGACAGGACCGATGATGATGACAGCGACGTAGACCCATCACACGATGGAAACGGAGGCAGAAGTTCCAGATCCGAAGAGCAGAGTCAGCCAACAAAATGATGCTTGTGTTAATGGTAATGATGCTGATGTTTATATGACGAAGACGATGATTATGATGATAAAAAAAATCAACTGAGTTAATTTCACAAGCAATTTACTCATTTATGCCTTCGGCATTTACTCCTTTCCCCCCTTCACCCACAAAAATACCTAACACACACTCAGAAGCAGTAAGGACAGAAGGATATACATATGTATACTAAGGCATGGTATGGTTAACTCAGCTTGTCTCACTTGGTTGGGAATTAAAAATAAAATAAACAAAAGATCAAAAGGATAATAAACTTTTGTTCATACATACCTTAGTATTTTATATTGTTTGTAAACATATTTCTACATAATGTACATATACATATGTTTACAATTTAAATAAAGATTTATACACTCTTTATGATTAGCCGAGCATGAAATGTGGATAAGATGTTAATTTTGTATTTTGACATTTAATACAAAATAAATAAAAACGAAAACTTCGATTGGTTCAAAAATATTGTTGTCTATTTTTTATACAACAAATATAAAAAAACAGCAATAAGACAAATTTCATTTAATTTCTCTAATTGAATCAACACGTTTTACTTGCGATGTAAAGGTACTACTATATGGCAAGTTTTGGATTCGTAAAAAAAATTGAACTCGAGATTTTGATCAAACTTGATATTACGATGATAGGGAAGACGAAAAAAGTGGGTCTCGCAATTCCGTCCGTCTCTCTGTGGGCTCGCCTACAGCCTAAACCCATGGGTCGATTTTAATTAAACTTGGTATAAAGTGTTTTTAGGACATTCCCCCGACAAGTTTTTTTCATTTTCTTTTTACGGCCAAAAATATCGGTACCAGCCATATAATTTTTTTTCAGCATTTTTGTACAATCTTATTTTTCTCAAAAAATCAATAAATTTTATTAGGGATATGCTACCTTTTTGTGAAAATTAAATTTCCAAAAAATGATTTTAAATGGTACCTCCCAAAGAACTTTTTTTTTTATTTTCGTTTTTCTCGAAAAGGAATAGACTGTATGGAGAATCTTGTGAACAATTTAAATAGTATTTTATACGAAAATTTTGTTTCTTTAAAGGTAAAAAGTATAATGGATTTTTCCAAGTTACTGACCATGACATTGTAAAATAATTTTCAGACATGTACTAAGAAAAAAATTGTTTAGGATGTCCCCTCGTTTATAAGGGAGGGACCATTTTCTAAAGCATTGACGTAAAGTGCATTAATAATTATTTAAAATCAATGGAAGTACCTATAATACAACACTATAGGTTTTTGAAAATCCAAGGACCTATTCTTTTATTTTGTTGCTAAAACAAGTTTTTTTTTATTAAACAGGTTATAAAAAAATTGAACTTAAATTTAAAGTTTTGAAAAAAAAAAATGTATAATGATTTTATTTTCAAAATTTTCTGTAGCTAAGTGCTAAATTTTAGTTCAGTTTTTATGGCCGTTGTTAATTCTTAGTCGAACGCTAAAAACTAGATAGCTGTACGTCTTTCAGTTTTTGAAAAAATCAAAAATTATGGAAACTACTACTTTTTTAGAAAATTATTTCTCTTGTAAAACCGTCACTTTGCCAACGAAGGAAAAATCATGTAGTCTGGATTATTTTTTCATAAGTTAGGGGTGATGCTCAGGTATAATATACTGAAAGTTCCCAGTCCAGAGCCGCGAGCTTTAGACAGGAGGGGGGTAAAGGTTCTTTAGAAAAAATTTCTAAGAAAGTAGTAGTGTTCATAATTTTTGTTTTTCTCAAAAACTGAAAGACCTACAGCTATCTAATTTTTAGCATTCGACTAAGATTTAACAACGGCCATAAAAACTGAACTAAAATTTAGCACTTAGCTACAGAAAATTTTGAAAATAAAATCATTATACATTTTTTTTTTCGAAACTTTAAATTTAAGTTCAATTTTTTTATAACCTGTTTAATAAAAAAAACTTGTTTTAGCAACAAAATAAAAGAATAGGTCCTTGGATTTTCAAAAACCTATAGTGTTGTATTATAGGTACTTCCATTGATTTTAAATAATTATTGATGCACTTTACGTCAATGCTTTAGAAAATGGTCCCTCCCTTATAAACGAGGGGACATAGACCCCCCTATCCTAAACGATTTTTTTCTTAGTACATGTCTGAAAATTATTTTACAAAGTCATGGTCAGTAACTTGGAAAAATCCATTATACTTTTTACCTTTAAAGAAACAGTATTTTTCATAGTGAATGCAAACACTGTAGCAAATAAATTAAATTAGGAAAATATAACCTTCGCCACCTGTTTTAACCCCATAAACTCCCTTCCAAATCATCAATGGAATAATTTTGAATACATATACTTATTTTTTCTGTTATTTCTAGATAAAATTGATCTAGAAACACTAAATTTTGTAGGCTAATGACCGATTTTTTAGATTTCTTGACATTTCTCCACCCCGCATCTTCCTTAATGTTGCTCCAAACGAAAATATAACTATAACATTTTTTGTAGGAAATTTAATTTACTTTAATTCCTTGGTCCAGACTTTTTCAGTTAAGCCCTTGGTTTTCGAAATATTCGCGAAAAAATAAAAAAGGGGACCTTTAACCCCCTCTCCAGGCTTAAGCTCGCGGCCCTGGGCTGGGGACTTTTGGTATGTTGGACCTGTGGGTCACCCCTACCACTTAAAAAAATAACCCAGACTACACGGTTTATTTCATTTATTTTATGATTTTAGGTCTTCGTTGACTGGACTAATAAAAACTATTAACTTAATGGAAATTAAACTAAACAAATAAAACTGTTTCATTTTTAAACATTCGCTCCTCCTTAGATACCAAATATTATTTCAAACAAGGTTTATGAAAATTTTCCTTCTGTCAATTTTATTGTGCATAAAGCCAACTGTGAGAAATAAATAAATTTGTGATCCAGTTTGTTTTATTATCATGATCTAATCCGGATCAGATTTTGTGGAAAATAAAACGCAGCTAATATTAGTATGGTCTACGATCTGCCAAAAACAAAATTTACATTTAGCCATTATTAACGGTACCTCTCATAGAACCATTTTCTTTATTTTGGACTATCTCATTATGTGTGTGACCGATTTAAATTAAATTTTTTATACAAAAGATTCTCAAAAGTTGAAATCATACTGCATATTAAAATTTTCAAAAAAAAAAAAAAAAACAAATTTTGGATTAAAAAAAAAAAATTCAAAATTTTTTTTTGAAAAGACGATATTTCAAAATAGGACGATAATTTTTTTTCGAAATTTAATTTTTAATTCAACATAAATAAATACCAAAAATTGTGTACCAATTTTTTTTCTTAAAAATATTTATAAAATTGTATATATAAAAAATTAAATTAAAAAAAAACCGCTCCTACGATTTTAAATTTTTTTCTCCAAAACTAAGATTTAAAGTTAAAGAAACCAGATGGTGTACTTTTTTTAGTTCTCAAAAATTGTTTAAACTTATCTAAGGCCCCCATAAAAAAATTATTTACTGATACATAATACACTCAATCTTTAAAATTCGAAGGAACTTTTACTACAAGAGCAAGTTTGTGCGATCCAGTCGTGCGTTTTATTTTAAAGTGTTACTAAAGTGTTACACTCTAGTCCAAAGATAAAGAACAAGAACCAACAGATATAGGGCAAATAGTATTCAATGCATAATCTATTCAAGCTTTTTCTTTTATGTTTTCATTTATTTCAATTGAAAAAAAAAAATATTATCCAATATGATTGTGACCACCACGTGAAAGAAATGTGTTTTATTTTTCATTCTACAACCAGCAAACCTAACACATTACAGTCATTGCAATTTTTTCACCCCCGATTGAATTTTAACAATATATTCGTACAAGTTGTTATTGTATTTACGAGTACATAATATGTACATATAGCAGCATGTTGTAGAGCTTCATTTCATCGAATTTTATCAGAATCGACCGACAAACAACCAACAATAAATTAGGTTGGCGCGGCCGGCGGCGGTGCAGCGCACTGGATCATTCTAGTGTGGAAGAAAGTATTGGATTTCGTTATTAGATATGAGGAACTATATTTATTCAGTGGAACTGATTAATTATGTTGTTGGCATTCTTGCAATTAGGATGAGAGTTGCATAATTGTAATAAAATATGAATTTAGCTTCAATATGTTTGACAAGCTAACAAAATTTTGAGTAGAGAGCATTGTGTTGTGTACATTGTGTGTATAGAGCTGTTTGTCAAATAATGCTCAGAAAATAAACATGTGTTGAAATTGACTACCCGTGGAATATTTTGGTTTGCAAAGTAGTTTTGATATTGACTGGACAGGGACACATATTATAAAAGGCCGATTATGTCATCAAATAGGAATATTATATTGACACATTGTCTTTAGGAATTTTCAAAAACGATGATTGATGTTCAGGGAAAGTCAAATCTTTCAATATTTTTTTTTTCTGTAGAGATAAGCTATAAACTTGGGTGATGGTGTATGTTTTTCTGTAAACGTAACTCTGAATTACATTAATATTCTCCGCAGGACAATGTCGGTGATCTTTACCCTACAATCCCTGGAGAAATATTGATCGAGTATCGACTATCGATATTATATCATTTATATAATGTAACGACTCTAAGCTGCTGTTTATTAATATGTGGTGTTGTCTCCATGTTGTGTGGAACTTTGAATAGTTTTTAAAATAAATAATAACATTTTTTAAAAAGTTTTAATTTTTGTAAAATTTTTATTTATTAATTTTTAAGATTCGGTGAGTCACCGAATTAAGCCCGATGATGGATGAAAAAATCCGAAACGCAGCTGTGTGACGCCAGAACCCCGACCTCAAAATTTTTTGACGAAACATGTCGCATTCGTTTGTCCATCGTTTGTCCACGTTTGTCCAGGCAAAAAAATCGTTTGTCCACCCTCAGGAAAAAAGTTATTAAGCTTTTCTTTTTTATAGCAAGTACCCCAAAATTAAAAAACGCCTCTACTGCCCACAATTTTGAACTTAGGAGGTCCGGACCAATTGCAATCGTTTGTCCACCGGCTCCTTATCATTGTCCACCCAAAATTTTCGTTTGTCCACCCTTAGTTCAAAAATTATTCAACTTTTCTGTTTTATAGCACAGGGCCTAAAAAATTAAAATTTTTTTTTGCGGAATCGAACCAATTGCAATCGTTTGTCCACCGATTGTCCATGTTAGTCCAGAAAGAAAAAAATTTTTTCGACCCTTAGTTCAAAAGTTATTCAACATTTCTTTTTTATAGCAACACCCCCAAAAACAAAAAGTCCCCTAAAATCCCCAATTTTTAACTTAGGTGGCCCGGACCAATTGCAATCGTTTGTCCACCGGCTTCTTATCATTGTCCACCCAAAATTTTCGTTTGTCCACCCTTAGTTCAAAAATTATTCAACTTTTCTGTTTTATAGCACAGGGCATAAAAAATTAAATTTTTTTTTTTGCGGAATGGAACCAATTGCAATCGTTTGTCCACCGATTGTCCATGTTAGTCCAGAAAGAAAAAAATTTTTTCGACCCTTAGTTCAAAAGTTATTCAACATTTCTTTTTTATAGCAACACCCCCAAAAACAAAAAGTCCCCTAAAATCCCCAATTTTTAACTTAGGTGGCCCGGACCAATTGCAATCGTTTGTCCACCGGCTTCTTATCATTGTCCACCCAAAATTTTCGTTTGTCCACCCTTAGTTCAAAAATTATTCAACTTTTCTGTTTTATAGCACAGGGCATAAAAAATTAAATTTTTTTTTTGCGGAATGGAACCAATTGCAATCGTTTGTCCACCGATTGTCCATGTTAGTCCAGAAAGAAAAAAATTTTTTCGACCCTTAGTTCAAAAGTTATTCAACATTTCTTTTTTATAGCAACACCCCCAAAAACAAAAAGTCCCCTAAAATCCCCAATTTTTAACTTAGGTGGCCCGGACCAATTGCAATCGTTTGTCCACCGGCTTCTTATCATTGTCCACCCAAAATTTTCGTTTGTCCACCCTTAGTTCAAAAATTATTCAACTTTTCTGTTTTATAGCACAGGGCCTAAAAAATTAAAATTTTTTTTTGCGGAATGGAACCAATTGCAATCGTTTGTCCACCGATTGTCCATGTTAGTCCAGAAAGAAAAAAATTTTTTCGACCCTTAGTTCAAAAGTTATTCAACATTTCTTTTTTATAGCAACACCCCCAAAAACAAAAAGTCCTCTAAAATCCCCAATTTTTAACTTAGGTGGCCCGGACCAATTGCAATCGTTTGTCCACCGGCTTCTTATCATTGTCCACCCAAAATTTTCGTTTGTCCACCCTTAGTTCAAAAATTATTCAACTTTTTTGTTTTATAGCACAGGGCCTAAAAAATTAAAATTTTTTTTTGCGGAATCGAACCAATTGCAATCGTTTGTCCACCGATTGTCCATGTTAGTCCAGAAAGAAAAAAATTTTTTCGACCCTTAGTTCAAAAGTTATTCAACATTTCTTTTTTATAGCAACACCCCCAAAAACAAAAAGTCCCCTAAAATCCCCAATTTTTAACTTAGGTGGCCCGGACCAATTGCAATCGTTTGTCCACCGGCTTCTTATCATTGTCCACCCAAAATTTTCGTTTGTCCACCCTTAGTTCAAAAATTATTCAACTTTTCTGTTTTATAGCACAGGGCCTAAAAAATTAAAATTTTTTTTTGCGGAATGGAACCAATTGCAATCGTTTGTCCACCGATTGTCCATGTTAGTCCAGAAAGAAAAAAATTTTTTCGACCCTTAGTTCAAAAGTTATTCAACATTTCTTTTTTATAGCAACACCCCCAAAAACAAAAAGTCCTCTAAAATCCCCAATTTTTAACTTAGGTGGCCCGGACCAATTGCAATCGTTTGTCCACCGGCTCCTTATCATTGTCCACCAAAAATTTTCGTTTGTCCACCCTTGGTTCAAAAATTATTCAACTTTTCTTTTTTATAGCACCCAACATTAAAAATTAAAATTTTACTTAATAGAATGGAACATATTCACAGATATTCCATGTAAGCCCAGAAAAAAAATGTTCGACCCTTATTTTTTTAAGTCAACAGTGCCTTAAAGTTACTAGAAAGATATTTTATTATTAATTTGAAAATAAGGCATTTATCTTTACTCCTTTTTTGTTTTATTTAGCGAATTTAAAATCCCTATATAGCTTCAAATTTGAATCTTTGCTCTTGTTAACTTTAAAGCTTTGATTACTTAATTACAACATTTAATTTACTAAGGGCCACTTGCTCCAAACGAACGGATAAATATATAAAACTCAGGATAACTATCCTAGTTTAAATAAATAAGAATTTATCGTTTTTAAATTGCACGAACGGAAAATAAATAACAAGCGGATATGAATATTTTTTCAGAATCACCAACACAACAAACACAAAACACATTGAAAAATAAACAAACTTTAACGCTTTCACTTGCTTTCTCGTAAGAAATTCTATAATTTGACGTGAGAGCTATTCAGAGTTTAAATATTTATCCAGAGAACGAGGAAAAGATAACTTTTTAAACTTAAAATAGAGAA
This sequence comes from Epistrophella euchroma, assembly GCA_947049315.1. Lineage (NCBI taxonomy): Eukaryota > Metazoa > Arthropoda > Insecta > Diptera > Syrphidae > Epistrophella > Epistrophella euchroma. The sequence continues at coordinate 37,097,159 of OX346248.1, forward strand.
AAAATATTTTGCTACAACATGATTTGATTCAATCAGTCAGATAATTTAATTTATTTATAAATCAGGAGTTACTGCTGTCAAAAAAACTTCTAAATATGTTTATTATAATAACTATGTTTTGCAGATTTTCATAGTTGGAAAATGAATAATATAAATATATGTATGTTTTAAAAGTAATTAACGTTCAAGTTTTTGGTATTTAAAAATCTTTTGCTATTGTTTCTTACAAATTGATTCCAATTTTTCTTTTGTTTTATTTATTAAAATTATATAAAATAAGAATTTTTATTTTAATAGATTTTAATGTTAAATTTTGGAAAATTCGGCAGACGTCATTAGCCACGCTGTTATTCTTTTAATTTATCTTAAATTAAATAAGAAACTGGATTTTAGCATGAATAAACGAGTGAAGCATCATGTTTTCTAATTTATCAAAGATAAAATCATCAGCGTAAAATTTTGAAAATTTTTTGTCATTATTTTTTCAAAAATTTGAGTTTGAAAATTAATTTTTAAAAACTGTTCTCTGAAATATTTTGACTTAAACATAATAAACGAAAGGTTTCTAGATTTAAAAAGAAAGTCCTCTAACATTGTCAGTGTTGCCGTTGTTTTTTAATGGTTTACTTTTATTGTAAGGTGATCTTTTGGAAAATTTGACCCCCCGCCTAAGGGAATCACCCTGTATAATCTATGCATTGTACATATCGTAATCTGTCATTTTCTGCAAATTTCTTTTAATTAAATGAAATGGTTAGGAGCCATGCTAATAAAAAAGGTGATTTTTTCTTAATTTAAGGGGTATATCAATTTTTTGTTGGTGGTCGATCATCCCAGGTTTGCCAATGATTGCCATATGAGGCCAGTAGACGACTTTTGTTTTCTGGGACTGTTGCTATATAAAAGACATTTTGAATATTTTTTTAACAAAGGGGGGACAGACGAAATTTTTCGGTGAACTTTTTTGTTTTTGGGGAAGTTAAAAAAGGAATGTTGAATAACTTTTGAACTAAGGGTGGAAAAATTTTGTTTTTTTCTGGACTAACATGGACAATCGGTGGACAAACGATTGCAATTGGTTCCATTCCGCAAAAAAAAATTTTAATTTTTTAGGCCCTGTGCTATAAAACAGAAAAGTTGAATAATTTTTGAACTAAGGGTGGACAAACGAAAATTTTGGGTGGACAATGATAAGAAGCCGGTGGACAAACGATTGCAATTGGTCCGGGCCACCTAAGTTAAAAATTGGGGATTTTAGGGGACTTTTTGTTTTTGGGGGTGTTGCTATAAAAAAGAAATGTTGAATAACTTTTGAACTAAGGGTCGAAAAAATTTTTTTCTTTCTGGACTAACATGGACAATCGGTGGACAAACGATTGCAATTGGTTCCATTCCGCAAAAAAAAAATTTAATTTTTTATGCCCTGTGCTATAAAACAGAAAAGTTGAATAATTTTTGAACTAAGGGTGGACAAACGAAAATTTTGGGTGGACAATGATAAGAAGCCGGTGGACAAACGATTGCAATTGGTCCGGGCCACCTAAGTTAAAAATTGGGGATTTTAGGGGACTTTTTGTTTTTGGGGGTGTTGCTATAAAAAAGAAATGTTGAATAACTTTTGAACTAAGGGTCGAAAAAATTTTTTTCTTTCTGGACTAACATGGACAATCGGTGGACAAACGATTGCAATTGGTTCCATTCCGCAAAAAAAAAAATTTAATTTTTTATGCCCTGTGCTATAAAACAGAAAAGTTGAATAATTTTTGAACTAAGGGTGGACAAACGAAAATTTTGGGTGGACAATGATAAGAAGCCGGTGGACAAACGATTGCAATTGGTCCGGGCCACCTAAGTTAAAAATTGGGGATTTTAGGGGACTTTTTGTTTTTGGGGGTGTTGCTATAAAAAAGAAATGTTGAATAACTTTTGAACTTAGGGTCGAAAAAATTTTTTTCTTTCTGGACTAACATGGACAATCGGTGGACAAACGATTGCAATTGGTTCGATTCCGCAAAAAAAAATTTTAATTTTTTAGGCCCTGTGCTATAAAACAGAAAAGTTGAATAATTTTTGAACTAAGGGTGGACAAACGAAAATTTTGGGTGGACAATGATAAGAAGCCGGTGGACAAACGATTGCAATTGGTCCGGGCCACCTAAGTTAAAAATTGGGGATTTTAGGGGACTTTTTGTTGTTGGGGGTGTTGCTATAAAAAAGAAATGTTGAATAACTTTTGAACTAAGGGTCGAAAAAATTTTTTTCTTTCTGGACTAACATGGACAATCGGTGGACAAACGATTGCAATTGGTTCGATTCCGCAAAAAAAAATTTTAATTTTTTAGGCCCTGTGCTATAAAACAGAAAAGTTGAATAATTTTTGAACTAAGGGTGGACAAACGAAAATTTTGGGTGGACAATGATAAGGAGCCGGTGGACAAACGATTGCAATTGGTCCGGACCTCCTAAGTTCAAAATTGTGGGCAGTAGAGGCGTTTTTTAATTTTGGGGTACTTGCTATAAAAAAGAAAAGCTTAATAACTTTTTTCCTGAGGGTGGACAAACGATTTTGTTGCCTGGACAAACGTGGACAAACGATGGACAAACGAATGCGACATGTTTCGTCAAAAAATTTTGAGGTCGGGGTTCTGGCGTCACACAGCTCCGAAACGCGGCGTATAAATAAATATAAATATTTGTTGTGAGCAAAAAGTTAAAAAATTAATAAATAAAAATTTTACAAAAATTAAAACTTTTTAAAAAATGTTATTATTTATTTTAAAAACTATTCAATGCTGTTTATTTCTGATTTCATGGCTCCTAATCCACTTTTCCAAAGCGTCCCACATGTGCTCAATAGGATTGAACTCTAAAATTTTAGTTTTTGAGAAATACCATTTTAGAGTATTTTGTCATATTAAAAAAGTTGGTAGGAGAAAAGTTATAGCAATTATTTAAAGTTGCGGTGATGCTGAAATTAATATTTCTTTTGTTTCTTTTTTTTTTCAAAACCTATGTATATGTATAATATTATGAACGTTAGGGTGCGCCTTATTTTCTAACTTTTAAAAATTCCGTCAATTCGTTCCATTTCATGAAAAAAAAAATCAGGAAAAACTCAAAAAATCCAAATCGGATAAATTTAGGGGTCGCTACAGTTCTTTGAAAAAACTCCGCACAGAATGACGGGTTGGGACGCTTAAAATTAGAAAAAATTAAAACTTCTACATATAAGGCGCACCCTATCGATTGTTTAGAATCCCCCTTCCGCCTAAACGGGGGGGAATAGACCCCCCCTCCATAATTTTTTTTTTTTTTGACTCAACCTGTACGATTTAGATTTTTTTTCGCCACATTCAAATCATCCTGTATATTTATTTGCATTCTTTATTTGTATAGAAAGCCTTAACTCTACCAATTGAATTATTTCGAAAACTGTTACTTTGATGAAAAAAATTGTAATAATCTTTTTTCTAAGAAATTTCCTAAACTACAAATTTGTCATCAATATTTTTTCTGTTCAACGTACCGTTAGGGAGCTATTGCTGAAAAACCATTTTGGGGAGCCTTTAACCCCCCGTAAAATTGTTAGCGACGCTCCTATCGACGGGGACTTTTTACAGATTCTTAAGAACACCATCAGGAGGATGTATTCCAAAATCCAGCTTTCCGGCGATTTTTCCGAAGTCAAATGTCTAATATGACTGGATTATTATGGATTTAAGGTATTTTGTTCTCTTTCTTTTTCACTCTATCTTCGAATTATACGTATGCACATATTTAAATTCTCATTTCATTCTTAAAATGTTTAATTTCCAAATTAAATTTTGACCGAATACACAAAAACAACCACAAAGTTTGTTTAAGTATTCACTCCTACAAATGCTCAGAAGTGGGATGGTGATGCATGTATATAAATTAAAAAAAAAAAAAAAAAAGCATGACAAATAAATATTTTAGTCTCTTTTGGCTTTAATCCTTTTTTTCAAGGAGGAAATCGAAAAATGTTTTCTCATTTTTCATTTACCTCTCTGCATCATTCTTTTAAAAACGAAAACATTGAGTTTTCTTTGTTCTAACCGCACATTTCATTTGCAAAGGTACATTAGCATTACCTATACTATATGCTATAAGGTAGCCTAGCTAACTAACTACTATTTGCCATGAACATTATGTACAGTGCATTTCAATTGATTTAAGACACTCTCAAATATTTTTTTAGGTATTTATGGAAAGTTTCTTGAATGTTACAACAACAATCCAACGATGGGCCCGACGAGATACTTTCTGAGCTCTGAATAAGGATATGTGTGTTCGTGTAGTCTTACCTAGATAAACTTTCATACATTCCATTCATAGGTGCTCTTTCTACAATAAAGTTGTTAATTTTTTGAATGGATGTAATCAAGTGAATCTTACTGTAAATGGAAGTGAAATTAAAACCAGAATAAAAAGATAAAGCTCAAATAAAACACATAAAATAAATGAATGAATGAAGAGTGCGAACAAGACATTAGTAGCAGCAGAACCCAATCTACATACAGCCATAATTCATACATATGTACATCCATACTCGTACATTAGTTCTTGTTCAAGTGTGTTTGTTTAAATCATTCATTTAGGGGGCGGGCGAGAGATGAAAAAAAATTGTCTACTCAAAGAGTTTTTAGATATACACCAAACAAAAAGATATAAAATGTATGCATTGGCTAAATTATACGGACGGCAAAACTCAAGGTCGTTGTCATTGATGATGATGCTCGAAGAGTATTAATTCTGAAAAAAAAAGAGGTTGAAAATCTGTTTGGTGTCGAGAAAAGAGAAAATAATGTTTATTGTTATTGTTGCACTTTTATCGTAACACTAATAAATTTGACACTTGGACAGGTATGTAATTTATATGACAAAAGTATTTTGGCAGGCTGTATATCTATGTTCAATAAAACATCTGCGAAACAAAAGTTCTTTTGTTAATCCAATATTGATTTATGGATGTGCTGGTTGTGTGCAATTTAATATAATAAGCCAAATAATAAAGACGTCAATTATTTTATGAAAAGTTGTTGGTAAATATTTATTTTAGATCTATGTAGGCGCCGATGTGCGTATATTGAAGAGGAATTAATTTGTTTTATAAGTTTATCCTAGATATTCAAGGTTTATGTGAATTGCTAGGCTGTTTGCGAGGCCACTTAGATACTTCCGCCTCTTATTTAAAATAAAATACACAACTGGATTGCACAAACTTGCTCTTATGGTTGCTTAGAATTTTAAGGATTGTAGGTATATTATTAGTAAATGTGTACATGTAACTAACAAGAACAATAATATGTACCTATTTGTTCATAAATATAACGGAATTGGAAAACATGAAAAAATTTAGAAAATTAAAGAACTTTTTACATGCAAACGTTTTTTAAATTACTTAAACAAGAAGGCACTCGAAATGTTTTGATCTCAAAATTCTTAACATGAATATGAATTTATGCAGAAAAAAAAAATTCATACAATTTCTTCAAATTAAAAAAACATAAATTGGTATTCTTTTTTTAAGAATTAGGTACATAAGTAGGTAATTGTAATACAGTGAAATCTGGCCGGACAGAGGCGGTCGGGACACTTTTGTCCGTCTAAGGGAGTTGTCCAACCAAGAGAAAAAATTAAAGAAAAAAAAGTTGTATAAGGAAATATATAGCAAATAGTGGCATCATGAAAAATTTTTGCACCTAAAAACTAAAAATTAACATGAAGATACAAGAAGAAAGATACAAAAACAGATTACCAGCTGCAGAAATAAAATCCGTTATGCATTTGACCACGGACAGTAATTTGGTGATATCGCATCTATTGTCGCTGTGAACCAGGGGAACGTTTTTAATGCAAAAATATATACATATGTAAAAGTATCTCTGAAAATAAGGGTTGACGTTTACATACTAAAAAAAGTTTTTGTCCGCCTAAGGGAATTAAATTTCACAAATCACGGTCCTGGTAAGGGAGTGTCCGCTTAAGGGATCAAAAAATGTATGAAATTTAGATCCATGATCCTAAGCCTAAGGGGATTGTCCGCCTAAGGGAGCCTTCCGCAATAGGAGCTTTCACCTAAAACCAAACATAATTTCAAAAAACATTCCCTTACCCGTTTTTAATTAAAAATGATTTTTTCCAAAGAAAAAAATTTCTTTGTTTGCAGCCTTATTCATACTTTAAAGCGGCTCCTGAGTAAAACAATTTATGGCAATTTTTTGTTCGTCAAAATGCAGGTTCATATGTACATGCAGCAGGAGTTGTATTGACACAAATATTTTAATCAAAATCGTTAGAGCCGTTTTTAAGATAAACAACCCCATTTAAAACAGTTGTATTGCATGTACCGTTATTTTTGAAGCCAAGCAAAATTTCGATTTCCTCTCTCTAGTAGGGAATCACCTAAAGTTCTTAAAATCCAACTTTGAGGTAAATCGCTTCCAGTGGTTTAGGCTGTAGTTCGAGGTACAGACGGACATACAGACAGATGAAATTACAGAACCCACTTTTTTCGAGTTCTCTATCATCTTAATGTCAAAAAAAAAAATACAAAAGTAAATTTAACCATTCTTGTGTGCCCGTCTAAAGAAATGGGGAGGACCTACAGTTTATAGGCGAATTTGAACGGCTAAGGTGTGTGCCGTACTTATCTATGACAAGAGAGGATTTGTCATTACCTCGCAAGAGGCAATAAGGCTGAAAAAGAAATATTTTTGTAGTTAGGTGGAAGAGGCTAGGAATCGAACCCAGTGCTCTGTCGTGACAATCGAACGCACTAACCATTACACCGCGGGCTACTTATTTTTTTTTTACGAATCCAAAACTTGCGGTACTCAATTGAAAAATTGTAGGTGTCGGAAATAGAGTGCAAGCTTTAGTTTACAAATTTTATTGTACCTACGTTGAGCATAACCGCTAAAAATTTGTTTTAAGTCCTATAATTGGATGAGCTGTTGTGAATACACGAAAATTATTTAACACATTTTTTTTTTTTATTTTATTTAAATGCACGTAAAGTTTGTTAACAGTGGGTTAGATCTGTATCAAGACTTTCACAGGTTCTAATTTAACACTATACTCAACAAAAATCAGCTGATAAGCAATTTCCATTTATTACAACTCACATTATTGATTCCTTGATTTCAATTTGGGTTAACATGCCCATTCGATGATTTACCAAATGCAATATCCCTTGACTAAAGATGCTTAGCTATAAACATACTAGTCCTTATTGGATTAACTGCCGTCGTGAATTTGTTTCTAGTAAATTTTGTGAGAAAGAAAAAAGAAAATTAAAAATAATCTAACATTTTTTTCAAACGTAAGTCCATTTGCATGCACATCAAGAAGCGATGCGATGCGAGAAGCATTATTGAGTGCGAGAAAAAATAAATCAAAACAAGGGAAAATAAACAACAAAGTGACTCTCGCACTTGTCGCACTAAATAAAGGTTCACTATGCGCAGCTATATAAAAATACATGTGAACACTTTTCTCGCACTCGCAACGCTTCTCGCAATGCATCGCTTCTCGCTCTACTGGGCGCGCAGCCTTAAACTTTTCGATTTCAACCATCAAACAAAAAAATTAAATTCAATCACTTATTCCCTAGGAAGCACAAACGGATAAAAACTGACAAACGAGTTTCTAGGTAAATGTTCAAAAATGTTTCCAAATTAAATCACTAATATAAGCACCCTTTTTTAATTAATAAATTATTATTCAACAGAAATTTTGCAACTGGGCGAAAAAATAATTGTAGAATTTCAAAACTCTGATTTTTCTTCATTTGCAGGTTGCTCACAGAATCTTAAACAGTTGGGCAGATTAAAGGCAACAATAAAAAAAAAAAAAAAAAAAGTAGAAAATAACTTTTCTACTTTCTCTTTAAATTAAATTCCAATTACTCTTCATCAGCAAACGTTCTTTACACATAAAACAATTTCCCAATCAAAATCCAGCCCTCTCTAAAGGATATATAGGTCCGTGTCTCTCCCGTCTTCGTCATCCTAAACTCATTTTAGAACTAAATTCCGAATAATTAATTCTCCAGCCTTTCCCCGCCGCCGCCTTCTTAATGCAATTCAAGTAGGCTTTAACACGTAGTAAGTGAATAATAAAAATAAAATTGTAATTTCGTATAACCATCGTCTCTCTGGTCGGAGCGTAACCTAAAAAACTGATGACGTTGATGATGAAATCATACCCGAATCGAAGGGATGATGGAAGTAAATCAAGAAAAAAAAGAATACTCGTTGGATTTTATTCAAAAATAAAGTTACTCTATCATTTGATTTGGTTTCGCTTGTGTGGTGGTGTGTTCTGCTGCTTCCTAACAAGAAACTTTACAGTGTAGACTTTTTGAAAATAGAAAAGATGCCGGAACAAAAAAAAAAAAAAACAACTTCTAGAACCCATTTGCAGAGGTAGAATTGAAAAAAAAAAAAATAACGTAAAAAAACCTTCCTAAAGCGTTGCAGAAATCAGAGTTGCCACTAGTTTTTTCTTTAAAATTGGAATTAATCCTGATTACATTTTATTGCTATTTAAAACTTGGCGAACAGAAGTCCTTTACTACATCTCAGAATTATTATATCCCAAAATATTAGGTCTTTAAGCTGAATTTCAATTTTAAAGCAAATAAGCAAGCACCACAAGTCACCGAATTAAGCCCGATGATGGATAAAAGTATATCTGAAACACGCAGCTTTTAATTAAATATGTAAATATTAATATAAAAGTTTGTTGTGATATAATAATTATTAAATATTAAGTAAATAGAAAACATTTATAAGAAATTATAAAATAATTTTAAAATTTTTTATTATTTTATTTAAAACTTATCAAAATTTAAGGCTTTCTAGTTGAGTTTAAATTTTGTGAGTTTTGTGCTTCACACTTCTTAAAAAAAAAAACTTTGAATTGGCAATACTGGAGACCGGCCTCGACAAACCTGATTTACAGAGCAAAATGTAGGAGACACATGCAACCACAAAAGGTGGGCCAGACTCTAATAATATACGGGGCGACTATGACGAAGGCAAAATGACGACGAAGAAGAAACAGGGAAACATAAATCGATGGAAATGTATTCTAAGGAGATCGGGTTGATTTTTTTTTTTTTTTTCATTTTAGCAAATTGATGATGAATATGAGGAAAAAAATGCAATTGAAAAATATAAAACCTATTTTGATTGTTTTTTTTTTTTTTTCATTTCTGATGTAATCTTGCTGGTTAGTTCTTTCTGCTTTATGTTGCTGAAGAACAGAATATGGCCTCGATTATATTTTTGTTTTAGCAGATGAGGTTTTGAGTAAAATTTTTTTTTTTTTTTTTGTGTTCAATTTTATGGACTGAAAAAAGAATTTAGTTTTAGACTGAAGTCTTCGATTGACCTAATAGTTTCTTCTTTCAAAGAAAACTATTTATTACTAAATAGCGATAAACCTTGAGGGCTTAAAGTTTTATTTTCTTAAAATTATTGGAGTACGTAGCTTAAATAGGTGATTGGAGTTTCTTTTTGTTTTGATTGAATTTGACGAATCAAAATGAATAATGGCAATTAAATGGAAAAATGTCTGTCGTTGGTAGGTAGAATGAAACATCATCACTAAGTTCAGAACTTTTGTAAAAGAATCAAAAAAGCACAGAATAACTAGTCAATTTTTACAGCCATATTATTCACTTGAGGTATAATTTGGGTTTAAATGAATTTTGTAACCGTCAATTTAATTCGAATTTTTTTAAACCCGACAATTTACACTTATGTCCATAATATTCACTAAAAAAAAAAGCATCAAACTTGATGGAATAGAAATGAGTAAAACGCATGTTAAACTGTTTAAACTTAATTAAAAACTCACTTAAAAGCTGCGTAATATCAATAATTTGACATTTGTTATTATATTTCTACATTTTTGTCACTGGCTTTTGTATTTTATATTTTGATTTTACACCCGAGTTCAATTTCTGTAACTGCTCTCTTCGAGTCTGTTTAAATTAAATCGAATTAAACTTGACAAGGTTTAAACCTATTTTTATTTCCGGATATAACGAGTGAATATGATGAGCTTGGGTTTGACATTTGGGTTTAAGTTACTTTAAACCCAGGTGTACATTTAAAACCGGATTTAAGTCACTGAATAATATGGCTGTTATAAAATAAAAATCATGCAAGCGGTAAAATAATTTTCACTATTCAACAATACAATATATTTAATTGTGTACGATTGTAGACCAAATTAACAATAAGTTGTAAACTGAATTGTTGCCAACTAAAGCGTGGTACGCATTATCGAACACGACTGTCAATTCGCTGACTGTCAGTCAATATTAAACATTTTTGTGAGTATGAATTTACCTGACGAACTATTTTATTCATTTTCTTTAAGGACTTGCCCTTTTCATAGAAGTGGGGCGGAGTATTGATGTTAAAGTTGAAAAATTAAGTATCAATTCCTTTAAAACATGCCAACCATTCGCTTAAAACCGCTGGACGTTAAAGAGAACTTAATTTTAATGATGTCTCATAAATTCCTCAGTTAATTTTCTTGTAGCCCGTGGAACCGAAAAAAAAAGCCAATTTATAAACTAAAGTCATATGTACATAATATGTATATGTGTACGTGTACATTTCTATTAATCAATTATCTATGAATCAAAACAATATTATAAGAGAATTTGATAGATTAGATTAGATGTTTATTAGGTATTTTTTTTTTTTTCAAAAATATTTTTCGAATGTTAACAAGGGGCATACTTAAACTATGGACTACCTTTAATTTGAAAACACTTCATCTTCTTATGAAATTGGTTCCATATCAGCTATCCATCTATAACTGAAATTGAATTTGAATCTGACCAGTTTATTATCATTCTGAGCACACACAAATTTTATTTCGTCATTCCGTCCGAAAGAGCGTTATTTAAATGCACAGTACACAAAATTAAGGTAATATATTGCGCAGGTTTTCAAAATTGAAACTGTCAGAAATTAAAAAGTGGTTCCCACTCGAACGCTCTCAAATCTTTACAACGCATTATTATAAAGAACAACATATTTCGACATTATTACAAATATTGGTGCACTGGTCGATTTTGACAGATGCCCGGAACTGACCAAAAAAGAAAACGCCAATGTTACCTTTGAATTTGAATTCAATTGCTTACTCTTTCTTTATTTTAGTGAAGGCATAAAAACTGACTAACTACCTAGTTCAGGTTACTTCGGATCTCAGCAATCTCAGAAAGCTAAACGTAGTTCCTTAGTGCAACTCTGCACTTTCGCTATCAACAAACTGAGGCTGAGAATTATATTTTTTTTTTTAATTCGATTGCTCAATTATTTTTTGTATCAGTTGTCTCAGATATGGAAATTTTTTTTGACTTCTAGTAGAGAAATTTTGTTCAGGTGTCTCCTCCAGCTCAGTATCAGTGGATCTGATAAAATTAGCTCACATTCTCAGAATGTGAAGTGGCTAAACTAGATTTCTCCCCTAAAATTCAAAATAAATTTTTATTCCCTTTTTTTTTTTTTTTTATGACACAATTCACTGCGACAGAAAATAGTTGAGTAACGAATCCAAAAAAATTCCTTTCGATAAGATGAAGAATTTTTAAGAGGAACTATGTTAACGTATAATAGAATACAGGGCTCTCATCGCGTAATTTTGAGGACGATCGTCGTTTAAACGATTGTAGTAAACGACGTCGTCAATATTTTACTTCGTATAATATCACAATCGTGTCGTCTAGTCGTGTCGTTCTATATACAGTTTGAGAACAACTAATGATGGATTTACATGTATCTTCATCTGCAAACATCAAGAAAAGTAGAGCGGGATAGAGTCATATCAAAAAACCGAATGTGTGAAAGAGCACCATTATGAAGATGAACATGTTCGTCTTCGCTATAATCTGCATCTGCGTTCCTATAATCAAGATCTCTGCATTTTGTTCTTCTCTCTCTATCCAACAAACATACATTTTATATTTTGTATCCCTTATTTTTTGCAGAACTCGCATGAAGATACATGTAAATCCACCATAAAACATCAAAAAATAAATGAAAAATTAAATTTTTGCTGTCAAAACTTAAAGTTCTTGTCGTTTTCATTTAAAATGTTTAATTTATTTTTAAATTTATGTAATTCAGTGTGAACCGTTAATGATTTATGTTCGTTGACGAGCCTACCTACAAGCGAGAAAGTGTTGAAAAGAGACATAGCCCAAGAGGTGCGATTTTAAACAAAGTTAATGCCAAACCCCACTGTAGCGATGAAACTACCGCACCCAGATTCCAACTTTTCGGCTCTGAAAAACGCACTACAAGACGGAGTTTTGAAGACAATGGAGATGTGAAAATCACTGTATCTATTATTTGGCAACGCTGGCACTCGACTTACATATAAATAATATAAAAAAATGCATTGATGTATAAAATAGAAGATGATAATTAAATTAAATTATTTGTACCATTCTTTGATTGTTTATTGCTTTTTTTTTAAGAAAACAAAGGGTAGACAGTGTAGCTGTGGTTGATTTGGTTAAAAGTATTATATTAATAAAAATCAAACAAAATAGTATGAGACGATTGCAAAATATCAATCGTTCAGACGATCGTAGTTGACAGCTTTAGGATATATACGAAGCAGTAATTTAATCGTCTAAACGACGTCGTTCAGACTATTTATGAATTTTTGAGTTAAACGAAACAATACAATTGTCAAAACGACGTCGTCAGACGATCATTGTCCTACGCGATGAAAGCCCAGAGTTTTCTTAGTTCTCAGAAACATAAACTAGCCAAGTTTTTGATCTGTCAGTTTCAAAAAAATGACGAAAGTCACTTTTGACGTTGATTGGTTCAGAAAATTCTCTTTGGACTAGTCTCCCGAAGAACAGATCTTCCCTGAGGGATCAGAAATATTTTAAAGTGGTTTTCCTATCAACCAAAAAAATTGACATTTTTATAGGCCATCTTGATCTTTTTTCAGATTTCACTCTCTGCTAGACCAAAACAGCTATTTTTTGGGCCCTTATTTTTAGACTGATCTTCAAAATCTCGATTTTAAACAAGTAAAGATGTACCTGCCTATTTACCTACTTAAACCTATTATTGAAAATTTCGCAGCGATGTGCTTAGAATAGAAAAACAATTACAAATTAATCAGCCTTGTTTAGTGTTTAATTTATCACGATAGATCTGAAGTCTGTGCCAAAATATTAAACAAGTCATACCCTCACAGTTAACGTTGAAAACATTGTTGATTTTTGAAACAAAATTAGTTTAAAAATTGGAAATACACCTACATTTAGAATTAATATAATGATAGCTGCCTACCCAATCAAGGAAAATTTGTGATTGCCTTAAATTGAGTGGACTAATTATTATTTATTACGACTCTAAAAATTATCAATAAGCAAAATACATATAATGTACATAAATATAGGTACCTACTACACGTATAGGTAAGTTCGATTTATTTTCATTTTTATGCACATCTTGTAGGTATAAGTAGGTATTTGTAAAGTGTACAGAATCTTTCGCAACAAAAAAAAAATCTATAGATAAAAAGATTAAAAGGTCGAAATAAATTAATCATGTCTAGTCATAACAGAACAGAAAACAATAATTCCAAAAATTAAAATCGACAAAAAAATCAATCTGAAATATCGAAAAATAAACAAAAAATAACCACAAAATAAAGACAATACCAAATTCATGTCATTTCAATAATTCATACGAATGTGATGAGAACTGTTAATACAAATTTTCACAATTTTCTTTTAAAACCAATAGGTAATAAATTGTAAGACCATTCCCGTATTCCCACCATTCCCCTACTCTGCATTAAGTTCAGTTGAAAAGAAGTTTTCCTAGGTACTAAAAATGTTAGTAGTTTTTTCATAGGATCTAGGTAGGTACATATATGTAAGATGAGAGATCAAAATTTGTTCGATACCAGTAATGTGTCATTCATAATAGGTAGGTAATTAGTTTCGACCGACAAGTAAGAATTTCATCACTCCTCTTTGCGGCGAGCACTAACTACTGTCGGTATAATTTACCGGCTGCAGCTTAAAACCAATATTTGTTGCCAATTAATTTAGGTTTCTCATCTTTTCAGATCATTTTAATTTTAAATCTGAGTACCTACCTACCTACCTACTAAATTATTCTAATTCACACTTTCTGAAACAAAACCCAAAAAAAAAGATGTTTAAACCCAAAACTCTGCATCCTCACATTACACACTGATTTATGCTCTTGAAGGAAAAAAATTGACAAAAAAAAATATATAAATAACCCCACGAGCCTTTAATTTTAATTTCCAAGGATTTCAAATAAAAATAAGAAAACAGAAGTGCTCGTGTACCGTGTATACCCGAGGACGAGGACACCGCCTTATTTTTCAGATTTGTATCCTTTTTTTTTCAATTTAATTTTATTTTTTTCGGCAGGCAGCTGACAAGAAGCTCTATTCAAAGGGGAAATGGAAATTAGGTCAAAGGTCCCACCCACTCTCTTGGTCGACCGTATCCACCATTTTAGGTACACGTACAACATTGTGTTTCAACTTCAAGCTTCCTCCTTTTTCTAGTCTTTCCTGCGCTGTTAACATCTTCTTTCCACAACAACTCTGAAAGAGACAATGAAAAACATACCACGGAAGAAGAATCAGAATTCAGAAGGAAGAATAGCAATCCAAAGAACATGAAGGTACAAACAGAGAATCCACCTGCTCTTTTCCCTGTCCCTGGCCAAACAATGTACCTATAGCAGGTGCCGTGCAACTAATTTCATAATTTTATTATACTGCTTTGTCAGAGCTTCTTCCCTGCAACAGAACCCCCCAAACTTACCTTGTAAACATCTCCGTATGTTCCTGATCCAATTTTCTGTATTAATTCATATTCGTCCTGCGGATTACGTCGCGATATATCCGAACTAAGCAGATTGGCGTTGTGATGTGACGATGCCATTGTTGTTGTTATGATGACTTAATTAAGATCTGATGGATTTGCTGCTTCTGGTCCTGCTGCACGCCCCCAAAAAAAAAGGATACACTCAAACTGAAGGAATTGAATTTAATTGAATCCAAATTGAAACGGGAAAAAATTTATGCCACTACACTGGAATTGAAATTGGGAAAAATGCTTCCCAGACACACACACTCACACAGTGAAGGTCGTCAGAAAACCAAGAATCGTTGTTTGGTTTTATTTTTTAACAAAAACTTCTTTTTATCAATTACTTCATTCACTTGGAGTAATTTCTTTGATATTTTACCGGAATTGAGAATTTTTTTACATTTTATTCGATTTATTTGTTGGTAATCTACGTTTTCGTCGACGTGTTGTCAAAAAAAAAAAAATTAAATACACAAGGTACCATCGTCGGGAGACGTCAGAACCATATTAGTGCGAGCGAGACCACCGTATGAGGAATTGAAAAATTAAATGGAATCGAAGAACCACATTACACACACTGGAAAACACACTGCACAAGAAATAAAAATGGAATGGAAGTGGGAAGAGAGGAAGAAATAAGAAGAAAAGAAATTGGGCGCTGGCGAAAAATATGATTTTTTTCTTTAGATATTCACTTTTTTATTTTCGATAAAAAAGAATAAAAACCATTTTCAATTTCATTTGAATACTTTCACTGATGTTTGGATTTAATGTTTTCACGAGATTTATCGTTTTGCGAACAAAACGAATTGTGGAAATTTGTTTTTATTGCGAACGAACTTAACTTTTATTTCTTTCTTCTATTTTAAATAATTTGTGAGACTTCTTCGCGACAGCACTACGCGAACACGACTTGTTTTTTTGACAGTTCTCGACGTTCTGGTTGATTTCGGTTGTTCCTTTCATTTACGTTACGCTTTTGTACCTTGCTTTTGTATACGGTGTTCTATTCCATTTTTGTTTCGTTGAGAATGCGGTGAATTTGTTTGAAGACCGCCATTTTGTAATTTTTCCAGTTCAAATTGGAAAACAGTGGTAGGAAAAAATTGACGTTTGTTTATTGTTGTGGTTTATTAATAGATGGCATTGCACGGGGCGTGTTCAGAGTTTGGAAAAAATTAACACCAACATTAGACCGTTTTTACAAGAGGAAATATTCGGTTATTTGCTTTGCTTTAAAACTCTGTGATTTTATGCGAATTTGTGTGAATTTTAGTCTAGAGTTCAAATAATTAAAATTGTACTTAAATGCATAGAAAATCACACTAGTTCAAAGTAAAAGAAAAAACTTTTGTTGCCGAATATTAAGTATAGTTCAACGATTACCTCTTCACCTTTCTTAAATATTAATCCGCCAAAAACATATTATGGGCATTCATGCAACGATATAAAAGCCTAAATAAGTTTACTATTTGCGTAAGTTTACCATTTGGTTAATAAACTGCGGAAAGTTATTTGGTAATTAGGCGTGTTCAAAAATGTGATTCATAAAATATCTCAGAGAACTTATTTTAATAAAACGTTTACCTATGCATTTAGAGTCGAAGCCAAATGAAAAGCCACCGCGCCGCGCCGTATCACGTTTAGGTAACGAACAGCTGATTAAATTACACAGAATTTAACCAAATAATTAAAAGGGGCATTCATACAAACTTTTTCGTTAACTTTCCATTTTTATTGTTTTATACATTGAATGGATTCCATTCGGGTGTGTTCATAAAGTATTTATGTAATTTCCTACCGAAATTTCTTGCAAATTTGGTTGAAATTACCTCATTTAGAAATGTGAATTTGAATGGGAAATGAGATGTGAAAACATTTTTTGTAATTTTCTAAATTACCTCATTTCAGCTTTAATGAAAACGTAGTTTAAACTATTTTAAATAAATAAATTTGATGGCACAACACCTTATGAAGAGCTTGAGCCTAGTGACTTACAACTCTCAACCATTCCTGGATGCGTGCCTGCAGTTTTTTGCTGAATTCGAACGGCTAATGTGAGCGGCACTTTTCTATATCAAGAAATACTCTTGGAGATTTTGTCAATTCCTCACAACACAAGAGGCAGTATCCTTTTCTTTTTTTTTTTTAAATTATTTTAAATAAAAACAAAAAAGTAAATTTAATGTCGAATTCCTTTTAAGAAAAAAATCGATTTGTTTAGAAGAAAAAATCGACTTTTCTGGACAAATCCTTTGTATTAAAAGAAAAAATTCGATTCTGTTTAGAAAAAAAATCGAATATTTTTGGTAAAAAGAATTCGACATAAGAAATTTTTTGACTAAAACGAATAAAAACTTAGGGCCAGTTTCATAGTATATACTTACGGGAATAAGTGGCACTTAATTTTATTATATTTGAACTTTAGGCTCAGTTACTTATATTGAGTAAGTGGGCATCACTCAAGTATCTAACATGAGAGACTTGAATGCCACTCATTTGTGTAAGTATGCACTGAGATATTGACTCTTTATTTTTAATATTGGTCAACTAAGTGCCACTTCCTTCAAGTGTGAAACTGGGCCTAAGTCTATGCGTCTATTGAGTGATGAAGAGCCAACAGTAGTTGAAAACAAATTAGTAAAAACGTTACAATGAAATTTATTTAAATATTAAAATTTTCTTGAATTTTCTTGAATTTCCTTTTTTTTAATTCTTTTTTTTTTAATAATTTTAAATGTATATTTTTGCTAAAGAAAATCAAGTATTTTTAAAAGAGAAAATATAGTTTTCAAATTAAAGCTGGAAATATAATATACTTAATTACGTGTTTTCGTCATAACCCCCATGAAGCCCTTTGTATCCACCGTTGTGTAAAACTGGCCCTAAATAGAATGAACTTTAGCTAGACTACGTGGTCATAATCCAATCCTGAGGCTAATAACAATCGGTTTTTTCAAGTTCCAACGTTCGACTTAATATGTACTATATTCGCCTGATGTTCATCGTTGTCTCTTCGGTTACAATTTGTTTTTAAATCTATCATACCAACCGTTTTGCATATTATTAAAACTCCAATATCTCTTTATATGTCCAACTTGAAATTAAAATTACAAGCTCAGCATACAATTATAATACTGTAAAAAAAAAACAACTATTTTATCATCCTTAACCAACATTAACATTTTAATTCGTTTTTTTTTTTTTAATTTGCTCTTCAAAAAGGATTTTGTGTATTTTTTTTTTCTTTTTCTCGAAACAGATTATATTTTTATTTAATATGCTCTTGAGATTTCGTAAGGTATTTAAAGCCTTCTTAGGAATAATAATTTCACACAGCAAGAAATGTGAAAGAATTTGTTTAACTTTAAACAGTTTTTTGTAGTCAACAGAGATACATATTATAGATATTAAAGTATTTTTTAAGATTTATAAAATTTATTATTCTAGGTTGCACATTACTATTGGAGAGTTTTTTTGTGTGAATTTTCTTGTTTTAAGTTTAAGTATGAAAAACTGTAGATAAATAACCTATTTTGTATTAAATTAGTTATTACTTTTTATTTGACAATATAAATTAACACCATATTAAAATTATATTTTACAACATACATAAACATTTATAATAAATCATATTTTTGTTCGAGTACAAAATTGAAGGTAAACTTAATATAAAATAAAATATTTATATTAGCTTTAACATTTTTAGTTTAGTTTTTTGTTTTTTTTTTTTTTTTTGTGTAAAAGACATTTAACATTAAAGTAAGATTTTAACAAAATTAAAAAAGAAAAAAAACAACTACATATATGTATATGCAGATATAATAAATTGTTATTTTCATTGATTGCCACAGTTCACTTTAAAAATAAAAACTAAGAGTTAACATGATGTAACAAATTCATATAAATAAAAATTAAAAAAAAATTAATGTAGATATAGATATAATTCATTGTAAATGTGCGAGATTTATAAAATTTTAATCTACATATTTCTTGTAAACTGTCAACTATTTTCGTTTTATTTTTTTTTTTTTTGTTGCAAGGCTTTTTCGTTTATTTTTTTTTCATAAAAATGTGAAAATTTTATTTTAGTTCTGTTTTTTTTTTAATTAAATAAATATTTTTTTTTGTAAGTTTTATTCTTTATAAATATAAATTTTGTGTTATATTTTTTTTTTTATATTTTTGTTATTTTTTCACAGTTTTCGTATGCTTCCATCTGCTGTTGCTGAATTTATTTTCGATCTGTAAATATAAGTAAGAAATAAATTAGAATGTGGAATAATTAAAGGGGATTTTATCTAAACACACTTCAAAGCTTAAAAAAAACGGGATCATTTTTTCGAGGATTGAGCTTGCATTGTAGGTACATACAGTTAAGCAAAATAAAACCCAAAATTTCAATCAAATTATTTCTAAATTAACAGCTTTTCTTATATTATCAAGCACTTGACAAATTTAATTTGAGTGAGAAGGTTTATCTCAGTTTATAAAAATAAATCTATTATTAGCTGCATTTTATTTTCCCCCAGATCTGATCCGGATTGGATTTGGAAACATAAATACAAGTATTACAAAAAAAACACAAGATTCAGGTCTGCCTTTGGATTTGGATTTTAAAATTCATTTTCTGAACACTTTCCTAGCAATATTTTATTTTATAGGTTGGTACAATTGCTGAGATTTACAGTGCTTGACTCAAAATTAATAAGGGCATTGAATATTTAGTTGAATATTGAATATAAAAATGGTACTTTTCAAGGTAAATTAAAAAAAAAATAGTTAAGCCCAAAAAACTATGTTTTTTTCCTAATTTTTGAGTTTGAAATGGAATTGTTCAAAAACTGTTGACTAATACAACTTTATTTAAAAAGAAAATTCAAGAATGGATTCCTTGCTTGAAAAAAAGGTATACGATTTTATTAAAAAAAAATTCGTTGGATTTTTATCATTGAGAAAAAAAAACTACAATAATTTAAGGCATGAACATTTTGGTCGTCTGCCTGAGTGATAAACATTTCGATAAGTTTTACAACCTTTTTTTGGTATTTTTTTTTTAAATTTATCTGTTGAGCAGACTTTGATTTTTTTAATTTATAAAGCCTTAACTACATTGGCCACTTTTTGCAAAATTACAAAAGTAAAAATATTTTTTTCCAGCTATCGCAATTGTTTTGTGAAAAAGAATATACATATTTTATTTTTAAACTAAAATTTAAGCTTTCTGCATTATTTTTATAAGTTTTCCTGTGAGAAATCCTATCCCAAAATGAGTTTGAAAATTTTCACTTTTGTACTTTTTCACTTTTTTGGCTTATGTAGTTAGGGCTTAAGAGTGACTAAGTTTAGTTAAATCAAATAAGTAGTATTTTAAAACTTTTTTCTGGGCTTTTAGTTTAGCTAAAACAAAACATTTTTATTTTTATAGTTATAATTTTTTTTTTGTTGAAAAAAAAGGACTTTTAGTTTAGTTAAAACAAAATTGGATAATTAAATATGTAGCCGCTATCGAATTGTGCAAATGAAAAATTTTCGACGATTATTCTTCCTCTGTAGGCACTGGCCTTTAGATAGTAGTTGAACAGATGTTCCCAGTTTAACTGCCTGAACAGAATAGAATGCTGGAACTGGAGCCGCAGACGGAACTGAAAGAGCTGTCAAAGAGTGTCGTATGTTATTTTTTTAACGGGCCCACAATGCAGCTGTACAGTCTTGAAAGCATTTTGAAGAAAAACAGAACAATATTCTTGTGTACAAGCTCAGAATGCTCATTTTTGGTTTCCAATAGTTTTCCTTTTAATTAATAATTTTTTTCGCGACTCGAAAAGCTGTTTTTTTCTTCATAGAATTTGAAACGTCAAAAATGCTGCACGTGAAAAGTTACAAGTTGGTGAACTCTTCCGTCGGCGACTGCTGCTCCGTATGCGGCTACATTCTGTTGTGTTAGCAACATTGAATTTGTGTGTATTCAATATTTTGACAGATATCCCAGCTGCGGCTCCAGTTCCGTCGCCGTCACCATTCTGTTCAGGCAGTTAACGTCAATTGCATTTGCATTTTTCAGTTTCTGAATGGGAACAATTTTAAAAACTTGTCAGCAGTCTTATGAGGTTTTCCTTTGGTAAATTCAGATTTCTGCCTAAAATTCGATTTTTTTTTTTGAATACCCAGATTTAAATTTTTTTGTCACAGTATTAGTGTTTAATTGTGTCTGTCCTTATGTTGTCAAACTGGTAGCTACCAATTGTACTGGTGTATAGTGGTGTTAGTAAAAAGAGGGGTAGATCTGCCGCAAAATTCAGATCTGATAAAATGATTTTTTTCTCGAAAAAAATCAATTTTTTTTGCCCAATGGTAAACTAAAATTGTTGAAATCGGTGTTTTAACAGATCTGGATCAAAAAAATTTATTTTTTTTTACCAGTGGAAAACCTCATTAGTCCACAAAAGTTTTTTCATTGGGAATGACAATTCGGTTATTTATGCGGGAAGCGTCACCTTTTCCTGACCAATAGCAGACGCCAATTGGCATAATTATATTTTAATATATATCTACAGTTTTTAGTGCGGACTATCGCACTTGTGGCGTTTTCGTTTGTTTTTTCGAATAGCAGCTCTTCTTCTGAAAGGAATATAAATATGCCTCTGCATGTCTCCATATGCTTCAGAGGACCTATCAACGCATCTAACGAGAATATTTTATGTAGGTCCTGATGATATTTTTGGTGACGTGAAATATTCAACACATTGCTAATTTACACTGACCGTCTAAGCAAAAACCGTCAAAACAAAGGACAAAATTTAATAAATATTAACCCTAAACTATCTGAGGCCTGCCAACCTTCCCCAAGAAATTTTTTTTCGGAATTTCAAACTATTCCACAGGCATTCGAAAACTCTATCTCAACTACCTATTATAATTTATATTCACTAAATTTACTGACACTATTTCTTTTATTGTTGTTTAGTGTAAAATTTTGCTGCGCTGCCTATACAATTACCAATAAGAATCGCCTATTGTTAAGTATTATTAAGCGTGAAGTTTTGCCGCCCGGTGTGGGAGACACACCCAACGCTACGTCACTGTTTTAAGACTCCCTCTGAGCAAGACCGTTGGTCAATGGAATTGATTATTTGGTTGTACCGAAAATGCGTGTGATATTAAATTAAATAATAAAATTATTATTTTAGTGAGCACAAAATTCTGAAAGTTACTACTTATGTATGTCGTTTTCGTTTGGATTTCAGGAGTGTTTTATTCCTATTGAATTTGGAAATTGTTTTCACTCCATTCATCCAAAATTTACCATATTCGATAGGAATGGAACACTCCAATCGAAATCGACATAATTAAGCATCTTTTTCCCTTTGTAACTGTTCATCTGTCAGTTTTCACAAAGTGATGAATGTACTGACGTTAAGGTTCAGAAATTTCTTTAGTTATTAACACACCATTTGAATTTTAGTTATTTTGAATAATTTACTTGTTCCCCTAGTTATTAAAACCACTTAAATTATAGTAATTTTGTATAAATTAGTGCTCTATTACACCGTTAACTCTAGAGTCATGACTCTTTTCGAAATTCAATGGGTGCAAAGGTAAAATCCGATATTTTTTCTCCTTTGCACTCATTCAATTTTGAAAAGAGTCATGACTCTTGAGTCAACGTGTAATAGGGCACTTACTTTTCGTTGTGACTTTTGTTATACGATTTCAAACGATGATTGGAAAATCACATCTCAAATTGATCTTTTCGAAAGATTTATCCGCTACGGTTTGAGATTTTAATGCAATTGTTTTAAATTTTAACTCTAATAAATAATTGGTATATTATTTTTTGCAAAGTTCAACCTTCTTTTTATTGATTAGAAGATATGCATTACAACCGTGTTTTTTTTTTAAATCAATAAATTTAAGTTAAAATTTTTTGGTATGTTTTCCGATATTTGCCCTTAATTTTTTAAATAATCATTAATTTATAAAATATTTTTGCATTTCAAAAAATAGAAAAGATGTTAAACAAGCAAGAAAGTTAGAGAAGTAATGTGTAATTGTAAATATTATTTAACTTTTTTTCTTTGTCAGATTTATATTTTTTTAAAACTAAAGCATTTGGTGTACTTGCAAAATCATGAGCACATTTAACTTTTTTTTTTTTAAAGCAAGCAATTTTATGAAAGCTTGGCAAACCTTAAATTATCTATAAATCAGCTAAGTTTTTAATAATTGTAGTATAATATTTTAAGGAAAACGCTAAACTAAGAAAACTGAACGAAACGCATCACACAACTGGACGAAGACACTTGGATTTGGTGCTTACCATTATTTTTCACTTTGTATTTTCATAAAACACACTTTTTTGCAATCTGGGTCGAAATTATTAAATGGAGTAGTAGCAGTTGACGTATTTAATTTCTTCTTTTTTTATTTTAAAATTACTTTGCAAACTAATTTTAATTTTAATTAATTTTAGCAATTTAATTTTGGAGCACTTAGAGCAAGGACGTATGTATGTATATAATTTGGTTTTGCCATTTTTGTTTTCAATTATTATTTACAAAATTGTTTATATATTTTATTTATGTTTTAAATTGTAAAAGTATGGACGAGTGAATGAACATTTATAGATGACCACTACATAAAATTATTATGCGTCCTTATTTTTTTTTTTTGGAAAATATGATTTCATGGAAGAAAGAAATGTAAAAGTTAATAAAAGTCTTTTGAAATAGTATTAACAGATTAAAGTGTAAGCAATGGCAAAATAAAAGTAACATAACTACTAACACTATTACAGAAACAAAAAACGAGACATTTTAAATGAATGAATGAAATAATGAACAATTTTGTAATACAAAATAAATATATAAAAAAAAATAATGAAAGGCAAATTATAATTAAATTTTATTTTATTTCTATATTTTTTTCTTATAGCTGTTTAAATTTATAGAAGCAAAAATTATTTAAAAAAAATAATTATAGTTTATTAGATTAGCACAGCGCTACTTATTGTATTAAATCTTTTTCTGAGAGTACCGGTAATGTGGACCTAGGGAGCGTTTTTTTATTTATTTTTAATTATTTTAAGGCATTTTTATTGAAATGAAGTATGTGTGTCGTTAAAAGGGAAAAAAAAGATAAAGAATAAAAAAAAACTTGTATTATTTTCAATTTTTTATAAAGAATTAAAAAATATTTTAGCAGAAATTATACAAAAAAATTACTTACAATTCCATAGACAGAACTGTTGGATTCGTACAGGATTGTGGTGCACGCACATGACACTGTTTGTGACAGATCATTTGGCAGTCACGACATTCATAGCCCTGTTTGCCAGGCCGTCGAGGGATTGATTTTGTACAAATTGCACATACAAGGCGGCTTCTAAAAAAAAAAGAATCAAAAATTTAAATATTTTTTTTCGTACACATCTTGTGTTGTAATGTCATTTTTGGTAGGATTTCGACCGTCTTCAAGCCCTATCGCATATGGAACGGAAGGATTGAAAAAATTCCATATTCGATAGGAAAGGAAACACACCCAAAATCAGAAAGATGTATTTTTTTTTTAACAGGTATGTTTTGTTGCCAATACCGTAATGTTCCATATTAAACCATTTCCTACGTTCTGTAACTCTCACATCGAAAAAATCAGACGAGAAACGCTGAAAAATGGAACAAAACTCATGTTTCAGTGTTCATCGTTTCTCGACCAATTTTATGCATGTGAGAATTACAGAACGTAGGCACATATAACAAAATAAGGAAATGAGTTAACTTGTAGTTGATAAAAATTGGATGTAAAACTTTGTCGTTTTCGGTTGTATTTTTGATCGGATATGGAATTTTATTCACTTCTTTTACTCTAAATTTCCAAATTCTATGGGAATGGAACACTCGCAAAATCCAACAAAAATCGACATTATTGTGAAGAATTTCTTATGTCGTTTTCGACTAGATTTCGGGAGTGTTCCATTCCTATTGAATATGGAATTTGGATTGAAACAAATTTCAATTTCAATAGAAATAAAACACTATCAAAATCAAAACGAAAACTACATTAGTGTGCACATTATCGAGTTCAACAAAATACACCTTAAAAGTTACTTACCCGCTTAGATGTTTGGCAACAAACGTATGATCGTTGTATATGTGAAGTTTTGTGCCCTTGCGACGCCATTTAGGTCGCTGAGCTATTGCGAGGGGAACTATAAAATGCCTAGAGGGGGAAAAAATAGTAAAATCAATAAAAAATAATACAAAACAATTAAGGAAAAATTAAATATGAAGGAAAATATTGTCAAGTTAATATTTATGATTTATAGCTGTAGTTTAAAATGAAACTGTCATTTGAAGGGTTCTGCCACTCTCCAGAAGAATTTCCAAGTTTTCACGAGTGAAAAATTAGCATTATATCTCCCAATATCTTGCCATTAACGACCTAATTATATAAATTTTTTAAAACCCTGACTATATCTAAATCTAATCATTAAGTGCAAGTGACGTTTACTTTGTCCGTTATCTGATTGATATGTAAAAACTGTGCTTCAAAGTTCTGTCAAATTTCATAAAAAAAATTTATTGAAACTGACAGTTTTGAGAAGTCAGACAGAGGGGTTGTGTTTGCATAGTATTCACACGATGACAGTAAATACTTTATATGAAGGAATATTAGTCCAGTCTAATTGATCATTCGAATTGTTTTTTTTTTTTTTTTAATGATTCTTAGAGTCTAAGATGCAACTATTTACTAGTCATATGGAGTTAATAGCCGCCATCTTGAATTAAAGATGAATTGGTTTTTGTTAAAATATCTTTCTCATTTTTAACTTTTGACCAAAAATGCTCATAACAGAAGTTGTTCAAAATTCAATTCTCTACAACATTGGTCATAACATTTTTTTGTCTCCGATTAATATTTTTCGACTTAGTCCCCAATAGAAGTGAACTGTTTGAATGTTTGAAGTTGTATTTGAGTTAAGACGAGACATGAAATCTCTCAAATCGAAAAATATTAGTCAAATTGACAAAAAAACTGATCAAATTTTAAGAGCATAAAATTTTGAACAGCTTTTGTTATATACTTTTTTTCAAAAGTTGAAAATCAGCGAGAAAGCTTGAAATATATTTCACAAAATTGAATGAGAATTTAATAAAAAAAAAAAGTTATTTATAGCTTGACTAATTGCTTAAAAGATAAAGGCGCACAATTTTAAACAGCTTGATATACTAAATCTATTTTCTTAATAAACTCGCAAACTCGAACACGCCTAAAGTTCTAAAATAGTAATAGTTCATACCATTTTCACATTTGTAATTGTCAAAGTGACATTTGGAATAAGTATGATACCTAAATTAGTATAAAACAGGCATTTTGCGATTTTAACTTAACTAAAATGTAAAAAATATAATACGTTTAAAATTTGGAAAATCCTGTTTTTAACCTAGCATCATACTAAAAATGCTTAAAAATTATTCTAAGGCTGTGTGCACAATAGTGCGAGAACCGATGCGATGCAAGACGCGTTGCGAGTACGAGGAAATTGTGCACATGTATTTTTTTTAAGTAGCTGCGCACAGTGAAGCTATATTTGGTGCGACAAGTGCGAGTTTCTCGTTGTTGTTTATTTTCATTTGTTTTCATTTATTTTGAAAGGACAACATGTCACGCATTGGTTCTATACCGCGCGCGCAGCCTAAATCGTCCAAAATTTTGGACCAAAGATAAAAAAAAAAACAATATTTAAAATAAAGACCCCCACTTACCTTTTAACACCATTCTCAATGGTTTCCAATACCAATGTAGATGCTTCATGTACATAAGTTTTATTGCTAGCCGATGAAAAACCTGAGATAGCAGAAGATTCTGAAATTGAGGATCGTCTTGAATGGTCAAGTGATGTCACATTTATTTTCGGACCTATATGTTGGTTTTCCCAATTTAAACACAAAATAACATAAAATACGCCACGCATACAAGTATGCAGTAATTTTTTTTAAGTTTTTAAGTGTCATTGGTTTTTTTTTATAAAGTGGCGTGCAACATTTAACCCAGATTTATGTTTGCATTTAGTTTTTTTTTTTTTTTAATTAATTTTCAAGTGTGTGATGAAGCCCATTTATGTGTGTGTGTTTATTATTATTTTTTTTTAAATATTTAACGATCACCAAAAATTAAAAGAAAAAAATAAATAAAAATAAAAGAAATTAATATAAAATATCAATAATTTAAATAGATAGCATTAAAATTATGTGTATAAGTTGTGTGTTAACAGGAACAGTTTAAATTTACGATACATTGACGTTATTAACATCGATCGACATGAAAAGAGGGTAGAAAAAAAGAAAAGAAGAAGAAAAAGAAGGTTCACAAAACTTTACGGGTAAAATTAAATATTTTGGTAAAATGGAATAATGTGTTATAACAATATGATTACTAACTGGGAATAAACTAAATGGAACAGTGGATAAAAAGCCAGTTTTGTGTAAAATTTTGTACTTGTATTAATGTTTGACCTAATTAAGTGTCACAATATCCGATATTATTATAAGCCCAAATATCTACTCTTTTTTACCACTGTTAAAATGTTAACTACAGAAGTATATGGAAAATATTATATTATATGTAAAAGGTGAGGAGGAAAATTATACTATTTTTTTTTTTTTAAACTAAAGTGCATTATTACCAAGCGAATTGCTTTTCGACAATACACCACGATCAACAGACAACGATCTAGAATCACCATTTAAATTGTTGGCATCGAATAGAATCATTCCATCATTACGATCTGCCGATCGTGTTCGAGTTTTCGATCGTCCTAAGCGCTTCTTCAACGTTCCAAAAAAATTACGTTTTTTACTTCGGCCACGATCGTCTAGGTCATCGGGAATTGGTGTAGTTGGATTGGTTTGACTTCTTGGCAGGCTATTGCTATTGTAGCCATTATTGTAGCTACCATTGCCGTTAATTTGGCGATTCATTTGATTGGGCGATGAGGCAGCATTTGGGCGACCAAACTGTGAATGAAGATTGAAATTTTAAGCATTAAAAAAAAAAAATTCTGCTAAATACATAGTTTTTAAAATTTGAAAAATAATAAGAAAAACAATTTATGTGTTTGTATAAGATCTCTAAAATATGATAAGCCTTCACTCCCCTCCCCTCCCTAGAGGTGAGCAGATTGATTCCTGATCTTTTCGACATTATAAGGCTTAGTTGTTTTTCTGCCAGAAAGTCCTCATTGATATGAGCATCTGTAGCAATTTTTGCGGGAGGTCAAAACATATCCAAAAAGACTTTTTTTATTCTTTAAGACTTGCTTTAATTCGTACTCTATATATTTTAGGGGATGATTCTTGGGATCATTCTAAGAAAAAAATTCTATGGGTACAAAACTCTATATCCCCCCCCCCCCCCACCCCCCTTAAATGGAAAACAAATATTAAAAATTATAGAAAGTACCTAAGAACGATATGCTATACCATTGAATTTTGAACAACAACAACAACTTAAAGGTGCTACCACCAATTGCTTATACCTTTTGCTATACCTTTTTTGAAAGTAAATACAGTGAAAGCTCCCTTAGCCGGACAGCGACGGTCGCAACACTTTTGTCCGTCTAAGGGAGTTGTCCGTCCAAGGGAAAAAATAAAAAAAATAGTTATATAAGGAAATGGATAATATTTAGTGGCATCATAAAAAAATTTTGAACCTACAAGCCATGAAATTCATTCAAACTAAAAATGAACATGAAGATTCAAGAAACGAGATACAAAAACAGACTACAAGGAATGTCCGGTTAAGGGATCATAAAATGTATGGAATTTACATCCAAAATCCACGGTCGTGAGAATTTGTCCGCCTTAAGGAAGTTGTCCGCATTAGGAGCTTTCACTGTACTCAAATATTTAAAATTTTTTTTTTTACATCAAGCTCTCTCTTTAAATGAAAGTTTTTGATTTCAAAGTAAAAATTTTTTGAAAAATATTGTATTTTTTTTCAAGTTATTTTTTTTCAAAATTTTACGTAATTAAGTCCCAATGTTTTGGCAAATATTCAATGCACTTATTAATTCTTAGTAAAATACTGAAAACTAGATGGAAAAATCTTTATTAGTTTTTTTTTAATAAAAAAAAAAAACAAAGATACTCATTGTCTGTTTTGTTTATGACGCAAAAAAATTACCATTCATAAATAAAACCTTTTTTTTTCGGATTTAGTAGTATGTTTTTTTTTTTTTTTTTTTCCAAGAACTAAAAAAAAGATTTTGTAAAAACAGTGGGACTTAATTACGCAAAATTTTGAAAAAAAAAAAAAAAAAAACAATTCGAAAAAAATTCAAAATTTTAAAAAATTTTAAATTTGATATCAAATTTCTCCAAAACTATTAATTCAAAAAACTTTATTTAAAAAGCAAATAAAAGAATAAGATATTTACTTTCGAAAAAGCTATAGTTTATTATTGTTTGCACTTTCTTTAGTTTTTAATATTTCTTTTTTTTTCATTTTAAGTAAATTTTTCAGGAATTGCCCCTTGTATTAGCTTACAGTCCTTTATTTCGTACGAGTACGAGTAAAATTCGCTTGCACTAAAACCGCGCCTTTATGTTTGATTCATTCTCGAGAAAATATGAAGAAAAAAAAATCGTTTTATATGAAGCTAAAAACCGGTTCTACGATAGATAAGCTTAGACCAAAATTCGAATTTCCCTTTTTTTGGGGAAATCATATAAAACTGTTTTGTACCAAATTTGAAGTAAAACTATCTAACTTTTAAGGCTCTACCTTAAACATTAATGAACGAACCCATGTTAGTACCAAAGAAATATATTTAAAGAAAACCATTTTTAAGAACTTCCCCATTCTCGTAATGTAAGTTTTGATTAATTCAATACTTGCCCTAAAAATCACTGAATTTAAATTTGCCTTATAACTGGCATCATACCTTTTGGCTTTATCAACCAATTTTAAAACCTTCTAGGCTTTAATGAATTCTGTTTTATTTTTTAAAATCTTTTTTGGATCTTCTGAGCAATTTTTTATTTAATAAAAATAGAGCTAGGTTTATCTGGAAATACGAGGTCACCCTATAAGTAAAGGGATTAGCATCGCTGCTAAAATCTCCACCACATGATGGGAATTCAATCCACATTTAGTGGGAATTTAGTCTACTTAAAGATGGAAAAAAATGGAAGTTAACAAATATTTTTTTTTATAAATAAGAAAAAGCTTTGTACTCTTAGTACTTTCCAAAAATAAAATTGCAGTCGAACCCACTTAAGAGCAACTGCAAAATGTTACAGTCTTTCTTTCACATAAGCGGGTTTTTTCACTTAAACGAACCCCGCTCAAGTGAAAAAAATTTCACTTAAGCGGAGTCCGGATAAATGAAAAAAAATTCACTTAAGCGGATCTAAAAATTCCATTCAGCAGAGAATTAATGCTAGAAACAATTAAATTTATCTTTGAGTTATGAAAATGTAATTTTCTTTTTAATAAATGTCAAAATACGCATACCTCTTAAGCTATTTGAAATGTTGTTTTGGATAATTGTTTAAGAGGACAAAGCAATTTGTTTATAAAATGTAAATGTAAAAGCTAGTTTCGCTTAAGCGGAGTGTTCGAAAAATACATTACCATTCTGATACGCTTTTCACTACCCACCTGGAAAATAGTGTAGTTTTTAATAAGGCTCTAGAAAATCTTAGATGCTAACAAGGGACTAGCAGGATTTACTATAGAAATAAGCTAGGCCCACAAGCTCTTACTAGCAAAGGCCTTACCGCGAGTATTTGCCAAGTTTTCCTCGTCTGTGCCCTACTGAAAAATTTCCAGGGCCTTGACTAAACTTGCCAAAAGCTTGCGATTTTTCCAGGCGGGTAAAAAAAGTACATTCTTGGAAATTAATAAGTTTGTATTTTAATTTTTCATACCATGATGGTATAGTTTTAACTAGCAAGGACTTAACGAGTATTTGTCAATTTTTCCTCGGCTAGATTTCCCTACTTAAAACTTTCCAGGGCCTTGACTAAACTTAAATAGGACCTTGTCTGGCATCATATAACAATTTCGAAGTGTTAAATAAAATAAATAAATTTGATGGCACAACAGCTCATGAAGAACTAGGGCCTAGTGACTTACAACTCTCAACCATTCCAGTGTGCGTGTCTGCAGGAATGGAGGGGACCTACAGTTTATTGCCGAATCCGAACGGCTAACGAGCGGCACTTTTCTGTGACAGGAGATACTCTTGGAAGATTTGTGAATTCCTCGCAAGAGGCAGTAGCCGTTTTTCTTTTAAATAAATAGGTGACGAGGCTGGGGATCGAACCTTAGACCTCCGGCATGACAGTCCATCGCACTAACCATCACGCCACGGCTACGACTTCGAAGTGTTACCTTTTCATTTAAAATCCTTTTTTATTGTTTGCTTTCTTATTTTCTGTCCAATAATTAAAATTCAACTTTATTTTTAGAAATAAATTAAAGTTGTATGTGTGTTTAATTTGGCAAAATTCTTAAAATAACAAACACTTCAAATGTTAAGAAGAGCGCATTTAATTAAAAAATCAATCAATCTACAGATTAATTTAATTTCAAAACATTTAACTTCTGATGTTAATTTAATTGTATTATTGACTCTTTATCAAAAGCGTTAAGCTAAACTCAAAACCCATAAAAAAAATCCAAAAACTAAACAAGTATGTAAAATCTTTAATGAAAAACACAAAAATACACTTTTTTTAAACTCGTACTCACCTCATCGTACGATCCATTTAAATCCCTGCCATTACCTGTTTCATCGATACTGAAGGCAGGTTCGTTTGGTGGATAACTATCAGTGGGACTTGCCGTAATATCAGTCATCACCGATATATCCTGATTCGTAGATTGATTTTCATCCAATCCAGTTGGAGTTGATTGTGTCTGTTCGGAATTAGTTTCATCAGTTTGTACAATTTGATTTTCAGTATTAATATCTGATGATGGTTCTGGGGATTCTTTAACTTCAATTTGTCCTTCTTTGTTAATTTCAACCTTTTTTTGTTATTTTTTTTTTTTTTTTTTTTG
Source organism: Epistrophella euchroma (assembly GCA_947049315.1). NCBI lineage: Eukaryota > Metazoa > Arthropoda > Insecta > Diptera > Syrphidae > Epistrophella > Epistrophella euchroma. The sequence continues at coordinate 37,129,167 of OX346248.1, forward strand.
TATTTTGAAGTAGGTAATGGTTGTGTTTTGTTTATTTTTAGAGCACACATTTTTTTAAGCGTTGGGTTGAGTTAGTTTTTGCAGCATTTAATAAAGTTATGTTAAAAAAAAAATAAAAAATAAAATATATCACAAAAATTTTTAAAAATGTTTTCACATTTTAAATGGTATTTTATATTTTTGTTGTTTTATTTATGAAACGCAACTCAATCAATTTTGTAAAAAAAAAAAAAAAAAACATTTAAAACAAAAATAATAAATTATAAACAAATGGCCAAATGGATAATTACCTTGAATGCGTTTGGATTGTTATTATTCTAAACAAAATGAAACGGTTGTGGGAAAACATGAAAAGAAAATGTAAATAAACATAAAATGATAAAGGCTTTCAATGTAACATAAATAGGCACTAATTTAGTTTTTTAAACATTTAGAGAAATATTTAAAAGGCAGAAAAGGATTGGGGTTGGTTCTCAATAAAAACAAATAAAAAAAACAAAAACAGGACAAAATATAATATCACTTTTGAGCTCAGAAATTGCAAACTTGGCTTAAAATTAGTAAGTATATATTCTTCAGCTCACAAGGAATTCTTGCTTTCTTGACGAAAGGTCAGCCAGATAGGAATCATTACTTTTTATTTAAAAATAACTAAGTATAATTATTTTATTAAAATGCAACACAAATTTATGAGAATCAACAAGAACAAAATATTGTTCGTAAATTCCTTGAAATTAATTACAACTGTAGAAAGGAAACATATGCTTATAGACAAATAGGGTTTTTTGTTTTTAATTTAAAATTTTGCAGAGAGAAATTTTTGTCGATAACAAAATTATGAGGATAAAAAAAAAAAAAAAAAAAAAGCATAGATGAAAAATTTGATTGAACGAATTTTTTTCTTAGTTTTATGAAAAAGTAGAATGAATGAATGAATTATATGAGAATCAACAAGAACTTGAGTTCGTTAGGAATTTTATAAAATATGATGAAATTAAACATAAGATTCCATTCTTTGTTTCGTTTCTTTCTTAAAAAAAAAAAAAAAAACATGAGAACCGAAAAGAACAAACAAAAATCTATGAAATCGGAGTAGGTAAGCTGGTACGTAATATAAAAAATTCTTTAAATCGAACTTTATTTTAATGTAATATATTAAATCAAGAAATGCAATTATTTATATGAGCTCAAAAAAATATATAATTAAACATAATATCATTACTTAACTCACCCTCTGAACACTATGTATTATCAGTGTACTCTTGCTGGGATTTCCATTATTATTATTTGTCAATGCACCGTCCTGCAATGCTCTAACAGCTGCATCTGCTAAATCTGCTCCATTTCTAATATGTTCATTTATAATTGGTGTGCTTATTTTTAAAGCTTCTTTTAATTTATAAGGTCTCGGTCCGATTGGTATTTCAGCACCCTCAATGAACACAAAATCAACCATTATTGCACCAGCAACTTTTTGAGTCTCATAAGGTCGGGGCTGTAAGGCAAGTGTTTGCGATGAAGCTGGCCCCACGGCCAACTCATCAATGCCAACCAAACCAAGACCAAGAAATTTAGGCGGATCATTAGCATTCGCTGGACGGTCGTAGACTTCGAAGAGAATTTCAGCCGATTGAGGTGATAGTTCACTACAAACAAAAAATTAAGAAATATTACTTTTTTTTTTGATTTTGATAATAAATTTTGAATAGATTGGAATATTTACAATAGGAAATGCTCATCCCAATAAGGATTAGTTCCTTGTCGTGCTCCTGTTTGATTCTTTTGTGCTGGTTCATCCATTTCCACAACCACATAGGGATCCTTAGCATCGGCTAATCCTTCACCTTTTACAATTTTAACAAGCAATCTTCGACCAGAAGCCATAGCTTGCATTGAATTTCCCATTTGATTTGAATATCCAGAATTATTAAAGTTTTCCATGTTGTGCTGATTATATTTAGATTGTTGTTGTGTTTTTTTTTTAAAGGGAAAAAATTAGGAATTTGTGAAATGAATTTAAGTTTTTTTTTTTTTTTATTTTAAACTAAATGACCCATTTTGTAAGTAGACGAAAGGAAAGGAAGAATATGAACATTTTTCTGGATTCAAACGATTTCGGTTTGTATGATTTATACTTTAATGCTTTCCTACTTTGGCAATTTATTTAGAATAATTTTTTAATTTAAAAAAAATATTTATTCAAATAGCCTGACTTTAAAAATAAAACTTATGAATGCATTCCTGGATTTAAAAAAAAAGTTAAATATGAAAAGCTGAGGGTGCTGACATCTGCGAAACATTGAAGTAAATAAGAAGTTTTCAAAAAGAAGTCATTAATAAAGATAAAAAAAAGAGATTCGGACGCAAAATAGAGCCTTGCGGTATACCAGCATTTATTTTGTGATACCATACGAATAGAAACAGTTCAAAACAACTTAAATTGAACAGTCCGTGTAATTCATCCAGGCATGACAAAAAAATGCTGTCTTCCATTGGCTTGGAAAGAGACCAGTAAAATAGGTTATGGAAGAGCTATATTCACAATAGTTTTTCTTTCAAATACTATGGAAAGAATTTAGATTCACTATTATTTATTTTGTATAAATTTTGAAGATTACCTACTCTCCTTCGGCTTAATGAAAAATCTTCATTAGTTTCCCGACTTTTCGACTGAGATTGTAATTGAAAAAAAAAAAACGAATTCTTGTTTTTATGTCGGCTATTTTGGTCACAATGGATGTGGCACTGAAACAATTAAGTTAACATTAGCCTTTTCGCAATGCTTGCTTGTTGTTTTGGTATTTGTTATGTTATTTTTAATAATGCAGTCTGAAGTTTTGGGGGTACATGAATAACCAATTATTAATTTATGATGGTTTTAATTTTTCAGGAACTTTGATTCTTTTTTTGTCAAAAAAGCAGAAAAAAAGCAATCATTTTGATTTTGACACTTTAGAAAAGAGCTCTTTACCAAATAGCAATATGTCGCTATTTCATTTATTCATATAAAATTCAAAGTCATCCACTTTGTGGGAACTGACAATTGTTTAACTATTTTTGAAAGCAAATTATGTGAGATATATTTTTTTAAATAGGAAGAATATTGTTGTTAATATTGTAATTTAAATAAAAAAATAACAAAAACTGATTTAAAGCTAAAAACCGGCTTTTATTTTCGTTTTGCAATTTTACATCTGTCATATCCCACAAAATGATCATTTTGACTTTTTACTTTGACAGAATTGTTAAGTTCCCTATTGTATCAAAGACGGTGTTCATAGGTTCGTTCGCGTACAAGTCTGAAATTACCCAAAACTACCATTTTCTACCAATTTTAGTCCAAACCTGTTCGCGTATGCACATTTCGGGTAGTTTTGGATAAAGAGAGCGCTCGAGAGAGAGTAAATTAGTTCCCCTTCTTGCCAGATTTTGCCCCGAAAAATTTTTTCCGGCAGGAAATGGTAAGTTCGGTGTTCTGACAAAAAGCTAGTGGGAAGAAAAGAAACAAAAAAAAAATGGCTGCTGTTTGTTTACTTTTAGTTTGTTTTTTGTTAGAAGTGAATATTTTTCTTAGTTTTTATCTTATATTTTTTGATAAAACATTGAACAAAATAGAAAGAAAGTGTGTTAAGTTCAATTAAATTTGTTTACTTCAACTTTAATTAAGACTTTCAGTAAATTTATTCCAATGTTGTGGTTTTATTTACTTTTTCTTTTGTTTACTTTTTGGTGACGTTTAAAATATTGCAGAAATTTTTGGTTCAAAGCATTCGTGTACTTTTGGACTGTTTCCATTCTCTTTGAGAGAATATCATCCCCTCTCCTCAAAATTTAATAATTTGCCAGTTTTAGTCCGGAAAGTACACGAACAAACCTATTGGCTTCACTTCAGGCGACTAATTTTGACGTCACTTTGTTTTATCTCACTCCTATTTCTTGGTGAGAAAAAGATAGCCAAGTGAGGCTGGATTTTTCAAAACGAATTAAGAAATTCTACTTCTCTCGGCTACCTATTTTTGCCATGAGGTTGGAGTGAGATAAAACAAAGAGACGTCAAAATTAGTCGCCTGAAATGAGGCCAATGTGAATACAGTAAAAACAAAACATGGTCCTTCTAACATTAGTTTTGAAGTTAAATAAATCAGTTCAATAATGAAATTAAACTTTCATTGCAATGCTTGAGGAGATGTACATATTATGCCTTTTTGTTAGCTAGAAACATTGTACGACGACGTATGACATCGCAAAATTTGTTGTCAAAACCAATAGAAAAAAAAACCAAGTTTGTGAAACTTGGTGAAAGTAGCAAAGAAAAAAAAGTAAGCAAACATCGATGTCATTAGATTTACGGAGTTAACTGTTGACATCCACGTTGGTAATGGGATTCTTTGAAAACTGAGAGAGTTTTTCATCGATCCGATGACCGCTAGGTCAGTTATAAAGGATCCAAGGGTCTAAAAATGAGTTTTTTGCAAATATTTCAAAAACAGTTTGTTTTGGAGAAAAACTGTATTCCCCAATCTTGTAGCCCATGTAGTTTTCAATAAAAAAGCTTTTCAATTTTTTCGTACCATTAACTGTTAAAAAGTTACAGCAAATGAAAAAGTCAAAAAATCTCTTAAAAAAAGGGGGAAAAAAGTCATGAAAATGGGAGTTTTGTAGGTGTACCTATGGTGAAAAGTGTAAAGTTAAAATATTATTAATAAACATTATCTTATCATTAGTTTTGATCCGAAAGAAACCTTGAGAACTTTATTTTATTTTTCTGTCAAATAAAACAAATTTTTATTAAACACAACCTTGGGAATATTAAGGGAAATGACATAATGCTTAGGTTTTCAGGGTCAAAAATTGGGTACACTTTTCAGAGAAAACACGAACAAACAAAAATAAAGAAAGAAGAAAAAACACATCATGTCCCCTTAAGTTTCATTTAAAATAAGCATATTTTCGCATTATCTGAAATGAAATAAAGAAAAAAAAGAATAGAAACCGTCACGGGTTTTATTTTAATAAAGTCGCAATTATTCCAGTATTATTTTGAAGATGTTCTACAAGGTTGTTACTATAACAAATGACATTTGGCACGGAAAGCATTTAATTTTGCAAAAAAAGAAATGATAAATGACACGCAACATACTTTCAGAAAAAGAAAATGCAAGGGCCAGTGGGGTGGAGAACCAGCGTTTCTATAAAGATTCTACCTATAAGTTCGTGTTCTTAACGTTTTTTTTTTTTTTTATAGGAATCATTTCCTTTCGTCTACTTTAAGAAAAAAAACTGGTATCATATAAAATCAACAAAAGCTAAAACGCTCCAATCAAAGAGGCGAGAAAGAATGAAATGAGATTTATGAAAACGAAAATAAGATGTTATGCTGAGAGGAAGCACAACTAATAAAAATTTTCAAAAAAAGCCTCATGCAATTTTTGATATTTGAAATTGATTTTGGAATTCTCATTTTTTTTTGTTCTTTTCATCCCATCTCACCGCCAAGGAGTCATAATGAACTGGTAATATTACAGGAAGTTCTGGTGTTTCGACTTCAGCCCGGGGACATGTTGAGTAGGTTGAAAAATCACATGGATAGACAGTTTCACGTAGAGCTGTTGTCAAAATTTCGCTGGAAAAAAAAAATTCAAAATTTTATATTTCCATTGTAGATAAACTATATTATTGTCTTACCTTATAACATCCTGCAATTGTTGTTCATCTTGATCGATTGCTTTAATGGCTCCAACGCTATTCATCGCAATTCGTATCTAAAATGTCAAAGTATATAATATTTTAGCTTTCATAAAATTAATTCCTTAATTTTGTTGGTAGGATGTTTTAGTATAATCATTATTTAAATGTCGTCAAATAAAAAAAGAGACATCACTTACATCGGGATATCCTTCAACACGCATATCACCTTTTAATGCGTTATAATTCATATTTGATGTCATTCTTGCACGAAAACGTGACACTGTCACCTTATAATGGGATGTGTCAACTTTGCCCGATTTCTGACGGAAGGTCTTGACCTGCAACACTGGCATGGCATCGACGTCAAAGGTTGTAACCATATCAGCTGGATTGTTTTCATCACAATTACAAAATATATTTGACAATCCTGGTGGTGGGCTGTCTGGAAGAACACGAACAATTTCGACAGCAACTCCATGCTGAAAAATATATTTATTTATGATTAAATTTAATTTCACTTTTTATTTTCATTGTAAAATTGTATTTTTTCTTAAAACAAAAATATGTAGTTAGATAAAAATAGCTTAGCCCTGAGTCCACAAAAATTGGTGTTTTATTATTTAAATCAATGATTCAACAAGTCTAAATAAATAATGCTAAACTACTACTCTTACATAGCTGATTTATATGAGTATAGAATTTATATAATAATTATACTTTGATATATTAATCCGAATTTTAATTAAAATTAATGTTTTTCAGAATTTACACCTCCAACAAAATTGGAACTGAAAACTTTGATATTTATTGGATTCGCACAGGATTTTTGTCTAAAATTCGCACAGTAAGTATTTTTGATAGAAAGCATATGTGTTTTTAACTATTAACTTTTATTTTGTACTTCTTGCTTATTGGGTATTGGTTTCGTGTAAAAAAAAGTTGGTTTCCATCACACACTTCGTTGTTCTGTGTGTTTGTGGGTGCGTTAATCCACTGTTATTGAAGCTAGATCCTAAGCGGATGGAACGATTTGCTTCAAATTCGGTACAAAGCATTTTTATATTTTCCAAAGGAGAAATTCGAATATGTATTTATCTTTGTTGATCTAGAACGGGTAGCTGTTATACAACAATTTAGATTTTGTGAATTTTTTTCGAAAATGTCTTTATTGATATCCATTAAGCTAAATCTACTGTTTTTGTAAGTAATTTTTTAAATATACATATTTTCGTTAGAATGTACAGTACGTGGCTATACATAAACCACAAGAGCAAGATTGATTTTTTTTATAAACAAAAATTGAAGACGACCAATTTCTGAAACAAAGCTTACTTTTATAATTTACCTTTTAGATAATAAATAGGTTTACATTTTTTTCGAATATCCCAAAAATGGGGTGCTAAAATCTCTTGAAAAAAAAATTAAATTCATAAAAAAATCTACGGATGGCCAATTACTTATGTCGAATTCCTTTTAACAAAAAAATCGATTTGTTCAGATAACAAAATCGATTTTTCTGTACAAATTCCTTGTATTGAAAGAAAAAAATCGATTATGTTTAGGAAAAAATCGATTTTTTTTTTGGTAAAAGGAATTCGACATTAAACTACCTGACCTTATGTGACCTTTACCTGATCTTTTGAATTGCATACTTGTTTCCTTTTAAGTTTCAGAAATGAGGTGCGTAGAATCGATAGTAAATTTGAAAAAGCTTTTACCATGGATTGCAAATTTTCCAAGCCTGAACAATTTCTAAAAACAATTAACCTCTTTTAACCAATTACTGACTTTTAAGATGCGTTTAGCGTTCCATTTTGTACTAACCCTTTAACAACTGTCAGCCGCAACTGTCGTTGGCAACTTTACCACACAAAATGGCACGACATTTACATCTTCTTTTAAAAATCTAACCGGGGATAAAGTTTAATTTAAAAGGTCAGGCAGTTTCAGTAATTGGTTAGGTATAGATTTTTTTTAAATAATTTTTTAAAGTTTTTTTTTCAAATTTATTACAAGGTCGTATAGCACCTCATTTATGGGATATGTTCAAAGGCAGTACACTTGTTTTATCTCCACTTTTAAGCAGTTTTCTTCCTAAATTTTAAGCAATTAATTATTATTTTTTTTATACAGGGTGATTCGCATAAGGTGTGTGTTAAAAAACTTAAGTGTTTAGGTTGGGTCGATACTACTGGAGGGGGGCCAGTTAGTAAAGTAGATTTGGCTATTTTCAACTTTCTTAAAAACTAAAAGACATTTTGGCATTTGAGTTTTATTGTTTGACTAAAAATTGATACGAACATCGAATATTAAAAACAAAAATATTATTTAATAACAAAAAAAAAAACATTATTTAAACAATATTAATTTGCACAAAATTTTTTATTATTATTTTTTCAAAATTTTGAGTTTGAAAATTAATTTTTCAAAAACTATCGGTACCCTTAAATAATTTAAATTAAATACAAAGTAAAAGAATGAATTTCTGACCCTAAAAACAATTATAGTATGACAATGACATTGTAAGTGTTGCCGTTGTTTTTAAAGTTTTTTTTTTTCTATAAGTCGATTTTTTTTTAGAAAAATTGTCCTTCTCGCCTGAACGGGATTTTTTTCTTGTCTCAATCCATCTTACACGTTTTAGCTTTTTGTCACACTTTAAAGAAATCACCCTGTATAAGTAAACATTTTTAGTGAAGCCAATTAAACGATCCATATCTAAATCAATCATTTTTAAACTCCATGCCATAGTAAAATTTCAAACCCCGAACTTCAAAAAGAAAAAAATATATATATTCAAGTATGTGTGTATAAATATGTGCAAGTACAAACTTACATATAAATGTACATAATGCATGTATTTTTGATAATTTCGTTTTCATTCGCATTATACATAAATAATGTTTGCTGTGTTGCTGTGTATTTAAGATATCTACCAATCGGAAATATTCTGTTTGTTGTATATTTTAGGTTTCGATTGCGTAATTCATTAAAATGGAAACATAAACACAACAAAGTAAACACAAATTTGACCTTGGCCTCTCAGGCTAATTTGGAATTTCAATTCATTACCAAGTAGTCAAGTATGTAATGTATTTTTGGCTTGATAATAAAAATAATAATAGGGAGTTCAATTTGGCTGGCTGGTTGCTTTGCTATATAAATTTGTGGATTAAATGAGACGTGAAATAAATAGTTGATTGGGATGGTAACATAAGATGTACCCAATTTTTTTTATATAAACAAAATAATTTAATCAAAGAAACTATCATTAAATTTAAAATAAATTTTTATTTAAAATTGAGCCTATAATTCATATAAATAATCTATAATTAGTTTAAAATGCTTTGTTAGAATAATCAAACAATTTAGCATGTATGCGGCTAATTACACGATTCTTTTTTTCGGTTGTTTCGTCTTTCCAGACAGATTAGAAGATACCTACATAGGTGTAGAAATGTAAGTTGGATTCAGCTTCACCCTTCACCATATCTGTCAAAATGAAGCGAAAGGAACGAAAAAAACAATCGTGTAATAAGCCTATTTAAAGAATGAGTTTTTTTTCTGAAATATTTAGGTATCTATGTCTTATATAGATCGGTTGTTCTGAGCTTAAATGAGGGACGATTGTTGTTTTTATAATTTAATAATGCCAACAAATTCCCGAAGGCCCGGAAGGGTTGCATTTTAAAGGTCTTAACGTGGTTAAACACTGAAAAACATGTAAAAATTCTTTTTTAGTTTTGAGAAATTAAATAAAAAGAAAAGAAAATACACGAAAAAAGGTTTTAATTACAAATGGTAGCTTACTTTTGCAATTTTTTTTTTCAAAAATGTTGACTTCGATATTTAATTTCTCAAAAACTATTCACTTAAATAACTTATTTACGCGGCCGTCAATGCTACAAAAAAACATTTTTATTTCTCCCCGCATATCTCTCCTTCAGGGGGGGTACCCTCTTTTCCCCCTTTTCCATATTATCTCTCTACACAAAATCCACCCCCTCCCTCTTACTCTAAAGAACAAACAAAAGAATGAAATATTAACGTTCACAAAAGTTATATATAGCACATATTTTGTATGCGTTTTCGTTGATTTTAAATAATTTTTTTCCATTCTAAGTTAACTTTTCAGAAATTTACTCCAGCTCAGCCTCAAGGGAACACGAATAAGGGGACACCCTGTATATTGCAGAAAAGGATGAAATTTATTTCTGAAATTGCTAAAACCACGTTTGCATATACAAAATCAACTACGATTGCATTGTCAAATCAACCACGTTTGCGTAGTCAAAATCAACCACGTTTGCGTAGTCAAATCAACCACGTTTGCATAGTGAAATCAACCACGTTTGCATAGACAATTCAAGCACGTTTGCATAGTCAAATCAACCACGTTTGCATAGACAATTCAAGCACGTTTGCATAGTCAAATCAACCACTTTTGCATAATCAAATCAACCACGTTTGCATAAAAAAAATCAAACAAGTTGGCATAGTCAAATCCACCACGTTTCCGAAGTCAAAATCAACCACGTTTACATAGTCAAATCAACCACGTTGATTAAAACTTAAATCTGGATGTAAATCATACAAATTCATTGTAAATTCATCTGGATTTAAGTTTAAATCTGGATGTATCGAGTAAATAATATGGCAGCAAGAAATCTAAAAATATATGCGAAGTCTTGTCGATTTCAATGGATCTGGTGCTCTTTGCTCAAATAGGCTATTATGAAAGTACCGAAACCAGGACAAAACTAATAACAATTCTAGAAATTTTTTTCCTTAAAATTATTTTATCAGTTGTATTGGTTTTTTTTTTGTTCTTAAATAATTTAAAATTCACTCTGGAGAACGAGTATAAAAAAAGCTAGGTAAGTTCAATTAAAATCGATATAGGTACATATAGTGATAGAAAAAATTGCAGGACCTTCCTTCTTCGTCTTTATTAAATGTTTTTACGAATGCATCACTTTGCATGTTTTTTTAAGTAAAAAGGTGAGCTAACTCAACTTTATTTGTGTCTCAAATTTTCAATGTGAAGATTTACATGTTAAGAACAAATTTGTTACGATATTCAGAAATACACACATATATGCAAGCCTCTATTACTCTTCGCTTGTGCTAAGGAACATGTTTTAAATTAAATGTGCCGATTATAATAATTAACTTAATGTAATGTAATAGATTTTTTACACCCCAACAAGGTGTAAGGTTTTGTATAGATACAGAAATAATATTTAGTTGTTACAGGTATCTCATATTAATTGACATTTAATTCTAATGATTCAACTAACGATTGCCAATTTGCCATAGCATAAATGGCTTAATTTATTAAACATCAAAACGTGAAGGCCCGTAGATTTTTTAATAGTTAATAAAAGTTATTTTTATTGATCATTTACAAGAGAAGACAATACTATAAAGCACAAATGTTTAGGATTGATTAGTGATTTGGCTGCCTGAACAAGAAGTGCTTAATTTTTTCAAATTTAAATCATTATTTGGGAATGGGGACTTTAAAGTCGCATGGCTCCGCTACAAAGAAAGCGGCTCTGTGAAATAATGCCCAAAATGATTTCTTTTCGAAGTCCCCACATTCAAAGATGAAATAAATCTCCAAAAGTGCATGAAATAAGTCCCCAAACAAAAAATTCAAATAAGTCCCCAAAGAAATAAGAAAATTACGGCGTGAGGTATATATGGGGGCATGATGCCCTCCTGCAACCGCCCTGCTTGGCCAACTATAGGATTTGGGGTAGGTGCCAGGTTAGGTGTATGCAATGTTTGTTTTGCATTTAAAGGATCTTGATTTAAAGAAAGTATGAATATATCCTATATACAATGTCAAAAGCTGTTTTCTAGATAAACAATTCTAGAACTGCATTATTTTGGCTTTTTACGGTAACATATATATATGTGGCCCAAAGTTTCACATTTAAAATTTTCAGATATGAAAACAAATGCATTACAAAAAATTCACATTGCCTAGGGACTGCAGCTAATTTATATAAGAATGAAATAAGTACCCAAATTTGGGGACTTATTTATAATAGTTGAATTGTGGATCTTATTTCATCATGAAATAACCCCTCAATTTAAAAATGAAATAATTCCACAAAAATCGATGAAATAAATCCCCAATTTTGGGGAGTTTTTTCATGTGAAAAAAAAACTTCCGATTTCCATACAAATTTTGGGGATTTATTTCATTTTTTTAGTAATTTCATTGCGGAGTTATTTCACAAAGCCGTAGAAAGTAACATTTAGCAAGTAACAGAGCGATAAGATCCCGAACGCAAAGAAATATTGCATATTATTAGATTTTGTGGTTGCGGCCACGAATTCGCTGAAGATCAAGCGACATTATGACGTCTCGTGCGTCGCCGCCGTGACCGTTGAATCAAATTTTAACAATTGATACAAAATTTCTTATGGCTGGTCAAAAAAAAAGAACATGTTTTTTTTACCTTTACTATAATAATAATTTTTTTTTTAAATTGCAGATATAGTGCTAAGTTTTCGTATTTTAGGAAAACAGTTAGGTACAAGAAATTAATTTTGAAAAACTGATGGTGAAATTCATCATTTATAATTGAGGCTTGAGGGTGAGTCCCTTCGCTTACAAACAACAAATGCACTTTTGTTATAGTAAACCTTTTTATCAAAACGGGCATTTCATTAAAGTACATTTTTTTAGATAAGTGATTTGTTCGAAAAATATTTCAAAAAAATATGATTCAACCGCGAAGTAATTAACCAACGTGATCAATATGCACGGCCAGTACGTGCGTGTAAACAAATTAGCACTGAAAGCTATTTTAAGTAAAGTTATCGAAATAAGTAAATTAGCAACATAATTTGTCATTTCTTATCCAAATTTTACGGAGAATCTTGAAATAATACAAAAATTACATAACGAACAGCTCAGTACTTTAATTTGACAACATTCCTTTTTTTAGTATTATATTATGTAAGTACAGAAGTTCAACTTTGTTCAATTTCTTTCTGTATATATCTTCTTCTTCTTATATGTATGTATATTAAAATGAATGTTTGTGTGTTTGTCTTTTATAGGCTAGAGTACCGCCAAACTGAAGTACAGAAGTTGTTCTTATTAGTAGTGGGAGGGTTTGTAAAGTGGTTTTAATAAAATCTGTCAACTGGACGTCAAGATAATTAAAAAATTTTAAATTTAGCACTATATAATTTGTATGAAAAAAACAATCGAAAAATGAAGAAACAGAAAAGTAAGACAATAATCAGAGCTCTCAGCAATCTCAGTTACATGACCAAGATTCCTCAGGAAAATTTCTCTGTTTTGCTGTCAAAACTGAGGAAAAAAAAATTGGATTCGCTTGCTCACTTTTTGAAATTGAGTAATCTCAGAGATCTCTTTTTCCTCACCACGCTAAATAAACAAAAAATTAAATTATTAATCAAAGAATTATCAATCAAAATAAAAACTAAAATGTCTCCTAAACGCTCATCAATTAGAAGTACATACATCTTCCAACGGAGCGAGAAAAAAAAAACAATTGCGACACACAATCAGATATGAATGAAGCAGATTGTTTTCGAGTTGCTCAATTGTGTGCATCAAAAACAAGAGCAGGTAGGATTTTAGGTAACTGCGAACTGAAGGAAGAAACCCAAGGTTTACGAGCTACTCGATCTTGACGAATAGGGAATGTTGAGTTGAATAATGTTGCATTCCAGTACAATGTCAATTACGACTATAACCTCTGTTGTTATTGCCTTCAGGCAGCACAGCCGATTCAAAGCACTTTTTACTTAATACATATTTGAAAATACAATTCCGCATTTCAAATGATATCATTCGATGCAGCTTTATCGACAGATTATATCGTAACAAAATCTTAAATCGTAAAAAAATCTTAAAAATGCGAAGCAAGGCGAGCACGGGTCTGCTAGTATTTACATATTTTTTAACTCTAAGCACCCTGATGACAAAGAAAAAAATTATATGTACTTATGACACTTATAAATTGAACAAAACTGCAAAAAAATTCAGGGTCACTGTGGCGTATACGTACTTTTTTTTTACTTAAAATTCTATTAATTAAATAGGTACCTCAACAAAATTTCCTCCAAATATTGACACGATATGAACGAAATTCCCCATTCGAATAGATCACATCACATGCAACAAATGATCGATTGGTTCATTTTTGATTTAATGATACATTATACCCATATCTAGATGTCAATTAAATGCTCTTGACCATTGGTTTCAAGGAGATCTCGTATTTATATGTCTGAATTAATTATATACTGTCCATATATGTTAATCAACCAAAATGATGTCAGAAACGTGTTTTTACTAAACTATTGACGCAATTATAGTCATCTATTTTAATTGTTATTATAAGATTTATAGGGGAAAACAATTTTTTTTTTTTTTTTGAACTTACATCTTCTACAGATTTCTTCAAGTTATCATTGAGGGCAATAACCCATGATATTAATAGCTCATTGACAATCACCAAATCGCTATAGAGCCAGCGAAAAACTTGACTTGTCCACGTTACGGAAGTCTATTAAAAAAGTTTAAAAAAAATTTACATAAATAAGCCAAAGAAATTTATGATTCTTTTTCAATTTACCGTTTCTGGTCCAACAACATTCGCTGGTGGCGGAACAATTCGTTTTTTCCTAGTTTCAGGGCCAGTTGAACTTTGACGCACAACACGTTTTCGCAAAGGAGCATTCGGTCCACCAACTACACCAGATCGACCACGGCCTCCTCCAGCTCCGGCACTTAGTGGTTTAGAATCCTTAAAATTTTAAATAAATTATAGATCTATTAATAAATAAAAAAAAATTATATTTTATTATTTTTATACCTTAACATCTTTACTAGATAGAATTTCTTTAGGTTCAGATAGTCGTAATTTATCACCATTTGCTTTAGCACCAGTTGTAACAACACTATTATTTCGACTATTAACAATTGGTGTTTCCTTATTCATATATTTATTATATAAAAATTTACACAGCCATACTAAGAATAGAGCCAATACGGCCCAAATAAATATGAACATTGCTAATGAGTCCATTGATAAGTCACCGATTCCTTCAAATGAACAAATATAATCATCGATTTGATCAGCTAAGTCCATAATGGAGAACAGTTGACATTATTTCTGTAAATAAAAAAATGATTTGATTGCATTATTTATTAATTTAAATAAAATAATTGATAAAACTAAGTTTATTAAAGTGATTATTTTGATTTAAAATAAATATTTAGGTAGTTAGATTGTGCTAGTTAACAATGAAGTAGATTTAAAGAAAACAAATAAATATGCAAGCATTTGAGAATATTTGATTAGGAAAACATTCAAAAGTTTTTGAAGACTTAGGTCTTGTTCACAGGGCATTGTACCGCATGGTTTTTGATGTACAAACGCATGAACGAACGAACAGCAGCATATGAATTTTCAATAAATTAAAATAAGTACATTATAAAATGAATAAACTGTGACGTATTACTTTTTCAGAGGCGAATAGTTTTATGTCACCTCATTCACCACCCAATTTTTTGGATAGCAACAGCAAAAGTTTCAATATTAGAATTTTATTTTTAGATGATAAAGATAATTGAAATTTTATTTAAATGGTAAAGTACTAATTTTGGAGCGTAAAAATTTCAATATTAAAAAGTTTACACAAATCAGCTAGTTTTTCATGAGTGACTTAGGGCCACTTGCACAAAAGTTTTTTTGACAGCAGTAACCTCTGGTTTATAAATAATTGAAAGCTATCTGACTAATTTGATTCAAATCACGTTGTAGCAAAATGTTTTTTCTCAATTAAGGTTTAAAAAATTATCTTCTCCTCGTTCTCTGGATAATTATTTAAACTCTAAATGCTCTTACGTCAAATTATAGAATTTCTTAGGATTTCTTGTAAGTCAAAACGTTAGAGTTTGTTTATTTTTCAATGTGTTTGTTGTGTTGGTGATTCTGGAAAAATATTCTTATCAGCTTGTTATTTATTTTCCGTTCGTGCAATTAAAAAACGATAAATTCTTATTTATTTATTTAAACTGGAATAGTTATCCTTAGTGGATTGCTTTTTTTTTTGTTCCTTAATAAGGAAGGAAGCGACGATGATTTTGAAATAATATTGCACGTGTGTTATACATCTTAAATTTTCTGGAAAAACTAGATGACATTTAAGCATCTCCTCTAGTGTTTGACTAAAAATTTATAAAAGCAGAAATTCTGCTTAATAACGTAAAATTTTAAAAATTAGCAGCATAAAAAGAATACTTCTTATTCTTATACGAAAAAGTATTCTTTTTATACCTACTGCTAATATTATTAAAAAATTTTGAACAAGATTATTTTTCTGTACAGTGTACATTTGAAATCTTCAAATTCAAACGATATGCTTTGCTTAAAAAATTATAATTTTGGTTCCAATGGCCAGAGCTTCAATGTTGTAAGCTATGTTCATGTTTGGGTATGATTATAGATTCGTAAAAAAATCGAATCCGAGATTTTGATCAAACTTGACAATACAATAGGGTTTCTAGAACATCCCTTTTTAAAAGAACATGGTAGGTGTAATATAATTCAGAAAAAAAGTTATTAACAGTGGCAAGAAATTCTGCTTGGTTTGGGAAAAGATCGCCAGTATTAAATACTGACGATATATAAACGATGTGGCTCTAAAAGCGACTGTATAATTGACGTTTTAGTAAAACGTAATAAAAGAGTTATTAAGCTAAAGAGCGAATCATAAGCTCTTAAATTCACTTACATTAAAACTTTAAAATCATAAAAAATATACTGATATCCCAATTTATTTGGCAACACACTGTAGACAGTCATTGATTTTAAGGATCTTACTAGTGGATTTGTACAGGAGCTTATTTATTCTACTTCCGGCGTTAACTATTGCGTCTATAACAAAAAGAAAAACAAATAGGCAAAATATACGTCTCGCTCAGAATGCAGTTCTTGACAAAATTCTGGACCGATTTTTATAAAACTTCATTCACTGTCGGGTCAATATACCGAAGATCGCGAGTAGTTCTTTTTATCTTTTCGATAAAATATTTTTTTGGTATTTATTTATTTTTTTGAAAATATGATTTTTCAAAAACGATTTATTGATTAATTTTTTAATACATATTTGGTGTGTTCAGGAAAATGAGATCCCAGAGATTTCTCAAACGTCTAAAAGTGAGCAAGCAAATCCGAAATTTTGTTTTCTTAGAGTTTTGACAGCAAAACTGAGAAATTTTGCTGAGGAATCCTATTCATGTAACTGAGATTGCTAAGTGCTCTGAGATCTTATTTTCCTGAACATGATATGCCTATTAATTTGTATTACAAATTTGAATGCCAAATCAAAGAACCCAGCAGTGCCTAGCTCAGTTCTATCGGCAGTAACCCATCACGAAAACCGTAACTTACTGACGGAAAATTAAAATTATGGAGCACTTTCCACGATGCCGCACAGTGTTTTGTTCCTTTATGAAAAATCAAAAAAAAAATTTTAGATATGCGTATTTTTGTTATGGAAACATAATCATGAAGTGTCAACTCATCTCAAAACGGTATTTTTTTAGGTATGCTCTCAATTATATGCATACAATTCGCTCCGCAACATGAGTACATCAGAGAATGATAAATCTTAACGGATTTATGCGAATGATGAAAGAGCTGTTATTTGACATTTGGTAAAGTTTTCATGATTATTAATTTATTGTTTTCTTCAAGTGAGTTATCTTAAGTTAATTTAAAGTAAAAAGTTGAAAAGTCATATAAATATGGGTGAGTTATTAATATTTTAAGTTAAGGCAAAAAAAAAAGTTAGTTTGGAATTCAAATTTCGTTTACAAAAAAACACATCATATCACATCGCTAATTTTTGTATATTACCTTGCTAGTAGTCTAAATTTTATGTTGGCAGAGTTTGATGTGCTTTGATTTGCATATTGTTGAGATATTTAACTTAAATTCCAGATAGTGCACAACTCAACAATAACGCCTGTTTTCAAAAGTGGCTTGAAGCGGACCGAAAAGCTAAATGTAACTCAATTTTCAATTATGTCCTAGACGCATGTGATTTATATAATGCTCCTGACGAAATAAAATGCAGTGTAAAGAAGTCAGTTGAGTTATTTGCGTTAAGGATAAGCAATTATTGGAGGTTATGTTCAAGATCTGAGACTGCTTTTAGGAAAAAATATTCTGTTTATTTATCTTTTCATTTTAAGTCAAATAAATATGTGACTAATTCAAAACTGTGAAAAAAGTGAATGAAAACTGGAATTTTTTGTTTTTATTTTGATTACGATTGTTTACAGAATGCTTTTGAAATGCATTTGATTGACTCAGAACAAATTTTCAAGGAAAAGGAATCCCATCAAGAGAAAATTAAAATTGAATTTTAGAAATAAATATATTTTTACAGTTATTTTTTATTATCAGAACCCGTTTTATATAATAACAATTCATTCTAACAAAAAAAAAAAACAACAAAAATTCAAAAACTTTTAGTGCAAATATTTTTGATCAACATTTGTATGGGCTCGCAACACTGTGTGCCGTATAGAATCTCAAATTTGGGCACAGCAGAAGGCCTCATGGTGATACAAAGGAAAACATCGAAAATTTAAGTTTTCCATTTAGAGGCGTAGTTATCCACCCACTTTCTCAGAATTGTTGTAAAATACATGCCTAAGGTATAGCACTACTGATTGTTGTAAAATTACAAAATTTGGTAGAGTGGGATAGGATTTAATGAATGCAAGGAAAAATAGAAAATTTCTAGATTTTCCAGATTCAGGAGGCGTAGCATCAGGCAACTTTTTCAATAATGTATATGGAACTCTTCTGATTGCTGAGCATAAGGGCTGAGATGCATGAAATACTTGAAAATTTTTATTAATCATCCAATTTTCACAAGTAGAAAAAAATAATTCGAAAAAGGAGTTAAAGTTTTGAAAACATGACCAGGGAACCTATATAGTAATCAGCAATCAGTTAAAATTTTTATAGATATCATTTCTTTTCACGGCAGAATTTTTGCACACAGGTTATCTGCATATTTGGCATTAGGTATAATGATGACCTACTTTCACCTTTTTGTATATTTAATATTTTTTTTTGAAGAAATTAGCCACAAACGCTATTAAAAAGTTCTAAAGAAGAGGTTGAAGTCTATAATTAATTTGATCTTGTCTTCGATAACCAATAAATCATAAGGTTGAAGAAATTTCATGTTTTTTTTTCTTTTGCAACTTTCCCATCTCCAAAAAGATACGAAAAAAACTTTGCAACTTTCCCATCTCCAAAAAGATACAAAAAAAAACTATTTAAATAAAGTTTAAAACATATTTATTTTAAATAAGAAGCGAATTCAACAGGTCTTCCCCTTGAGATACCATCATCACTTGTTTAACAACAAAATGTTTTTTTTTTTTTTTTTGTTTAATAAAATAGTCAATATAACATTTTTTGAAGACATGTTAAAATTAATTCCATAATTAATAACCAACTGAAAAAAATGACCAATCATTAATCGAACTGTCAATTGTTTGCTATACCTATCCATCACGTTTCCGCATTAAAAAAATAATTGAATACTATTTTTTTGTTTTATGTAATTACTTATTTCAAAGCTATTTTTGTCTGTCCAAATTTCAATATTTTATGGTTTCTTGAAAAATACTCATCAATGTCTGCTTTTAATAAAAAAAAAATACAAATACATAACGAACATCATCAATAATTTATTTTTGATTTAAAATACGCACACATTTCAAATAATAAAAAAATATTTGCCGGCTTTTTTTATTTAAACAAAAAATTTTATGAGTTTCCTGGCCCGATTTTAATTTGTAAACATAACTAAACTGAAGTTTTGACACATTTATAAATACGTCAGAATTTTTTTGCAAACACATGCACAAATTATTAGAAATATATTTTGTTTCAAAAAATTAAAAATGCTTATAAAAGTTTAGTTTGTTTTAATTTTGCTTTGTTTCAAAATCCTCAATTTCCAGTAAAAGCACGAGAGCCAAAATGTATACAAACTAAAATTATTCACAATGCAAAAGCCATGCGCAAAAAAAAAAATAGTCTTTAACTCATGCGATTTGTATATATATTTCTGTCATATTAGATTAAAAATGAGTTTACTCAAAAATCGCCATTTTTACCATGTACAAGAAAAAAAAATTATATTATTTTTCGTTTTCAAGAAAAAAATAAGTATCTCTGTCTTACATATAATCCATTCGAAATGTAATAAAATCAGCACAAAAAATTCGTAGAAAAAAAATATATTATTTATGATTATAGAAACTTTTTAATTTGCTTATAATTATAAAATTCGTAAAAAAAATGTGTTTATTTATTTTGAGTTGATTTATTATTATTCTTCCTGTCTGTGAATGACATAAAACATCTGGGACCGAACTTTCACTTCGTTCACTATTTTTAGATTGAAATGTATTCCAAATATTTGTTCATTCTTTTGTTAAAACAACAACAGGTAACTTATTCGCGACACATATTAAAGTAATTTTAGGGGAAAAACTAGTTGTTTTATAGTAAATTTAGTCCACAATACATTCAAATATAACAAAAAACTGACGACGAAAAATTAATACTTAATACAAAAAAAATATCACATCTCGAGTGAAGGAAAAAAAAATTAAAATATATTTAGTTAAAAACTATCAAAGATTCGAATTTATACTACTTGAGCTAGTAAATCTTACAAGTCAGTCGAACGGTGCGCGGTTTGAGTTTGAAATTTATTTTTGGACAAAAGACGTTCTGTGAGAAAAATTTCGTCTAAATGAGTTTTTTTTTGTTCGTTGTTGTATTTATTTCTTTCCTCTCAATCTTCAAAACCCAGCACAGCAGAGAGAAGCAAAAATAGAAAAGTGTATAGGTACAAGAAGATACACCCAAAAGCATAAATAGAAGATACAAACAGCACGCTAATTTATTTGATTTTTGGTTATTCTATGACATCATTGCTATACAGCTACAGTAGCCACTGAATTTGATGACGCCATACCAGCCCCAAGCTATAGAAACAGTGGTAATGGGCGAATGATGTTGCCTTACATTACACTACATACGCTTTAATGACGTAATAGGAGAAGTAAACTAATTTTCGATTTCCTTGACTCACTCACTATGTCAACGTAATAAATTTTGCAATTTTCACTTCCCCTACCATAGGCGATAGACGCATACAAAAAATTAAAATAAAACTGAGAATGGAATTTTCATAGGGCGGGCGCCCTGCCAGACAAAATAATGTGAGGAAGAAAAAAAGTTCACATCAGATCTTCCTTCTGTCGGAAAAGACATCGAGGAAATTTGTTTGTCTCGTGGCAGGGCACGATTTGGGGATTGTAGAAACAATGTAAGAGCACATATAGGTACATAGAACGGTGTGGGGGGAATTAAATCGAAATTGAAAAGATGCCAATTGAAAAACACGTTAGGAGATTGTGTTTGAAAATTTTAGTTGAGTTTATTTTTGAAATTAAAATGATTTTAAAATTATTATTTTATGCAAATTATTTTCTATTGTTGTTTTTTTTTTTTTGTTGTTGTTCATAATAAGCTGATGGCGAAAGAGGTCAAAATGATGATTTTTGAGTTTATTGTCATTACTTTTGTCTTTTGTGCGCAGTGAAAACTGAATGGATCTGTTTGAAGAAACCTTTTAAACTTATAGATACCTAAAGGCGCATCTGGATGTCAATTTTATGTACCAGGCGTTTAATTATTAAGGTAAAAATTATGGTGATAGGTTTCGCTAGATCTTGTTAGCTTTTCATTTGGAATGTAGTTTCTAAGTTGAGTCAATTTGTGTCTATAAACTATGTCTATAGAAATTTGTTCCACGCACAAAAGTAAAAAAACATTCAAAATCAAAATAGCGGTAATAACCTTACGCTTCGCAAAATAAATTTTTAACTATAAAAGCTGCAAAAATGCGAATATTTTTTTTTTTTGTTTTTTCGGCACTTGTCAACACAAACTGAGCACAAAACACCACCTGCCTTATTTATAAACAAAAAATGTTTATTTCAGCTCTCAGGGAAACTAAACCATATGGAATAAGAATTTTCTGGACTCAAACTAAAGGCAATTGCTTATAAGGTAATGGTTCTCAGACGAGGTGAGAGGTTAAGTCGACAAGAGAATTGGAAGCTCAACGGAGAACCGATAGAAGTTGTCAATAAATATAAGTATTTGGGTGTTTGGCTTACATCCGGACTAAGTTTGACGGAACACTTCAAAGAGCGAGCGAAACAAGCCAGACAAAGCATTAATTATACCTGGAATTCTTTTATATCCAATAAAAATATAAAACTCTCCTCAAAAGATCGAGATCTTTAATGCCGTTACCAGGTCTATTCTTGGATATGGAGCGCAAATATGGAGATACTCACAGTACGATGAGGTGGAAAAACTGCAAAGGTATTTTTATAAGAAATTGCTGGGTTTACCGAAAGTAATGCCAAACTACATACCTACTAAGTCTCGAATGCCAAATGAACCCTATTTTCAAATATTCAATGAAATGCCATATGAACTATATTGGAAGAGTAGACTTAACACCTACGGAAATAACAGGCTGCCAAAGATCTTAGCCAAACTTATAATCGAAAAAAAAACTGTACTGGTTCGAAAGCTGGGGAAAACAACCTCAGTGGCGAAGATATTATACAGCTGGACGATCTGGTAACAAACAAGGGCCTATTCAAATTGGTGGTGGATGGTGTTGCGATGAATATAGTTAATATTGAAAAGGAACAGGCGCTGCAGAGGGCTCAGATCACATAGCCTCTACCATACACTGAATTATGACATTGGGAGAAGATATGTATCAGATGAATGGAATATTTCAAAAATTCGTTGGATTTTTAAGGCAAGAGCCGGCTTAATAATGCTAAATGGAACAAGAAGATCAGCAGATGAAAATGTGAACTGTTCTTTATGTAATATGAGGGAAGAGGAGACTCTTGTGCACTTTCTGGGCGTATGCCCATAACTTGGCTAAACATCATTCGATTTGCATGGAAATTTTTTTGTTGGATTTATATTGCGAACCAGATTCTCACAAAGGAGCCGAAAATTGAAAAATTTGACTGGAAATTAGAAAATTCGACCAAAAAAGTAAGAAAATCGTGAAAACATCTTGAAATTTCAATCCTTCTGAATTACTTTTTGTTCGTACGCACATAACTCAGCTGAAAATATTCCAAATTGGATGGAGATTTTTTTTGTTGAATTTCTATTAAACCAAATAAAGACACACGGAGATAAAAATTGGAAAATTAGGCCGGAAAAGTCGGAAAGTCATGATAACAATTGGAGCTTGCTCGACTTTCGAAAGGAACATTAATAATTTAATCAATTATAGTGGTTAGCAGAAATCCAAAAAAAATCCATTTTTGATTTTCATCGAGTCTTTAAGATAAATCATTAATCGGAAAGGATTCTATTCCACAACCCAAACATACAGGAGACATGAATTGCAGTAACAAAATTCACAAATTTGATTGTCCATTTGCCATCCAGGTGCAATTCACGGTTCATAGGTTTAAAAAATCGTCAATTTATTGATCAATAAACAAAAATTATTTTTTAGCTTACAAAATCCCAATTATCTTCTAATAATGAATTACATAAAAATGGTCTATAGCAAATTTGAAGTAAATCGGTCCACCCATTAAGGCTCTTGCTCGATCCACAATGGAGGTAAAAACGTACAGAGCTACAGAAAATATGATAGAAACATTTGTTTGACTTATTCTCATCCATTATAATGCTAAGTTTGATTAAAATCTCAAAATTTTAATTTTACTGGAAATACATAAATACTTGCCCTAAGGTATAGAGCAAGCTCCCGAAGCCAAAACTTTTGAAGAGAATAAACAATTAACCTAAAGTTAAAATATTCTACCTCAAGCAAACATTAAACAAAGCTAGCTAGCTTAGTAAAAGCTATACGCAACTTAGATTTGTCTATACCGGTTAAAAGCTGGGACAGGCCAGTTAGTTTAAATTAAAGTAACTAGGCATCAAAATCTGAGTTTTATCAAAGACCATATACTATGGTCTTTGTTTTTATAGAACGTGACCATAACTTAACCCTTAAAAAAGAAATTATCATATAAAAATCATTAAAAACTAGTTTGATCAAATTTTGTATCTAAGTTATTTTAATTTCGTTACATTATTTACATGCATTGATTTTTGTTTTAATTTAATTTTATATTCCTAGGCCGGTATATGTAGGTACCTATTTGTCCACAAAGTTAACTTTGTTTCAATCATCCAATAAACACGTTAGCTCACAAATCTCCATCACGCCGAAATTTAAATAACACAAACCCACACCAAATTTGTTCAATATAAATAAGCCAGGGTTAAGGTTAAAAAAATTAACAAAAAATATCTGTCAGATCTCTGAATGTCTCTCACCATAACTTAGTATTACAAATCGAGTCTCATTAACATCGAAAACTGGTCGCGGCTAATATCACCTAAACTCAATTCGCACTTTTCAATTCTCATCTCTTCCAATGACGTAATCAGAGAAGCCGGCTTGTTCTTTTTTGTTTTTTTTTTTAATTTTTATTCAATTGACACAAATGTTGCCGTCACCATTTATGCAGCGCCATCTCTGATCTTTCATTGCCAATTTTGTCTTGTGTGTCATATCTTACGTGTTCAACATTTTAAAATTGGTTTCATTATTATTATTTATTTTTGATAAAGCCTGTTTGAGTGATAAATAAGTCAGCTGCATACGCAATTTGGTATTTGATGGAACGAAAAGAGTTCGTGCAGGAATCTTTAATGGAGTGCCAAGTGGGTGAGGTAAACTTACATACATGTATGTAGGTAGGTAGACGTGAAGTGACATCACTATAAATTACCCTGCCATCTATTTTGCTAAATAAATCATTAAAAGAGTTAATTAAATAAAAGTATGACTTATATTTGTTTAGAAAATAAATAAAGTGTTTGAATTCATAGAGTTATAGGTGTTCTATTCTATTCAATGTTTTGAAAAAAAATGTAAAATAAAATTAGCACTGTCTAGGTAGGTAAAGGTATACAAATACAATTTACTGATTTGATTTCATAATTTTTGCTTCCGATGGTAAAAATCTTATGGGCTACTTATGGATTCATAAAAAAAACGAATCCGAGATTTTAATCCAATAAATAACGTTGGCAAAAATCTCGGTTAACATGGGACTTTATCACCAAAAACCAAAACATTCGTTTCTCTTTCCACCATTGATATCTCTATCATTTCTGCTGTTGAGAAAAATAAAGGCAGCTATCTCCAAAACGATATCATTCGACCGTTTTCCTTTTACGTAATTAGGGCCCCAGAGCCCAGGTTCAGTATCTGAATGCCATCGTCACAAATGTTCCACATACACGTCAAACTTACGTTGTTTCACTTATAAATGTTGCGATTTGTTCGCTCAGTAGGACGATCAGATGAACAATAATATGGGGATTATTGTGATTTATTTAGAGGAACAACAGTTTAGAATTGTTAAATCCATCAAACATTTTAACAAATTTTAAGCGTTGATCAATGATTAATCGCCTTTTAAATTGTTGACAGAATGACAGTTCTTGTTCTAAAAAAAAAGGAGGGAATGCCAATTTGATTTGAGAAGCGTTCACACGAATGGAATTGTTGCTTCAGATTAAAGATCAAAACGACCATAAAGCGATCTTTTTTGTAACTGCAAACTTGACGTTTATTGACAGCTATCTAATGCATAGAGTTGCCAACATAGGAAATTGAATACGTTTTTCATTTGACTGTTTCAGTAAAGATCTTTTAGCTTTTGTTCTATATAACTTAAAAAAATAGCTTGCAAGTACGGTTTTTCACTGTATTCAACGAAGATGAAAGTATTGTTAACGAATAATAAAAATACACAGCTAAAATATTGCTTACTCTTGTTGGAAGGTCATAAGCTGTTTGTTACGAACAATAAATTATGCCCAACAGATTTGTATATCACACATTCAAAAATATAAAGTATAATGTGATTAAGTTTTAACATCGGCTTTTCGTATTGCGAGTTGGCATAGTGGTAGCGTAGTCGGCTGGTATGTGAACGGTCCCAGGTTCAAATCTCAGAAAAATCAAGTAAGTTAAATATAAGTTTTTTTTTCAATTAAAATAAAATTGTATACATTTCAGTAGTAGCCCGTGGCGTAATGGTTAATGCGATGGACTGTCATGCCAGATGTCTGGGTTCAATACCAGCCGCTTCCACCTTAAGTTTTTTTCCGGGCTACTGCCTCTTGCGAGGAAGTGACAAATCCTCCAAGAGTATCTCTTGTCATAGAAAAGTGCCGCTCACCAGCCGTTCGGATTCGGCAATAAACTGTAGGTCCCCTCGATTCCTGCAGACACGCACACAGGAATGGTTGAGAGTTGTAAGTCACTAGGCCCTGGTTCATCATGAGCCGTTGTGCCACCAAATTTATTTATTTATACATTTCAGAATAAAAAGAGGCAGCTTCAAAACTCCTATAATGGAAGAAAATAACAAAAGCAAGCACAAAAATTATCCTTGAATTGCAGGTTATTTGTCACAAACAGTAATCGTGCTTGGAGTTAAAAAAAATAATTTTTTGAGTAGAAAATAAATATTGTTTGTAACAAGCACTTTTTAGTTGCAGTTCGAAGGTTTTCTTTTTACAGGCAAGATTATAAGGTTTCCATTTGATGACTTAAAATATTGGTCACAAACAACTTCAACGCTTTTATCGCTTGTGGTAAACAGTTTTTTCCTTGTGGAAAAATATTTTTCTTTCAGTGTAGTACCTACAGAATGATGAAAATCAAATTTTAAATTTCGATCGAAAATGACATAACGCGATAAAAGGAAAGATGTAACATTTCTATATCTATCTGTGTTTAAAATCTTTACTTCTGAAGGATTTTCCTCAGAATTGATACCAAACTATATTAAATACAATTCCTTAATTCAGGCTCTTATAGTAGAATCTTTTCTTCTTTATTATATAAATTAATTAATAATATAAAAGGGGCCACAACCTACAGCATAAGTTAAAGACAAATGGATGAAATCTATTTCGAGTGGTAAAATAATCCAGTCCATCTACACTCACACTCATTTCATCCATTTATTTTGGTTCATTCATTTTAGTAAATACATACATACAGTACATACATATGTACCTTCATCTAATTCGCTTGGATAACTATATCACTAGTAGGCTTTGTTCTTAATCTAGTTATTGTCTTTGAACAAATAAGAAATTAATTAGGTACAGATGTTTATCTGTACCTAATATGCACGCATACAATGGTGCTTTAATATGGAACTTTCTGTAAACCCTATGAAGACATATGGTTTGAACATAAATATTTGAAAATTACTTTTGGGCTTCAATCCTTCAATAAATATTAATAATCATTAACGGCTATATTATTGACATTCTTCAAAGCTAGTTTTACTGAAAAACTGGTTCTATAGAAGGTTTCGAGATTTAAGTTTCTCAAAAAAAAATTATTGATTTGATTTCGATGTCAAACTATGTGTGAATATTTTGATTAAGATGTCAAAAAAATAAACATTTTTTGAAAAACTAAGAACTCGAAACCGCTATAGATCTAGTTTTTCGGTAAATCTAGCTTTGAAGGAAGTCAAGAATATGGCCGTAATAGTTCCTACGTTGAACTTGGACTAGGTTTACCTAAAATATTCTTGAAAACTATTAAAATTATTAACATATCTATTTATTAGAGAAAAATACCTAATTGTTGATAGCAAAATAGAGTACGCAGTTTTTAATACATTTTCTTTATAATTCCAAATTTTGAATTAATCTCATTTTAGCTGAAAACTTACTAAAAATTTTTGTATAAATTTTGAAATACAGAATTTTTTTTTTGAATTTTACGAATACAAAATTTTGGATTAACAGAATTTTTGAAATTAAGAATTTTGGCAATCAAATTTTGGCACATAATTACGTTCCTAACCCTAGATCCATATTAACCGTGATAATTAACGTTCATTAAATTTAATAATGCTGCCGTTATTTTGTAAGTTCGAGGTGGGTGACCTACGGCCAATTTCTTAAAACTCGATCCAGTAACTCTCGGTTTATATTTGGAACTTTAGTTTTAGAACATTTAGAACTTGATCATTTCTTCAGTTTTAAAACATTTCCTTTAAGAACTCAGTGTAAGACCACATTCGAGTTTTAAGTACTTTAGATCTCGATTTAGGGAATATATTTTAATACTTTCGTAGCACCCGGTATCATTTTCTGACAGAAATTTCATTTAAATATTTGTCAGTTTCATTTTGCTGGAAACTTTTTTGGAATATATTTGTTTTATTTTGTTTATTAATTAAGAACACATTCTCAGTTTTTGTGTGCCAATTTTGTTAGCATTGGTGTCGATGTTTTTATTTCATTTTCAATTCGATGTTGTGTAATTTCGCGTGTATTGGTGTTTGCAAGTATGTAAATATTCTTATTTGCCCGATAACTCGCAGCAGACTTTTGACATGGAATGGAACCAAAAAGATGTTAAGTTTGCATGTGCATCAAAGTGCATCCAAAGCAATTTTTTTTTTCAAAAAAAAAAAAAACGAAGTTGGTAGGTTAGTTGCCCCCGAATCATTGATTATGGTCCTGACAAATTGTTTAAAAAAATGGCACCTACTTAAAATGAGCTTTGAACATGCAACACTTCATGTTTTTTTTGGTTGTCTTTCATGAAACAAAAATTAAGTGCGAGTTCGATAAATAAACAAAATACACAAAATAAAAGATTTTTGTACCACGAGAATAAAAAAAAAAATTAATATTTTTTTTTCAAATTAATAAAATGGATAACTTAAAAAAAATATACATAAGTCCAAAAAAACAGTGAGTCCAGAAACGCAAAAAAAAATCGTGTTTTTCGTGTCTTCTGTCCTGGGTTTAGTTTCACTCAAAACGTCTCTCAGATTCATATTAACACTCTGCAGTGTCGAGATGTGAATGGTTTTCATTAAGTACATAATTTATTTTGAGGAAATTAATTCTTTAGATGCACTTTTAGTCTTAACATTTCTGTTTCCTTCCATCCAAGGAAATATAGTGGGGTTAAAAGATTGTTGATTATGTACATATGTACGTATACTCATAAATTTGTGTTATGTGCAGCAAGCTATCTGGTTGTATGGATTCGCGAAAAGGCTCGAAGTGAAAATAAAATTTATCCCAAATTGATTTGAATTACATTCCTTTTTAAAGTCGAATCAAAATTTCTAAACGAAATAAGTTTTTCGAAGAAATAAAAATGTTGTTAAACCGAGTTCTAAGTCTCTAGACTCCCGAATTTGAGAGGTCAAATTTATCTATCTCAAACTGAGTTCTAAATCGAAGTTCTAAGACGTTAGAACTCGGTGAAGAAATTAATTAGAGCTCAATCAAGTTCTAATTTTTCGATAAACTGAGTTTTAGATTTAGATTAAGATTTGATTTGGAACTTTGTCAAGAAATTGGCCGTTAGTAATTTAAGAGGTTTCTGCTATATTACCTCTTACACCATTCTAATTCCAATAGGCAGGCTGGGCACAATTAAACTCAAAATTCGTTGTAGTATATCTCATTTAAACGAGTGACAAAATGTCATCAATTCTGTCATTTTATACTAATTTGCAGTAGCTGTGGCATAATGATGGTAAGTGCCAATAAAACGCACACAGAAATGGTTGTGAGTTGTATGTCAGTAGGCCCTGGTTCTACACGAGCTGTCGCGCCACCAAATTTGATTTTTTTCCAATTAACTGTCAAAAAAAACCGGATTGTGACAATCAATTGGTATAAAATGACAGAATTAATGACATTTTTTATGAGGTAGAAGAGTTTTTCAATATAATGGGATGGGTATAGAATTAGATTTTCCTTCGCAGGCATGTCGATTGATATTTTATCAATTTTCCTATTTTTTTTTTTATAATTTTCAACATCTACTCGTTCCTGTCGGAAAATGTATTTATATAATTTATTTGGCCAGAATATTATAAGCAAGTTTTTGCGACTCAGTGGATGATCTAAGATTTTTTTTGTAAAATTTATATTCAAGTAAATATTTATTTTGCTTGATTAATTGCAAACATGGTCCTACCTTAATGTGTTTATTGCGAATATCTATTTTTAAAGTCTCAAATAACGAATATGGACTTTATTAATTTATTGTTGCTTAAATAAACTCTACATTCGATATCTTTGCATTTTTATGGTAATTCAATACTTTTTATATCGATGTATGTATGTACATATGTACATATGTATACACAAATAGCTATATCAACTTTATGTGCTTAGGATTGTGTGTACAATTTTGTCTGTTTAAAAAAAAAAATAAATCAGAGATTGGTGATTGAACAAAAACTTTAATAAACAAAATTTGAGGGAAACATTAATGTACCTACATATGTATGTATATAGGTATGTAGTGCCCGTTTAGCATACAATTTGTATTAATATTGATTTTTATATATTGAGAAAATTTTACATTATCATTCCCAAGTTCATGAAGATTAAGCACAGAGAAAAAAGTACCACATAAAGGTAAAATAGAAGAAAAGGAATAAGTTAAGAAGAGGAAAAGTAATAGAGAAAGGTTTTCATCCAAAAAAAAAAATGTCTTATTAAAACCACAGAGAAAATCTTATGACGGTCTTTATAATCACGATATCCACATATTTTGAAGAAGATACATATTTTTGTTGGCTTTTAATATGACAGCTTCTTAAAACATTAAGAAAACTTATTGAAAAGTAGGTATGAGCAAATCTCTTAGTGCCAGTTGTACAATCGTGGTTTAAATTTTGATCCGTGGTTCAGGAATTTTAACTCGCCGATTTCGGCGGGTTAACTGTGGTTCAACGATGGTTCAAGGTTCTAATATGCACTAAAAGCCAATTACATGCCTTAGCCATCGTTGAACCACAGTTAATCCGCCGAAATTGGTGAGTTAAAATTCCTGAACCACGGATCAAATATTTGTACAACTGGCCCTTAGAAACAATAAGAAGAACATAATTGATAGTATGTTAAAATCTTTTAGAAACAAGTAGCGGACGGTATCCTTCCAATAGTTTTGAAAAACTATATGTTCTTAGGAATTTGATTAACCACCTTTAGGCCATACCAACAATTACATATACAGGCCGATTCACCTAAGGTGTGACAAAAACCTAGAGCGTATAAGTTAAGTCGAGACAAGAAAAAAATCGTATTGGAAGGGGGGTCTATTCCCCCGGTAGAAGGGGCAATTTTATAAAAAATCGACTAAAAATAAAAAAAAAAATATTAATAAACAACGGCAACACTACTTGTCATGCTATACTTTTTTTAAAACAAGAAGTCCGTTCTTTTATTATGTTTTTGATTCAAATGATTTGAGAAAACAGTTTTTGAAAAATTGATTTTCAAACTCAAAAATTTTGAAAAAATATTGAAAAAATTGTGTTCAATTTCATTGAATTTTGAACAACAACAACAACTTAAAGGTGCTACCACCAATTGCTTCAAACTAGTTTTTTTTTTTTTCAAAATTCTACGTTGTTAGGTAGTATTTTTGTTTTTAATATTCGATTCTCTTATAAATTTCTAGTCAAATACTGAAAACTTGATGCCTAGAAGAAGGGAAAATTGATAATACCCAAATTTGCTTTACTACCTTATTAGTAGAAATAGGATTTTTGGGCAACCAAGTAATGGATGGAAGTCGAATTTAATACTGCGTTTTTATTAGAGCAGATGAGGTAATTTCGTTCAAAATTTCCAAATTCAATTCAAAATGAGGTAATTTCAACTAAATTTGCTCGAAATTAGGTAGGAAATTACGTAAAACTTTTATGAACACACCCAAATGGAATCTATTTAAAATGGAACCCATTTAAAATGACAGAATTCAATGTAAAAAAAACAATAAAAACAAGCGATTGATATTCTTGACCTTCAAACTAAATTAGGAAATTTGAAATGTGAACACTTTTTTGTATAATTTGCTAAATTACCTCATTTCAGCTCTAATAAAAACGCAGTATAAGGAAAACTTATTTTTGTTATTTTCAACTTTCTCAAAATCTAGAAAACATTTTGACATCTGGTTTTTAGTGTTTTTTTTCAAAAATTTAAGTTTGAAAATTCATTTTCCAAAAACTGTTTACTAAAACAATTTTATTTAAAAAGAGAATAAATAAAGAGATTTCTGTCTTTACAAAAAAGTATAACATGTTGTTAAAACGGTTACCGTTTTGTTTTCAATGCCTTTGTTTTTAAATGAATTTTTTCCCTTCCTCCTACTAAACGGTGGGAAATAGCCCCCTCCTATACAATTTTTTTCTTGTCTCCACTTAACCTACACGTTCTAGCTTTTTGTCACACCTTAGGTGAATCACCCTGTATAAATAATTATATGTAATATATGTAGTTAAAATTATTGTAATTACAATTGTTTAAATATTTAAAAATCACATAATAAACCTTTCATCGTTATCAATATTAAATTATTATTTCATTGGAAATATTGAAAATGTACAATTCGTTACACTGCTCAACTTCGATTACACTACACACCAGAGCAGATAATATTTTTTTTTTTTTTGTAAACAAACAGCTCTTAATTTCTCAGCACGCCAATAAGGCTACAAGTTGAAACCAATTTATAATGAGATAACCATAGAACTGTATTTTACTTATAATTAGAACTGACAGATTACAAATCATAGAGGCAGTCATCGCAGCAAATAAGTGCAAAAGTCAGAATAACTATCCTTATCAATCAAATAATATGTATGAATAATGATCATTCATTTCATTAATTATTTCCAATTAAATCATCAATTTATTAAAATTGTATGATATTGAAGCCAGATTTTAGCATCATCAAACCTATCCCCTGTAACCACACATTAACTGCAACTAATATTTGAAATACAAGCCATCTAATAGAGACCGGAAACACATTCAAACCAAGCGCCACAGATAGCAAAAACTGCAATATTCACCTTTTAGGTTAGGTATTTCTATATCTCTAACCCTTGATATGAGGTCATTATTCACATTTAATAACACAACTGCAATAGAAGCAATTGACACTGCTATGACCAAACAACAATTTTATTTTTTTGTTATTGTAATTCAGTTAATTTTACTTTTATCGGCTAACGGACAACGGCAATGGACACGACACCCATTCATAAAGACATAAAGTCGAATGAGATCACAGTGAGTCAAAAAATGTGTCATAGGTGTAAGTGGTGTTGTAGAAGATAAATTATACTATTTTTATAAATGTATTTTTTTTTTTTGAAGGCTGTCTCGCTTACCGAAATTCAAAATAATGTATGTTTTACTTTTGTATATGAGTCTGGTATGATTAAAGCCTGTTATCACAAACTTAAGGTCAAAGAGAGAGAACTTCATGAAGCGTAATACCGTAGGGTTGCGAAAACAATAACAACAAAATTAAATAAGATCTGAAATATTAAATTAGATATGTGAAGACTGTTTTTTTATTTTTATTTATAGAACTTTTACTTTTTTTTAAGTTAATTTCTATTTCATTTTCATCTTGGAAATATTTTGGCATATGCAAATTTAAAATAGCCAGTTGCCCCAAAAAGTTATAGTCTTGCGGTTGCGCTTGGCTTCAAATTAAGAAATGCTTTTTGAATTTAAACTCCTTGGGCATGACATTTCCTAACAGTATGTAGGCATCAACAATGATTGCAGATTTCTATTGGAGAACGCATTTCAAAATTTGTCAATTGTCAGCTAATTGTCCGCTATTGTCAGACCATTGACAGATCTGACAATATTGTATCGTCTGTACATAGCTTAACTATAACAGATCTATATTTATGGAGATATTAGCCGTTTTTTGACTATCAAAATCCCCAAACAAAAAATGAAAAATAGTCTCAAAAATTTATATGAGAAGCAAAAGCAACAAAAAATTGATTAAAATTAGTGAATTGGGGTTATTTTTTTCATTATTTTGGGGCCTATTTTCATTTTTAATTTTGGGTTTAAATTTCATATTATGAAACATGGCCCCACTTTAATCTGTTATTGTTGTTTTACGTACATATATATTTTTGAGGAAATTTTTCAATTTGGTTTGAGTATTTCTTACTTTTTTGGGGTCATTTTTCTATTTTGAAATTGGGGTCATTTTTTATTATGAAAAAAATTCCCAATTTCGGGGCTAATATTAGTGAATTAAATTTTTTTATTATAAAAAAACAGTATGTTTAAGCAGTTTCTGCCGCTATTTCTGTACTGGCATTTTTGACAACTAAAATTGACTAGCAATGAAATGTCCCAGTCCCACCAATAATGCAATCAATTACCATTGCCATTAAAATCACCATTTGCCTCAAATATTGCAAACAAAGCAACATCGTAAGATCTGCATCGTTTTATGTTCATGGGTTATTAGCGATAATAAAACACAGCTAATAAAATACAGCTGCTATTAATCTCAGAACTTTAAACTGAAAGACATTTTTATATTTGAAATCAAAAGAAAAGATTAATTTGGAAAAGCAATTGGAAATTGGATATCGAGCTTGAGCACTGTTTATAGAATTAGTAATAAATAAAGAGATGCATAGCATACATAGATGGACTACAAACATAGGCGCTTTTCTTGTGGTTTTTAGTTGGAGCCCGGGTTTGGACAGATATGGTTAACAGGCACATTAAAAAATAATTCTTATTAACTAAGGAAATTAAGAATTTCAATTCAAACTAATTCTGACAGAGCTGATTTTTTGACAAAGAGGTTTATTTATATGGGTTTACCATTTCCCAAAAAGTACTCTAAATTTGCACCATGACTTTTGATATTATTGTGTGACAGAATATATTGCATTAAAAACTTGCATGCAACTTGCATGAAAAACTTGCATGCAACTTGCATGAAAAACTTATATGCAACTTGCATGAAAAACTTGCATGCAACTTGCATGAAAAACTTGCATGCAACTTGCATGAAAAACTTGCATGAAAAACTTGCATGCAACTTGCATGAAAAACTTGCATGCAACTTGCATGAAAAACTTGCATGAAAAACATGCATGAAAAACTTGCATGCAACTTGCATGAAAAATTTGCATGCAACTTGCATGAAAAACTTGCATGCAACTTGCATGAAAAACTTGCATGCAACTTGCATGAAAAACTTGCATGCAACTTGCATGAAAAACTTGCATGCAACTTGCATGAAAAACTTGCATGCAACTTGCATGAAAAACTTGCATGCAACTTGCATGAAAAACTTGCATGCAGCTTGCATGAAAAACTTGCATGAAAAACTTGCATGCAACTTGCATGAAAAACTTGCATGCAACTTGCATGAAAAACTTGCATGCAACTTGCATGAAAAACTTGCATGCAACTTGCATGAAAAACTTGCATGCAACTTGCATGAAAAACTTGCATGCAACTCTCATGAAAAACTTGCATGCAACTTGCATGAAAAACTTGCATGCAACTTGCATGCAACTTGCATGAAAAACTTGCATGAAAAACTTGCATGCAACTTGAATGAAAAACTTGCATGCAACTTGCATGAAAAACTTGCATGCAACTCTCATGAAAAACTTGCATGCAACTTGCATGAAAAACTTGCATGCAACTTGCATGAAAAACTTGCATGCAACTTGCATGAAAAACTTGCATGCAACTTGCATGAAAAACTTGCATGCAACTTGCATGAAAAACTTGCATGCAACTCTCATGAAAAACTTGCATGCAACTTGCATGAAAAACTTGCATGCAACTTGCATGCAACTTGCATGAAAAACTTGCATGAAAAACTTGCATGCAACTTGCATGAAAAACTTGCATGCAACTTGCATGAAAAACTTGCATGCAACTTGCATGAAAAACTTGCATGCAACTTGCATGAAAAACTTGCATGAAAAACTTGCATGCAACTTGCATGAAAAACTTGCATGCAACTTGCATACAAAACTTGCATGCAACTTGCATGAAAAACTTGCATGCAACTTGCATGAAAAACTTGCATGAAAAACTTGCATGAAAAACTTGCATGAAAAACTTGCATGCAACTTGCATGAAAAACTTGCATGCAACTTGCATGAAAAACTTGCATGAAAAACTTGCATGCAACTTGCATGAAAAACTTGCATGACACTTGCATGAAAAACTTGCATGCAAAACTTGCGTGCAACTTGCATGAAAAACTTGCATGCAACTTGCATGAAAAACTTGCATGAAAAACTTGCATGCAAAACTTGCATGCAACTTGCATGAAAAACTTGCATGCAGCTTGCATGAAAAACTTGCATGCAACTTGCATGAAAAACTTGCATGCAACTTGCATGAAAAACTTGCATGCAACTTGCATGAAAAACTTGCATGCAACTTGCATGAAAAACTTGCATGAAAAACTTGCATGCAACTTGCATGCAACTTGCATGAAAAACTTGCATGCAACTTGCATGAAAAACTTGCATGCAACTTGCATGAAAAACTTGCATGCAACTTGCATGAAAAACTTGCATGACACTTGCATGAAAAACTTGCATGCAACTTGCATGAAAAACTTGCATGCAAAACTTGCGTGCAACTTGCATGAAAAACTTGCATGCAACTTGCATGAAAAACTTGCATGAAAAACTTGCATGAAAAACTTGCATGCAACTTGCATGAAAAACTTGCATGCAGCTTGCATGAAAAACTTGCATGAAAAACTTGCATGCAACTTGCATGAAAAACTTGCATGCAACTTGCATGAAAAACTTGCATGCAACTTGCATGAAAAACTTGCATGAAAAACTCGCATGAAAAACTTGCATGCAACTTGCATGAAAAACTTGCATGCAACTTGCATGAAAAACTTGCATGCAACTTGCATGAAAAACTTGCATGAAAAACTTGCATGAAAAACTTGCATGAAAAACTTGCATGCAACTTGCATGAAAAACTTGCATGCAACATGCAAGTTTTTCATGCAAGTTGCATGCAAGTTTTTCATGCAAGTTGCATGCAAGTTTTTCATGCAAGTTGCTTGCAAGTTTTTCATGCAAGTTTTTCATGCAAGTTGAATGCAAGGTTTTCGACCAACTTCATTATTTTATTTACTCAAGTTCAATTGTAGTTTTAATTTCATTCGTTTAGTAAATGTTTTTGGAGGTGTTAAATCCGAATCCGAGGTTTGCAACCAAAATTTCTTAGGGGAAAATGGGCAAAAATACAAAAATCGTCCTTTTGCTTCCTGATCAAAAAAAAAGAAGTTGTTCTAGGTTTTGAAATCTTTGCGTACAAAAGATATCTGACGTTAGAATTAGTTAAGTATTCGAATGACCGACAGTATTCGAATAAGCGAAGTACGTCTATAGTTAGTATCTACATAAATTGTAGATAATCTATCCAATTTTGCAATGATTTCTATATGAAATACCTACATAAATAGCAAAATCTGAAAAACTTTAGATCAAAGACTTTATGAAATTCAATCAAGAAAATAATGTACTTGGCAGCTCCTAAGGCTACTCTAAGAATACTTAACAAAAAATGCTAAGTAGCAACGTCAAAATAGAAGCCTAACCTACTATAGCTTCGAACTCAAGACAGAGCTAATTCAACTTCAGTTGAACTCTGTTATATAGCTTTTTTTTTGCTAGTCACGCAGTCCATTAATATAGGTAATTATATTCGAACGTATATAATAGACTTCCACATCACATTACGTCATCACACGATATAAAACTTGATTTCAATTTGTATTTTTTTTTTTTTTCAATTTTATTTTTATTTTTAATTTTTTTGTATCTCAATGAACAGGAACAATAATAAAAAAAAAAAACAACACACAAGTTCAAGGTATAGATACCATGTTACATTCTTCTTTGCCGCTCAACGCGTCTTGCCGGCTTTAGAGCTTTAAACGCAAATCGATTTACTTCAATGATTCTGATAATATTTCAATGTTATGTCTGTTATTTGCTGGTTCAATCTTTAAACTCTATCCTCTGTTCAATGTTCATTTAAAGAACATTCGGACAGACAAAAACAAACACTAACACAAAGTAGATCAAATAGTATACGGTTTGCTGAATGTAAGCGCATTCAACTATACCTATAGCTACTGTATAAGTGCAACATGCTTCTATAGATAGTCAAGTCAAAACAAAACACCAGATACGCTCTGTTTGTTGTCAAATAGGTTGAAAAAAAAAAAACTTCACTAGTGGTCTTGAATAAGTTGAAACAAAAGAATAAAATGTTTGTGTTGTCTTGGAACATTCGCAGAAGAATTGAGGTTGATGGGGCTTTGACTTGGTTACGCAGAACAGAAGGTAATGTTTATAATAAAGACTGTCATTCAAAGTAATTTGCCTATTATATTAATTGTGTTCTATAGTTGCAGAAACAAGTGTATATTTCACACTGATCGCAAACACAATAAGCACTTTGCATTAGTGACAATGACACGCGTAATAGTTTGTAGTTTGTACTTGTATACAAAGGTGAAATGAAGACCTTTGTTCGACAAGTAAGTACAAAACAGCTCTCTGTTCTGATCTCTCATTTTCCATACAAATTCACATTTCGAATTCGAAGTGAGATAAATATAAAATGTGCTCGAAATTATAAGTTAAAAACTATGTGATTGATAAATTTCCCATTTATATTAAAAAAAAATTATCTAAAATCAACTATCTTTCATATGTGACATCTTATTTCATTTTGAATTTGAAGTGTCCGTTAATCTCTTGTTGTTTCCTCCATACAAATGCAACATTTTTTGACTTTTATATTATACAAACAAAAGGAAGTCCAAGCTTAAAAAATTGGTTCCAATTGGGCCGGGGTGCGTTCGTAAGGTTTTTACATAATTTTCAAAAAAAAGTTTTTAAAATTAAGGCTTTTTTGAAGTGAGAATTTTTATGGGAACAATTATGCCACATTGCTCTTGTTGCCGCCAGCAGCAACAAAAGAAGTTACTCCATCATACAGCAACAACTGATAAATATTCCCGTAGGAAGAGGGCAAGATTAATTTGAAGGACTTTTTTACTTGTACACTTTTTAAGTTGTTTAATTTTTAATTTTTTGTTTTTGTTTTATTTTCCTGTCTTAAATATTATTAATAATTAAAAATATACATACATACATATTCGAAGGAAAGGAAATAATTTTCTTTTTTTTTTGGAAAAATAATATTTATTAATTCAATTGTAAAAATAAGGATAATAAATAAAGGATGCACAAATGTCTATCGAAAACAGCTCTAATGAAAACGAAGTGTAAGTTTGTTTTAGCTCATCTAAAACTAATAGCTGCCATCAAACAACAGTCCAATCAAATAAGACATACAATGTGGGGCAAAAGGTATGGACCGGTTTTGACCGGTTGCCGCTCGGCCTGTGGTTGTGATGGGAAAAAGGGGGGGGGGGTCTCGTTGTGGCAGTGAGAGAGTCTAGTTTTCAGTAGCACCCATGGTTTGGACGGGAGATCATCGTGGGTTTGCTGTTAGGAAATTTTTTGAAAATGGCCGTCCGTTCTGTTATCGCCACGCAGAGAGCCTTCCGACAGCACTTCAATATCCCTGTTGGGGGAAACGTCCTTGGCGGTAATGCAATTAGACGTTGGGCAAGGAAATTGGAAAACACTGGTTCAACAACAACTCCTTCGGTACCTAATTGAAAAAACCCAGAACTGTAAGAACTCCTAAAAATGTCATCTTGGCAAAAAATGCTATCGAACAGTCTCCCAGCCCGTAGACATGCAGTTGCTTTGGGCATGTCTAGCAGATCTTTAAGTAGAATTTTGCATCTGGGAGACATCTGGTTCCAACAGGACGGGGCTACATCCCACACTGCTAGGATTTCAATGGCAAAATTGAGGCAAGTGTTACCCCAGCGCCTCGTCTCGTGACGTGGAGTGGCCTGCGCGTTGACCAGATTTGAGCATTTGTGATTTTTTTCTTTGGGGGTACATAAAGGAAAAAGTTTTTAAACTTCGTCCACATATACCCTGGAAGAACTTAAGGACAGAATCAGAGAGGAAGTTACGGCAATGCCCATCGAAATGTGCAGAAGAGCGGTTGAAAACTTCAGAATTCGCCTTCAAAAGTGCATCGCGGCTGACGGCCGCCACCTAACGTGATTTTATCTTTAAAACTTAATGTAAAAAACGAGATTCTGTATACTGAATTGAAAAATATAAACATAATTTCTGTAGGTTGAATTGTTTTTGTTTTATATCCCGGTTTACAACCGGTTCATACCTTTTGCCCCACCCTGTATTAGGTGCTAAAAAATTGCACTATGCTAGTTTTTTGGGAAGTTCTTACGATAGATATCAATAGTGTAATACCAAGTTTGCAGCTTCGACAAACCTGTGTCTGTGCTAATTGCTTGGAGCTCGAAAAAACTCAAAGCTTTCGGACTTTTTGCAGTTTTTGGCTTATAACTTTTAAAATATTTATTCTAGACAAAAAAAAAAAAAATATTCTACAATAATTTAACAGAGGATAAAATTTTCTATTATTTCGGCTCTGTAGGTTGAATAGATTTAAAAAAAAAAAAAACAGCACTTCCAAAATTGGAAATTTTGCTTAAAAAGTTTAAAATTAGAGTCTGAGCCATCTTCGGAGAATATCGACTAAAATACTCGACTTATGAGGTTACTCATTGGACGATAGGTAGATCGATTACATAGCTTTAATTTAAAAATAAGAGGAATCCTATAAAACTAATAGTTCCGCTGTTATCAGGAAAAAAAAACGAAATAACACTAGTCAACAGAATTTACGTTTTTAGGTGCACTTTTCCGAAGTGTTTTGGTGTGCTGAACTCGTACCTTTCCAATATCAGAAATATTCTATCACGTCACATATTTTGTAACGGTTTCTGAAATTTCTAATGTATGTTTGTCGGTACCTCGGCCTACGGCCTAAACCACTGAAGCGATTTTTTTTTAAACTTGGAACATAAGACTTTTAGGTAGGTAATTCCCTAGAGGGACTAAACGGTACCTACCATACAATCGATTTGAACATAGCTATTTATCTCGAAAACGACTCTAACGGTTTTTGTTAAAATGTTTGTGTGTACTAATGCTAATATATGGTCTACGTTTTGGTGAAAAAAATGTTTACAAAAAGTGTTATTAACATTAACTTTTTTTTAATTTTCGACTTTCTCGTTAACGACTTAGCCAATTTTGATCAAAATTTTTGTTCTAGAGGTCCTTCGAATTCTCAAAAATGGCAAGTGCAAGTTCGAGCACTCCATAGTCGTGCATTTTATTTACTTATAACTTCATTTGTTCTGTTGACTACAGAATGTGGAATACATACCTGTTTTGTATATAAGTTTACGTGTAACCAGTGCCTACGTTCTGTAATTCTCACATGCATAAAATTGGTCGAGAAACGATGAAAACTGAAACAAAATACATGAGTTTTGTTCCATTTTTCAGCGTTTCTCGACTGATTTTTTTCGATGTGAGAGTTACAGAACGTAGGCACAGAATTAATATTCAAGTTTTAATTTCACATTCTTTTCAAACACCTAAAAAATGTGATGTTATAAAAAATCCCTTTAAAACTAACCCAATTTAACGGTGAGTAAACAGTTTTAATGTCATCAATGTCCCCCATTGAACCACAATATGCCCTATCAAGTTCCTTAGTTAAAAACAAAAACAAAATAAAAACAAAAGCAATTTAACCGGTTCGTTGTGGTCCCATCAATTTTTTATTTTTTCCAGATTAAAAAGTAACTTCTTTTACATTGCATCGCATTTGCAATTACACTTTGCTCCAGAAAACAACTTCCGACAATAATTACAACAACAACGACGCACGGGCGGCGAAGAACGACGCCAAATAATTAATGCACACACTTAACGTTAACTTTTGTGTACGTAAATAAATTTCCAATTGGCATGCTATGGGAAGTGCTACCATAAAGCACTTCTTCCTCTCTGGCAAGCATTTCCGTTTAGAATAGAACGGGAATTTCAACTGGGTGACAGTTTCTATTTTATTTTTGCATTCCACTGCTATTTTTTTTTCCTAAACTCGAACCATAATATGGATGGCGAATAAAGGCAGTCATGTTATTATGTGGGTCAAATGCGTAGTAGATACTTTATAAACATGCCCAAACCCAAAGTGAAGACAAAACGGTAGAGCTATTTAATTTTAATCTAGCTAATGGACACTATATGTGAATTTAATGTATATGTATAAAGGGACTTAAGCTATTGGACATCCACAAATTGTCGGTCCAAATTATTATTACGAGTAGTTTTTTGTGTTAAACCATAAAAGTTTGAATATAATTAATATTAAGGGAGTACTATACTAATTGACGCAAAGAGTATGAATTGGCACAAATGATTCAAAATAAATAAAACGCACGACTGGATCGCACAAACTTGCTCTTGAAGTAAAAGTTTCATAGAATTTTATTGTACTAGAAGTACATAAATAATTTTTTTATTGGAGCCTTAAGTTTAAATTAGTATTATTGAAAATCAACACAATTCAAAATAAATTTATTAAAAATATCTTCTTAAATTGTTTTCAGAGCTAAAAAAAAACTAAACCATCTAATTTCTTTAACAAATCTTATTTTTAGAGAAAAAAATTCAAAATTGTAGGAGCGGTTTTTGTTTTAATTAATTTTTTTTTATATAAAATTAAATTAAGTTAAAAGTTAAATTTCGAAGAAAATTATCTACCCGTTGTTGAAATATTGAATTTTCAAAAAAAAAAAAAAAAAAAAATTAGATTTTTTTTTTTTAAATCCCAAATTTGTTTTTGTTTTGAAAATTTTTATATGCAGTTTGATTTCAAGTTTTGAGAAGCTTTTGTACATTTGTATAAAAAATTTAATTTAAATCCGGTTACACACATAATGAGATAGTCCAAAATAAAGAAAATGGTTCTATGAGAAGTACCGTTAATAAAGGCTAACTGCAAATTTTGTTTTTAGCAGATCTTAGACCATACTAATATTAGTACTTAGAACTATTTTAATCAAAATCGTAGAAGTCGTTTTCGAGAAAATTTATATTTTCTGTAACGGTTTCTTAACATTTACATGTATGGAAGGTACCGTTAATTTTGACTATAAGAAACATTTTTTC
The DNA here is from genome assembly GCA_947049315.1 of Epistrophella euchroma. NCBI lineage: Eukaryota > Metazoa > Arthropoda > Insecta > Diptera > Syrphidae > Epistrophella > Epistrophella euchroma. The sequence continues at coordinate 37,172,104 of OX346248.1, forward strand.
AAAATATTTTAGATAATATTAAGAAACCGTTTGGTGCCAAGTTTCATAAAAATCAACCAAGTCGTTTTCGAAATATTTGGTTTTCAATCCAAAAAAAAGTTTTTTGAAAATTTTGGTATACAATTACTATTTAAATTTTTCAGATGATTCTCCATAAAAAAATTATCAAAATCAGCCTATTCATTTTCGAGAAAAACGAAAATAAAAAAAATGGTTCTATGGGAGGTACTATTTAAGACCATTTTTCGGAAATTTAATTTTCACAAAAAGGTAGCATATACCTACCTAATAAAAATGTATTGATTTTTTTTAGAACAATCTGTCGAAATGAAAATAGATTCAAGTGATAAATGCTACAAAAAACATATATATTTTTTTTAATGCAGAAATTATTCTTTTGAAACCCTTATTTCTTGAATACAAATTTTGATCAAATTCGGTTAAGCCTTTGACGAATTTGATCAGTCGAAAATAAAAAAAATAAAAAAAAAAACGGTTCTATGGCAGGTAACAAATTTTGGTAAATTCTTTCTTCACCAGAATGCAGACCATGCCTGCAATAGTCCTTTTCCAATTATTGTAATGCGGGTATCGTTATTTAGGGAGCTAAAAACAATCAAAATTAGGGAATCGCATAAAAATCTCAACTTTCAAGCTTGGAGAAAATCTCTGCAGTCATTTAGGTTGTAGTTCGAGGTAGAGACAGACCCATTATAGACAGATGGATTTGCGGAACACACTTTTTTGACATTAAAGATTTTAATCAAATATCTTAAGTTATTTTTATTTTTCATGAACATATATTTTTTTTAACGAATCTAGAACTTGCCCTGTAGTAGGTACCTATATATCGCAAGTAAAAAAGTTGTAAAATGTCTTTGATGTCGAATATCTCGAAAATAAATAATCCTATCAACTTCGGCTCAATTTCATTCAACACGTAATGTAATTGGTAGAGTTTCCAAAAAAAATTCAATTGACACTTATTTTAAAACAAACAAAAAAAAAAAAACAATAAGAAACTACTAAAAATTGATGAATTCTATTCGTCTCGCATATTATGTATCTTTAGAGCAAACGGCGACTTTGGTCTTCTTATTGATTTTTGAAGATCTCGAATTGGCTATTTTTTAACAAAAAAAATAACATCGGTTCTCTAGTTTCCAAGAGAACCAACCCAGTGTGGTTGGTACACAACTTCTTTTTTTTTTATTTTTCCGTACAGCAATTTAATTGCATTATTTCTTTTATCAAATCCAAATATGTACATAATGTACAACCAGTTGAATTGAAGCAAATAAAAATTTAAAACTCTGCTGCCAGGAAAAAGTGCTACTAGTTTAGGAAATCCAGTTCTTGTTCACGCACAGGAGGATAGAAAATATGGGTTCGTATAGTAACTCCTCGCGCAAGCATTATTATCTAGCTCTGGCTTTAGCCATGCATCCACTATCCATGCTCACTATGCCAAGCTTAAACCGTTCATATATATAGCACCACTGCCGTTTTGGCCAAGTCAAAAAATCTATCTCTCTATTATGACACGAAAAAAAAAAAGTTAAAAAATCGTGAGGTCATTATACTTTGCCACTAGATTGTAGTTTATACTTTTTCGCTTAAGTTTATTTTTATTTTTATTTTTTTCTAATTTTTTTTATTTTTATTTTCCATGAACATTTATAAAACATGGCAATAATTTCGTGTTTTTTTTCTTTCTCATTCAAATAGATAGCCAAAGAAACATATACATACCTGCCTATATAGTTGGAGTGAGAGGATATTTTTATTTTTTCGACCTAAGCAAAAAAATCGTGAAGTTTTTTTCCCCCTTTTGCCAAGAAAAATATAAAATTGAATCATAATTTTTGGAAAGAAAAATTCTAAACAACAACAAAACAGAAATGGCACACATTGCAATGGGTTTATAGCATTGAATAAATACAAATAGAAGTGACACCGAATTACTCAAAGCTCTATATGCTCGTCCTGTGGCGTTTTGTAGAAACAAATTGATGATGTAAAATTTTTCTGTACACAAACCGATTCAAAAGGGATTTTTATTTATTAAATTGTTCCTTTTTGTATCGGTATCCATAACGACGATTTTTAATATTCTGTTTAATTTTGAAATTAGTTTACAAAGGCATGTGAAGAATGTTTGTATGTATGTATTGTCATTTAGAGGCATTGGTTGTTTTTTTATGTTTTTGTTTATATGACGATGATTTTTACATGCTACGCTGAAGATTATATTTCTCATATTGAAATACAGAACAAAATTATATGAGGATGAGAATATTTTGATTATTTTATTTGCTATTCAGACTTGAATTATTTTCTTGATTCTGATTTCTTAGTAAAATAAGAATTAATTTTTCCTATTTTTTGTAACATTTCATTGAAAGATATTTTTTATTTTCAAATTTAAAATCTTAATTTATAAAGGTAAAATCTATTGAAAATCAACTCTGTCCTGTATACATACCTGTACCTACATACATATTTCTAAACCCTAGAAAGGTTCTAAGTCCCGGGGTTCTTAAAAAAAAAAAAAAAAAAACAGACACAGACACAGGCTATGTAAATACGGGACAGTCCCGGGAAACCCGGGATGAATAGTCACTTAGTGTATCACTTTATTTAGTAAAATACTAGACTGAAAATTGAAGCATAAAATTCTTTGGCGGCCTCGCTTTTTTCGTACTTTTATCAATTTTATTATGTGAAATAGCTATTGAGCTACTATAAGTGCCATGCATTAGTGCACTTAACTATTCAGATGGTCTTTTAAAAATCGCAATTTCAATAGGGTAAACAAGGATAAACAAAGATAAATATCAGAATCTATTTTCTAAACGAAAAATGATAGGGAGGTGGTTGTTTTTGTAATTGATTTTAAATATACAAAATTCATGGATATATACAACAACTGTGAAAAATCTAAAACTCGAGATATGGTTGTTTGAAAGCAAATTATGTTTTCTGGAAATAAATTTTATATTTTTAAAAAGCAAATAAGAAATTATATTTTCCAAATTTTCGAGCTAACCTCAATTTTTGGCTAAATGAATTTTTGAAAAATAATAAATAACAATTTAGTTTTCATAAATTTTTGGCGGTTTTTGATTTTCTTCAATTATCCGCGCATAGGTATTTTCATTAAAAACAGTATCAGTGCAAGGACATATTAATACCGAGTACGATGGTACTATACTGTTTCCAAAAATGTTGTCCAGAACTCAAAATTGCTGAAATTTTAAATGTCGATACTTTGAATTTTTTTAAATTTTTTAGAGAAAAACTTTGGAAGTCTCAAAGAGGTGACAACAAATTTAGGAAGGTAAAGATAACCAAAATTTAATTATGTAAGTTAATAGGTACAAGTGCTTTGATATCGAATACAACCATTTTCGAAGATTTTTTCTCAGCTTGCTATGGTACCTCCTATTGTAAACTATTGTTTTTTATTTTCGTTTTTTCTCGAAAGCAATTAGTAGCTGATTTTGATAATTTTTTTTTATGAAAAATTCAAATAGTATTGTACCTATACAAAAATTTTGGATTTTTAAATAATCTAAATATTTCGAAAACGACTCGGTTGATTTTTACGAAACTTGGCACCGAGCGGTATTTTTAACAAACATTTTTTAGGTAGTTAAAATTAACGTTGCCTTCCATATAAATGTTAAAAACCCGTTACAGAAAATCATTAACACTGCATCACATACAACCATTTGTTTTATTTTGGACTATCTCATTTTTGTATAACCGATTAAAATTACAAAGAAAACAAATTTTGGAATTTTAAAAAAATGTACACATTTATTTTTAATGACGATTTTTTACCGAAATTTAATTTTTAATTCAACATTAATAAATAATAAAAAATGGTGTACCAATTTTGTTTTAATGTACAAAATTTTATTTACTAGATGATTCACCTAAGGAGTGACATAGAGCTAGAGCGTGTAGGTTGAGTCTAAGAAAAGAAAAAAAATCATGATAAAAAAACTTTCCAAGGATTTCAAACTTTGTCTTGACCAAAAAAAACGAAAAATGTCAGATACGTTTTTTCAGTTAACACGGCAATATTTATTAATGATAAAAATAAATGAATTTGATAGCACAACAGCTCATGAAGAACTAGGACCTAGTGATAGTGACTTACAACTCTCAACCATTCCTGTGTGCGTGGCTGCAGAAATGGAGGGGACCTACAGTTTATTGCCGAATCCAAACGGCTAATGTAAGCAGCACTTGTCTATGACAAGAGATACTCTTGGAGGTTTTGTCAATTCCTCGCAAGAGGCAGTAGCCGTTGTTTTTATTTTTTTAAAAAAAATTTAGGTGGCGAGGCTGGGGATCAAACCTAGACCTCCGGCATGACAGTCCATTGTACTTACCACCATGCCACGGCGGCGTCATAATGGAAGTTATTTTCGGTTCCCTCCATTCCTGCAGATAAGCACCGAGGAAGTGTTGGAAGGTGTTTCATTATGCTTTGGTTCTCCCGTATGCAGTTTTTTATTTCGTCCTCAGCCTTCGAAATGTTTCGAAATTATGTGCACCTATAGGTATACAACACCCCTATCCTACCCACTATCCTGGACCTAAAACTAATTTTGTTACCTACCAAAATGTAAGTACCTACACACATTGAAATACTTCCTGCTACTTTCACTTTAAATATCAGATGAGTAGAGTTAGGTGTAAGGTATACCTAAACAATGCAGATAGTAATGAATAGAGCAACCAAAAATATGCCATACCATACTTTTTCGAAGAAATATGCGCTTGAAAAACAGTATTTTTCATAACACGTATTTCTAACAGCCTTTTTTTAAAAGTGTTGCTAGCAAAAATACTCTTATCTAGCATATTTTTGATTGCCCTAGTAAATATCAATATAGTGTTTTGATATTAAGTTAGGAATTCAAATGCGTACACACATAAATAATTCTATACAAATTCTAAATTTTTAGACTAAACACAAACACAACTACTTTCGTTTCCATAGAAATATACAAAAATAATGAAAACAAAACAAATTAAACATTCGTTTCCATAGTAATTAGAAAAAATTCCCATTCGAATTCATAACCCTTTTATGATTAAGGAAGTTTTTTTTTATTGAATACATCAACCTACCATGCGATAGCAGCCCTATATGCAAACCTTAGTGGCCGATTTTCCCGGTGTCTACTTCTATTTGTATTTATTCAATGGTTTATAGATACTCGAAATGAAATCTTTTCAAATTTTATATTTTTTTTTTTTTTGTTTATTTATTTATATTTTTTTCTGATTCATTCAAAGTAGATATATAATATGGATATTGTGTTGTGATGATAGAGATTGAATCATGGATCACGTTTTAATACAAATCAACTCTTTTTTGAAGACGTTTCAAGGAAGAATGATCTAAACTCAATAATTTGAATTGAGTTTTGTATTTTTTTTTTGATTCAAGAAAAAAATATAATTGATATGTTGAATGAAGTCATAAGTTTCTAACTGAATGTATTACTTCATTCATTTCCAATGATCCACTGGTGGGTGATTGAAAGATCTGAGAGCATCAGATAAAATAGATATATCTTATTAAAAATGACTCTTATCTTAAGATACAAAAAAAACTAAGTTACTTACATTTCAGGTCAGTATTGAAGATTTTTATTTTTTCGGAGATCGGGTGTTTTGATAGAATGAGCTCAAGTTGTTTTATTTATTACATTTTTTCTTGAGTCCGTATGCGTATCAGAATTGTGGTTAGTATTATTTAACAAGTAATTCATCATTGTTCTGATAAGAAGCAATACAATTTTAAATGGAGACTTCTCCTGCAAATTTCTATATGTAAGTATTAAAATTTTAAATTTAAGCTTGGAAATATTTTGCATATTTGTTTCTAAAGTTATTTGTTTTAAGGCCTTTCAGCAGAAATTTTATGCAGAAAAACAGACCGATGGATAATAGAAATGGTGTCATCTCATAAAGCATAGAAATAATTCCGAAAAAAAAAAACAAAAATTCGACAAAATTGTCAGATTGATCCTTTGATGCTTAAAACGAGCTTTTAGTGGAAAAAGCTCGTTATTTACAAGAACTCCTATATAGTTACTTTAAGAGCCCTTATAGTTCTAATTCTGACCATTAAAGTATAGACATTTTTGAAGGTGCTAACAAATTTCATCCTAAAAAAGGTGTTTGAAGCTATAAATAAATAAATTTGGTGCGGCACAACGGCTCATGAAGAACCAGGGCCTAGTGACTTAAAACTCTTAACCATTCCTGTGTGTTTGTCTGCAGGAATGAAGGGGACCTACAGTTTATTCCCGAATCCGAACGGCTGGTGAGCGGCACTTTTCTATGACAGGAGATACTCTTGGATGATTTGTCACTTTCTCGCAAAAGGTAGTAGCCCTGAAAAAAACTTAAGGTAGAAGCGGCTGGTATATGTATAACCCAGACTTCCAACGCACTAACCATTACGCCACGGGTGTTTGAAGCTGTCATCGATTTATTTTTCGCTTTTCAAAATTTTTAATTTATTTTATGAATATCTCTTTCGAAAGTCGAGCTTCTGTATTCAAAGAATATAAATCATGGAATTAAATTGCATTCAGTAAAATTTAGTTATATGGAAAATACATAAATACAGGGTGTCCGCCGGGAAGGTATACTAGTTTGTTTGTTTATAATTTTTGATTTAATGAAAGAGAATGGATCTTATATTGATAAATGTTTCATTTAATGTCGGCAATTATGTATGGAATACAATATCAGGTAAATGTCCGCCTCTGTTAGTCTCACAAATGCGAGCCCTTTTGAGCACATTTTACATTACATTCTCACACATTTCACGCGATATTTCTTTAATTTCATCACGAATATTTTGATTGAGTTGCTCAAGCGTTTCTGGTTTGTTTGCATAAGCCTTGCTTTTCAGATATCTCTACAAAAAGAAGTCCGGAGCAGTCCAATCAGGCGACCGTGGAGGCCAATCAACATCACCATTTCTTGAAATAACTTGTTGTGGAAAGAGGTCTCGCGGTAATTCCATTGTAATCCTGGCTGTATGCGATGTGGCACCGTCTTGTTGATCCCACATGTTAATGATTAAAACACGTTGGTTTATCGACTGCCAAATATGAACTGTCAAGATTAATGTTTACCAAAATGGCGGCAAAACAAAGTAGTATACCTTCCCGGCGGACACCCTGTACTATCAAACCGTGATCGCCTTGCTTCGCGTTCGTTAAAAACTTTTTAACTTCCCGTTAGAAGTTATTGTAATTGGTCCGATTTGTGAAATTTTGACAATCCTCGACGTTTCGAGGTCTCTGGAGTCAGATTACATTGTTTTTAGAGAGATGTCTGTGTACGTACGTTCGTACGTTCGGAAGCTTTTTTTCGCTGATGATATCTCGAGAACGCATAGAGATATCGACTTCAAAAAAATTTCATTTTACAGATAATAAGACCATAACTTGCAGAAAGGATTTACAGAAAAATGCAAGTGGTGGGTTTTTTTATTACAGTAATTTAAAAAAAAAGTTGTAAAATGGCTTGTTTCTCGAATATCTCTAGAATAAATAATTCTTTCGACTTCGGCCTGGTTTCATTCTATGCATAATGACGTAATGAAAAATTGGTAGTACTAAAAAAAAAATCAACCCGCAATTTTTTTTTATTAAAAAAACCATCAAAAATGTTTAAAAAATATCGAATATCTTAAAAACACACAAATTAGAATAGCTAGTTCTTTACCCACATTTCACTGACAATAATTAGATATTTATAAATGAACCTAATATAAGCCACCATATTTTTACATATGGGTCATTCTCACAATTAAAACAACAACAACTGTCGGAACTTGTGTTCTTATGTATCATGTAGATGTAACATTTTTTTTTTTATTACAACTGGCTGAAATCATAAACGTTTTAATCGTTCGACTATAACTACCTACTTACATTTACAAAACACGTACATAAATGTAGAACGTACATAGGTAGCTATTATTATTTTAATTATATACCTCAGTCCATTCAAACAAAACAAAACAAAACACAGTTCATTCCCCCCTTTCACATACATATCAGCGGATATTAAACGAAACCGCCATGACATTACATTAATTGACACGTGAGAGGTGAGACCTGCATTGTTTGTTGCTAAAGGTACGTAGGTACTATTGAAGTCTTGACTCGAAGCTGAATTTTAAATTTCCAGCCATTTAGTTCGAACGAAATCGCTGAATGCCGATAGACACAACAAAGCAGATTTGAGCCTAATATTGGCGACTTCGACTTTGACGTAGCATATTATTGAATATACACGTTTTGGTCTGATGCGGTGGACAGCTGCAGGAAGGCCACGTTTTAAGCCTTTTACAATCTACACAATATACATGTTACATCAGGAAAACGAAGAAAAAGATTACCAATATTGATGATGCGATCATGTCTAGGTTGCACACGCATGGATTACAGTATTCGTCTACATGGCTGGTGGATGCACCTCTAGGTAAATCATACGCATAACGATATATGGCAAGTTGGCTTCCAAGGCAGCCGCCATTTGAATGCAACCACAATGAACTTGCTTACAAAATCTGCACAAAGCAAAACATGCAAAAATATAGACATGTGAACTCGTGACGTTGGGGTTTCTATACAAGAAGAACCAAACCACCATCACAGCACCGACCACGACACAGGAGACAGAGGTATTATCGTGCTGTGCTCCAAAAGCCAGGTGTTGTGCAAAAAAAAAAAAAATATCAACATGTCTTTGTGGTTGTGGTGTATAATATCTTTGGGGGGATAGGCCATCATGTGGAGGGGTTTTGGATTGGACGGAATGACATAATATTATATGTGGATAAAAAGTTGCGTTAGGTTGACCTAGTAACGAGATTTGTGGTTGTAAAAAAAAAATTGTGACAAAATAAACCAGAAAACATAGGAAGTTGTTTTGAAATATTAAACACGTTTTAAATGTTTTAAACTAAAATATTATGAATGTAGAAACAGGATGTGTATATTTCTTTGATTTACTTTTATGAACGGTACTTTAAACTAGCCACACATTAGATAGGTACTATTAGTCAAGTTTTGTAACCATATAATACCGAATTCAAAGATTTATGATGCAGGGCTATATTTACCATATGAGCAGAATGGGTTAGAGTCAAGGGCGCTAAGATTTTAGGGGCGGAAATAAATTATTTCATATACCGTAGCCGCCAATCGGAGTAATTCTTGAGGCGCGTCCAGGATATCTTTGGTTTTGAAGTTGAAGATCTGTTACAGATATTTATTGTTGCCGAAAAATTGATGGTCTTCATAATATTGTTCGACTTCATTTATTGCAATGACTTTCTTGTTCTGCAATGGCAGCAGTTGATGAAAAAAAAAAAAAAAAACAATATTCTTGCGCAAGGTAAAGACGATCTTTGAAGCTAAGTAGCTGTTTTAAAGCATGAAGTAAGTGCTAAGAAATTAGAAATTATTAATTTGATAAAAAAAAACTAATAATTAAAAGCTTTAAATACAAAATTGTAATACAAAAGTAATTTCAAGGAAGAGCCTTCGAAGGCTACGGCTATCAAGGCTTATAAAAAAAAATATATGTAAAGAGTCTTAACTACCAAATAGTATGAGATTTATTTGGTAAACGAAATGATCGATAAAAAATAAAATGTCTTTAATGAAAAAAAGTGGTCCACTGGGGCGTATACGCACTATTTTTTTTTTTTTTGAATATTTAATTAATTTTACTTAAAATTTCATTCTGCATGTTGAGTCTATATTGATATGAATTGTTTTTCTATAATTAAAAAAAAAAGTCCGCGCAATACGGATGTCGTACTATTTCTATTTAAAAAGTTCTCCTATCAAGATTAAGGCTAAGCACGCATTTGCGATCTCAATCGTGCGACTATTTAGTCGCAAGAAATAGAACAAATGAGTTTCAATGTAAGTGACCGCACTTCCAACCGAGAAATCGCGACTGAAATTTATTCAATTTTTCGAGCGACGCGATTGTCGCAAAATAAAATGAAACAAATGCAATTACATATTTGTGACCGCTTTTGCGATTTCAATTTCCGTGATTTAAGTCGCGAAAAGAAATAAACATTTACGCTTCTGCGATTGTTAGTCGCGCGATTTTTAAGTCGCAAGAAATCAAACGCTTAAAAAAATGAAACAGGTTCCATTTTTTGAGCGACTTTTCAGTCGCAACGACTTTAAATCGCAAGTGCGTGCCTAGCCTAATGACAAATGAGAATTCTTTTAAGGCAGTTGGCAACAATCTTTTGTTGTGCACGCGATTTTTAATCACCATCGAATTTAACATAAATCTTTTAATGACCAAAAAATATGGTCTCGTTTCGGTCTCGTCTCGGGTGCTTTTAACGTTGTCTCGTCTCGGTATCGGTACCGAAACCGAGACTAGTCTCGGTCTCGTTGCCAGCGCTATCCGCGACTACGATTTTTAAATCGCAGACATTTTTAATCGCAAGTGCGGTCACAAACATGTAATTGCATTTGTTTCATTTTTTTTCATTTTATTTTGCGACAATCGCGTCTCTCAAAAAATGGAAAAAAATTCAGTATTTTAAGCGTCGCGATTTCTCGGTCGCAAGTGCGGTTACTCACATTGAAACTCATTTGTTCTATTTCTTGCGACTAAATATTCGCACGATCGCAAGTGCGTGCTTAGACTAACTCTCAAGAGGAGCATCCGAACAGTTATGGTGAAACTGATGAGTTATTTTTTTTTTTTATTAATTTCTTATGTGAAAGATGTGACAAAGTTCCGATAAGGGGAGGAGGCGGTAGATTTTAAAAAACCAATTAGGCCGGTTCTGATTCCGTGTGAAAGTAAATTGAATAAATCGTTATCACATTCGCTCATGCATTACTTTCACTTTTTCGATTCACTTGGTAGAAAAAGGCGATTCTTGTTCTGTGAAACTGTCAGACAAACTGTATTATCGAACCACCTTATCATTTTCCCTGAAGCACATGCGCAGACAGCGCAATTCTCTCAGTTTACTTATTTTTTGAAGGTTAAAGTGAAACATTTGTTAACAAAGTTACAGAGTGAAACGACCGTTCAGTTGGCTGGTTATAATTGGACTCACCTGAGTTTCGGAGACCAACCTGGAACTTCTTGTAGAACTTCCAAAATGCATTACTCAGCTTTGACCTACTGAATTGCAATCTGGAAGTTGGCTTGACCCACTGAGCGTTGCGTCACATTAAGTGTGACACAAGGCCAGAAGGGGGGGGAGGGGGGGGTCATGAATATTTCTTTGGTGAATTGGTGATCTTCCTTTTTACTTGCTATATGTATAAGGAATGAATTGATTTGGTGTAGAAAAAAAAAATTCAGTGTATTCTGCCCAGCGTTGCCGAAGTGGCACTATCGTGCTTTTTTGACACGATAATTTCCTCGTGGCATGGTGGCACGAATAAGTTCAATATCGCACGTTTTTTAAATTTCCATTCTTTAACTTAAAATTAAGCAAATTTCATCACAATTTAATGAAAATTTGGTCCAAATTCCGTAAAGAGTGGACAGAAATACATATTTTTTGACAATGCACGAATAAAGGAAATGATTTTTTGTTTTTTTTTTATATGACACCAAAATTGGCACGTTTTTTTTTTTTAATTATGGCACGTTAATTTTATTTTGGGCAGCAGCGCTGATTCTGTCCCTACGATCACTTCCATGCAGACTCATTTTGCACTCATCCGAGAACAAAACTCGCCTCCATTGCTCAACTTCCCAATCGTATAGTGCACTAAAGAAAATCGTAGTCAACCTTGTCGGTGGTTTGCAGTCAATTTCGATCCCCTGATAGGTAATTTCGGGATAAGGTCTGCTTTTTTAAGTCGTCTTTTACATGTCCGTTCACTACAAATTCTTCCTCGTACCTGTTTGAGCTGTTGTTCAACGTTTAAGGCCAGTCAAATGATGATTTTGGAGAGAAGTCATTGAGATGAATCTTTCATATCTCTAAGTGGTACACCGGAGCATTCGCACAAACTTTCCAGTTTCCCTGAACGTTTTGAAGATCTTTGATATACAACATTTGCTAAGATGGAGCTGACGGGCCACAACACGTAGGGCCACACAGTAGTTTAACAACTTGAGCAACACCAAGTGGTGTTATCCATTTATTTCCACGATTAGAAGGCCTGTTAAATCGCGATTATGTAACAGTTCATTTTTACCAGCACACCGATAAACATTGAGTATCAATGTTTTCTACTCATGCTTTCTGTTTTAGTATCATTTGTTATTTTCGTTATTTTGGTGAATAACGCCAAAACTATCCGATGGATTTTTTTTTATTTTACCTCCAATTTAAAATTTGAAGTTCAAGCTTTAAAATGCGATCATTTAAAATTTAAGCATAAATATTGTATCCATAGAGATTGTTGCCTTTAAAGGGCGAAATGGAGTGATTCCATTTTTTTGCTCGCAAGTGTAGAACAGAGCTGCCAAACAAATATTTCTTTTTTTAACGATTTTGATAAAACTTCGTAACTTTAATGACAATAAAAAACATAAATAAATATTGTGTCGCAACAGCCCGTGGAAAATCAGAGTCTAATTCTAATGACTTTCAATAGCTCTCAAGAAAAGTTTTGTTTTTCCATTTTAAATACATAATATCACAATTAGCGTTCCCAACGTTCCACGTATTTTTTATTCTTCTATCGACCCAACCTACACACTAACACCAATGAAATCTACGCCCCTTGAAGAAATTAAAACAAAATGACTAACCTCCCCCTATCAATATATTCAGTGGATATATCGAAATCCATTTCATCATTATTACCTACTTCCAACAACGACATTTCGCTTTCATTTTCATGCCTATGTCTACTCTCGAATAAAAACAACTTTTGACTTCTTTCTAACCGATACTAATTCATTATTCACTGCAGTATTTACTTTTTCAAAAGCACATGTCCTGTTTTTACCCTTAGCTAGTAAAAAACCACAAAAACATTCATATAAATATCGACCGAAAGATACCAAATGTAGGTCGACCTATTACACCTTGTTTACTAAATAGGTAAAGTATATGTGTATTATATATTTAACCTCTATGTAAAATTCAACTTTTCTTACCATAATGGCTGGGTTGGGTGCTCCTATATTTCAAGCCGCCATTTCAAAATTGTAGAAAACAAAAATATTTTTATTATTGTGGCAAATCCCCCTCACCCTACCCCTCCCGTCACCCACCCCCCACCCATCAGCCGCCATCTCTTGTTTACAACATTTGGAGCAAAGAGTCTTAAGGAGAAAGAGTTCTGTGTGTATGTAGGTGCTTTTTTAAGGTGGTTCATTTAGAAAATGACGACATTTTAACGTCATCCGCGCCCCCACTTGACGTGTCGCGTGTCGGTTGCCTTCTTCGGATTACTTCATATTTAGCCTTCGCAAAGATCTACCTTAATGTGTTTTTGTTTCGCTACTTAATCGCTTATATTTTATGATTTATTATGAATATGAGCTTTATAAGGAAGTTCAAGAATAACAAAACAATTTGGAGATGACGTAATATACTATGCATTGTATATTATGTACAAAAATATAATAATTTAAATGCGAAAGCATAGGTCTGAAGCAATAATTTGAGCTCAAAAGTATTTCTTTGAAAAGTGAATGCGACAATTTTACGAAGTCATAATTATTTATAAGCTTATACAACCTAGTACTTAGTATAATGAAGCTATGAGATCCTTTTCATAATTAAATATGACAGCACTGGCAGTACCTCCTAACTACAAATAAGAAAGTTGATTACTGATTTGAGACATATTTTTTTTTTTTTTTTTTTTTTTTTTTTTTTTTTTTTTAACAACACAAACATATATTTGCCAGTAAGACCTAGGGTCTTATAAATTAGGCAATGTTAGAAGGAATAGAAGGATAGGATAGATTTTTGTTGGCACAGTGGACTGAGAAATAAGGTTTTGATTATCTCATTAAATCCCAGGGGTGGCGTTCAGTTGAGGGTATATAGAAAAGAATGCTGCCTAGACTGGGGCTCGAACCCACACATCCAGGTTAGCAGTCAAGCACTACTTCCACTGCGCCGGGGCCACCCCCCAATATGAATATGTGGAATAAATGGAATATGTGGAATAAATATGACACAATTATGAAATAATAGACATAAATTATGTGTAGAGGGTATAATTTGTTCTACAAAATAAGTATGTACTTTACAGTGGCGTGGAGTGGATAATTTTAAATGGTAAGTCGAAGAAAAATTAGTCACCCGAAAACGTAGGTCTGAATGTCTACCTTAAATTGTCTATACATATATCGCTTTCCACGCCAAGTTTTGATTTACAAATTTTGTATACAATTTTAATTTTACAATAAAATAAAAAGGCATACAAACTGAATTTTTCAATGAAAAACCTACATGACTTCCATGGAAAACTTCACACAGCAACGCAGCGAGACACATACAAAGTTATTGAAATAAGAAGAAAAGAAGCATGTTATTTTTTCGAATTAAAATTAATTTTTTGAACAGAAAACTACCCCTACCAACTATACACAATATTTGTATGTGCCTATACCTGCCCTATGCTTAATGAACTTCATACAACAGCGGGGCATACAAAATTCTCTCTTCTACAACTCCATACTCCACAAGAAACGCAAATAGAACTTTTAAAATTTTTCGCTGGATTTTTGCTCTTGCTCATTTATTCTAAATAAGACGCAGAAAACCGAGTTTTTTTATGGAAAAAAATAACACGGTTTTCTTCGACATATTTATGGAATTTTCTAGTAATTTAGATTAATGTTGCTCGTTTGAACATGATTGAGATTTTCAAAAGGTAACTAGATATGAATCGTGTTATATGGATGCCACGCCACTGGTACTTCATAACATAAACATACCATGAAGACTAATGATTTATTGCTTTCTAAAATTAGATATTTTAAATTACACATAAATATCTGCTTTATATAAACAAAATAAGTGAGAATGGACACGGTTTAGAAACGTTAGTAAATCTACAGAATAAAATTCTTTGAAAACAATTTTATTTTAATAAAAAGAAAATTAATTTCCACTACTTTACTAATTTCTTCAGAAAAAAAAATCACCCTGAAATAATTATTTATAAATATTCATAAAAATTAAGAATACGCTAAAAAAAAAAAATAAGTAGGTACACAAATTTTTTTTATTAAAAATTAAAAATTAACATACATTAGTCAGTTGGTATTAAAAACTTATGGGGAAGTTTTGATTTTTTCAATTTAAAGAAACAAAATGACTTTAAATGAAAAAAAAATAAATACAAAACAACGACACCACTTATAAAGTACTATACCGGTTATAAAAGTATTTTTAGTAATTTTCAATTTTCTCAAAAATTAGAAGACATAAAACCATTCGGTTTTTTGTGTTCGATTAAGAATTGATATACGCTTTGACCACAAAAAGCTAATTAAGCACTTCATTTCACAATTTTGACAAAAATTGGTCTATACCTTTTTATTTTTATTTTTTTTTTATAAAAATTTTTAGTTTACATTCGAATTTTTTAAAAATAATCGACATAAATAACTTAATTTAAGATTAAAGGACAGATTTC
This sequence comes from Epistrophella euchroma, assembly GCA_947049315.1. Lineage (NCBI taxonomy): Eukaryota > Metazoa > Arthropoda > Insecta > Diptera > Syrphidae > Epistrophella > Epistrophella euchroma. The sequence goes on from OX346248.1 coordinate 37,187,772, forward strand.
TGGCTTTCAAACCCGGTAAAGTACTTTATTGTAAGTGTTGCCGTTGTTTTTTATTTATTTTTTTTTTTTCGTTTTAAGTCATTTTTTTTTAAATTGCCCCACCTCTTAAACGGGGTGAGATAGCCCCCCTCCAATAGTAAAAATGCTTGTTTTTGATCTTTCTACAAAAAACCGTTATCAATTTTTGGCGCCAAAGTTATCGTACTCTCCTCAAAATAAATAATATTTTTTAAAAAATTTCTTAAATTTTTTATTTTTTTGAGAGCTTGAATAATTACAATATCCTTTCACTTGAAAAATATTAAATAATGAGAAAAAAAATATTAAAAATCGTAAACATTTTTAAAAGAAAAAAATTGGTTCCTCTATTTTTAAATATTTACTATAATGTAAAATTAAAAATTAAATCTAAAAAAAAATCATCTACCTGTTTTTGATTTATATAGAATTTTCAAAAAAAAAAAGTTTGGAAACAAAAATTTAAAATGTTCGTACAGAATATTCCCCCTAAAAAAAGCTGATCAAAATCGGCAGATTTGTTTTCGAGAAAAACGAATATAAAAAAATGGTTTATGGGAGGCACCCTTTACAACCATTTTTTGAAATTTTTTTTCACCAAAAGGTAGCCTATATTTATTAAAATTCATTAATTTTTTTTTTAGGAAAATCTGTTAAGCTATATTTGAGGTAAATAAGATTTTCTAAAAATACCAAAAAAAAATTACATGGCAGGTAACGTTATTTTTGGTCCTGAATAAATGTAAAGCGAGTTGAAGAAAGTCCAAAAAATGCTAGATACCAAATTTTAAATAAAATCGACGATTTACGAATCAAAAAATTGCCAGATAGTATACCTACATTTATACATAGAAAGTATAAATCAGATAAACAAACGCACTTGCTTCAAAAAAAAAAAAAAAACTACCTCAATTAAGATACCTACTCGTATTTTTGTGGGACCTTCTTTCAAATTCAAATTACAACAAATTATTGTTAATTTATTATTATAACCAATAATTTCGATGGGGTTTAGAATATACATAGATCCCAGCTGTACTTCATTCTCATAGTCGGGAAAAATATATCCCGACATGATAAGCAAGCAAATGTACCTATCAAAAAGTCAAAATATCCACAATCCTATTCCTATTCTAAGAGCCACGAATATTTCCTTAAAAAAAAATGTAAAAGTGAAAACTACTTTTGATATAAAAAATCAAATTTAAAAAAAAAAAAAGTAGGTGTATGGCAACTTTATAGAAGTATTAAAAAAATGACATCACTTACTTAGCTTATTCCTATTTTCCTAAAACAAGAATTCACTAAAATCTTAATCAAAGATGAAAGATAAATGCAATGAATTGCTTTTAGTTACATTTCACCAAATTAAATAACATGATATATGTAAACAATCCTCATATCTCTAGACATTTGTCTACGAGAATTCTACCCTTTCCCTGTACACCGAACATTTTTGTATACATATTATATAAAACTACCCCAAGCATTTCCGGGATTTCCTCACATCATATCCTCGAGTGGAATTTTGTAAACAAAGTTTGTGGAAGAGTAAATACTGCGCATGTCCAGAAAATACATAAATTAAGATTAAAAATTTCATTACAATGTACCTAATCGTATCTATGAACCTACATACGTAGGTAAAAGTTTTGGTATTTGAAATCAGGATGAATTGAATGTTAACCAAACATATATATAAAAATCAAATGTCTTCAAATGAACAAAAACATCATAGAAGCAGAAGCTCTTTATAATCTTTTCGTTGGCGTTGCGTTGGCGTTGTTCCGAAAACAGGTCTGAACAATATTCCCACATCAACATGGAAAGGAGATAGTCAATCAGATGAAGGAATACTTTGACATTTAGATGAAAAACTAAATCTACCTAACTAAGAGGCATAAAAGCAAAGAATATTTGACAAGTTTATATGTAAAAGATATTGCTATGTTCTCCACTTGTGTGCCTTTAAGTCAAAGGCTCTTCAAAACTTAAGTTTTTTCATAAACGTAAAAAGCCCCTTTTGTGCTGTTTTATTTGGCGCACAATCTTTGGTATTTCATCTTTGTACGAATACAAAAGTCAAAGGTCAAATGTGACATAATATAAGTACTGACTCTAGGTCAATGTTAAAACCTTTCTCCCTACTTAATTGAGTTTTCGAAATAAAAAACTGGACAAATTTAAATGAATCAATATTGGAAACAAAAAATGTGAATTCTGATCTTGGACACAAAAATATTGTTTTGTTTTTCTTCAAAATACTTTCAAAGCAGTACAGCTGCATTGTGGGCAAGTAAAAAAAAAAATAACGTACGACACTTTTTGACAGCTCTTCCAGTTCCGTCTACGGCTCCAGTTCCAGCATTCTATTCTGTTCAGGCATTTAAGGAGATTATCGGTTCAGTTATCGGTTGTCATAAGAATTGAGAATTGGGCTTTTCCAGAATCTGACTCTGTCTTTTCTCTTTCTAATTTTGACAGTTCTTTAATCGAAAAGAAGCTCTAGATGGGGGGAAAACAACAATACAAACAAATAGAAATACACACCGATACTGTTCGCGCCTTTAATAGTGTGTTTGTTTTCCCCCCATCTAGAGTTTTTGACGTTTGGTGGAAGTTCTCAATTAATGATGTTGGTGTTAAAAATTTAATCAAAATGTCATGACTTATGAATCATGATCATGACACGAAATTCCTTCTATTTAGTTCAAATTTATTAGACCTATCATTGTCATCAGAATAATATAATAATTGAATTAATTGAACCTGTTATTCAGCCTAATTCTGTTATTGTAGGTACTCATTCTGCTATCCGTAAGAGTAACAATATTTAATAAAAAGTTAGGGTAAAAATTACGATCAAAACAAAATGTATGCTCTTTAAAATTTCAAAAATAAAAAGGGGTGCAGTATTGCTTTAGACTTGATATTAGATAGAATATTTACGAAAGTGATTTCAGTTGAAATTTAATGAATTTCGAGATTTTAGTAATAAAATAGTAAATCTACACATTTATTCAACAACCACGACCACGAGGTACCTACTTAAACGTAATCCACAGAAAACAACACGATGATGTCATCATTCCATACTTCTTTTTAAAGAGAAACTTCCGAAGTCAAATAAAGAGAACCTGTTTTACTTTTTATTTGATGTGCATACATACATACATATATGTACGTTTTATATATATCCTGCGCAAAAGCTTAAACTTTCTTTGAAAGAAAATTTTTTTTTTTAACATTTTACAATAAATCTTTCTAAAAAGGGTGGCAGTAGGTTAAAATTGAGTCAACCACCACGCAAAATGATAAAGGAAAATGCTTGTTTACCCTTTTGAGGATAACCTATAATTTCTTTTAAATATTGCAAGCTTTTTGTCGTTTTATTGATAAATATTTAATATGAAAAGTCACAGTGTGTAGGTAAGGTTAATAATTAATATACCTACCCCGAAAGTTAAACGATTTTGAGTGGGTGAAGATGCATCATGTTCTATTTTTTTCGTGCGAAATATCTTAAGTGGCCATGTCTACATATAAACTCAGAAAAAAAGGTTAACGAATCAGATATTTATGGTCTTATTAATTAGATTTTTGGCTGTTTAAACTATTTCTAAGTATTTTGAAACAGTCGGAAATATCCTTTTTTAATAAAAAAAAAATATTGCATTTCTCTAAGCATAGACAATAGATTACGTTGTCTAAAGCAAGATAAAAAGATAGATTACTTTAGCAAAAATTAGAAAGGTTTTTTAAAAACTTGGAGTTTCTAACCAAAACAAGATGAATAACAACACCGGTTGTCAGAGATAGAACTAAGTATGCTGTTCAATGATTATTTCTAAGAACGTTATGGGCACTTTCATCTCCTAAAGCAAATCGTTTTATTTCCGCTGTTTTTCGAGGGCATGTTATAAAACGACAACATAACATGCAACAACAATTTCCAATTTTGTTTCTTTAAAATCCTGTTTCAATCTCTCCGATAACTCTTTTCTTCTTCGAGAAATCTTAAGTTGAAGTCAATGGCGCAAAATTTTAAACAGACTGATGTTAAGGTTTTAGCATGATACAGCTTAACAATTTTCTAACTTTAAAGCTCTTTGCTAAAATATTCTTAGTTTTAAACATTTTCTAACTAGTATAATACTTAACCTATTTTCTGTGAAAGTTCAACCCATTTTTGCAATTGTAGCTGCCAAAGTGACACTTGGATTTAGTATGATATACTAAAAAAATAAAATATATGCATTTAGCGATTTTAACGTTAGTAAAATGTTAAGAAGATAATACGATGCTAACTCATTTAAAATTTGGAAAAGCCTGTTTTTACCCTAGCATCATACTAAAAATGCTTTAAGACCATACTAAATCGTCTAAAATTTTGTGCCAATTTTACAACATAAATTTAGTGTTCAACAAAATTTCAGTTTTTGTTTGCTTTAAAAAATTCAATCTTTCTTAAAATCTATATACAAATACATATACATAAAAACTGGCTGACCCGACGAACTTCGTTTCACCTATAATTAAATTAATAAATTAAAGTTGTTAAATTTTAGTTAAGAGTGTTATTGCAAATGGGTTACACCCGGGTTAGGTACCTGATGGGTTGGCTTATGTCTATTCGGAATAAAACAATCCATAAAAATTTGAAATAATCAAATGGAAAAATGGAAAAATATTTACGATAAAATTTTTGAAATAACAACAGTATAAATTATTTGAATATTCTATTTTGAAGAGACTCTCGTAATAAACTTCTGTACACATTCGAACAAAAGAAAAACTATTCAGAAAGAATGCAATTTATTGTAATCATGGCTTTTCGACTTTTCCGGCCTAATTTTCTAATTTTTATCTCCGTTGTGTGCTTATCTGATTCAATACAAATACAAAGAAATGCCCATCTAATTTGGATGATGTTCATCCGAGTTATGATCGTACGAACAAAAAACTAATTTAAAAAGTTTGAAATTTCAAGATGTTTTCACGATTTTCAGACTTTGTCAGTTGAATTTTTCAAATTTTCGGTCGAATTTTCGATGTTTTTATCTCCCTTGTGTTTGAACATGGTTCAATACGAATCCAAAAAAAAATCCCTATGCAAATCGAATGATCTTCAGTTGAGTTATGCGCGTACGAACAAAAAAGGGATTCAGTTTTATATAATTAGAAGATGAATCCCTTTTTCCCTTGGTCACGCCATAATTTGAGAACGACTTTACCGATTTTATTTACGTTTTTTTTTAAGGTTTCTAATACTTTTTTAGAAAGAAAAAGTAAGAAGATTGTGAAATTTCACATTAATATTTGGGTTGGTGGTTTTTGAACACTGCGTGTTCCTAAATTATTATAGAAAAATAGTTTGGTTTTTTCTTGAAAAAAATAAAAAAAAAATTAAATATTGAATAGTATTTATTTTATTTATCCGACTTACCGATTATTAATTAAAGGTACATGAGGGTCCTTTTTTTTGTATTCGTATTGAACCAGGTAAATACACTACGGAGTCGAAAGTTGGAAAATTTGCCCGGAAACGCCGTTAAATCGTGAAACCCATACTTTCTGATAAAAAAAAAAGTCAGTATACGCCACAGTATGACTCTGCTAATGCTTATTTTGTATTATTTTTTTTAAAGGGTCTGAAAACAGACAAAGATTTTTTCACCTCTCTCTCTTCTTATATCTAAACGTAATAGATTATAAGGTCCCAAAAAAAAGTTCATGTCACGATTTCATACAATTAATCTAAAGAAAAGTCGAAAAATTACATATGTACTTTCTGAATTGGATTTTTGTTTGTACGCACATAACTTAGCTGAGACTCATCCGATTTGCATCATGGAGTTGGGTTCGTATTGAACCACTCTAAGGAGTCGAGAATTTGAAAATTTCAGCGAAGAAGTCAGAGAATCGTGGAAATTCGATTTATTTTTTTAATTTTTCACATGGACAATTGTGTGTCAATTTTTCGGAGAGGAAAGGAGTAAACAGAAAAGATTTAAACAGATTTTAAAAGTAAAAAAAAAAAAATTTCAGAAGCCATTAAAACTTAAGTGATTATGTTGAGACAAATTACCTATCATGACTTTGAAAACAGCGAAAAAACTATTTTGAATTATTTTTAAACGGATATATCTCAAAAATGTGATGTGATAGAAAGCTTATGGCTTCGAATTCGAGTTCAGCACATTAAAAAATTTCGGAAAAATTTACCTAATTTGTTTCTTCGGCAAATAATTTTGTTGACCAGTGTTATTTACTGAGCAAAATGTCTCCGATTTGTAGGAAATCGGAGTGAATTCCGCTCCGACGACGGTTACCTCGATAGGGCCCAATATTGAAATAAGTCTTTAACACCATATGGGATTATTTATTTTTTTTTTTACTAAATGGTAAAGGCAATGAAATATATTAATTTAAAATATGTATATTAGTTGAACTATTACGCAATTTTAATAAGAAAAAAGAGCCTGGGTGACACACTGGTAACTTCCCATTGGTGCCCTTCAAACACATACCTCCCTAAAAACAATAAGTTCGAATTCCAGAGACATCTTAACATGGAAAAATGTAAGCATTTATGATTGATTTGAAATATAAAAATCAATTTTGAGAAGGGTGATCCAAAAATTAAATCAAATTACCTAGAGGTTTTTTAAATTCGGAAGAAAATGTGGTAACTCGAAAAAAGTTACAATTTAGTATCTACATACATATAGTATATCTATATCTAATAGACGTATAGAAAATTTATGAAATTCTTAGAATTTAAAAAAACTGCATTTTGACACATCCCATACAGTAAAGACCCGTTATTTGTTGGGTCTTTATAATTTAGTTTAGGGCATTCCTAATTGAATTTCAAAAGAAAGTGTTTTTTTTTTTTTTTTAATGACAAAATTAATATTTTTTCCTATAGAAAATTATTATTATGTATTTAGCATTCTTATTTTTTAATATTCGGTAATTAATTGCGATATTTTAAATATTGTCGTGCAATATTTTCTATGGTTTTTTTTTTTTTTTTTTTGTTTAATTCATATGAAGTAAGCATCAAACAAAAAATTGCCGTATAGTGGCACCTATTCTCGAACAGCTCCAGTTACCGAACACTTTTGGCTAAAAACGTTATAATTTCGTTATTTTTTTCATTTTTCTCTTTCAAACCAGTACAAATACATTGTGGCACATTCCCTCTTTGATTCCACAAAGTTCCCCACGGATTCATTTATATTGTGTCTGTTAAAAAATTGTCAATTCTCAAAAGGTTTTTCAAAAGTGAAATTCGTTGAATTTTCATTTAAAAACAAACTTGGTGAAGGCGCTCGGGAAACTAGAAATTTAGTAAGGAAATTGTTAAGAAAAGTATTTGCAAATATGTTATTTATCAAATATATACCTTTGTTTATAATACGCTGCTTTAAGGTCCAAATTATTCATTCTCTATTAGTTTGTAAAGCTTTATTAAGATATATAACTTATTAAGAGTAGAAAATTCACATTTTTTGCATCGAATTACATAAACAAAAAATCTCTTTTTAATGGTGGCTTTAATTTTAATGAATTAAATTTAATTTAAATTTAGTGAATAAAGATGGGAACTTTTTTGGATTTTTTGACCATTTAGACTTTCTTATATCCGTCATCTGATGTACCTATAATTAATTTTAACCTTTTTATTTACTTTTTTATATAAAACAAATGGCAAATTGCCATAATTGTTTTCTTAATAAAGATTAACATTATAAATAAGTTACTTTTATTTTATTACAATTGGATTAAAAAGTGCAAACCACCCAATTATTACACGAAAGGGTTTTAAATTACTTTCCATTCAAGAAGAGCTCATAGCTGCGTTTTATTGTCAATTGTATAGCTAGCACAGTAAATTTTCTCTTGGTGAACAATAACAAAACCAAAAGTGCCGATAAGTAAGCCAGTAAATTAGTAAATATAAAAATGGACAAAGAGGTTGGACTTGAACCTTAAATGTCGGTAACGTAGATTTTTTTTCACTCACAAAAGGATGTGTAGACAGCCACAGAAATAAAGAGTTGAAATAAAACTTGATAAAGCGTTTTATTGAACTTGTATTGCTGCGATAGCTTTGAATTACCAATAAAACGTACCTAAATGCTGGCGTTCGAAATAAGGAAACTCTTTGTTCGGGTTTGGGAAACAAGTGTTCGAGAATAGGCAAAAGTAGTTGTTTTTCAATTTTAATTTATTTGTGAGTAACCGATCATAATAATGGACGAAAATGATATTAGGCATGCAACTTTTTGAGTTTAGCTATCTGAATAAATTTACATTATATTTTTAGAGTCAAAGAAAGTATTTTTTACAGTCCTCTTACTTTTTTAACTCGGTAAACTGTTCGAGAACTGGTGCTACTACCTACAATTTTTTTTATGTTTCTATGTTTAAGCATTAGTTTTAATTATTAAGCAATACACATTTCAATATAATAAGTTTTTACTCAAATTCTATAGCTAGCTTGATATATAAACTTTGCAAAAACCTAAAAAATTAAGAAAACATTGCATGAAAAAATTGAAAATACCAAAAATAATTAACGGCAATGAACTGCAAAATATGCACCTAACCACTTTTCGATCAAGTAAATGTTGCTTCGCTAACTTGACATTCATAAATTCATTCAAATTATTCTGAGGACACTGGAAACGTGAACTTTTTATTTAAAAAAAAAATATATATATAATTTTAAAAATATTTAATTGAAATTGAAAAAGATTTAAGAATTTTCAAAATATTAACATACATTTATCCAAGTGAATGTAGAAGTAATCCGTGTGTTGTTGATTGATTGTTATGTTGATGATTCAATCCAAAAATGGTGCGTTTTGTTTATTTTTTTGCACAAGTTTAAATATTTTTTTTTTGTGTTTATTTATTTTTGTACGATTTTTTTTAAACAAGAGATAAAAACAAATGAAAGAAGAAAGAGAAAAAAGAAAAGATTTTTTTTTCAAATTAAAAAATTTTTCTTCGTATATTTTTGAATAATTTTTCACACACAATTTGTATCAGGTATTATTTTGTTTTGCAAATTGTTTACAATTTTTTTTCTGAACACCATAACAAATAAGAGAAAGAAATGAAACTAGGTAGGTATATACTCAAGTAAATTGTTGTATGTTTTAAAACATTTAAAAAGCGATTGAATGATTTGAACAAAAAAAGAAAAAAAAATAAATTAAGGACAATAAAAGTACAGAAGAATATAAAAAAAACTATATATTTGTAGTGCAGAAAATATATATTATTTGTTGTCAACATAAAATGAAGACACACAACAAATAAAATTAACTCACTCGAAAATCTCAAAATATGTTCTTCCTTTTTCTCTTTTAATTTTTTAAAAATACATTTTTTTTTTTTTAATTTTCTTATTTCATTTTAAAATTTCTCCCCAAGAAATTTTTTGAATAGAAAATATTTTTGTTTTTATTTTTGGTTGACTTTTCGTTCACCGAATATAATTTTTCTCGAAGGCCAATGAAGATAAAGCTGAATCTAAATTATTTACATTCTCGAAGTAAAAATCTTTTTTTTTGTTTTTTTTTTTTTTGTGAAGAAAGAAAAATTAACAAGATGTTTAAAATTAACACTTTGAGAGATTTTTTTTTAAATAAATCAGTTTATACGAACTTGATCAAAACCGCATTTAATATTTGTGTGTTGTGGTGTTATCAAGAAAAGGGAAGAAATTTTTGCTTTTGACAATCGCATTCCAATAAAACTAAGTAAATAAACAAAACAGAAAATCAAAATCAATAATATTTTCATCCACAATCCAGCGCACTTAAGCGAGTGCAAACACCTATGACAAATACAACAAAAACAAATCCAGCGACATCCTTTAACAAATTTTTTTTTTAATCTTTAAAAAACCCTCGAACATATGGATATTAAAGAACCGCGGAAGGGGGTGTACGAGATACCCAAAAATTTGGGAGTGTTTGAAGATGGACTTGGCTAATAATTGTTTTTTTTTTTGTCGCTCCTAAAAGCATTTTTTTTATTGTATTTATTTTAAATTCAATTTCAATCTATATTCGCTTGATTTCTCCTTTTGTATTAAATCATCTTAAATTTAATTTATACGTTTTAAATATCTTAAATTGATTTCGATATTTCAGAAATATCCAGATTAACCGTGTGCGTCGAGTAATATTATGTTAATACAAAATAAAATTTAAATTAATCGCAAACTTTGCGTCGTTTTTGCTTGATTATTTTTATCCGCCACGTACCTTTCTCGAATGGAAAAAAAATCAAGACTGGCAACGAGAGAAAAATTTCAAACTTTGGGGCTATTAAAGCTGACCCCATCCATCCACAATAAATTCTCCATCTCTTGTTCTGCCGAAGCAAAATAACATTTGTGGTGGTATCGCGGTATATTCTCTTAAATTTGTTGGAGTTGAAAGCATTTATTTTTGTTGTATTTGGTTTTATGGTTAGACATGCGGGCTATGTCATGTGTTATGGGCAAACAACAAAACAGCTGAAAGAAACAGAACTACAACTTCTATCCATCCATGTGTTTTGCATCTAGTATCTGAATTTGGAAGAGGTAACGTGTACAAGTAACATGGTATCATTTGGAATTAGAAAGCTTTTCTTTCTTGTTATTCTCTTCATTTGAGCTTTACTACGCTCTTTGGGGGGACCAACAGTAGAGTCCAAAAATAATTGTATTTTTGAATTTATAATAATTTATTGTTATTTATATCCACATTATGTTGCTACATGAAATTTGGCCCCAATGGAAAATCACCCAAACAGATAATGAAAAAAGGCCGTAGTTGGTGCGGTGGTTGGGGAGGCGAAAGAAAGGGCAGATCTTAAGTTTCTTGGATGAGTATTAATGTCTATGAATTCAAGTAATGCAGGAGAATCAATGATACCAGTGATAAGTTGGTGGATAAATATTATGTCAGCGACACGACGACGCGACGTTGAGCAAGAGTGCTAAATCCAATTAATTGTAAACGGTGTTCATAACGTGGTAAAACATAGAGATCGGACCAAGACAAATAGCGCAACGCGAATCGGAGAAATTTTCGCTGCACAGCTTCAATTTGAAGAGATTGAGTTAAGTGAAAGGGTGACCAAACCTGACTAGCATATTCAAGGATAGGGCGGAAGTATGTGGTGTATAGAGACTTCGTGAAGTAGGGATTAGAAAATTCTTTATACGTTTTATAAACCCGAGGGAACAGTTTGCTTTCGCAATAACGTGGTCAATGTGAGAGCGGAAGTTTAGCTCCCTATCACAAATTAACCCAAGATCACGAATAGAGGAAACAATAGGGACAGGCACCTTACAGAAATGGTAGGTTCGAGGTAAGCATTCACGGGAGAAAGTCATAGATTGGCATTCACAAACATTAAGTTCAAGGAAGTTTTTAAAAAAAAGTATTTAGGTCAAATTGAAGAAGGGAAGAGTCGTGAGTAGATGAGATCACTTTTATTATTTTGATGTCATCTGCATAAATAGAGAGGTCGGAGAAGGAAATTACTTTACCCATTAATGGCAAGGACAAATAGGAGTGGACCAAGATGGCTTCCTTGAGGAACACCAGAAGAGGCGAAGATGAGATCAGACACTGCATTTCTGAAAAGAACTTTATATACACGATTCTCATGGTACGATTTGACCCATTCGATAATCAATGGTGGGAACCCATAGGCTTTGAGCTTGACACAAATCATTTTTACGTTATAATTTTGATTAAACTTTGTACCTGTAATGACTGCATTTTTTGTTTTTCCAAAAAAAAAAAAAAATTGCATGGGTCAACTGATTTTATTAATTTAAAAAAAAGTTGTAAAATGGATTATTTCTCGAATATCTCGAGAACGAATAATGCTATCGACTTCGGCCTAATTTCATTCTATACATAATGACGTGCATATTGAAAGATTGCTAAGACTTAAAAAACAAATTAACCTGCAGCCGTAAAAAATTGGTGATATGAATAAAAAGGAGCACCTGCTCATAACTCAACTTTTTTCGAGAACGTGCTCCATTTGGCATGAATAAAATACTTGAGGATGTGCTCAACGATTGGTCATCCGAATGCTTGATGAGCACTTTCTCAATGTAAGTAACTACTTAATTGTTTGTTATGAATAAACCGAAGCACGAGAAAAGCACCTGCTTCTTATTTGTAAGTAAGCTAAATAGGTTACTCAACAATGAAGCAAATATCGTTATATGACTTAAAACATTTTTTTTTTAATGGAAAATGATGATCTTCAATTTTACCGATGCTCCGATAAGGACTCCCAATATATGCATATATTAGGGTGGCGCTTCTTCGAATTTCTTTCGTCCCCCCCTTAAAGTGATAAGACTGACTCAAAACAATTCTGTGCCACCAAGCACTTGAAATTTTCTATACAAATTACTTTATAGCCCCTCCACAAAACCCCATCGTGTATTAACACATGTCAAAAAAAAAAGTGTGATAGAATTACTTACGACTGCCAAAATTGTGTGAAGAAAACGTTTTCATATTTTGCTTCCACACTTGCGTCCAAACAAATCAGTTCACCATAACCTCAGACCCCCAAGTGGGATGGAATGTGTGATGGTTTTAGAACCAATTATAAAATTGGTCATGTATTAACACATGTCAAATTGTGTGAGATGGGCTGTCAAGTCGTGTGGGATGAAATTTCCAAAAATCACAATTTTATCTCCGAACCACTTCTAATAACTTAGAGAAAAACCAGTCAGTGTTCGATATAACCTACGAAGCATTGAATTCACAGAAAAACCATCATATTTAATATTTTGGTTATGCATTAACTCCCAAAATATGCTGTGTCTTAAGTTTTTATTATTTGAAGCAAGAATTGACGTGTTTTGGCAACTAATATGAAATTTAAAAAAATATTTTAAAGGAAAATGACAAAAAAGTATGGAAACTGTGGAAACGAAAATAAAAAATAATAAAATAATAAAATAAATTATTACAAGTAGGAAGTTGGTATATGAGAGCACCTACACCCTGTGAATAAGGAGGTGCTCACTAGTTGTTATAAAATTTTATTTATTCGTAACGGAAGCAGGTACTTTTGTATTGAGTACCTTCTTCGATTCTTATGGAGCTTCTGCTCTGAGTACGTTCTCCTTTTTAATCATACCATCCAATGCCATAGTTGATAATTTGAAAAGTTTGTAAAAAAAAAAACTGGAACAAAGTTTTGCTTGCTGCTTTTTTGGTATTTTGGTTAGTTACATGTTTCAATTTTTAAATTTGTGTAAATCAATTTTGCGTGAGAAAACGTTTGAAATAAAAATTCGTGTACTAGAGGATAAACAAAAGAAATATGTTGAAACATCTTCAATATAAATGTACGTTTTGCTTTAAAAAAAAATGACTTACAGTTATTAACACCCGTCCACACACATTAAAATTTTAGTCAGTAGGTAATCATTAAATAAGAAATTCCTCTCATAATCTGGAGTTGCTTCGATATTACTCTACTTAAATTATTCGATATTAAACCTTCATAAACTTAGAACATGGCGAACTTTTAAATTTTATTACTTTTCACGGCTGACTTGTTAACCCTAGTTTATAGTTCGAAGCCTTTTTTGGCGGGCGTGGAAAATATAATAAAATTAAATGCAATTATTTAAACGACAAGGAGGAAGAAATTTATTTCGAGGTAAATATAATTCAACGGACTTATCTAAAGCAAATATAAAAAACAAAATTAAAAAAAGTTTTTTTTTTTTAAACAAAATATTAAATTTTCAATTTTTGAATGCACCTGAGCCCTAACACACTAGCAAATTTTATCATTCAGAAAATAATTTTGAAGAAGTGGCCGGATACTACGCCCGGTATATGAATAAATTAATTTTTCCAAAACCATGCACTGAAACAATTTGAATTAAAAACAGAATATAAGAATCGGTTGCTGGCTTTACAAATGTATAGCATGACATTGTGTGTTGCCGTTGTTTTTAAACGTTTTTTTTTTTTGGAAATAAATCTTAGTGCCCTAAAATCTGGCGCATAAATCAAATCCGTATTACACTTAGCGAGTATTCGTCAGGCGACTCGTCTCAGAAGTCAAAACTAAGCGAATGAAAATTGTTAAAGACTGGTCGGCGAACACAAATAAAACACGAATTCATTAGGTAAAAACATTGTAATTTCAGACAAAATGAGTATAAGAAAATGTCTAAACAATGCAGCCATTGCGTGATGGTTAGTGCGATGGACTGTCATGCCGAAGGTCTAGGTTCGATTCCCAGCTTCGTCACCTAATAATTTTTAAGAAAATAAAACGGCTACTGCCTCTTGCGAGAAATTGACAAAACCTCAAAGAGCATCTCTTGTCATAGAAAAGTGCCGCTCACATTAGCCGTTCGGATTTTGCAATAAACTGTAGGTGCCCTTCATTCCCGCAAACACGCATACAGGAATGGTTGAGATTTGTAAGTCACTAAGCCCTAGTTATTCATGAGCTCTTGTGCCATCAAATTGTTTTAATCAATGCACAAAAACAAAAATTGCCATTACCAATTATTGGAAGCCACAATTTTTTGAAAAACACTATTATACACGAAATCATTGTATATAAAATCTATAGTACTATCACGTTGATGAACGATTAGGGCGTCACCTAGTGAGGTGACCGACATTTTCTCTTTTTTTCCATTTAAAATTTTTGTAGGGTTTGTATCTTGAATAGAAGAACGAGAATACTGTATACTAAATTTGTGAGAGTTCGAGGGAGAAACAAAAAGAACGATTTTGTATAGAATATAATAACAAGAAGGAAAGTGTAAAATAAATTTTGTATAGAATATAATAACATGAAGGAAATGGAAATAATAGAAGAAGCAGAACATTGCGAACGAATGTATATTGAGGGTTCAAGGGGGAAAGATTTTTGTTTGCATTATTTGTTAGCTGTTTGTTAGTTTTGTATTCTCTCATACATTTGTTGTTGTTTTATATTTTTTTCTATACAGAAATCGATTCAAAGGGGATTTTTATTTATTAAATTTTTCCTGTTTGTATCGGTATCCATAACGACATCAATACATATTCTGTTTAGTTTTGAAATTTGTTTACAATAAGGCATGGGAAAAATGTACATATGTATGTATGCATGTATGTATATTTTTATTCAGAGGTATTTGTTGTTTTTTTTATTTTTGTTTATAAGGACGATTATTTTTTTAAGCTATGCTGAAGATTATATATCGCATATTGAAATACAGAACAAAAACAAAACTTTATGGGGATGAGGATATTTTGTTGATAATATGTTCAGAGTATTGAATTATTTTTTTGGTTCTAATTACTTCGTCAAATAAAAGTTAATTTTTGTTTTATTTTTTGTAAAATTTCAGAGAAGGTTATTTTTTCGGCTGTGTGTACCTATGTATGTACATTTATACATATGTAGATATATGTATGTATACACCCTTATTTCCCAAGTTTCTGATCAGACAACTATGGCTTTAGATGCACGGGTTAATTAGCTCGGCCGAGTTTTTTTGGTCCATACATTTACTGTAGGGCATACACTTTTTATACAGTGGGTATCTTAACCAAATAAAAAATGAGTTTGGGAAATAACAGCATGCACAAGCTGTTAAAATTTACCTTTTCAGTCAGAATAATGAAACGGTTTTTTTTTTATAAACAGAAACACTGAATACCTACTATATCTACGTTACGAGGTTTGCTTGGGTCAAAATTCTTTTGTCAAAATTCTGCTTACAAATTTCTGTTTTTAAAAATCTCACTTTCAAAATTCTGCTTTTCAATATTCTGCTTTTCAAAATTCTGTTTAACAAAATTCTGCGAATAATAACAAAAAAAAGTCTTGACAAATGTTTGAAATTTTTTTTATTAGATATATGTATGTATTTGCAGAGTTTTGTAAAACAGTGTCTTACAATTTTAAATATTATATTATGTATTTGTTTATAGAAATAATGTTATTTTTTATTTTTTGCTATCGTCGCTTAAAATTGTTGATTGCTCGGAGTCATGTAATGAAGTTTTTAAATCTTTATAAGAAAAACCTTTATATACTTTCAAAGCTGGATAGCAGTTTTTTTTCACTTACTATTATAATTTGTTTAAAAAGCAAAATGAAATGTGATTTTTGCCCCCGATCGAAATCCTGCGAACGCCCTTGCCTGCAGGCACGCACATAGGAATGGCTAAGAGTTGTAAATCACTAGGCCCTAGTTCTTCAAACGGTGTTGTGTCACCAAATTAATTTTTAATTTTAATTTTTTTTTTTAACTATTATTGTGTGCATTTTGAAAGTGCATAATTGTAGTGTTAGGCCTACGGTAACGCTGCCAGACCAATGGAATTATGTTTGGATTTTTACTTTGCTAACTCTTTTGCATTTTGAAGGTGCATTATGGTGGTCTTAGCACCAATTTGATGGCATATTTGAAGCCATGTTCATAAAATTTTAAGTGGTATAAGACACCTAGAGCAAACCGTTCAACAGCTCTCAGTCTTCTGTTTTATTAATGTACCTACTTTTAATAATGGTAGTGTTAAATTTTTTTTTAACAAAACATAAAAATTCATTATTTTAAGTTACTTTTTACAAATAAAAATAATTTATGTTTGAATTTTAACTAATTACTCCAATTACGTGGCGAATATAAAAAAAAAGCTGGGCTCAGATCGCGTAAGGCGATTCGATTGAACGATCATCGTTTTGACGATTGTTCTCTCTATATTTCACCTCACATGTGATAGAGAAAGCTAGAGCCAAAACGATAATCGTTCAATCGAACCGTCTTACGCGATCTGGGCCCTGTTTGTATGTTTAATAAAAATTGACCAGGTAGTTTTCGAAACAAGTAGTTTTCAAAAGAAAAATTGATTTTAAAAAAATCTTTGAAAAATGTCGCATCTTTAACTTTTTTTAAAGTTAATTGGTTTGTAGGTACATTATACTTATTATGCAGACTCTGCAGTTAGATCAGAATCAGCTAAACCGTTTTAGAAAAAAGCGAAAATAATTATACTTTTTATCAAATTGTGATCTACGTCCTACCTAATATAAAGTCAATTTTATTTATTTGAAAATTTCTTGAGGAAAATAAGATTTTCCTTAAGGAATAAAATGTTTTTTTTCCATTGTTTTTGTTCCTAAACAAAACAGGAAAAATAATTTGTAGAAAGGTGGGTACATACCTACATAAGTACAATAACGATTAAAAAAAAAAAGTTTTATCTAAATTAAATTCTAAAGAAACCAAAAAATAACAATCCATGTACCTAGCTATGTATATAGGTAGCTACACCTGCAGCAGGATGACAACACACAGTTGATGAGCATACCTTGTATCGGTTTATTGTGACTGTGACAATGGGTATATTATGTAGAAACATTGCAACATTGCTACACAATTTCCGAATTGAAATATTAAATAGCGGAAACGTTGCTTTGATACTTTAATATACGAAAAAAATTCAAAAAAAAAAACACAAAAATAAATACCTACCCAAATATAGGTCATAATATACCTAGCTATAAAAGCAAGCAAAAAATCTATTCGTAAAATCATACAAATCAAACCGAAACCAACACAACCAAACAAGCTCACATCTACATACAAACAAGTTTTTCTATTTTCTTGCTCACAATTCTTGTCGTTGCCATGACGAAAAATGATATTACAAACATCTCGTTTACTCTCATTATTTTTGTCAGTATCAATAATAAACAACTCACTCGCTCTAATAGCTGTGTCTTCAACCTTTGCACTGAAAATTTGTGGCTACTACAGCGCCTCCTAACGAGAAGCCCCAACGTAAAAAAAAACGACTCCATGATAGTACTATAGATTTTATATACAATGCACGAAATTAACAAGCTGTCAGATTGCACTTCCGTGTTTAGATTTTTTTTATTGAATTTTTGATTTTTTGAAAACAATTTGGTTGATTTAGTATCGTAAAGTAGTTGCGCCATGAAAAATTTAATTGTACTTTTTGCAAAACGTATAAAGGCTCTCCCAAACCAACGCTTATATTCGGTGCGACGAACGAAAACAAAATAACAACGTGTTGTTTTTTTTTACAACCACGTGTTGTTATTGTTGTTTTCGTTCGTCGCGCCGAATATTCGCGTTGGTTTAGGAGAGTCTTCAAGCTTGAGTAAAACTACAAAAATTCCGCACACCAAATTATATTTAATGAAATAATTTTTTTCACTTTGACATTAATTGACAATAAATGAATTTTGCGATTAATTTTTGGCAAATGGTTCATTCGCCAACTAATATGAGATTGTAGAACGTTCGCCGAAACGTTAGATTCGTGGCCCTTAATGTCAAGATGGCGTGAGCCGCACAATCCGGAATTTCTCGCAAACTCTGATTTAAGGCCTGGTCAAACAGAGCGCGGTCCGGCGGTCTTTGTAAGAAATTACAAACAAAATTTGCCCGCCGCGTTCTTTCCTTCCCTAGTGAAGTATTGACCGTCCCGTCGGCCCGCGTTCGTTTTGACCAGGCCTTTAACCACTTCAAAACTTTTCTCAGGTGGCCTCTTAGTAAATACCTCCCTGTTGATTGCAATAAAAAATATTCACTCAAAATTAGAGTTACCATTGCTTATATTACCCACATTAACTACTCCTTTTTCTATAGTTTGTGTGCAAAAGCTCACAGGCTTAAGCTTTTTTTAAAGCTTTTAGGATCAAAAAAAAGTATTATGCATACTACGGCATCGCCATAAGAGCTATTGTATGCGATAGACGCTGGAACCAAACTGATATGCACATTGCACACGTCATATCTTCCATATTCGGACAATCTTTGTTGCACATAGTATAGACCTGTTTTTTTAAGTTTGAGATCATTCTAGTTTTTGGGGTTGAATTCTTGTTAACTCTTGAACTATGTTTCTTAATCAATCAGCCCAATTCTAAATGGAAATTCCCCGGGAAATGTTTCCCCACGAATAAATTGTCTTGTCTCTGCAATTTCATTTATATGTTAAATTTCATTTATATGTAAATCTGAGCATTCAGAACTCTGATTCCCACTTTCGAAAGTAAAAATAATCTTCCGGGGAATTCGGAATAGGAGTATTCTACTCCCAAAAGAATACGTCTCCCGGGAAATATTTAGAATTGGGCTGAATAAAGATTTATCTTGGTGTTAAACCACTAAATTTGGTGAATTATTTTTTTGGATTAACAAAAATGTTTTTCAGGGATACTGCCTCTTGCGAAGAAATGACAAATCTCCAATAGTTTTTCTTGTCATAGAAAAGTGTCGCTCACTTTAGCCGTTCGGATTCGGCTATAAACTGTAGGTCCCCTCCATTCCTGCAGGAACGCACACAAAAATGGTTGAGAGTTGTAAGTCACTAGGCCCTGGTTTTTCATGAGCTGCTGTGCTGTGCTTACCAACTATGATTTTACTCAGTATGTTTTCTTTTTCAAAGATTTTACAATAAAAATATTTGTAAACTGTTTGAACTAAAATCATTTTTGATAACCGGCTCTATTACAAATATCCCAGTAGCAAAAGTTCCGTTACTAATGTCAAAATATGGAAAGTATGTAAACAAAAATTCAATTAATTTTTAATTGCTTCTAAAATTTCTCGAACTCTGCTTTTGTTGATTTCTAAAGAAATCTTTGGACAATGTCAGATTTTCCTTGAAAAACGTCATTTGCTGCGTTCGAGTATCTATCAAAAGCTATCCAGATAGCGGAAAAATTTTGTAATAGTAGATATCTTTGAAAATTTTTGTTATGACGAGCTAAGTATCCCCGAGAGTAAAAGTAAACATGCTCAATCACTGCTAAAAATAATTGCAAAATATTGGTAGTAGATACAGTAGATTCTGGGCAAAATTTGATTTCAATACTGAGAGCAACCATCAGCGCTTCTAAAACAGTGGACACAATTTGGATGTGGCACTGGCAGTGTTGCCGAAGTTTTACTTTTACAAACTCGACCTACTTATGTATGAAACTTTTTTTTCAGGATTTGTAGTAGGTACATATTTATTTCTTTTTCCTGATTTTCATCAGCTTAAAATCATATTATCTGAGACAATCTCCATTTCGATTAATCCCATCTAATTTTTTGTTGAACTAACTTCAATTTATTTTGACCAAATTTTCGACTTTTTTTTACTACCTTCTACACCTACATAATATGTACATACTTTTGCCATTCAAAATTTGAAATTCATACATTTAAAACTTTTTGCAAAAAGTGCAAAAGTAAAATCTAAAACATGCAGTGAAATGCAAAATAGCGTCAAATATTGTGTTTGGTATGTCTTTTCACATTTTTTTTCCCGCACAGACATCTCTAAGCATATTTTTGTTTACCAATTTTTCACTTTTCGCCATACTTTTTTCAAACAGTCTAGAATGAAGCTAAGCCTTTACTTTAAGTTCGAGTGGTTACCACTTTTTTAAAAAGTCTTTGTTTACTCTTTTTCTCTAAAGAATATGCTGCCTGCCACATTAATTTTTTTTTTATTCTAGATCACCACTCTTTTGGGATTACAGTCGATACTTACTTTAAGTTATAAATCCCATCTGAATCGTAAATTAAAAATAAAATTGAAGTACATGTTTTTGCATTTAAATAATTATTTTTTGTTTTATTTGTCAAAAAATTGTAAACTTGCTTCATTTTGTTTTGTTTTTTTTTTTTTTTTTTTGTATAATACTAATACACATAAATAATTAAAAAAAAAAAAAAAAAGAATGTCGGGCATTTTTCGAAGATATATTCGTATTTATATTTTATATATTAATTATAATATATGTACTGTTTTGCTTTTAATTTAATTTCCCTTAAATACTTGTGTATAGTAACATTTAGAAAGCATTTGTTTTTATTTTTCTGAATTTTTGTTAATATTATTTTATTTTTATTTATATTTATAAAAAAAGGTTTACAATTATTCATATATATGCTTATTATTTCGTAGTCATTTTTTTTTCTAGTAAAAATGTATTTTTTTTTATTTTTATTTGTATTTTTTTTCTCTTTTGTTTCTTATATTTATTTTGCCAGCACATATAGAGATTTTAATTTATTAGCAACATAGTGGCAAAAAATGCGTGTCTTTCAGAAAAACATATTTTTTAACACAAACAATATATGTAATAATAATAATTCACATTAAGGAAGATTAATTTAAAAATATGCAATAGAAATAGGACGAAATAAAATTATACAAAAATAAAAAAACAGAAAACATTTATATATAAATACATGTACGATGATTTTTTTTACTTTTTTTCTCTACACTAGTATTAAATTTTTATATATTTATATTTTATATATTATATTGTAATAATGCATTTATAAATTACTAATTTTTGACACTACCGATGTCTTTTGAATCTAAAAATTTAATTATAATATTTTTTTTTTTTCAATACGATCTTGTATTTATTTTTATTATTAACTTAAGTATGTAGTAGTTTATAAATTTTTTTTTCTTTTTTGTTTAATTTCAATATTTTTTTTATTTTGTTGTTTACAGCAATATTCGTATTCCTTAGAGTTGATTTGTTTTTTTTTTTTTGTATTTATTTTATATTTGAATTAATAACATACATATTTGTTTTATTTAATTTTTATTTATTTATTTTATATTTTATAGCGAATTAATATAATTTCAGTTCATTGTTTTCGTGTTTTTACTATGTTTTACTTTTTTTTTTTTATTTTTGTTTAATATTAATAATATGTATAACTTAAATTTAAAATTTATATAAAAACTTGTAATTTTAGGTTTCTTTAGTGTATGTGTGTGTGTGTTTTGTTTTTATTTTGTTGTTCTTTCTCACCATCGGGCATTGCTCTTACCTCCGATTAAATTCCGATTTTATTGCTAAAAGAGTTAAAAGAAAGTTATTTGTTTGTTTTGCAGGAAATAAATAATTAAAAAAAAAAATACTTACCATCTATGATTTCTTGTTTTGCTTTTTGGATTTCTAATCGCATTTCTCGTACAATCTCAGCTTTTAAACTATCTAGATCAGCTGACAACGCTAAGGAGAGCCCTTCACCATTTACTTGCTGCATAATTTAAAAAAGAAATTTTAGGTTTTGACAAAAAAAACATGATTACACGTCTTTAATAGTGCAAAGAGTAATGTTTTCATGATAATTTATTATACACTTGGGCGATTTACTTCACTCGAAGCTGAACTTGGCGATTTTTATTTTCAACTCGTGCTTTTGTATTATAATCCAGTAACTATAGTATATACATCAGGCCTTGCATTAGAATCGGTATGATATTGGTCTAAGGAATTTTCCAAATTTTCGACCTCAAGCGCCAAACGCAACATTGTCAAAAATTCAAAAAACCACGAAATTTTACGATTTTGTGAATTTGCTCAGAAGGACCAGTTTTTGGTTAAACCTAACTCTACTGTTTAGTCGCTCAGTGAATTGATTAATCAAATGCTGACAAGTAGGGTTATCAATTCAAGACTTGGCGACTTCTCTGCAAGAAGATATGTTAGTAGAGGTTAATGAACTGCTAATGTGCCTGGAGGCGGAGAGCTACAGAGTTATTGCATATGCAGACGATGTTGCTATAGCGGTATTTGGGAAGCATCCCAACACCTTAAAAGAACTCGTACAATATGCTCTCAATAAGCTAACACACTGGGCGGATCGGTGTGGACTGGGTATAAATCCCCACAAAACTGATCTTGTCCTCTTCACTAGGAAGTATAAAATTCCGCATATTGACCCCCCTACTATTAAAGGCCCACCACTAAAATTTTCTGATGAAGCTAAATATTTGGGTCTTATTTTAGATAAGAAATTAAACTGGAAGCCTAACATACAAGAAAGAATCAAAAAGGCCACATAGTAGCCCTTTTCTCCTGTAAAAAAGCCATTGGAAACAAATGGGGACTTGAGCCCCGCATTACTCACTGGCTATACATTTCGGTAATAAGACCGATTCTTACATACGGTGTATCAGTTTGGTGGACCGCTCTGGATACAGCGACGACAAATCGCGACAAACTTGGGAGAGTCCAAAGATCAGCTTGTTTGTGCACAAGTGGAGCACTACGTACTACTCCTTCTGCGGCACTAGACATTCTGCTTCATTTAATCCCCCTCGATATTTATAGCAAACAAACGGCCGCAAGCACAGCCACTGTAAAGAGGCCTTGAGTCGGCCTCTTTACAGTGGATCAATAATAAAATTGGCCACTCATTATTATTTCATGCGAATTTTATAGTTTGAGTTTGAAAATTAATTAAAAAAAAAAAACTGAACATTAAAACAATTTTATTTAAAAAGAAAATTCAAGAATGGAATTCTTGCTTTAGGAAAAGCAGTGGTTGGATTTTAAACTGTCTTTTTTCTATTTCAAGTCAATTTTTTTGGAAAATTGTCCCTCCCGATTAAACGAGCGGATGTAGACCACCCCTTCCATACGATTTTGTTCTTCTTTTGACCCAACTTATACGCTGTAGTATTTATTTGTATGCATCTTGTGCCAAGCACCATATTTTTGTTATTACTGCATATTTTACTTGCATTGTTGTTACAAATTTATTACTGTTAAACTTTGAAGAGCTGTATTTTTGAAATTGTTAGGCCTACACGAATGATCTTGGGCTCAAATTGAAGAAAATTTAGTTGCCATGAAATCGTAGAGCAAAGTTATAGTCGAGATACTAGTCTTTTAGTCTTTTAGGCTTAAAATTGCAATAAATGAAAAAAGTGCGTAAATTTCGAGGTTGTTTGGAATTTTGACCAAGTTGCATTCGGCACTCGAGTTCGAAAACTTGAGTTTTTCATGAGGCCAATATCATAAACAACTCAGGAAAAAATCAGAACTAACGGATCTAAAGCAAGGTCTCCTTCCTATGAGACGACAAGGTTACGGGACTATTAGTAGTTTGAATCATTTTCAAGTTACAGACAGCATGTACTTGAATTACTACTAACTGATACTACAATTATTCTTCCCGTGAAGTTGTTGGTATCACAGCTCGTAGAGGACCAGGCCTAGAGTCAAGTGACTTACAACTCAAAACCAATTTTGTGTGCGTGTTGTCAGAAGGAATGAAACGGGCTTCGAATACTCTTGAAATATTTGTTAACACTTCGCAAGAGGTAGTGCCCGTGGAAAACATTCTTGTTTTTAGGCCGGAATTTGATCCCCAGATCTTGGGCCTGACATTCCTACGCAGAAAACATTAAGCCACGGGCGACTGAGACAGATAAAGCATTTTTCAAAATATCGCTTAGAATATTTGCTTTTTTCTTAACTGATTTGAGTTGTCTCTACAGTAATTCAATTTTAATTTAGTTGTTTTAACGAAAGCTTAGCCTTCAGCCAAACAAATTAACTTATCCCTAATATGCAAGATACCTGCTTGGAGTTAATGTTAAAAGATACAATGCATCAATATAGACAATTATTTTAAGCCAAGATGTATCTTTATTATACATAATAAGCAGATACAAGTTTGCTGAAAATTCGAGAAATGATAAAAGATAGTATATAAGAATATTTATTTCATCATAGTAAATTTTATAGCAATGAGAGTTGTATGAAAGTTAGTCGTAGTATATTAGCTTTTATACTACGTTTTCGTTAGGGCAAATGAGGTGATTTGGTTAAACAGCATATTTACTTGCCTCACTTGCATTTGAAACAAAAAACTTTTAAGTTTCAGCTCATTACGCATTACAATTATTATATTTTTATAATTTTTTGTTCTTCTTCATTTGACAGACTGTGTTCAAAACTCGTTTTGGAGAGAGGCGTTTTGTTTTTAGGACTCACTTGGTTGTTTCATATGCGGTTTTCCACAAAACTGTCAAACCACAGATTAATCCGTTTAGTTAAACGTAAAACCACATTTACGTTTTTTTTTGTAACTGTGTGAGTGTTACTTTTCTATTGAAGACTTTGCCCAACTCAACACCACCATCTTATCAAAAGTAAACAACGCTGCGAAATGCTCAATTTAAATGTCACTTTATATTGGTATGTTTGCAAGTGCCCAGCCAACACAGTCACATTTTTAACTTCCCATTGGAAGTTATTGTAATTGGTGCGATTTGTCGAACCTAAAATTTTGACATTTCTCCACGTTTCGAGGAGTCTGGAATCCATCGTTTTCTAAAAGATGTCTGTGTAGTGTGTGTACGTGTTTTCGTACGTTTTTTTTTCGAGACATCTCGAGAACGAACGAATAGAGATATCGACTTCAAATAGGTTTTATTTTAAAGATAATAATGCAGAAAGGGTTTTTTTTAGAAAAATCAAAGTTTTCTTATTACAGTAATTTAAAAAAAAAAAGTTGTAAAATGGCTTATTTCTCAAATATCTCAAGAACAAAAGATGCTATCGACTTCGGCCTAATTTAATTCTGTACATAATGACGTAGTAAAGAGTTGGTAAGACTTTAAAAAAAATCCCCGAATATCTCGGGGATACACAATAGCTTATTTTGCTGAACTTTACCCGAGTTAACCCAGGTTTTCTCGACAACTCTAACGGAGAGTTGTAGAAACGTGGTTCAATATTTAATCCGTTGTTCAGAAAATTTAATTCGCCGATTTCGACAGATTAACTCAGGTTCAACGATGGTTCAAGGTTCAAGTATGTGATAATAGCTAAGTACATGCCTGAATCATCGCTAAACCTCAGTTAATACGCCGAAATGGTGAATTCAAAGCCCTGAACCACAGATCAATATAACCCTTAAGAGTTTTCAAAAAAAAAAAGCCGGGTTTTTCGATTTTCAAGAAACGCCCTCTTATCCCCAGTTTCACAGTCAAAGTTTAAACTTTAGATCAGCTGAACCTGAACTTAAGTTTAAATTTAAATTTCAACTCCTTGGGTTTCACAGCATAAAATGAACTTAAGTTCTATTAAACGAAATATACTACCGAACTACCTTACCATTTTCTCTGAAGCGCATGCGCAGTCAGCGCAATTCTCTCATTTTTGTATTTCTTTTGAAGAGGAAAGAGAAACACATGAGAGAAGAACATGAGAAACATTTTTCCTTTATGAATGGGAGAGTTTATATTTAAACGGCAGAATACAAGCGTTTAACTTTAACTGCAGATTGAACTATGCTCAGATTTAAACGTACACTGTGAAATTGAATTAAGTGTTGAGCTCAAGTTTAAACTAAAAGCAGATTTTAAACTTAAACTTTGAAAATGGGGGTTATAAATAAAAAAATAAATTTGATGGCACAACAGCTCATGAAGAACTAGGGCCTAGTGACTTACAACTCTCAACCATTCCTGTGTGCGTGTCTGCAGGAATGGAGGGGACCTACAGTTTATTGCCGAATCCGAACGGCTAACGAGCGGCACTTTTCTGTGACAGGAGATACTCTTGGAGGATTTGTCAATTCCTCGCAAGAGTCAGTAGCCGTTTTTTCTTTTTAAATAAATAGGTGGCGAGGCTGGGGATCGAACCTTAGACCTCCGGCATGACAGTCCATCGCACTAACCATCACGCCACGGCTACTACAATGGGGGTTATTGTTGAATATTTTAAGCAAGAAATTATTTCTGTTCTTTGTTAATTAAAACTTTAAATTAATATTTCTTAAAATTTTTAACTAATTTCCATTTCAAAAGTATGTAAACAATAACGAGTCTTCAACAAAATAAATGCTTTACAAATTCTGTCACTTTGGCAGTTTGTTCGTTACGTCAACTCGTCCCAGCAAAAAACTTAGATCTACAGAAGTGCGAGTTCAGGGCGAGTCCAGGGCGACCTCTGGTCTAAAAAAAAATCAGATTTTCAGGGTGAGTTTAATGATTTCAAAAAAAAAAAAAAACGCACGAACAAACTTAAAGATATTAACTCAGGGCCAATTTTATCTTATAAACAGTGCCATAGCTGATAAATTGGGAGGATTTGTAAAAAATTCAAATAACAGTTCAAAAACAACTAATAAGGTTTTCGAAGATATTTAATTGATAATTCTTTTTTTTTTTAAATAACATCGGGTATCGAGTTTCAAAGGGCACCAATGGGATGTTATCAGTGTGGGTCACACCCAGCCTCTGTCATTCTTTTTTTTTTTTTACGAATATTTCGATTCTAATTTTGTCGGAGAGATAAAGTTTGTCGATGTTTTTTACCACAGACTCAGAGGGACCTGTGGAATATCATTTAACTGTCAACAAATGCAGAGCTTCTCTAGTTTCTATTTTACATCGAAGCCCACAGTGCTATAAGTTTTCTCAACTTGGTATTTCACCTACATAAGTATATGAATCGACTAAATAACTAAATACCTCTTCAAATACCTTTTGAAACTACATTTCTTGCCGAAAATTCCAACAGCTGATTTATATTTTGACAGCTCTGAATTCTTACCCCAAGAAAAAAACATGGGATTCTTAAAAACACATTCAGAGTTTACGCAAAACACAAATCAAATACAGTTCGAAAAACCTAGTCGGAAAAAATTGCGACATAACACGGCTCCCTTCGAGTTAAATTGTATAAAATATCTTCTGTTTTTTACACAAAATTGATTCAAATGGAAAATATCATTTTAGTTTCAATGTATTAGTGCTTCTTGAGTGGATTCTAACTTAAAAATTGAGAAGTGGAAATAATCATCTCAAATTTGTTTAATAATACAAATTTTATATACTACTGAAATAAATCAGCCAAGTAGAAGACTAAGCACTATTTTCTTTCCCAGTCAAATGATTTAGAAGAGTTTCGTTTTAGATTCCAGATGTCCAATGGATAACGACATAACGGAATTCATATGTTGGAATTCTTTGAGTAAAATTGTGCAATTTTTCTATAGTGTTAGTTATAAAAAACTCTTCTATAAAAAAAAAATCATTGTTCTTTAAATATAAATAATTTGGTTTTGATGCATTTAAAAATATCCAGAATCCATGTGTTTCCGTCGGATACAGCAAAACTCCCCCCCCCCCCTCCTTTCCCTAACACATATTTTTGACCAACTTCCAAGAAGGTAAGAATTTTCTTTTATGTTTATTTGTCCTATTTTAACTGTATACTATTAGTAATTAAGGTTTAAAATGTGATTTTAACAAATACCGCCAACTGCCACGCCCTTTTTAGCCTATTGATAACAAGTCAATCAACAATGGAATAAAATGATAACTAAAAGTGAACAAAACACAGGTTTAATAGTGAAAGTGACTGTTTTAGTCTGGAGATGGTATCTTCTCAAAATTCTTATGATATTTTTAAAATCACCTAATCTAAAAACCAACTTACCTTAAGTATCGTTTCTTCGCTGGCACTGCCAAATCGTTTTCTTATTGGTCGGGGAGATTCACTTCCGCTATTTGAAGAATTATTATTTGCCGAATTGGCATTGCCATTAGTATTCGATCCTCCTAGTTTGTGTGGCAAAGTATTTGATTTCTCCCATGGCCGTTGTTTGGCATTTTGTGCTTCTTCTGCTGGATCAGGCTAAAATTAAGGTAATTTCAAATCAATATTATTAATTTATTTTTTAATTTAATTAATTTAAACCTCTTTTCTTTCGGC